>CM077034.1:59128339-59793339 GCA_039090855.1 Macrothele yani
AATACTGTGAAATATACCAAGGGTGTTCCACAAAAAATGAGAGTAATTTTATTTGAGTTGGAAACAGTGTGAACGGGGAAAAAACACGCTAACGACAAACTTAGTTAAGGAAGTTTCCAAAGGCAACGGTTATTAGTCATAGCAGACGATCCTGGTTTTGTTATTGCGCAGCTGTTTAAGGTACGTTTAAGCCTTTCGCCATACAGCTATGGAGGTGAGTCGTTCAGAGTTAAGAAGGGAAATGTGTTGTATGATAAGCTTTTTGCTACCGTTCGAGTAAAACGGCTCAGGAAACAGTTGATTAGTAAAAAAATCTACAAATTACAAATGTGTGAGTGCGCCAACGATTTTTAGATGGGCACTACGATTTCAAAAAAGGCCGTTTTTCGGATAGAACTCGGTCCTAGGCGTGGTCGACCTGAATGTGTTGTTATGGAGCTTTTTCTTAACATTCCTTGAGAAATCCTGCAAGAAGACTAACGAATGACGTGTGAAGACATAGTGGCGTCAACTAATATTCCAAAAACGTTGATATTCCGTATTCCACGAGGCAAAATTATTGCTACATCGTGTTTGATTCCAGATGGGTACTTTACCACCTGACTAGAGAACAATTAATAGCCAGAGTTCAGGTGTGTCATGATTCGAAACAAATGAGGGCAAGCGATCCGAGCTTTATAAACCCAGTAACAGCTGCGGATGAAACTTGGGTGCACTATTTCGATCCCCCGCCATGGGGCGCAAGGAGTGTCTCGAAACACACGGACTCGCCTCCTCCGAAAAACATTTCGCCAAAACAAAACAGATGGGAAAGCCAGACATAATTTCCTTTCATCAAGAATGTGTATTCTACCAGCATGCAGTTTCACCAGAAATTACTGTTAATGCTGATATTACATTTGAGTCTTGAAGTGTCTGAGACGACGCATATCGATCTGTTTGAATGTATGAGGAAAAACTACAGGTATAATGTATGCGTACTGCTGTTGGCTGGGAATTTCTAAGTCGATGAAAAGCTAAATTTCATACCCTTAACTAAATTTGTTAATTTTGTTTATTTTTAAATTTGTGTTTTGGTTTGCGATGTGCTATTATGTTATAAGCGTAATTTATCTTTTTAGATCTACTGGAAAGTGCTCAGTGAATCGCATAACTTGACAGTCATCGCTTTTACCTTGTGCTACATACCCTCCTAGAGATACCCTTTTGCAAAGCAAACAAATCCTGTAATTTGACTGTCATTGCTTTTGCCTTGGATAACTTAAACTTCAAGACTTGCCCTTTTTAAAGCAAGTAAATTCTATAATTCTGACTGTCATTGATTTTGCCTTAGGAAACTTAAGCTTCTAGAGATGTCCTTCTCAAAGCAAGTAGAACTCTGAAAATAAAGAGAATCCGCTGAAAAGGACACATGACTATGAGAAAGGAGTATTAAAATTGTCAGAACGTGCGGGAAAGTTTAATTAGGTAAGGTGCCTTAAAACAGCATAAGATTAAAGAGACTTCATATCCTGGACCAACCAGGGGTAAAAAGAAGGGACCGTGAAAAGTAATCCACATATGGGGTTCTAATACGCATTGTACAACTTAGCCCACCCTAAAAGATGTTTCATCGACGTAGTAAGAATTTTAACAACTGATGAAGTCTGGTCTTAACAATAATCTTAAAATTATTTTTACTCATCACCCCCTTTTCTTTAGAATTGTGGAATTGTTTGTGGTGAACTATGAACATTGAATATCCTTTAATGGTGTAGTGCAACACTGCATACCAGGAGCAAGTGAAAAAGTTGAACTGAAAGTGCAAACAAGTAGGATTGAAGCTGAAATAAGGTGAGCGTAATGTGTGTAGTTCTCGAAAGATATCATTGACGATTTATAGTCTCATCATTGGAAATATTATGTATAAGCTTACAAAATCTAATGCGGAAATATATTGAATATGTAGAGATAAAAAGGAAGTTCAGATATAGATATTACGTTGTCATTGATTTCAGCTTCTCAATTTGTACTCCTGCACAATAACGTATGTAACAGTATTTTCTGGAGCTTTTTCCCAATATAGATTGACTGTCTCCCACCGTATTTTGTTGTTCAAATAGCTGTATAGATTGATTATTTGCTAAAATGTTTTTCAACTGAAAATGTATAGCCCTGACTCTTCGAGGCACCGGTTGATGAATCGCTGAACCTACATCAATATGTATAAACCACAACTAGAAGTCATTATTAAAACCTTTAAAAAAGATCGAATTAAATTAGCTGAAGAACTAGAGCATTTGTACACTATTTTCTCACAGCTTGTAAAAAAAATGATGCCATACCAAACCTTTTGAGAAACCGTGTAAACTATTATATAAACATTTCAAGTCACTGAAATTTCCCTTCAGCTTTCGGAGCTATCAAGTGTTCGGTGGAAACCAGTCCTCGTTGCAAGGCCGCTGAGATTGCCGAACAACACCAAAGCGGCATGGAAAAGCTGCTCGGAGCAAACCTTTTCTCGTTTGCGTGAAGCGAAAATTCGTCTCAGCTTCTGGCACAGGGCGACAGATATGATTGAGGGACTTTTGGCCTTGACACACTGTCATGTTCTCAGATAAATCCCGATTTGCACAATTTTCAGACAGTGGCAGCGCCTGCGTGTGGTAATTCCCAGCAAGGAATTCAGTTTAAAGCACCGAGAGATAATCATGAAACATGGCGGTTTATCAATTACGAGAAGGTGGAAGCCATATGAATGATTGGTCGTTTAGTCCTTATAGAATGGGAGAGTAACATATATACACAAAAAAAAAACATCCTTGAGAGGGGCCTCATACCAATATTCTCCAGTAGTCAGACGCAAAAGCCTACCAACTTGTTCGTGGACAATGGCGCGCCATGCCATTAGGCAAAACGTACCCTAATGTGGCATGAGCAAAAATCCATCCTAAATGTGTCGTGGCTAAGAAAATCTCTGATATAGACCTAGTTGAACAAATGTGGCCGTATTGGATAGAAAATTAAAACGGATTACCCGGAAACCAACTGAAAAGGTACACCTGCTGGTTTTCTTGCATTAATCGTGTACTCAAATCCACAAGCACCGTTGCTGATCTCATTTCCACAGTGTCTAACAGGGTGAAATCTCTACTTACTGTAAAGGATATGGCTACGAAATATTAAATCCAGCTACAACTACAGTTCGTTCAATTCTATATTGACAGAAAATAAATGTTATTAGCAAATCAGATGTCTATTTACATCTGCCACGGTTGTGTAGTACGCGCTACATTTTTGCATTTAGCATCGACAAGTTATGCCAAAATCTGTGTCTCCACCATTCTACGCTGCTTTGTTCCGCACAGATAATTTATGAAACATCTTGGCTCTCCATGTTATAAAAACTTGTGGTTCTGTGGACTCTCCATTTGTAACACGTCTGGAGCGTAGAAATGTCTCCTTTGGGTATTAGTACAGTGCTCAGTGTTTACACCAGTTCATCTGAATAGAATACAAAACATTTTCATACACTGTCATTCGGGATTTCTTTGACAACAAACCCGACTTATGGAATCGTCACAGAGGAACTGGGGTTTTCAATTACAAAATCATTCAGTTCGAAACAGATGCGAATATGTCCTTTTTCAACATTATAGAGTGAGAATGTCTTGTATTATTGTTGCGTGTAATTTAATAAACCCTCAAGCTTGGCATACTGTTCATAAGAACAAAATATTCAGATATACCCTGAATCAAGCAAAATAATAAATCCTCTATATCTTGTAATACAATTCATAACATTATTCAGTGCAGATATATTCTGAACTAGGCAAAATTGGCATTTAATGCAAATGCTGTTCAAAATTCATTCAACAAATGTTTTCAATCACGTCGCACATGTATTGACCAGTTAGGCGTAAATTCAAAACCCGTTTCATTTGAGTGTTTAAATGTTATTAAAACCTAATAGAGTATTGTTAAATTTTAATTAAAATTATATTTAAACATATTTTACTGCAAGTCATTACTGATAACTTCATTTTAGATGATTCGGGAAAGTTTGGGTGAAATCGACTTCACCTTTGTGTTCAATATATTAGGAATTTAAGAGAAAACTGTAGCACACTACAAGCCCGACATGTTGATCCCTTTTACGTCTGCGTGTAATGTATTACAGTAATTGGTGTATTTTTAAAATGATTTGGTAATATTTATTTTCCACAATTCATTTGTAAGAATTTGCACTAGATTCTAAGAAGTTGGTATTAATACTAATTATGAAAACGTTTACAAATTAATTTTTATTTTTTACATTCGAATAAGCGACATCGTTGTGGTCGCTTCTGCAAATTAAAATAAAGTTTAAAAAATGTAAAAAAGTATTACATATTCTGTTAGGTTTTTTCGTCATTTACGGCTGGCGCTAAGTGCCTCTTTAAAAATCCAACCTCAGATTATGAGCTTTTTATGTTTGATCAGTTAAAAACTTTTGAAATCCTGCGGCGGTATCTTTCAGTATTGTAAGTTCAACTTTCCTCACTGTTTTAGATGCGTAGAAGTGCACAATCTAACGCTTCGAGGCTTAACCCATGAACGAGGGTAAGAATAACACTAATTCGCCAAATTAAACCTTAAGTATCTTATGAAACTTCAAAACAAATTTTTGAACGATCAGGTGCTAGTTCATATAAAACAAGAGAAACCTTATATTTTGACAGATGATGAAAGATTCCCCTGTTAGTGTACAACAGCACACCCTGCGCGCTCTTCTTTGACATTGGTTTTGTGACACCTTGGTGCTTAAAAACGATTTTTAAGTGCAGAGTACTATATGCTGATACCCGAATAATTTGCTCCTTGTGAAAGCTCTAGCAGAGTCACTGATTGCTCCCACCAAGTTTTTATTGTACATATCACCAAATCTGTACCTGTTTCTCACATCGAAACAGTGAACAGCTCAGCTCTGTTTCTTAGGCGATCTCTCATCGAACCGTATCTGACCATCTAATTTTTTCCCAAAGATATTCAATACGGTTAACGTTCAGTGGCAATAGTCAAAGGATTTAAACCTTGGTCTCCCATTTTGTGCAGTATCAGATTCGCTGTACTTGGGGTCCGAAGTTCTTACACAAGATTTTCTCTTTTTGACTTGAAATAACATGGATTTTTCTCTATGGTCAAATAGTTTTTTCATAGCTGTCCGGTCACATTCTGCTAACTTGGGTAGATTAACATGTTGTTTCATGAAATATTCTGCCTCCTCCCGCTATGTGGATATCACAAAAAAAAAAAAAGGAATCCTCAAAAGTCACTGAAAAGCACCTACGGGGAGATAAGCTAAATACACCTGGCTGAAAGTGAAAAAAGAACACCAAAAAAGAATTTGCAGACAATCATGAAACTGTTATGCATGCGTGCAGTTAACCACGCATGACCTAACAATTATTCTTCACTCATTAGATAACAGGTGAAGACTCTTTATAAACGATGCATTCCCGAAGAATAACTGTTATTCATGTCTGGTTAACCACGCATGGCATGGGAACAGTTATTCTTCGGGAATGTATCGTTTATAAAGAGCCTTCCCCAGTTAGCTGAATGAGTTCCAGGAACTCATTTCTTAAAAACTACGTTCCTACCAATGCGTGTTACCCAACATTACAAGAATTATTTAATACATAAATTTTCTTTCGAACATTTTACTGTCACCACCAATTCGGTTGGGATGAACAGGATGTTTAATAAATTAGGGAATTTTTTTCATAAAATCAGAAAACGTACGTTTTAACAGATGTGGTCCAAAAGCCAGTACAAGCTTTTATTTATTGGAGATATTCACGCGTGGAAATGTTTGGGCCCAAAAGGAAGAATTACATATCCTTAAAATACGAAGCATTAATTTTAAAATCATCAGATAGCATGTTAGAACCGCAAAAAAAATAAAAAAATAAAAATTTACGGACCATGTCTTCAAAAATACCTTTCTTTCCAGGTTCGTTCTAAAGATCTTCGACCCTCAAGAGTTATACAGTATAGGAAATAAAATTGCTTTTGTGATACATTCGTCACCAAGGAATCGTGCTTTAGTTTAACAGAAGTGATCGCTGAGATGAACATAACATTCATGAAATAAACACAAATCCCTTTCAAAAATCCTTTTCGAAATATTTTCTCTCAAGGATTTTGAACTGAAACCCAAAAACCGTAATCTCCAATGCATTCCAACAATAACTTCTGTCTCCTTCCGTGAGACGTCCAATTGATACGTTTAAACGGTATGTCTGATAATGGATTCTTGATATCGATACGCATTCATTTTCTTACCCCGAGGGTCAGAGATATAAACTTTTTCTTTACCGACCATCCATCCTAGGTGGGTCCGTGTCCGAATCTCGGCGAAACATGGAAATTCGTAGTGTTTTCTTTGCGGCGCTGGCACTTACTCTCTCACTGTCTCTCCCTTTTCTCTAACTAGTGATCGTACATTAGCAACGAGTGACTGCTTATATCCCATGAAGTTGCTTAAAGTGCTCTTTTAATCGTAAAAATAAAATATCGCTGATCTCTTAGCGTGCAGATGTTCTGCTCCCTATCACTGGTTCATATGCTCTCAGCTTCTCCCTTCATGATTGCTCTCGCGACGCAAACTCCATAAATAATAATACATCAAATTTTAAATCATATGCCTACAAAACAGCATATTTAACTACAACAAGGCATTTCAAATACAATGAATACCAAACCCTGTGCATTGCTATGTATTTGCTGTGCTTTAACTGCCATTTTAAAGTTTACATTTGCATCTCCTTCTTATTATAAATGTTCCCTTATTAACGATAAATCAAGTGCAGTACCCCACAGCCAACAATTAAGTTAAAACCAACAAAAAATCCGTTGTAGAATTAACGAGAGACGCTTTTGTACTTCATGGCCTTTAATCCAATTGGCATGCACGATTTGCAAAGAGATAATTAATTTATTTCTGGTCAATGGCATCTCGTCAGTCCTCAAAAATTAATGAACATAAGAAATTCCGGCAACATTTTTTTCAGAATACTTTACTGTTACTAAAGTCAGGAAAGATTGTGACAAGCTTTTTGTTGAGAACATGCTGATCTATTTTACAGTGATTAAAGCAAAATGAAAAACACGTATAGGTGATGTTTTTCTTTAAGTGTCCTGTTCATTTAGAGGACACTGTTCTTTTTGATAAAGGGATTATCATTTGAATACTGTATTGATTCGAAATTTTTCATGAGGATCAATTTTACATTATTTATCCCGAAGATTTAAAATTTTCCCTTTCTTGGTTACACCCATAAAGCAACATGAAGTTACAATAAGGATCTTATCTTCAATCTCTTCTTCACAGTAACAATTTCTCACTGAATTTTTGCAATTCTAAATAAAAATACGTAAGTGGAAATTTTTTACAACTATGTAGTCTTTATCTCTGAGTCTTACATTCTTAAACTTATTCATTTTCTAGCGCATTTTTTTCTAAATAAACAGAGATCATATTTTTCTCAGTTTCCTATAGCTCTGGAGATTTACGGCTCAAATTACGCTATGAATCGTAAATGAAGTTACAATTATAAATTTTTTTCAGAAATATTTATATATAACCGTTAATGTCACATCACGTATAAATTCAGATTCTTCTACACCAAATTAAACTTTTTTATGAAACTTAAATAAATCATCAGGTCTTCAGTACATATAATCGGAAATGGAATCTAATGTTCTCATGAAAAAATTCGTAATGTTATGCTACAATTAATATTCCTATAATGTCATTGTTCCTAAACATAAAATGAGCTATTTTGTGTGTCTGGAAAAAGTGTTGAAAATAGAACGTAAAGGAAAAAAATATTCCACGTATCTGTGATTCATAAAAAAAACAGTGTATCGAGTTCTAGGAACATCTCATTCGTTATCCCTAGAGCGGTGCATGATCAATTACACAAAAAAATAGCGTATTCGTTTGAAATATATGCCGAAGAGGAAAGAGTGATGATGAAAAAGTGATAAAAGATTAGCAGATTTATTATGCTATATGCCAGAGGTTCCCAATCTGTGAGCCTCGCGACTTCCGCGTCGCCGGTCTAGGTTCAGGGCGTAGTGACTATAAAGAAAAATTAAAACTTATAATTTATAGAGAAGCGCCACATGTGCGAACATCAAAAGATTTGGTTGAGTTCGTGTTACTGCAAGAGGAACTATCCGGTTCCAAATCTCGAATTTTGCTTGAGTAGCAAAATATTTGCACAAAATAAAAAAAGCTACTATGGGAAATGTAAGTTATGTAAAAAAGGAATATGCCCTTGTTAAACGGTCTGGCACTGTCAGAATGCTACATAAACAATTGTAGATATACACCAGGAGATATACCGTACATCGTTTTTTCAAGTAGTCGTATCATTTTGTACCCTACAAATAATAAGTTCCCGAAAGGAATTAAACAGTAACATGTGGCTGTTAATTAAATGAATTCTCTTCTAACTATTCAAGGAACGCTTAAGTTATTTTCGTGGTGCATAAAGATTCTATACGCTAAAAGCTTTCACTCTCCACTGTGAGGCTTTTTCAAAGCAGTGCAGATTTAAAATGTATACATTGCATTGAAATAGCCTGGAAGACTAAAAATGTCGATATGGCCACCACTAGGAGGCGTTTTCAAGGCAATGTAGACATGAGATATTGCCTTGAAAAAAAAACTCGCAGTGGAGAGTGAAACCTTGGCGAATCTTTATGCATATTACACCAAGAAAATAATCTCATTTGCTACGTTATAAGCGTTCCCTGAGTATTCACTGACTTGGTGTATTTAAAATAACATTACCAATGCATTCTGGAATCCACTTTAGTTTACTGAGAATTATCCTTTGATCGCTGAACTGATTTTTTTCCACTTCCGCTAAATAATATTTGGTCATTAAATGTGTGCCGCCCCTGGTGGCGCATTAGTACAAGCGCTGGCTTCTGACCATTCGTCCGAAAGGGGTGTGGGTTCGAATCCCGGTAGTATCCCCGTTAGTGTCACGACGCAGGTTTCCTCCCTTCCTTGGAACCAGTGGCCCTAAATCTGGGACTGGCGACTGCTTATAGCCCGTTGACTTGCTCACTGTGGTCGATAAACATCCAATTAAAAAAAAAACATTTGTGTTTTTGGGAAATTTAGAATTAAATATCAGCCGCATAAAAATGCAACAATTTTTTAATATACAAAAAAATAACAGTTTGGAGATATCAAAACACTAGTATTAAGAAATTTTGAGTGAAATCATTTGGTGAGTGTGGTTAAACCGTATTTGTTCCCCAATAAATGTTTTTTCCTTATTCTTCTGATTCCTTTGAAATTATTTCTGTGCGCCAACTAAGGGATCCTACACTGAACGATTACGTATGTGATTATGTGATTACCACCAAAATCACATACGTAATCGTTCAGTTGACGACCTGGATAGCATGCTCGGCAACCTGCTTTACAGACATTCCTAAGCGCATTTACAGAGCTGTAAAATATGGAGCTTCATGAATTAGATACAGCTGAAGAGCAAATTGAATTAGAATACAACTTGGCGTTATGCAAATGTGGCGATGGATGGGCGGCCCTGTAAACGGAAACGACATGACGTATGCAACGATCCGGCGATATAAGGAGTGGTGCGACGAGAATCAGTAAGACGTCGGACGCAGTATGGGTAAGACGAAGGATCTAAGCGCATTTGATCGCCGTGGGCAAATTGTCGGGGCCTGACACAAATAGGGTCACTCCATTTAGGAAGTCGTGGGCAGGCATTGGGAATTTTACGAGCCACTGTGTCACGGGTGCACCGTGAGTACATCGTATCCGGTAAAACCATCCCTGAAAGGGTCAACTGTCATGGACAAGAGCGTGCGGATTAGCGGCGTCATCGTCGGCTAGCTTGCATTGTAACATCAGATAGACGTAAGTTGATTTGGAAGGTATGTAAGGTGTGCTGTAGGCATTCTGAAAACATATCACACGTTGCTGTCATGGATGAAAGGAGCGATTTATCAAATTTGCTAAAAGGGATAATTATCGGCTTTCTGGCAAAAGGTGACAGTATTTCTGAAACAGCGCAGTTTGTGAACTGTTAGCGCGCTGCGTTGGTTAAAGTGTATCACGATTAAAGAAATCGCGCCATTGCGAATAAGCGAAATGAAAACTGCGAAGCACCACGTTTCATTGATGTGAGAGGTGAACGTTGGCTGCGAAGGGGCGTGAGGGCCGATAGACACGCTACAGTGGAGCAATTCACTGGCCGAATGAACCAGGACGCTATCGGAAATGTGTCTAAAACGACAGTTTGCCCAACCGGGTTGGGCAGGGAGATGGTCACTGCTCCTATGCTAACGAAGGTAGATCGGCAGGAAACGCTTACATTTGCAGAGCAGTATCGGAACTGGATCACCGCTGATTAGCAAAAATTGCATTCTCCGATAAGTCATATTTTCTGCTTCATCCAATGAATGGACTTTGGCATACAAGGTGAGAAACATCGTAGACCAAACACTCTTCAACCACTGCTGGAAAAACACAAGCTAGTAAGGGGAGCGTTATGGTCCTGGAAATATTTTCCTGACATTCCCTCCGTCCACTCATAGCTGTGGAAGGCACTATGGACCGAATTCCTTATGAATCATTCCTTGCAGACCACGTACACTCATACATGCTGATTGTCTTCCAAGGGGCAGATGGGATCTTCCAGAAAGAAAATGCGACGCGCCACACAGCTACAAATGTCCGAGAGTGGTTTGGAGAGCAGATGAAGACACTAAAGTACTTTCCTGCCTCTCTAATTCCCAAGATTTAAACCCACTAGAACATCTGAGGGACCACCTCGATCGTGTTGTTCACTTTATGGATCCTCCATCACGCACCCTTCAGCAGCTGTCAGATGAACTACAGTTAGTGAGGCTTCACATTCCTGTGAACACCTGACAGCAACTGATTGGTCACTTCCTGTTCGTCTATCTGCTGTCGGCGCTGCACACGGCGGTTACTCTGGATATTAGCTCGCGGTCAAAATAATGTGGCTCAACCATGTATCTGCTTATGTCATTTTCACAGTACGTGTTTGGAATCAACATGAACTTTAAGATTTCTCCATGAGTAAGATATCGCATGCGTGAAATATAATCTCTGATATAGAATGTGCCTTAGAACAATGTATAGAGACATGTAATTCATCGACATATAAAAAGACATAAAAAACTGTTAGCAACAGATCATTCTTTAAGGGCATCTATGTAGTAGAAAATAAAGGAAATGAAGGGTGAGCTTATCACCTGTCACTTGTACATGTTCGTTACTACAGAAAAGTGATAATAAAATTAATTCTATCGCTGACCCCGCCGTTACGTGAATCTTTCTGTCTGGGTTGGGAAGAAATGGGCACCATTTGAATGAAGTATATTCTCTGCTTGATGGGTTTAAGGAACAGTAATGTTGCGTTCCATGTTCCCAGGGTATTAACAAGAATTGTTGGCTTGGGTGGGCCGAAATTTTGGAAGTGTCTTACTTGATATCCTGTCGGCTGAAAACCTCGTCCACAAAGTTTTCTGTATTTCAAAAATATAGTCAGAAGTTTCCAAATACTTTGAAAGGGTTTAGAATAATGTAGCAACTGTAATTACTGTAACATGGGGTTTTGAAAACAATTCTATTAACTATAACACGGGTCTGCGGAGCATAATGTTTCCTGCTATCACTTGTAATTCATACTAACATTTCTTTTGTAAAAGCTATCCTATCTGATTTCAAGGGGGAAAAGGGAAAACGTATAAAAAGACGGAAAATGGCCGGTAATACAATTCCTGAAGAAAAACTGGAATATCCCATATATTTTATGAGTTATACGGGATATTAGGTATATGCCCTTTTGCATGTATGTTATTCATTTAGAGAACTGATTGTTCCTAGGTGAAACTAAAATGTTGGGAAAAAAATTCTCAACAACAATCTTTTTTTATTATTGCCGCACCTTTTACATTTTCACGAGACCTAAAGATATTTCTCAAAAGCAACAGATTTATTCTTACTACAGCTAAGTGCGCTTCAAAACATGTTAATTGTTGAAGATTTGCTAATTAACTTTGTTTTATCAACAGTTTAAAGTAAATAGAATTTACTATATTCTTCTAAAAATTTAGTATTTTTATTGAATGCGTACTTGTTTAGAATTTTAAACATAAATGGCAAATAAGAGACAACGATTGCCTTCAAAGGCAATGGCTTGTTCTAAAAATCTTTGTGTAATTCATAGTTTTGAATTAGTTTTTTCAAAGACCAAAGGGGTTTACCTGAGTATCAGTTATTGGGGGCGAACTGCTACATTGTTGAAGCATAATTACACCACCTAAGTCAATAGTGCAATGTATCTAAATTAAGTTACATTTCTTTCTCTTTAGTGAAAGCTCCCATCACTCTCAAAAGAAAGTTTCAGATGCAAATAGGTAATAGCACTTGTCTTATTTAAATTGCTCATGACAAAATAATGCTAAGAGCACCTACTCTGTGTGACTGTCAGCAAAATGATCATTGTATTATTTCTTCTATAAAGGTTAGGTTTACCTTATTTGCTGAATTACTAATAGGTTAAACATGGTGGGTTACATATGCCTTCGAGTTAGTAGTAAAAACATTATATGCCCTTCATACTGAATTATAATAAGAAAACATACCTGTCTTATGCTTTATTCACAAGGTTAATAAACTGCGACTTGAATGTTTTTGAACCGTACATATGCCGAACCTATTTCTTTGAATAATGGAACACATATCATTTCACAAAAATTTGTCTGAGGAGAAAAAATGAACGGTCTGTATCACTCGCTACTTTTTGTATGAGTACAAACATTTTGGAACAATCACAGCTATATTTTCCTTTTCGAAGTTCCAGTATATAAGCATTTACACGGAACAGCTGCTTACAGGATCAACACTTGAAATCGGCAAGATATGAACCACTTTAAAGGTAATAAACAACAGTTCCGCATCGACAACGGCATTTTCATTGCAATTTTACAAAAACGAAAAAAAATAATAATAAAATAACGGCTAAATTATTCTGCGTAGAATTTTCCATGTCATTTTCGTTTCTACGTTTGAATATGACTTCTAGAATCGTTATGACCAGCATAGGCTTCCAAAAAATTACAGCAACAAAGGCTGAAAAATTCGTGTGATTGGAAACATGATCTTGTTAACCAATGAAATTATTTCGAATACTCTTCACGGTAACGCAGTCGGATCCTTGCCTTTTTATGTGTTATTATTTACCCCTTTGACACCAAACAAAAAGTAGTTTATCAAACTTTACGTTCAATACTCAACACGTGCTCGGAAGTCCTGCAGCAGTGTGCACAAGGAACGTAACTCTTCAGTTCGAACAGTAAAATTTAATTATTTTGAATCAGATAGAAATACATCACACACGTCAATACGATTGCGCTAATCGCACCTTGCAAATACATTTCTAACATAGAAACTGATTATATTTTTGCGTTCTTGTCATTTTTATTGAAGAAAGGTATGTCTACATTTTCGTTTGTCCCATCTTTTTGAGATGTGTTTGGGTCGCCACTGCTCATATACCTTTTGAGAGGGAATTCAGCCATCCAACCAAAGGTTACACCAGAGAGTTACATTACACAAGGGATACCCGTTAGCGTCTGTTGGGGTATACCCGTTAGAGTAGGTTGGGGGATACCTGTTAGATTCTGTGGGGGAACCCCGTTAGAGTCTGTGGGGGATACCCGATAGATCTGTTGGGGAGTTCCCGTTTGCTCTAAAGAACAACTTTCACTAAAAAAGTTCCAACTCATGTTATATGAATAAATATTGAATTCGTGTAACAATTATATCATCTCCAGGAACCTTTTTTTTTTCAAAAACAGATAGGGCTCAGTGATCCTTTTGTTAAGTGGCGTAGTTTCATACAAATTGGAAATGACAGAGAAGGGCGCCATATGCAGCCAGATGCAAACACTTTCTTCAGTACTGATTTGAATTTGAATTTGAGTTTGAATTGTATTTTGCCATGTTACATCATCTAGCATACAATCAAATCGCACATGTAATTTCTGTACCAAAAAAAAAATTCCAAATACTAATCGTACCATAAGTAAAATACAATACATATATGTAAGAAATTAACAAAAATACAACACAAACACATGAACCATCAAACATGCAAATACAAATATTATACAATAACAATTTTCATATAATGCAGATAACGGATAAAATTATAGTAATACCAAAACACGTGTGAGTACGTATACTACATGCACTTATTCAATCAATTATAGTGCAACATAACAGGGAGCCAAGGAAAAAGGCTAGGTAAGCCTGACGAGCCCATGGTTCCCTAGTAAAAAACAAAACTGCCAAGCCAAGGGATTGTCTTCCTATAGAATTGCCATTTACATAGTCGGAATTGCAGATTAGGAAACCAGAAACATATTAACCCTATATCAAGTATTCCCTTAACTCTTTTAAATGAAGCATACTGAACAATTAATCTAATATTAATATGCAACCCGTTCCAGAGTCGAGGGCAAATGGCATTGATATTATAATATAAAATGTTTGTCCGAGCTCTGGGGATCACCAAATTGGAATATTCACGAGTGTGATAAGCGTACTCAAAACGGCACGCAGTTATTAGATTTAAATGCTTATTAGCATAGACACGCTCATGCCTTACAATATAAGTCTGAATATGTATAGTTTATCAAAAATCAGTAACTTATAAATGCCGAACAAACTATCCTCGTTTTACGATTGATTTAACAATCAAACAAATTTTTTTTGCAAAGTAAACATTTTATTAATATTTCTTCTAGTTGTCATTCTCCAAGCTAAAAGACAGTAAGACATAAGTGGGTATATAGAAGAAGAATAAAGTACTAACTTTATGTTAATAGGCAAGCAACTCGAAATCCTGGACAAAACTCCAATACGAGATCTCAACCTAACTGCCAAGGCATCAACATGTGCTTCCCACCGTAATTTTTTATGCAGATGAATTCCCAGAAATTGAACATTTGCCTGAAAATCCAAAACAATATCATTCAAGTAGATCCGGGGAGTAGTTACTGTCACAACCTTACGAACAGATAAAAGGACATAATTTGTTTTAGAAACATTGAGAGTTAAAGAATTGCAACAGAACCAAGTGAAATACTCTCGCAAATCATGGTTGACACGCGGTATCAACTCAGATACCGCATGAGCAGAAAAAATAAACTTGTGTCGTCAGCAAATAAAAGCGCATTTACACTGTAAGAAGCATTGAAGTTATCATTTACAAAAATAACAAAAAGTAGGAGACAAAGAACTGGTCCCTGCGGAACCCCATAATGAACAGATTTTACACCGGAACGAACACCATGTAACTGAAAATACTGCCTTCTCCCACTTAGATAACTCTCAAAAAATGCTTAGCAACTCCCCTGATACTAATGTGTTCAAGCTCGATAGTAAAATATAATGTCTACCTGTATCAAATGCGCGTTACAAATAAAAAGAATCCCAAATACACTGTGACCCTTATCTATATTATACTGCAAAAGAAAACTTAATGCATTAAGAACTGCAGTCTCCGTTGAACCACCAAACGAAAACCACGTTGCTTTTTATTAAGTATATTGTTAGTATCAATCACATATAACAACTGTTTGAGTCTGCCTCAATTTAGAGTCAAGCCTTTCTAATATTTTTGTAAATACAGATTTATCATATATGGGACGATGATTTTCCACATCTGCCCTTGACCCTTTCTTGTGGATCACACTGACTTGAGTAAGTGTAAGCGGTGAAGGTATAAACCCCGTAAGTAAATAAACATTAAAAATATGAGTGAGTGAAATAACCAATTTTTGAGATACAAATTTTACAACTTTGGTTGTTGAACATCATCTGGTCCGGCACATTTAGAAGGATCAAGTTCATTCATTACCGACAAAAGATCATCGTCAACAGGTTTGAGAAAAAATGAAGAACCAGTAGTCGGTGACAAATAGTCTTTGTGATTTTTCGAACATGAAGAAATTTCTGATATCAAGGTACCCGGTAGCTCGAGTATAACGAAGTAAATTTCTCCGTCATTTCTGTCCACGCCAGGATTCGAACCCGGATCCCCTCATTCCGGAATAAGTCGCTCTACCAATTGAGCTACGCGGACGTTTTATTCTGATTCCTATTTGCCTTTATGTCGTGTGCGTCCTTCGGGCAGGTACGTCACATCTCCTGGTACGTTACATCATCTCCCCCTTATTTATTTTTTTATTTTTTTTTTCGAAGTGCTGGAGAACGGATTCTCTTATTTTTCCTATCTCGCGGTGTGGAAATAACACCACACCAATGCGAGATTTTGAACGGTCGAGTCATCCGGATAGTTCGGGCGCCATTATAACGAAGTAAATTTCTCCGTCATTTTTGGTCTACGCTGAGATTCGAACCCGGATCCCCTCATTCCGGAATAAGTCGCTCTACCAACTGAGCTACGCAGACGTTTGTTCTGACTACTATCTGACTTTATGTCGTGTGCGTCCTTCGGGCAGGTACGTCACATCTCCTGGTACGTTACACGAGGAAGTAATAATTAAAAATATCAACAACCGCCGTAAGATCCGAAGTAGAAATACCATTACATTCAATTAAATTTGGTGAATCAGTACTTCCTGATTTTGTTAGCAACTCATTAATTGTGCCCCGTAGCCTCTTGCTATCCGCTGTTGAGGCAAATTTATTATAGTAAAACTTTCTTTTAGTCTGCCTCAATTTAGTGTTAAGCCATTGCAATACATACGGAAATTAGGTAACTTAATAGGGTCTCTAGTATGAAGAAATAATTTAAATAATCAATTTTTCCTATCTATATACTTCAAAGAATTGTAGTAAATCACGGTTTCCTATACCGCGAATTGCACGAAATAGTACGATGAGGAAAATTAGTGTCATAATGATTCCAAAAATATTTCCAAAATACATCAAAAGAATCAATCATGTAATCCCTTGTAAGTACAGGTGTCCAATCAACACATGTCAAAGCATCCCTAAATGACCGAAACTTATTTTGGCTAAAATTTCTTATTAACATGGACTGGATGCAGAACCAACTCCACTTACCGGGGAATTTATCAAACAAAAAATTGGATTGTGATCACCAAAGTCAAAAGAAAGTACTCCCGAGCATGAATTATAATTATTAGAAATACCCAAATTCAGTACAGAGGAGTGTATTTTCCGTAATTCTAGTAGGAATTGTAATGACCATTGTAACCCCAGAATCAGAAATTATGTCCATGAATAAGCAAGTAACATTATTATCAGTATGTATATCAGTATTGAATCCCCGAAAGAATAAAGAGTCCTCCCCCAGGAATTAATATCATCCAAAAAACTTGAAACGAAATTAAGAAAAGAATTAAGTTTACCCTGAAGTATGCGATACGTAACACTTATTATAGACTGTTGTAAATCAATTCTATCATCTCAAAATGTTCGTTTATAACTGTATATTTTTCACATAGTACACATAGTGAACATAGTGAAAAATTCAAATTTTGTTTAGCATAGATTACAACACCACCGCCTCGAAAACCCAAACAGGAAGCGGTTACAAATCGATATATTACACGCCCGATAGCTATCCGCATCAAACCATGTCTCTGAGACACAAAGGAAATCAAGTTGATTATACAATGTATGTAATAAACTAACCAAAACATCTAATTTACCGAACAAACTACTAGCATTCAAGTGTAAAAATTTATATTGAAAATTATTAGTAACAGTCAAGTTATATAGATATCCGTACATAATCGGAAATGCAATTCATAATATACAAAAAATGCAAAAACATACATTTAGAACTTCAATAAACAATTTCCAGTCGTTTTAAATCCAAATATACTTTACACTTCATTTCCAGCACATTTGAACCTTCCTTTCTCCGACAAAAATTTCTGACGTTTTCTATACCAACAAAATTTAATAACATTCGTTCTCGAAAAATGAGGTCATGCCATCCAAAAAGCTCGCTGTTTTGTGTTGTAAGATTTTCTTTTAAGTAAATTCTATGTGCACTGTTACAGCTCAAAACACCATCCGACACTTTTAAATCAGATCTTCCCCTCTTAAGGAATTCATTTCTAGTTACCCTACTTCTAAATTGAAGAATTACCGGAGGCATCCTCCGAGATCCCCTCCTTCCCAACCAGTGAATTGCATCAATATCACTCACTGAGAATTTCTCAATACCCAAATTCAACGCAATACGTTAAACCAAATCTATCAAGTCACCATCACTTTCATTCTGTTCCTCGGGAAATCCATGTATCTCCAAATTTTTGTTTGTTGTATACTGTTCAAGATTATTCAAAGTTTCCTTCAAATATTCAATGCCACACACATGAGTATTGACTCTCTCCTGCAAGTTAGTAATCGCATTTCGTGATTCCTCAAGCAAAACCGCTTGTTTCCCTGAGTCTTTCCATTACATCATCATATTTCTGTAAGAAAAACTCAACATATTTTCATAGGTAAATTATTTTAGTCCTCAACTCTACGATAATGTCAAGCTTCTGATTAATCTGTTCCATAAAATTCGAAGAAACACCTGCCGGGAGATTGGGTCCATCGTCGTCTTCCCCCGCGCCGCACTAACGTTGTTTCTTTAGCAGATCCTGTGTCCTTTGTGGACCCATCATCAACTGGGGGCACACCTGGTCTGCAACCATCACATTGCCATTTTGACTTCTTTTATTTACTTATTTTACATTAAGTGATTTCACTAAGTGAAGAGCAGTCGTAATGATATCTCACCCCAAATTTTCCGAAACACTGCACAAAATATTCTTCAAATAAACTTTCCTTGGCAGATCAAACACTATCTCCGAGGCATGTTATTCAGAAATCAACGGCTGCAGGTATACACAATACAAGCAGACGACACGTATGGTGAATACAAGCTGACGACCTTAGTCGGAGATATATCACCACGCAAGCAGACGACGTCAGACGGAGACTCGTGAGAAACACCTAACCAGTCCAGTCAGTAAAAGTTGACGTCATTCAAATCCAGAATGACACATCAGCAATGAGCACACACATTGCAAACAAGCTCAGCCAGTAACCAACAACACTTCCACGACCCTCAACCCCGAAATAAGATAAAAGCCGAAATCTGACCAAACGAGACACAATAGATGAACCCTTAATACCAACGCAAATAGTACAAATCAGGGAATTTAACGGTAGCTCACAACACTTGTCAACCACAACATCGTAACTTGACTTCACTTAATCGATGAAGTCCTCAATCCATTTTGCACTTCTGTCATAAGTCCGGAACCGTACATCAGACAAACCATGTTGCATCGATCGAAACAACTGATAGTCTGAAGAAGCTATGTCGGGACTATATGCCGGGTGCTCCAAAAACTTCCAACCAAGCGTCAATAAAGTTTCCTGGACCGATTTCGGGACTATATGCCGGGTGCTCCAAAAACTTCCAACCAAGCGTCAATAATGTTTCCTGGACCGATTTCGGGACTATATGCCGGGTGCTCCAAAACTTCCAACCAAGCGTCAATAATGTTTCCTGGACCGATTTCGGGACTATATGCCGGGTGCTCCAAAACTCTCCAACCAAGCGTCAATAATGTTTCCTGGACCGATTTCCCGACATGCGGAATAGCATTGTCATGCAGTAATTTCAACGGACGCAATCCGTTGCCTGTGAACGGACTTTTTCCAACAGATTTCATGGTTCAATCGCAGAAGGTTTTGCTTGAAACGATCAGCAGTGATAGTCTAAGCCAATTCCAATAGTTTATAGTAGAGCACACCCTTCATATCTCACCAGATGCACAGCAGAACTTTCTTGGCGTGAATATAGCGTTCCGGTGTCGACGTCAGTGTTTCACCTCAGTGTATCCAGTGTGTTTTGCATATGGGATTGTCGTACTGTATCTAATTTGCATCACCCGTTATGATTTTCCACAGGAAAGGCTTTCTGCTTTGTTTCTTTAGCAGATTCAAACAGTTCGTGGCACGCTTGACCTTGCTTCTCCGGCTCAGGTCATGTGGCACCCATTTTCCTGAACGGCAAATTTTCTCGTTCAGGTAAAACAATTCGGAGGTAAGTAAGCTGTCGAAGCACGATAATCTGCAAGCCATGGGAATTCAATTGCCGATAAACTACAAAGCCACCCCCACTCGCTATGTGGGTTCTATTGATTATCACCCGACGGTGGTTGTTGCTCTGCACAATGCCTGTTGAAAGCATCAGATTGGCTTTGGTATCAGGAACACTAACTTATTTACGCAAGTTAAATCAGACCGTGACACTGTAAATACTTTCATGAAGAATGTTGTGTATAGCATAACCCTGAATTCAAACAATTCGTTAACCAGCGACAAAGTTTATATTAGCTCGACACTTCATTCCTGTTGGTGTCCGTTGTTGCGGATCAGTTATACGACATCAGGTCTACTGCCCTCGCCAAACTGGTGCCTGGGGGCCAACACACACACCTTTGGGAATAGACTGAGATTCTAGCTCCTTTATCTAATACATTTACAATTTTATTTACTGAATGTTTATACATTTGCAGTTCGTCCACCATTTGCTGTAATGACGGCTCTGCATATATACTATAACAGTTATGGAGGTGTTATGTAAAAAACGTACATATATAACCCTGCTCAAGCTAAACCTTTAACCGAAAACGAATAGTGTTTTATGCACATATGTATATTATGCCGTCTGAACCTTACATATTACGTAACAACTGATGTATCCTGGGAGTTCGTCCCCTTGTATTTAATGATATGTCGGCGCGGTGCAGTCTGGGTTTTGCCTGATGATGAGCTTGAGGCAAGCCAACAAGATCTTGTATATGTAACTTTAACCTATTGTAGCTAGTATTTTTAATTGTACATAAAGTTCGTCTTTTATATGCAATTCATTCTCATGGCTTGTTGCCTATCGTTCATCGACAGCTTACTTACATCCGAACCCATTTTCCTTTTTTCTGAATCTTTCCCATTGCGCGTAAACGATTAGAAACCGCGGTTTGTTCAGTTACCCCCAGTTGTTTAGCTAGTTCGTTTGCGTTTGAGACGAATCTTCATCGAGCAATACTTGCAATTCTTCATGTGCAACATTCTCCGGACTGCTGCTACGTTCTCGATCGCTAATATTAAAATCATCTGCTTTAAGCCGTCTAAACCAAAACTCACTCGTGTTTTTTTATACAATATTTTTTTCCAGAACAGAACAGATCCACGCACATACTTTAGCAGACTTTTACCTTGTTGAAATTCGTAACGCATGCAGTGTCCAATAAATGCAGTATCGCTTGCCAACTTTCAGCTACACAAGTGCACTTCAGTGTTGGGTAAATGTCTGTGTTACATTTTATACTCTGGACCAGTTAAGGTCATGTGACAACAAGGCGGGGAATGTCGGATAAGTAAATTAGCGGTATACGTTGCACAGTGAACGCTTTAAAACTTATTTGTGCACCTATCAAAAATATTAATAAAGTAGGTTTCTTTCCGGAAGGAAACTTTGCATTTTCCAAATTTCGAAATTTCATTGCAGATTGCTTCATGCAAGTAATTCCCTCTATACTTTTAACACTTGACCGTAAAGGACGGTGACTGTTTGAGCAAGTGTCATCTAAAAGAGGACGTCGAAATGTGCGTAGGAATACCTTTCAAGTTTTAGGTGAAAATAGATCTTGGCACAAGGTCACTTCTTGAAACATTATTGCGTTTTTTAGCACGTCTTTTGTAAAAAAAGATCGTGCTTCTGTTATCGGTTTGTCCGTCCGTCCGCCTGTACCCACGGTATCTCTGAAACTATTAGTCCGATTTGAAAAATTATTTTTGCATTCGGAAGCTTGAAATATGCGAATGATGATCCTGCATTTCATTTTCTTTCTTACGATGTGCAATTTTGCCGCTAGGGGGCGTAAATGCAGATGATGTTGAATTCAAAATTACGTTTTAATCCATATATTTGTTTCTAAACATCCGATTGAAAAAATATATCTTTTGATTCCATTTATAACGAAGAGTATTTTAGATATAGTTTCTTTTTTCAAATTGCACATAGATTTTTCGCTGGGGGGAGGGGGGGCGTAAAAGTAAATTACATTTTCCTGAATAACCCTTCTTCTAAAACTCCGATATGAAAAAAAAATTTCCTCAGCGGATACATCTGTTGATGGAAAATCTTTTGCACATAATTTCAAATTTTTGGTACTGAACACTTTGGCCACAAGGGGGCGTAAGATTTAATTTTTGCTTCTGACGTATTTGCCATAAAATCTGAGCTTCTAAAATATCGATTGAAAAAGTTATTTCGTGGACTGATGCCACTCACATCGATAAACCTTTTCGGAATATTTTCTTCTCAAAATTATTACACAGTTTCGCCGATAGGGGGCGTAGATGTACATCTTATTTTTGTCAATATCTCTACTTCTAGAGTCCGATTTGAAAATTTTTTTCTTTGTTAAATAGTGTTTTCTGTGTGACATGTTTTTCATATAAATTTTAAATTTTCAAGTAATTCATAGACTTTCCGCTAGGGGACGTAGCGGTAAATTGCGTTTCCCCTATATCTCTGCTTCTAAATCTCCGATTTGAAAAATTCTTTCTGCATCGGATACAGCTCCTGATTGGAAATCGTTTGCACATAGTTTCTAATTTTTGTAAGAAATTAGTTTTGCCACCAGGGGGCGTAAATCTTAATTTCCGCTTCTCTTGTATTTGCAGCAAAATATGAGCTTCTAAATTCTCGATTGAAAGAAACGTCGTTTGTTGACCGATACTACTCATGTCGACAAACCTTTTAGAAACAGTTTTTTCTTAAAATAGTGCACGGTTTCTACGCCAGGGGCGTAAAGGTACATCTTATTTTTGTCAATATCTCTACTTCTAGGAGTCCGATTTGAAAAATTCCTTCTTTGTTGGATAGTGTTATCCGTGTGACATGTTTTTCATATACTTCCAAAATTTTCAAGTAATTCATAGACTTTCCGCTAGGGGGCGTAGCGGTATATTGCGTTTCCCCTATATCTCAGCTTCTAAACCTCCGATTTGAAAAATTCTTTCTGCACCGGATACAGCTCCTGATGGGAAATCGTTTCCACATGATTTCTAACTTTTGTAAAAAATAGTTTGGCCACCAGGGGGCGTAAATTGTAATTTCCGCTTCTGTTGTATTTGCAGCAAAATATGAGCTCCTAAATTCTCGATTGAAAAAAGCGTCGTTTTTAAACCGATACTACTCATGTCGACAAACCTTTTAGGAAAATTTTCTTCTTGAAAAAATGCATGGTTTCTACGCCAGAGGGCGTAGATGTGTAACGTATTTTTGTCAATATCGCTACTTCTAAGAGTACGATTTGAAAAATTCCTTCTTTGTTGGATAGTGCTTTCGATGCGAAATGTTTTTCCTATAAATTCAAAAATTTCAAATAAATCATACACTTTCCGCTAGGGATCACAAAGGTAAATTGCGTTTTCTGCGTTATTTCTGCTCCTAAAGCTCTGATTTGAGAAATTCTTCCTGTATGACATAACAGACCTGATGGAAAATATTTTTCACATAATTTCTAATGTTTGGTAAAGAATGGTTTAGCCACCATTGGTCATATGTGTTAATTTCTGCTGATGAAGTATTTGTTGCAAAATCTGGGATCCTGAAAACTCGACTAATTTTTTTTTCTTCGACCGATACCGCTTATACGTATAAACCTTTTAAAAATACTTCTTCCTAAAATAATGCATGGTTTTCTCACCAGGGTACGTAAAGTCACATCTTAATTTTGTCGATATCTCTGTTTCTAAGAGTTCGTAAGCTCACGATTCTGTTTACAGCAACATCTGAGGTATTAAAGACCCGATTGAAAATCTTCTTTCTTTCGTCAGATCTATTGTTTTCCATACCGGTTCCATTGACATTGAATAGCTTTGATAAGTTTAATTTGTGTCAGAACGGATTCAAAAGACGTGCTTATTACACCCGAAAATTCAGTGTCCACACTCCTGTTGTTTGTTTTATTGGCACAGCATGTTCACCAAGTTTTACACTTGTTTTAATCGATGACAGAACCTCTGCAAAATCACCCAGTGGGACCAGTCACGTAGTGCCAAAGAAAAGTATCATCTTTATGTATATTTTATTTCTCCAGTATATTACTGAAAAAACACAGTTTCCAAAATATATTATTATGAAATCTATTTTTAGGTGTTAAAACAGAGAAATATTTTTATGACGGGCTAATAATTTGAGAAGCATTTGCCAAAACAGAATTTTTTACAAAACATAAAAACTGTTTGCTAAAATTACAATATATTTTTCTTTAAGGATAATCTAACCTCACTGCTGTTAACAGAAATTGCAACATCAAGAAAGAGAAAAGCAAACCCTATAAAATCTATAAAATCTATGGGAGTAATTTGTTTTGGTACATGCTGCAAACGATCAATATTGCATACCGGGTCTTGATGAGGAAGGCCAAAAGATTAGTAATAAGTAAATCCACCATGGTCAGTAATGACCGGCCCCATTCGCTGTGGGATCGAATGAAACAGTTTGGATGGTGCTGTGCGGTATTCTAGTCTGTTGTGCTTCTACAAGCACAACAATTCGTTGGCTGTGACAGGCGGCAAGGCCATTTGAGCCAGTCTTTGCTTAATGACATCCCAGACGTTCTATATAGGCGACAAATCTGGCGAGCGAGCAGGCCGGGATAGACGAGCTACTTGATGCCCACAGATTGCGTCATGGATAGTAAAAGCAACGTAGGGTAGGGCACTGTCTTGTTGGAAGACGGTTCCCGGAATCGTCTGAAGGAAGGGTAGAAGTTCCTCTTGCAACATTTCCGTTATGAAGCGTTTGCTGTTAAATGTGCCTGTCCTGTCATGCGTGGTATTCTAGTGCGTGAATGAAACGTAATAGCGACCCAGACCATCACTCCCGTCGTGGAACCAGTATGCCGATGCGCAGTGTAGCCTTCCAAATGCCGTTCACCACGGTATCTGCAAACAAGGATTATCCCGTAGTGATGTGTCAGATTGAATCTGGACACGTTCGAAAACTCAATGTGCTCCCGCTCAACCACTCCAGTTTCGACGTCATAGGCACCACTGCAATCTCAGGCGCATATGATTTATAGTCAACGGAAGTCGCAGCAACGGATGGCACGCAACAAGGGCCCTTTGAAGCAATTTGTGAGGAACAGTGCTTGCAGACTTCGGTCAATGGGTAACAATTATCCGTTGCAGCGCAAATGTCGCGGACTGTTTAGGGCGCGACGTCACTGCCATTCGATGCAAGTGCATTTCTTCTCCCTCGGTCGTGTGATTTCGAGCTGTAAACCCTGCACGATTATGCCTAGAAATCCTTGCTATCCATGGACGCTATGCAAGCATAACGGAAGTTCCGTTCCTTTTAACGCGTGCAGCAATACCATGGTATTGTTTACCACTTTCTCTGAGTCCAACGATTCTACCTCTTTCAAACTCCATCATGTGTTCGTATGATTGTCTCGTCTTCCTACGCGGCATGTTTACATGTTAAAAACAGCGTAAAGTTGAGTTTAGCTGCAGCAAATTGTAAACGTTGCTCTGCGTACGCCTCCTTTATACCCCTGGTGTGACGTTTCCGATAGCTTTGAGCGCGCCTCACATTTGCATGTGTGCTGTACTTTTAATAATCTGCATCTTCCGTGGTACCCTATCCACTTGCACATTTCGTGCAAATCCGAGCATTTCTTCATGAACTTGCAATGTCCATTAACAAAAGTGTAGTTACTTTCTGTGTTAATAGGCTACACACTAGATGAAAAGTTCTTCTGCGTTGCAGTGGACAAAAAAGGCCATCACTACACCTTAAAAAAATTCTTGAAATTCACGAGCCACTTTCGGTCAATTGTTTCCTGAATTAACAAGTATATTTCTGATACAACGTTTTCCGTGAAATGACGGAAAGAAACCTGAATTAAACGGATTTTCCATACCACGAAAAAATCTGAACAATCATAAATCTTTCCGCTGTTTCACTCTTATATTGACGGTAAATTACCGCTTTAGAGATGCGTTAACGGAAGATTCCTAATTTTCAGAAACCTTTCCGCAATTCCTTTTGTACAGAAACGAAAAACTCCGTTCCCACTTTTTCTGTATCCGTATGACGAGAAATTACCGGTAGTAGGAGAGATTGGTGAGAATACGTGAGGTTTGACTAACTTTTAAATATCAATCGTCTGTGGATTTCGAAGTTCCGTTGCGACATCGGATATTGTGGATAGCATAGCGCATGAATTTTGTTCATTGTGACACAGGATATTTTTTCTCCTCTCCCCTATTTTGTGCACCAGCTATTTAATATATATATTTTCTTACTATAAGACCCCTGGTACTTAACGTATTGCACAGATGGTTATACGATGTCTATGTATCAGTGTTAGGACAACTTAAGACAAAAGCTATTATAGCTATAAAGAGTAAGTTTTAAATATAGGAGTTCTTTGTTTTGTGAAATAATACCATAAAAAGTACATTTCACATTTTTTAAATACAACTGAACGTCATTGTCAATTTAAAAAAGCCAAGTTGCAAAGCGTTTTGTTGCTTCGAAAAGTAAGGATGAAAAATGCTTATTTTGTGAAAAGTTATCCTACAGAAAAAAATTATTACAAACCTGTTAAGAAAAATAATAAGCACCAGCAGAAAACAAAATGACTAAACCACTCGCATTAATGACAAAAAAATTAATGGTCGCGCAATTTGTTATACGATGTGCAGGTTTTTCGAATTTCCTAGTGTCTCAATCCGAATGGAGCTAAAGGATTATCTGGAGGAAGGGCTAAAAGTGCAGGGTCATCCGTTTTGCGGAATTTCAGTTTAAATGCGAAAAGACCTGAAACGGATTTTCCTGAAATAAACGAAATTTCTGAGTACCGAAAATTTCTGATAATACGAAGTTAAAATAAACATGGCTCTTTTTAGAAATTTTCCGTGTACCTACCAGGAACTTTGCTGCATGTTATTTTCAGAATTGTCCCGTGAATTCTCACCACCTATACAGTGTATATTTCCCATTGCAAAACTTTGTTATTGTCACGAAAGAATGACAGATGAATAAGACTGCTCAGTATAAATAACAAAAAGGACGATATGGCAGCAATAAACCAGTTGCGGCAGCTGCAAATCTTCATTTGGAAATCATGCTATCCACCGAAGCGGCTAATATTAGTGAGAAATGCGAAGTAAAACTGGAAACTCCGGAAGAGGATTTTGTTTTGTATTGGTCTTGACGGATTTTCCTTGTGGATAACAAGGTGCATGTGTCACATATACCCTGCGATTTTAGTGCAATGAACATTTATTCTCTGGAATAATGAATGACGTATCACCATTTCGAAGTCCGACGGATAAGTCTGGGAAATCTTTTTAACTAATTTGTGATGCTCATTTGAGATCTGACTATTAAAAATGGCAACCACGTCATGTTTTCTTTGTTATGGAGCATTCAATATGTACCATATTTTCACATTACCGTTTGTAGACATGTAAAAGGACACTAGATCTTGGTATTGTCGTATTTCGCCACCGAACTTGTTATGCGTGGCAACACTGATTTGTTCACAAGTAGAGAATATGTAACCGCAACCGAAAGCCATTACTGTTTTTTACACTGAGAGAGAAACAGGTGCTGTATTTTGATAAACAAAAGTTGGCGAAATGGAAAAAAGTGATCGTCGCGGATGTATTAATTTTCCGGATAAGTTTTGCTATGTGTGCGTGTACAGGTATTATAAAATCGCAGAGTCATCTATTGAAAAAGACTATGAGGAAAGTTTACAATTTTTACTTTGGATTTCATGTTGGAGATCACAAAAAATCGTGGAATCCATATGTCTGCTGCATTTTCTGCTTTGTTGGCCTGATTGAATGGTTAAAAGATACGCTGAAATCCATGCCTATCGCAGTTCCGATCATTTGGCGTCAGCCACCTGATCACGTGGAAGATTGTTATTTTTGTTTAACCAAAGTGAGTGGCTTTTAAAATAATAATAAAAGTAAAGTACAGTATCTGCATTTGCCATCAGCCTTAAGACCTGTTACGTATGGGGAAGATCTTTCCTATAGCAAAACCTCCATTGAAATTGAACTGTAAAGGTATAGATTCAAATGCACCCAATGAAGATATGGAAGCACATGAAGATCCGGATCCTACATGCACTCTTAAACCCTTAAACGAGCCTCACTTGATTGAGCAAAATTAACTTGATGATCTCGTTGGAGACTTATATCTTTGAACTCTTAGGTTCCCGACTGCTGTAGTGGAACCTGTTATTGAAATGTACACGTGTGTCTGTGTACAGAAATTAAATTTGGGTGTATGTTCTTTTTACGAAAAGCAGGAATGTATGCGTTTTTGTTCAGATATTCCGCTGCTAATGACAGAATTAGGAATATCTCACAATCCAACGGAATGGCGTCTATTTATCGACTCATCCAAGGTTAGTTTAAAAGCTGTCCTTTTGTCCAACGGAAACCAGAAGCCTTCCATTCCAGTAACATATGCTGCAGGAATGAAGGTGGCGTATGAAAGCATGGATAAAATTCTCACTGCAACACAGTATGACCAGTTTAGGTGGTCAGTATACGGCGATTTGAAAATGATATCACGCTTGCTTGGCCTTCAAAAATTTGCTTCACAAAATTTTATTGTTTTCTTTGTGTGTGGGACAGTGGGTCCACAGCGGAACACCACGAATGGACAGACTGGCTTAAGAGAAGGGTTTTCATTGTTGGAGAGAGTAACTTTCGTCCCAGACCCTTACTATATACCTCGGATGTGCTGCTTCCAACACTTCACATCAAAGTGAGCCTGATGAAAAACTTTTTAAAGGCTATGGGCAAATCTGACCCAGGTTTCTTGGAGTTAAAGCGATTTGAACAATTTCAACAATTAAGTGATGCAAAACGCAATGAAGGCGTCTTCGTTGGTCTTCAGATACGGAAACTATTGCGTGATTATGTTTTTACCGAAAAGCAAAACAGCACGGAGCTCCCCGCATGGCAATCTTTCTCACCTGTGATCAAAGGATTTCTATGTAATCCCAAAGAGGGCAACAACAAACAGCTGATTCACAACCTTTTCAAGAACTATAAAAACCTTCGGGGCCGGATATCCTTAAAAATATGTTTCCTCCATTTGCATCTGGATTTCTTTCCTGACAACCTGGGAGTAGTCAGCGATTAACAAGGAGCAAGTTTCCACCAAGATATCCAAACGATGGCCGAGAGGTATCAAGGTAAGTAAGATTTCGCAATGATGAGATGATTGTTCTCCTTCTGCTGGTTTTTCCAGAAGGAGAACCACACGACACATCAGAGAAAAAAGTATTTGTACTGGTATACGAGTATGTAAGTATACATTTGCATTTGTGCTAAGATTGCTTACTCTATTTGTTCTTTCTTCTTCCTTCTCATATGTAGTGATATATGAATATTGTATTCATACTTTGTAACACGAATTCGATAGCTAACAAGACACAAAAATTCTGTAATACATTAAAATTCGAAGCTGTAATGCATTACAATGTGAAGCTGTTTTTTTGTACAACTTTCACTGTATATATATATATGTATCTGGAAATATGGCCAATATTCGTGCCCAAAAAATGTACGTGGTGGAGAGTTCTTTCAGTCATATTTGAATTCAGCACTCCGATATTAGTTAAGAACTCCTCATTTCCCCCATGTCATGAAAACAAAGTTTTAAAATGTTGACTAGTATAACTCTTCTTCACAAAAGTATGACGTATTTTTACCCCTCTTCGCGAGTGATGTACAGTGCTTCAGTTTCTTGCAGAACTGCCAATGACTGCGGTCGTTATCACTTCAGAATGTTCTAACAAAATAAAGGTTTTATTAGTTGGAATAGCTCTGACGGCAAATGTCAGAGCTGTTAAAGAATGAGCTCGATAACTTATTGGTAGAAACAGTTCGGTCCTTACAAAAGGTGTATTTAGGTAATTGTGTTAAAATAGCTAGTCAAGATAAGTTCGTGTTCTAAACGTCCTAGAAAATCAACATTTTAACTCCAATGAATTCTGAATCTGCCTTGCAGCGCCGATTTTAAAATTTTCTGAATAGGTAGTTCACAAAGAAGTATTTTTAAATTCTGTGCAAAATACCCAAATTGCGAGATTAATTAGGCCATTGTAGCAATATTCCGATTAAGAACATGCGCACATAAAAGCAATGGAGACAAAAATCTTCCTCGAGTGTGCAAGAAAAGATGTGAAAAAGGAAAAAAATCGTTATATTTTCTTTTACCATAAAAAAATAGTGTTAAAAGAAGCATTTCAAAAGAATACTACAGAAACACTGTTTTGGTAATATTTTTACTATAAATTAGGGATGTAGAACGGGAAGACTTATTACTACCTTTAAATTTGGTGATACGTTGAACCAAAAATTTACATTACACCACATGTGTGGCACAAGACTACCAATATGTGGCGAATTCAAAACCCAACCATATAGTGCAACTAGGCACAGTAACATGGTGCCAGTTTGCGCCAAAAAGGTTCAAGGATGGTACAGTCCTGCAACATCACACACATCGAGTTACATTATTATGACCACGTCCTACGTTTGACGTAAACAGCGCGTCGACAATGAATGAAGAAACGTGCCGCGAGCTGGCTTGGAGGGTATATAAGGTGTGCTGCAGGCAATCTGAGATCATATCACTTTCTGCTGTCATGGATAAAAGAAGTAATTTATCAGATTTACAAATACGGATGATTATCCGTTTTCGGGCCAAGTCTCTCAGTATTTCTGAAACAGCGCATTCTGTGAACTGTTCGCGTGCAGCTGTGGTTAAAATGTATCATGATTAGAGAAATGGTACTATTGCGAATAAGCGACGTGAAAACTGCGGAACACCACGTGCCAATGATGTGAGAGGTGAACGTTAGTTTCGAAGGTTCATGAGGGCTGATCGACACTCTACGGTAGAGCAACTCACTGGCTGATTGAACCATGGGGCTATCGAAAATGTGTCAAAAACCAAATTTCAGCGAACCTTGTTCCGTATGGGGCTCCGATGCAGACGGATGGTCACTGCACCTATTCTAACGAAGGTGCATCGGGAGAAAATATACGTGGTAAGGGACAACCTCGGGACAAACCCTTTTGAAAATGGATGAAATGGGGTCAAAGGTCAGGTCATGGGAGCGGGATCCATTTCATCACCCTTATGCGTCACAACTTGCGTAAAAATGTTTTGCTTGCAACAAAACGTTATCTTGTTGTTCCGGAGGTATACTGAAACGGTCCTGTTGAATATCATCGAAATGGGGGTCAAACGTCAGGGCACCAGAACGAGATTTATATCGAAGACATTATCTTCATAACTTGACTAACAGTGCTTCTATTGCGACAAAACATTAGTATGTTGTTTCGGATGTATACTGAACCAGTTCCGTTGAATATCATTAAAATGTGGTGAAAGTTCAGGGCACAGGAGCGGGATTTATTCCACAGCCATTATCCTCATAACTTGTGTAATTATTTCTAGTATGTTGGAAAGCGTAGCATAATCAATGCATTGCATGATTTTCCTAACTTGTTTGTCTGACAGAATGGATATCAGCAGCCCCTTTCCTTAAAACAGTTCCACTGATTTAGAGGAAAGGACAGAAGCATAGCACTAAAAGAAACACGCAATCGCTGCCTCATACGGAACTCCAGCCTAGGACGAATTTAGGGGAGCCACGTTTTTGAACCAATTGGCCACCGCTTTTAGTTTTTAATCGATACATCCTACGTCCTGCAGTACATGCCCAGTGAAAGGCAAGGTGAATTTTTGACATCAAGAAAAGCCGACAAACAAAAAAAGCCCCTTATTAATGAGGTAAATATAATTTACTTTATGAGGATTAAACTGATAGTTTTATAAATGTATATCTTTGTTAGGAATAAATACAGATTGTTTCGTAATAAAATTTTAAGTACCGTACATGCTCGAGTTTAAGTTGAGTTTTGAACCTAAATTAAGAGCTTAGTCTTTACGCGGAAAACACTTTGTGGAAATTCGAAATGTATCTCAGTTAAGCATGTCGAAACATTTCATCGCATGAAGCTACGACTTCATGCGATGATATGTTTCGACATGCTTAAATACCAACGTGAGCAACTCCATGGGATATAAGCCGTCGCTCGTGGCTAATTCAGGGCCAATGATGTCAGAAAAACTAGAAAGCTATAATGGTAAGACAGGCACAACATTTGCGGAAATTAATATTTTAGTTTTTGCACTAACTCTAAATTTTGTACAATAATTAGGATTTTCTTTTGGCAAATCTCATTTATGCTTTTATTTCTAACAATAATATTTAGTTTACAAGAATTACTTACTTTCGACTAATTGATGGAATTTTTGCGATTGATCGTTGTTAACCTACATTAGCTAATACGCCAAAAATGTTTTTCATTAGTTCGATTGCAATCACATTTCACATAGATTACATCGAAACTATTCCATGAACTCCGTTGCGTACAGATAACATTATAAAAACACATTAATAATTCACTGACCTCATGTCCCACAAAGATGTCGTCACTTCGTCCAAGGTGTGCATGGAATCTGTGTTATAAAACAAATGTTCTGTCTATATAAATTTTGTTTAATCAATCAAGAAAAAGTTGTGGAATTTCGATCCGCCTGAATCCGCTGGATCAGGATGAAGGCAAAACTTGAAATATACAGTTTTGATTCACTTTTAAGACTGGTCATTATTGTGCAGTACAATAATGGTAAAAATACTCTCAAAATATTATCGAAAGCACAGCAATTTACTTGGGTCCAATTCCTAATTTCTCTTCCTGGTGTAAGTTGCCCAAATCTGCAATTGGTGGACAATCAGAAAATAACGCGTTACGAAAGCTCAAAATTAGCATTACTGTAAAGGTGTCAATCGAATTTGTGTATAAAATACAATGCAGTATTAGCTGAAGGATTTATGAAAGATTCATGCTCAAATTTCACCTAGAAATGGCATTGATATCCGTATTTGACTCGTAATTTTAAAGTACAATTTCGAATTTTTTAGTATGAATGTATACAGGGTTTGTCAAAAGTCGAAACACATTCTTGTATTTCAGGAACGGTAGGCAAACTGAAATATCTGAACACCCCAGCAATCAATTAGTGAGTTATCAACACTGAAACCTTTCATTCATGTTCATTCGAAGACTGCTAGTGAACGATGAACTTGTGACTCAGCAGGTACTTAAAAAATACATACTGTTAATAACAAGGAATGTCTGCACCGTTTCTTCGACTAAGTTTGCTTTCTTCATAAACAAAGGTTTATATTTTCAAGCACTTTCATTGGAATGGAATATATTGAAATTCCTGATATGCAATGGCAAAAAAAAAATTGTCACATTCATTGCTGACTTACTTTCTTTTTTATTTTGAAGTCAAATCTTATTGGCATAGTGTAATAAAATGCAATTCGAAGATACGCTTCCAGCATGTATCATATAAATGTACAGAAATATAGGAATGCTGATCGCACTTCAATATATCAGTTAAAAAAATATGGAAAGACGGTTAGGCAAATGTTTCCTTGCAATTCTTCAGGAGAATTTTAAGAGGTCGATCAAACTTATGACAGGAAAGAAACACGAGGTTTTTAATTTATTTTTTGCTCCTTTTGTGGAGTTACACTCGATTCAGAATATAATTATAGCTCTTGTTTTTCCAAAAACATATTTTAAAAGATTGACACTAAGAACGGCCTGACATATTTGCCGACGAGAAAGGTATTTTATTCTACATCGAAATAGAAACTCTGCCATATATTTAATTTCCATTTTCATGTGATAAATTCAACTTCCTCTTTTTGCTCCCAATAACACTCTATGATATAAAAAATAAATCCATGGAACAACTTAAATATATTTAAACAAAATTATCCGTTCCTGCTGATGCCAGAACGAGTAAAATCAACTATGAATTTTAAATGTGCGTGTCGCATCCTGATTGTCTCAAAAATCTGCCTTGCACTTACATTGATTCATAGCATACGACCTGTTGAACGGGTGAGAAAACGCAGACCACATAGGTAGGCAATCAGAGAAATTCAAACAATTAATCAAAGATTACGTGGGAAAATGTTTCCTAAATTTTTTTCGAGATCTCAAAAAGTTGTCCGTTATTTAAAAGAGATAGTTAAAAAAACTGACTAGATCCTCATTATCTTCCTCTCTATTTTCTTCCTTGGTGTTATTTTCAAAAAGAAAAAGTTGTTCTAGAAACAAAAAAGCTTTTCCCAGTACTTCTCCAGATAAAAAGCTCGATAACTGTGAAGCGTCGTTTAATTTGTATTTAATATAAAAATTAGGAAATCTACCCTGAAAAAAACTCTGTCTTCAATAGTTTGATTCGTTCATGATTTTTTCAAACGACTGTACCGTTTCCTGACGTCTACAGATGAACACGTATTCACAATGACATATGAATCCGTGTAGTCGTACTTTATATTTCTCAACGAAAAATAGAAAATTAGAAAATGTAATTCATAAAAATTTGCCTTTTCTTATAGGATGCATTTCTTTAAAATACGAATTATAAGATAATCGGATTTATCTCCACCTTTATGACTACTTTTTTGTTGAGTCACAATTCTAGAATGCAGACTAGAATTCAATGTAGACGAAAAAATGCATAACAAATGTGAAGCCCGCTAATTTTGGAAATCGAAAGTCAATTAATAAATGCAGTGGGACTCGGTGATACATTTTTGTTTTTGAGAGAGCCTTTAAACGTATGGATGTAGAAAATGTACAAAATAAATTTCAGGTGTTAAATGCTGTTGCGAAATTTTGGCTTTGAAGGAATACAAAATATTGCTTTACCATTATTTATTTAAAATCAGTTTGGCGTAAACAAGGGTTACAAGTTATATATAATTTACTACATTGGCAAAAAATAAATTCTGTTCAAACTGAACTACTCTTTCGGCTGCTTAATCTATTTACAAAAATCCAGATTCTAGATTATGTGGTATCCTCACAACTAAGACTGTTAGACCAGTACTTTAATATCATGCATGACATACATGAACTCATAGCATATTTTCTGCGGCTTTTTAGTGCTTCCATTTGTAACCGGATGCTGGATATAACCGGAATGTTTATAGGAAGAAATACTAGTTGTTGTTTTCGCAAATTCATTGAAATCAGAACTAAAAGGGAGAGGGATACATGTCCTACGTAAATGTTTTTGTTTTGAGAGAGAGATAAATCCATTAGAAGTAACTGTATAATTTTCTCATAGAAGTATACCGATTTCTAGAGCACGTTTTATTTTTACTAGGATGTACAGACTCTCGCAGTGTGTGCATCGTAAGTGCTTTCTAAATTTGAAGGCAAATTTTAATATCGTGCAAGTTCAGAAGTAGTGCCTTTGAATTATTCGAATTTTCAACACTGTGTTTCATTTGGAATTTTCAACACCAATGTTCTTAAATGTATGTCTCATTTTGAACATTTTACCCTCAGCTAGATAGAAATTTTATGATATCCGTAAATTAGGCATTTTTCTGATTTGTGCAACATGTAGTATGTGAAGTCTGGTATCAGTAAAATGCCTGATCCATTTTCACACTGGTTCTTTCCTATACTGGGTATGAAATCATCGATCGGAAATTTGCATCAGTGAAAGACAGATATTATTGCAAGGTAGAGCAGAAAAGATGTTTGAGCAACGTAATACAAAATTAGGCGACAATGAAAATTTTGAAATCAATTCCCACATAAAATAGAACAAAAAAACCTCGTTGGCGCGTTTGTATCAGAACATTAAGAACTAATCATTTAGACGAGGGATATATGCAATGGAAGGTGATAAACTCGAAATCAAACAGCGTAATTTATGTAATATTCAAATACCTTAAACGTTTGAAAGATTACGTTGACAGGATTTCCATTTTATGCCTGAAAAATACGGATGAAACTTTAGCACGTAGTATCCAGCTAGAGTGAGAGAGAAATTCTGATTTGTCACCATTATATGCTGCTTCTGATGGGTTGCGATAGTGCAATTTCAACAGAGATAACGTTTTTGAGGGTTGTCCCTCTTACAGATAATTAACGACCTTCAAAGAACAGGAGTAGGTTCTGTTGACTTTACATATATTTATGTAGCTTTTGGAATAAAATACTGTGGATATAAATTCATATTGTACAACCGGATTACGACAAAATTGGATTGAGCCACCCCAACAATCTTCGTCTTATTATTTACATTATGTACAAATTCTGAACAAAAAAATTAAATGTTTGTAAATTCAGGAGAAACTGTACACTTAAAAGAAACTCGACGACTTGGTATCAAGGAATTGATAAAACGAAGTGTGACTCACAAAATATTTATTTACGATATGGGATGTTGGATAAAGATAATTGTCTAAAGTAATAAAACTGAGCAAGACAAAACACAGAAATTAAAAAAGTTCGGACAGGGAAACATTTGAGTTATTTCTTTAGATTAAGAAAATGACCAGAAAATTAAAATTTTAATGAAACGTTTGTGCGAAGGATGTACCATTTGACGATTAACTACGTTTGCTGAAACTCGATGTGTTTAATCTTTCAGGCATTTCGGGACACACAGAAGAGCCAAAACGTTGTATGACCATCTGTCTAATATGATGTTGAAACATCATACCCGGTGAGGCATAAACGTTTAGATTTCTAAACGTGTCTTTTGGTATCTTATAGCAACACCTCACCAGCAGATTCCTTAACTCCTATAAGTTAGCTGGTAATGCCGCAACTCGGATTTGCTGTTCCAACACAAACATAAGTTAGCTGGTAATGCCGCAACTCGGATTTGCTGTTCCAACACAAACATAAGTTAGATGGTGATGCAGGATTAGATTGACGACGTGGAGCGCAGAGGCAATGGCAATACCTGGATTTGCTGTTCATGGGCCTTGACGAATTCGCGAACGATCGGAGACGTGTGGTATAGAGCAAAGACGGCCAACACGTCGATCGCGATTTATCGGTCGATGGCGGAATCATTTTTGATCGATCGCTAACGTTTTGTAGAATAAATATAAAACAATTAAGTGAGTTTACAAAATGGAAATTCTTATTCAGTGTGCTATTTACCCTTTCAAGGAGGACACTGACCCAAAACCGATGGCAAGTAAATTTACAGAGCTGTTTCGACTGGACAAAATTTCACTAGAAAATGAAATAATAACACTGCAGTGCGACATATCTCAGAAAGCCAGATCTTCAGAAGATAATTTCTGGAATTTTGTTTCCAAAGAAAAATACCACAATGTGCGAAAATGTAGTGAACAATTACATCCCTCCTTCGGGTCAACATATTTATGCGAATCGAAATTTTCTAAGTTGCAAGAAACAAAAAATAAACATCAGTCAAATTTGACGGATGAGGAAACAGAAGATTGCTTGAGCTTGGCGTTGTTCAATTACACTCCAGATTTTTTAGCATTTGCGGAAGAAATAAAGGTGCAAACTTCACATTCATTTTTCATTCGCCATAAAAAATAAAGATTTGTTCGTAACATTTAAACGTGTACTAAGGCCTATGTATAAATATCGAATAAAACTCATAAAATAATTCACATTGTTTTATTTACCTCAAATAGATGAATATAATCAATAGTTTCTAGCTACAGGACAACATTGATATAGGTAAACGGAAAGCGACAAATTTTAAAGGAAGAAATTTGAAATTGTGAAGTAGAGTAGGCCACTTGGAGTCAAGGGGACAAAGTAGATTTTAGTCCCAATCAAGTTGGCCACCCCTGGCATAGAGGATTATCTTCCTGGAAAATGGCAATTCTAATCGTAAATAACATTGGCATGAAAGGATGTACATCGTCTGCAAAACCCTTTAGGTAGGAAGTAGAAGCTATAATATATTCCACACGAATGACTAGACCTAGGGTTTCCAAGCAGAACATTACCCAATACATTACTCCTTTTCCCACTGGATAGTGTTCGTTGTGAAGTGCTGAGACTGCCGCCTGTTAACGAGAGATACGTGCACAGCGGTCCACATGGTGTAAGAGGAGACAAGATTAATCGGACAAGACGACATTCTTCCAATCATTCAAGGTTTCCTTTTAGTGCTCGAATGCTCAATGTGAACACTTTCCATGGGGAACCGAGGTTAGCATAGGTATTTCGAGTGACCACTGTGTCTAGTGACACATTTGTCCTAACACCCTCATTCAAATTATCGAAGAAGTGCGCCACAGTACCCCTTCGGTTGGTTCCTACAATGTGGGGTAGTCTTATTTGACCTCAAGCGTCTTAGTGACGTGGTTGGTCCACATCTTGTTACGGTTCGTGGTCTTTACCTTCTCGTCCCACTTTTCGAAGGTCTAAATACGGTTGACCGTTAGAACCACAAAAACGTGACCTCTTGGAAGTGCTCTGACTCAATTGCCTGTCTATTACAATTTTGTTTTTGTCAAATTTGCTGCAGTCCGCTGTTTTTGTAATCTGTAGGACAGGAATAATGTTAATTAACAGAGCTCAGTGTTAGGTGATATTAATGCCGTTTCACGACGTTCACAATCGCCTCTGTTACTTGTAGCTCCTTTGACTCCTAGAAAGACGCGCGGGTAATAATATCTTTGTTCTTCGGTGGATGTTATATGTGCATATCTTTAACACAAGTGTATATATATATTAAAAACTGTTTGCTGTTATCAAAATGTACAAAAGGAATTCTAAGTCCAAATTTTTGGAAATTTATTTTTTGCAGTTATGGCATAGGGCATGTAAATGGCAAATACTTTCATCGTATCTTCAGTGCGAAAGCATGCATTTCACTCAGCAGTGGGATAAGCAATTTTATTGTTTTCTGGCATTTACTTATTTATTTAAGCTGTTTTAATACAATTGCATTACAAATAATTGACATTATTGCATTTATTAATACAAACAACTAGGAAGACAGGCAAAAGGCAAAACAAATACCTGACATAGCCCTCTTTTCCCTATATAAACACAGCCAATCAAGCACCATAGAGACAGAAATCACAAATTATTAAATATAACGTAGTAAACATGTTAAATTAATTAAGGAAAGAAAAAAGAAAAGATGTAAATGCAAAGATCTGTTTCCTCCCTACCACCCATAACGTTCACCTTATCGCTCACAATTTCTCTACCTTAAGAAAGCAACCCCATTCCCTTCAACCCCCTCATTTCTAATTTTTATGTATTAGGTGAAATTTTAATTTCCTCTTAAAAATATTCAAATTCTTCAAATCAGCAATATCATGAGGTAACAAGTTCCAGTATTGTGGTCCCATATAATTTATACTTTGCATTATATAAATAGTTCTGCGAAAGACGTGTTTCAGTAAGTCCCGATTTCTGCTATAATAGCTGTAATCATAAAACCATTTTGATCTAAGAGACTTCAAGAAATGCTTGTTTAAGTGAAAAATGATCTGCTTATTATTTAGGAATACAATCAAAACGGAATCAAATGTGTAGGGAAAAATTCTGAGTGAAACATTAGAATCAGAGTTACCTTTCATACATATTAAGCAATATTTTCAAGCGTTTGTTATGTTGCATGTAGCCATGGGAAGAAAGGGCTACTTTTCCAGTTACCTTTTAATGAAATGCAAAACACCGTTTTTAAAATTTCGAAGTATTTGAGGACAAAGCCATGTGCCTAAATTATTTCAGAAAACAGAATATTTTCACTAACGCAGCTTATACGCTGATCTTTCAGCGCGAGCTGTCATTACCAATAATCCCACCTTCTGGCTTCAGCACCACGAAGAATTAGCCCCGTTTCTTTTTCGTAAAAAAGTTATTATTCTTAACAGGTTTTGTTGTTTTATTAAATTCACTTGCCAGAAGTAAAGCTTAAGGACATCTAAATGCTGTTTTCAAAGATAAATTTTTATCATTTGATACTTGAAAGGAGAGCATTTTATTTTGTAAAAGGCGAATATTTTAATGGCTTATGTCTTCTAAATATGTTGCAAGTGATATTTCCAGTGTTTTAATGACATTATTTATGTTATATCTTAGAATTGTATTCCAATTATAAATTTCTGACATGTACAATTTGTGTGTCACTAATATGTTTGACCTGGAGAAACTCTCTGTCCCGTCTTTACGAATTTGTTTGATCCAACAATATCAATATCGACTAAATGTTGTTAAGACTATTTTAATCTCGTGCGTGGGTTCATAACATTTTATCAAAATACGTAACATATTACATTAAAACATCTAAGACCAATTCTTTATTAAAAATTAAATAATTTATAAAGAACATTTCTAATCACCAGCGACATTACCTTTAAACCGTTTGTTTGCAGCAGTGCTACAAGTCGTTTCCCTGTTCTAGGTTGGCTGTGTCTGTTCTTGGAAATTTAAGTGTCATGGATAGGGTATTGGGATCTTATCCGATTGCATCCTTCACTCTGTCAGCATTAGCGCAGTTAACCAAACCACCAGCTAAAGCAAAAACCTACTCAGGTTGTTTTTTTTTCAGTAAAGAGAGACAGAAATGATTGTTAGTGTTCTCTGATTTGATGCACGTAATATTTATCCCATAACTTATTTTTATAGGAATTGATTCTCTTTCCTCCTGCTTACTCCATGGATGCATAAAGTGTCCTGGCTGGGAAAATCATCGGACTTAAGCTGGTCATCTAACTCTGAATAAGGCATAGTGCAGAGTGTTCTTCCTACATTTCGAGATCTATTCCTTCCTTGCAACTAATACATTTTAATGAGAGAAGAAGTCGTCGAATCCTGAAATCCGTAAGAAAAAAGACTAAAAGAAATAAAGACGCTATAACGCAAATTGCATACTTAAAGTTTACTATTATTGTTTGTTTGATGCTTAATGTTTGTTTGATGTTTATTTTCCCAGGAAAATCCATATATATAAATACACATTATATGAAATTAAAAATTTTTAAGGGCCTCGGGTGGCCTAGTGGGCAACGTTCGTGACTGCCTCGGGAAGTACCTCAGATTCGATCCCGGGCAGTTACGAACGTTCGATGCACTAAATATCCGCCAAGTTTTGGATGGGCACATTAAGCCGTCGGACCCCGGTTACTGACTCGCGGTAATATATAAGGACGTCTTCCTCCTCATTTCTACTTCGCTTCCGTGTCACTTTCCTATCGGACACTCTAGCCTAAACCTCCTAGCTTCGGATTTGTAAGGGTTGTTTAAGACCTGGGGCCAGACACCCTTTCCTAAAACCCTCTGCATATGATGACCATTTATAGCATTTTAAATACTGCATCTCAGCATGTTAATTGTAATAACACTTTAGAAAGTGTTACAAACGACATCAAATTAACAATTTTCTGCAGAAAAAACAAAATCCGCACCAAATAGGAGCTACGTAAGCCTAAATCTCTTATGAAACATAATGTGATATATCATGCGCAGTCAAAAAAAAATAATGCAGAAAGCTATCTGGCCCTAAATAGAGACAACACCATAAATGGCTTTAATCTCTGACGGGAGCCCTCAAAAACTTTATTCAGAACAAACGACTAAAGCTGTTCTATCATTAATCGCGATACTCATTAAAATTATATGTTTATTTCCGTAGAAAAATATTGTATGTTTATTCCTGTAGATGTTAAGTACAATATCATGATGCTTTGGAGAAGGAATCGTGGATCTTAAATTGTTTGTGATTGTGCAGTACAGTGACGAACACGGTTTTAAATTTAAAATGGCCCAAAAATTCCTTTGTGTGTATCACTAGCTCGATATTCAGTAAATAACACAAAAATTATTGTCATGTATTCTTTCAAGTCTCCAATGGGCATAAATATTTGTGCTCGATGTCTGATAATCAACCTCAGTTATTAATATAACTTTATCCGTAGATATTCTCCGCTTTTCGGTGGAGGAATGTAACAAATACAAAAAAAATCGTTCTGAGTGAGCGAACGTGAGGTATGACAAAGACAAAAAGTTGGACACGAGAAGCTGAAAAGGTGAAAAACAAGGTCGCCCCAATCCGAGATATAAAGAATTACATGCAGACGACAGACAGGACATATCCTCGGCAACACAACTTACAAATTCGGCATATATGCAGTCCATGAGGGTGCCAACACAGCAGCGAACATTGCAAAGTTATACACCGATGAGCAATTACATTATGGCCACCTACCTAATAAGCCGCAGGACCACATTTAGCCCTCAAACAACGTCTGTTTGGCCAGGCATCAATTCGATGATGTCGCGATAGGTATCCTGGAGTATATGGTACAACAATGTCAACAGCGGGTCTACCAGTGGCCGCAGATTTCGGCGTGGTAGTGATTGACCGCGAATCCGCTTTTCCAAATCGAAACCACAAATGTTCGATTGGCTTCATGTCAAAGGATTTCGAGGCCAGGGCAGTAACAGAAAGCCACCACCATGTTCTTCCAAAATAGACAATGTATTTTGGAGGAACATGGTGTGTGACTTTCTGTTACTGCCCTGGCTTCGAAATTCCTTTGACAAGAACCCAGTCCAAACAGTGTGAACAACGCAGACCACTTTTGTTTTATATTCAGCACTGATATGACGACTAATGGTATATTTTTTGTTGGACATCTGCCGAAGGAATTTCCTTCTCTTACAACAGTGCTCTGCAAAGTAACTTGACAGGTGATCATTTGAAAAAAAAAGTTTAAAAACATTTTACTGCTAAACCACTGCAAGACAGTCAAACAGTATTTCAATTCAGTACAACTGCAATCACTGTGTCAGTATCTTTCTATACTGATTGTATAATATGCTTACTGTGTTTATAAAATCATCATTCAGTAATTCTAACTGTGCAAATATTATGTTATCTGAAGATACAAAAATACAATATCGTGTGAGGAAATTCCTGTAATTGCCGTAATCCAAAGAGACTTTACTAACAGATTAAGTTTTAAATGCAAATCATTGTATTCTTAGCGAGAACTGTTTTAGTGCCTTGCTTAAAATACAAATTTAGTATGCAGAAATCATTTGATATGCGCGCTTATATGAAGTATGGTAGCATCAGAAAAATTTAGTTATGTTATCGCAGAAAGAAATCCATGACATCAACCAAAAACGTATTGCTCATTTCCATCACATTACCTGTAAATCAGAAATTTCTTATATGCATTACGTTGACCAAATTATAGTAATTACACTAGTGAAGACAGTTCAGTTTTGCTTCTCTTTGTTTGCTCCTTATGTTCAGGAGAATAAGACATTTAAGCTAAAAAAATTATGTTCCAGATTTTGATATTCACTTCCTGTAAAAAGCTTTACATTGAGATCATAGTTTCTTCTCCTTTTGCTTCAGAAGAGGATTCATTAGGACTATTGATTTTCTTGAATTTTTTCGAAAATGTCTTTACCTTAAATTTTGTATGGAGATCATACACTGATTGGACATATGATTATATTAGTCAAAATCACCCATTTACATGCGACACTTAAATTGACAATGCCTATAAATAGAGCCTTCTCTTTGCATTGGAAACCTGTGACAAGAATGTCATCATGGGTAAATTATCATCATCATTGTAAACCATTATCTATCCAATGCTGGATAAAGGTCTCCCTAAATTTCTTCCACAAATGTTTGTTTCTAAGAGAGTCTCATCCATGTCACTCCCGCAGGCTTTCCAATTTCATCCACTAATCTTCTGTGTGGTCTATTGCTGGATCTTTTCCGGTCGCTTGGAATCCAGGCTAAAATTTTTGTTGTCCATTGGTGGTCCGCTCTCCGCTCATCTGGAAATATGACCAGCTCAATAATATTTTAGAAATTTTACTCAGAACCTGGTGTCTTCCAATCTTGTCATTTTCTTGATCCACTAGTTCCTCTACTAATACTTTCTGGTTAAACCAAACATTAATTGCTCCAAGCATCCTTAATTTGTTGAACTACGGTTGTTGTTGTTATTGTTGTTGTTGTTTTTGTGGAGGGGGGGGGGATTACTCACCACGCTGGCCAATTGGGTTGGTGAGTGTGTTATAGATATCATTTCTTCTAATCAAAGTGGTATTGTTTTACCGCTATTTTTCTGTCGTCAGATCCACTTTGATGATGATGCAGATGCACAGGATGTATTGCGACAAGTCTGGTTTGACATGTGTCAAGGGATAGCTTATGATACATTTGCGCCTCACCTGACTCTGCATCCCCATAGCTTTGTACTGCAGTTTAAGTACGATTGCGGCCGTAAATGTGCCGTACACTCTCCGGGTGAGCGAAGACTGCCCCGTATCCTAACAAGGGATAGCAGGGCTACAACGGAGTCAATAACGTCGATATTTAATGACGACGCGTTCTGATGATTATACAAAAAGTCTATGGTCTTATGATGGAAACATAATTCACGTTTCGTGCCATTGTTGACTGCAAGGAACCGAACCATTAAGCTGCAATCCTCAAAACATTTTGTTTTCTGCCATTCCGAAATGCAATCAAAATATCTTCAGAATGTCAAAGCGAATTATAAGAATTATACTTTAGCCTTATAAGCTGGTAAATGACTTATTAGTAGTGTAGGTTCACGATTATTTATCTTCCCATTTGCTTTATGAATACCATTAATTCATATCGGCAGTAAAAGCTCCAAAAATATATTTTTAAATAAATATCTACAATTTATGGCTTGTGATTTTTTTAATGTAATACCAGTAATATGGCGGGGTTAAATTCTCCATTTTGACATATGATGACAAAATCAAAATTTGACTCCAATATTTACTTCCTTACAGGATATAGATTCTGTTATCCACAAACTGTATTGCCGCGCAGTGCAATATTTCCATAAGTGTTGAATTCTTAATGGTACATACATTTAGAGCTTTCACTGGGTTTTCTATTCGAATTCGAGATTATATCACTTATATCAATGCTGTCAGATCAATGATATCACTTCTTTTAGTAAACAAAGATCTCGAATTACAGCTATGATTTTTGGAAATTTAGTTCTGTGCATATTTTTAACTTTACACTTACACACTAAAGTGACTTGTGATTGTCTGTCAAAACTGGATGACCCAATGTCCTGTTTTAAAAGTTACAGTCGAAAAATATGAGCATTTTTGCGAACTCTTGTTTTATGAAATCGTTAAAATCAGTGTGATGAATTTGTGCGGATTTGTATTCAAATTAATAATTTCGTTTCATAGAACAGTGCCTGTATATAAAAATGTTTGTGTGTTTTTCGAGGTATAGTTGAGAGAAAATATACATTTACATGCAAATCATGAAGTAGGCTTGTCTTCACACAAGTGTTTATTGGGCATCTGAAAGGAAATAGCATCCTGTATTTTTTCGATGAATGATAAGCATTAGTATCTATACCTGCACTGATGTTTAGCTGGAAGTTTGGTAAGAAGCACCGGGAATTTTTGGATATAAAATTATAATTAAATTATGTTGCTTTATATAGTCTATAGGTTTTCCGAGATGTTTTTAAATATAACGAAATCAAAATTTCACATTTTTTAAAAACGTTTAAAAAAATTGGGATATAATTTTTTACATGATTATAAGACGTTCAGAATGTATATATTGTGTATGAATAAAATTCTGTGGAATACAGCTGTTGGGATTTATACAAAACTGATACTGACTTTTGAAGCGAACAGTTTATGTTTTATTTGGGATAGTGGGTATGGTTGTATCTTTACTGAATAATGTTCTTTAAAACGCGTCTTGAATTTTTGGAAGAAAATATTTCTCTGCTGTATCCAAAAATAAATGTATTTGTGTGAAATTCTCGTTTATATCGACATTTCAAGCAATTTCTTTTTCAGTATGGAAATTATATAGCACGTTTGTTGAAAAGTTAAAGAAGGAACGGTTCATCTTGTTGGGACTTCACGGACAGAGGGCGCAGCGGAGGTGGCCAATGTAAGATGTGAGAAGATGGCGGACATGTGAGGACGTGTGGAAAGGTCGGAACAGATAATACGTCAGAGGTCGTAATGTTAGAACTGATAAAAATACTTATAACGCAAAAGAAAAAGAACGAAATCTTCAGTGTGTGTGAGTGTTTGTGTAATGATATCTAATTCGTATAAAATGATCTGCAATAAATTAGTAGTATACCTTTGATGCGGAACTGTCTTCGAATATGATGTTCTTGTGTATTCGACCGTGTGCATAGATGTTGGATAAAGAAGTTCCTGACTGCAGGAGGGCCCGTGTACGGACTCACGGAAGAGGTAAGGAGTTAAACATAAATACCTCTAATTACTGAAATTGAAATGGAACGCGAATGAAACGCGAAAAGTAAGAACATTAATGGCGCAAAACGTGGGGCTATCTTGCAAATACAAACTGAACGCAATATTTTCACCTATATTGAATTTGAAGTGTGAAACTGAAATTGCTTGAAATAAGTAATGGCGGAGGATTTAGACAAACTAAAAAAGAAAAGAGCGGTTAATCGCAGATTAACAACCATTGTTATTAATAAACTAAAGGAAGCTCTTGAAGAGGATCCCATTGAAAGGGAAGTTATCGAGAATAATTTAGCTCAGTTATTGATTAAAGAAGAGAATTTGATTTCAGTTGGTGAACAAATTGAGCGAGTTATTCCTGTAGAAGAATTCGAAGACGATTATTGTGCTAGTCAGGAATACTTCGAAAACGTGTTGTTATGGAAAACCAAAGCGCAGCGCTGTTTAACTGTGATCGGAAACACTGAAGAAAGCGGCACGAACGAAACAGAGAATAGAACATCGCGGTCTTATAATATACACGGAACAGCGATAAGATTACCGAAATTAGAGCTTGCAAAATTCTTTGGAGATCCATCGCATTGGTTGGAATTTTGGGGTCAGTTTGATACGACCATACACTCAAGTGAGGGTTTGAATAATTTGAACAAGTTTAGTTACTTGAAATGTTATTTAGGCGGAGCAGCTGCTATTGCAATATCTGGATTACCTATCACGGAGGCAAACTATGACAAGGCCATACAAATCTTGAAGGGTAGGTTCGGAAGAAAAGATGTTGTTATAAGTTCACATATGAATAAATTACTGTCTCTACCACCTGTTAAGAGGTTAACTGACACCTTTGGTCTGCGGAAGCTGTATGATAATTGTGAAGTCCAATTAAGAAGCCTCGAATCGCTGGGAGTAATCTCCGACACTTATGGAAGTTTGTTGTGTCCCATGATATTGAAATTAGTTCCCAGTGAATTAGTACTAGAATTCAACAGACTTCGGGAAGCTGATGAGATTTGGAATATAGAAGAAGTTATGGAATTTATAAGAAAAGAAATTAAAAGTCGTGAGCGCACCCAGGCAATTTGCGGAACCACAGAATTGAAACGGAAACTTTCTCAGAGTGTTAAGGCAGTAAACAATATGCCCATCAGATCTGATCACACGCGCGCGAAAGAATTCATGAAGCAAAATAAAACGTTTCCTTCGGCCGCCGAACTGAATGCTACTGTAGAAAATAACCCAGAGTCCTGTGTAAAACGCCTTGAGGACAGATTGACTGTGGTCAACGTTCAAAGAAATAACGAGCATTGTGTTAGAGAAAGTTGTTTATTTTGTTCATCGGATCATGATTTAGACAGATGTCCTTTGTCAATAGGCGAAAAAAGACGTAATTTATTGCGACAAGGAAGATGCTTTAACTGTTTTAAAAAATATCACTTGGCGAAGTTTTGTTTATCAAAAGATCGGTGTCAACTTTGTCATCGAAAGCACAATACCTTCATGTGCGATGCCGAAAGAAGCACCTCAGCTATAAAACATATTGCACACGCGTTTCATCAAGAGGACGATGTTCTGTTACAGACCATGACCCTAAAGGCAGTGGGAAAAACTAGTCGTAGCGTGCGAATTCTTCTTGAAGGAGACTCACAACGGACATTTGTTATGGAAACTGATTCTAAAGAGCTCAAGTTACAAGTGACAGGAGAAGAACAATTAACGATATTTTCATTTGCTGCGAATTCACCAATAACAGAGAAAAGAAAAAGAGTTCACTTGGTTTTAAAAGATGCAAGAACTGGACGCAGAATCGAGATTCAGGCTTTGGAAACAAATAACATTAGTGGTGCTTTGATAAAAACTCCAGGGAAAGAAATACGAAGTTATTGTGAAAAAGAAAAAATGTTGTTAGCAGATGGAACGGAAAACTGTAACAACTTAGAATTAGCAGTTTTGATCGGAGCTGACTATTATTGGAAGGTAACCGGAAGAGTGCGTAGGATAACGCCATCCTTGGTCGCTTCACAAACTATTTTTGAGTAGACATTTAGTGGCACCTCGGCGCTGTCAAATGCGTTGGCGTCACAGTCTGTCATTAATGTCATGAAAAGTGCCACAAGTATAATAAGTAAAACTGACTTTGAAATGAACGAAATGTTGAAGAACCTTTGGGATCTTGAAACGCTAGGAATAAGGGAAAGTATCGACCAAACTGATAAAACAGAAGATAATCGCATTTATGAGGAATTTCGAGAAAATCTAAAAATAGAAGATGATAGATACGTGACACGGTTTCCGTGGAATCAACAAATAGAAGATTTGAAGGATAATTACAACTTGGCTGAAAAACGTTTGAGATCGCTTGTTCGGAAGTTCAATAATAAACCACAGTTCTACGAAGAATATAAGAAGGTTATAAAACATTATTTAAAAAAGGAATTGCAGAGGAAACAAAGGGTGATAGTAGCAATGTAATATATTACTTGCCACATCAGGCTGTAATCAGGGAAAACAAGGATACCACTAAATTACGCGTAGTATTTGATGCGTCATCTCATGCCGAGAACTGTTCATCATTAAACGATTGTTTACTCGCAGGGCCAAACCTAAATCCCGATGTGATGGATTTGTTGATCAGATTCTGTAAAGATAAGGTCGCTTTTACAGCTGACATTCAACAGGCATTTTTAGATTGCTCTTGCCAAAGAAGACCGAGATGCAGTTAGCTTTTTGTGCATTGACGAGGAAATAGATGACAGCGACTCCCTCAAAGTAAAAATACTACGAATGACTAGTCATATTTGGTGCGAAGTCAAGCCCATTTATACTGGCTGCAACGCTAAGAGTTCACATAGACAAATATAAACAACAGTATGAGGATGCATACAAGCTACTGAGGAATTGTCTATATGTGGTGATTTAATTGGAGGAGCAACAGATGAAAATGAAGCAATGATACTATCGAGAGACGTTAGATGTATTTTGAATGAGGGGAACTTTAACATGAGAAAATGGAGAACAAACAGCGAATCCCTTCAGCAATTGTGGAATAATGAAGAAAATGATATTCAATGCGCCGCAAGAAATAAAGTTTTGGGATATCTATGGGATAGAGAGAAGGATGTTATACGAATAGACGTTTCTGAAGTGATTGCATATATGAGAAAGAGAAAGGACAAGGTATGCAAAAGAGAAGTTCTGAAGACTGTTAGTCGTCTATATGACCCGATTGGTTTTTTAAGTCCATTTACAATAAGAGGCAGAATTATCTTGCAAAATGTTTGGAAATCGGGTGCAAATTGGGATGCAGAATTGTCCATAGAACTAGAGAAAAATTGGAAAGTTTGGTGCACACATTTATCACAGATGGAAAATATTGACATACCAAGATATTATTTCGGAGACATCGAAGAAAAGGAATTGAGAAATATCAAGTTGCATTGTTTCACAGATGCGAGTCAAAAGGCTTATGTTGCTATGATATATTTGAGATATGAAACCAAAGATGAAATAAATTCAAGAAATGTGATTTCAAAGGCAAGAGTAGCACCCTTAAAGAAACTATCCTTACCTTGGCTAGAATTGATGGCGGCGTTAATAGGAGCTAGACTAGCTGAATCTGTTGAAAGGCAACTCAAGCAGAAGTTTGATTTGACCTTACAGTTTTGGACAGATTTCAGTACAGTTTTGCACTGGATAAAAAGAAATGCCGAAAAATGGAAGCCGTTTGTGCAAAATAGGATAAAAGAAATACAAGGGAAGTCCGATCCGTTATCATGGACATACTGCCCAGGAAAAGGGAATCCTGCCGATTTACTCACCAGAGGAGAGAAGATTGAAGCCACCAAAGGAAATAGTAATTGGTGGCATGGACCAAAATGGTTAATTAGAGAGGAAACATCTTGGCCAAAATTACCAGCTGACTTGTCCACAGACGACAGTGCAAGGGAAGAAAGAAAACGAAAGAGAAAAGAGACCCTTCAAGTAAGCTGTGTAACGGAAGAAGGAAGGACCCCTATTTTTGATATTAGAAAAAACAGTGAACTGAAAACTGTTCTTCGTGTGACAGCATGGAATCTAAGATTCGTACATAATGTTCGAAATAAAGACTCAAAAAGAACAGGAGTTCTGACAGTTGAAGAATTAAACTCAGCGGAAATTTATTGGGTTAAACAATCCCAGAGAGAGTGTTTTCCAAACGAAGTAAATGCTTTGAACTATGAACACGACATTTCTTCCGATTCGAAAATCTACACGTTTAATTCATTTCTGGACGACGACGGTATAATGAGAGTTGGGGAAGACTACAGAATGCAGACTTGAACTATGACCAAGTTCATCCAGTAATTTTGACAACCAATAGTTATTTGTCAGACCTATTAATAAGGCGAAGTCATATAAGGGTAGGACATGGTGGAGTTGCCGAGACTTTAGCACAAATCAGAGAAAGGTACTGGATTCTACGGGGACGGAAAAGAGTGAAAAGCGTTATACATAGTTGTTTTAACTGCCGGAAATTTAAAGCAAAACCTTTCGACCAAGATATGGCACACTTACCACCGGACAGATTAAAGGAAGTTTCTCCTTTTGAAATATGTGGAGTGGACTTTGCAGGACCATTAATCACAAAGAATGAAAATAAGAAGGTTTACATCGCTTTATTCACTTGTGCAGTTACTCGTGCTGTACATCTGGAATTGGTATCTGATTTAACAGCTTGCAACTTTCTGTTGGCATTTAGAAGATTTTTGGCAAGAAGAGGAATTTGTAAGACACTCTATTCAGATAACGCGAAAACATTTAAAAAGGTAAACCGAGATTTAACCAAACTGTGGAGCATGGTTACCGATCCAGAAAATTTAAAGTTTTATGGAGAAACCGGAATGAGATGGAAGTACATTGTTGAAAGAGCTGCATGGTGGGGTGGTTTTGGGAGAGGCACGTTCGCTCGATCAAAACATGCCTAAAGAGAATACTGGGAAAAGCTTCTCTAACATATGAAGAATTGGAAACTACTCTTGTTGAAGTAGAAGCGATCCTGAATTCCCTTCCTTTGACATTTGTATATAGCAAACCAGGAGAGCCTGAATCACTCTCACCAGGGCATTTCTTAATTGGAAGAAGATTGACAACAATTCCTGATAGGAAACCAAGTTCTGAGGAATCAAAAAGAAGAAACCTTACAAGCAAATACAAACACAGAGTACTAGTTATGGAGAGACTGTGGATAAGATGGCGACAAGAATATCTTCTGGAATTGAAATCAGCCCACCAGTTGAAGATTGCAAAAAGGGGTTTAGAGGTGAAAAAGGATTCCATAGTTCATGTAAAGGATGAAAGACTACCTAAACTGATGTGGAAAACCGGTATCATTAGCCAAGTTCATGTGGGACGTAACGGAAAGGTACGTTCATGTACAGTGAGACTGCCTAATGGAACATTGATCAAAAGACCAGTACAACACATTTACCCTCTAGAGCTGGACTTAGAAAAGACTGAACCCAATTCCTTGGGGCCGGAGGATGTTGGGACTTCACGGACAGAGGGCGCAGCGGAGGCGGCCAACGTCAGATGTGAGAAGATGGCGGACGTGTGAGGACGTGTGGAAAGGTCGGAACAGATAATACGTCAGAGGTCGTAATGTTAGAACTGATATAAAGACTTATAACGCGAAAGAAAAGAACGAAATCTTCAGTGTGTGTGAGTGTTTGTGTAATGATATCAAATTCGTATAAAATGATCTGCAATAAATTAGTAGTATACCTTTGATGTGGAACTGTCTTCGAATATGATGTTCTTGTGTATGCGACCGTGTGCATAGATGTTGGATAAAGAAGTTCCTGATTGCAGGAGGGCCCGTGTACGGACTCACGGAAGAGGTAAGAAGTTAAACATAAATACCTCTAATTACTAAAATTGAAATGGAACGCGAATGGAACGGAAAAAGTAAGAACATGCCCAGAAATACATCTGGATATTAGAAAACAAGATGCTCTCATCACCTAAAAGACTTAATGATAGTAATTTTATTTTTCAAGAGGACAATGCACCCTGTCATCGTGCAAAACTAGTGAAAAACTGGTTTCAGGAAAAAATGCTCAGCACCTTGATTGGCCACCACACTAACCGGACTTAAACCCGATCGAAAATGTTTGGTTCAAAGTGCCGTATGAAAAATCAAAAAAGAAACCAACAACCAAAATTCATTGAATATGTAATTCAAATATGGAATATTATTGTTCAACCCAATCTTTTACAAAACCTTGTTCACAGTATGCAATCAAGATGCAAACCTGTGATTAAAGCTAAAGTTTGGGCAACAAAATATTAGGTACACTTTATCATTTTGCTGCATTATATGTATTTCTGTATTTAAATGTCATTTCCTTCCTTAAGAATTACAAAAACAATTTTTTGCTGTATACCTAAGTATTGGATAAACGATTCAATTTTTTGCTGTATACCTAAGTATTGGATAAACGATTCAATTTTTTGCTGTATACCTAAGTATTGGATAAACGATTCAATTTTTTAAATAATTTCGACTCGGTCATGTTTTTTGAAATGTATCTTAAAAACAGAAGTAGCTACAGGAAAAGCAAAAACTTTTTTTTGAAATCTCCGCTAAATTTCCCACCTAATGATAAATGATGAAATTGCAATAAAATATAGATAGTTAAAAAAAGTCAAACTTAAAAATTCACTGCCTTTGCAGGTGATGCATTACTTTTCACACCACTGAAAAAGGATTAAATTAACATTTCACCACTGAAAAAGGATTAAATTAACATTTTCCAGGGGCAGGACGAAAGTTTTAGCTGCTTAAAGAAGTATCTGAACATTTTAATATTTACTAAGACATACTTACAACTTTTCAAAATTATCTCCATGAACATCTATAAAATTTTGTGTTTCATTTTACTCAATTAGCAAAATAATCCCTAGCCCTTCAAATTATATTTTGAATATCTCAAAAACTAAGCCATCACAAACGACACGGTTTGCCTCACAAAACAACACAAACGTAGCAAAATCGATTGGCACTGTTGATTTTAAATTTACGGTTGTGGGGGACTGAGCGTTTCACCAAATTCCCAAAATTATATTTTGAATATCTCAAAAACTATGCTAGCACAAACGACACGGTTTGCGGCACAAAAAAGCACAAACGTAGCACAAACGAACGGCACTGTTTAATTTTGAATTTCAGAGGGGGGCTAGATAAATGGTTCACCCCCAAATTTGGGTGCTTAATATCTCGAAAACTAAGCTAGCATAAACGTCACGGTTTGTGGCACAAACGTATGTTACTTTAAAACGAAGTCCAACTCAGTTCTTACTACAGGACAATAGATATTAGCTCATGACATGTTCAAATCACAAAGAAGTTTCCAATTTGCTAAATAACCATCTGTTTGTGTTTATAAAATGTTTAAGAATCAGAACAGGAAATAAAACTCTATCATCATTGCAATGCAAATCGTAAAACATTTTATTTTGGAAATAATTTTTTTGGAAATTTCTTTTAACCGAAATTTGACATTTTTTTACTTTCTTGTCAATATGAAACGTTGCTGTACTTTAAAACTGGGCCGACCGAAGTTATAAACTTCTATCTTATAACCGTACGTTTCTTATATCCGAGTTTCTTCTAACGGAAGTGTATTGTATAAAATATTAAAATGGCACAACTACGCCACCTGGACGAAATTCCCTGCATATCAAATGTCTCTTGCAAATTTAAGAGCAAACTCTAGAAGATGAACTAAGGTGGAATCATAAGGACTGCCTTTTTATAAGCCATGGAAAAGAGAAATATTAATGAACCCCCAATTTCCGACGAGTCGCTTTCTTATGCCAATCTTTTACAATATCTGGATGCGTCCAAACAATACTACACTGGAATGGCTAAGTTTTCGTTTAGAATTAAAATCAACGAGGCTAAGAGTTTAAAAAGGACTGCAAAGTAACCACCGTCCTATCCAAAGAAATCTATTTGAAGTCCGCTGCTCCTACTTCGGAAAATAAAAAGAAATTAGCTTCCTATCCCATCATTTAAAGTACAGCCATTCAGGAAAGTGTGGAAACCATTATTAACAGTAAGACTTGGAATGATAACCTCTAGAGAGAAGTGGTGGTTCAATAGTATGAGTAATCACAGTAGTAGGGTTGCAACTATTTGTTGTTTGACGCGGACGTAGGTATTCGTAGTTACGCCTCTGAATGTGGGAACGAAATTTTTGCAACCAAGTGTTCAAAAAGTAAAGTATTAAATCTATTTCTATTCGATGTTTTGCCAGCAAGCGCTTATTAATATTTATTTTCTGTCATGCCAGAACTGAAAAAAATATGCAGCATTTAAAACATATATTTGCCCTTCAGAAAATTTCAAAATTGTCGATTCTAAAATACATTTACAACTACAAGGCCAACCCTTCGTGTGCTGTAGCTATATATACGTTCGAACAATTTTGAAGGGTACGACATGCGTAAAACATGTAAGAAGGTTATGGAAAACGATGATTTTTTTCCCCTGATATATTATAATATTCCATAAAAGTAATAGAATTTTTGTACTATGAAAATTATTAAGTTAATTATGAAAATACTGTAATTAATCTCATTTCTGTGTATGAAATAAAATTTTGTAGCTCTTTTAGAAACTACTTTTATCCCTGATGAATAAAGATAAATCGCATGTTGCAAGATAAAATTTTCGGAAATAATAGCAATAAAGTTTTCGTTCTTGCAACGAAAAGCACTGTAACAGTGCTGCAAGTGCCTTATACTGAGAGAGCAACATACAGACTCATATTTAATTCCTAAAAAATAACACCAATAAACACTTTTTTTTTGTCGACTGAGAAGAAAAATTCAGTCCATCACTTGATGGCGACACAAGAAATGGCATCTGTTAGTATGTTAGACAGCTGAACTGGCATATCTCTGTAAAATTGTAAAAATGGTCTGAGCACTCCGAAATCACTATAAATGTAAAATTTCTCCTCCTTGTTTATCTGGAATTTGTAGAATTATCCGAAATTATATTATGTTACTACGAAGCACTTCTATTAAGGATATCCAATACTTTAATAAAAGCAGAAATCTAATCAACGTAAATGCACACATACAAAAGATGATTAAATTTATTGACACAACAAATGCAGAGTTATCTTTTGCTACATGATTCACAGTCTTATAACAAATTTATTGGGAGTATGACCTAAAATTTCCAGTATAAACGGGAATCTCTTACGCAATTCAGAGAAATGTGTGCTTAAAGTTCACGACTTTGACAGATTCCATTTTTTCTCAATATGACTGCCTGATTAATGTTACACATTCATTAGCGCTATGAATTTGAGACAAATCTGCCGGGAAGATACGAGTACTTTGGAGGTCTGTATCTGTTGCAAATTATTTCATTTCAAATACCTTTTTTTATTCATCTCTTCTGTTCTGATCGTTGTTAAACAGATATCCATTCATTACCGTAGAGCAAAAAAATTTACCATAGGTAAAACAAAAGAAAAATAGATCTTCCTTGAAAAATCCATCTGGTTAACTTACAAAAACTTGGAAACAAATGTTTGTATTTTCCTACCCCAATAAATCGGATTAGTAATATAGGGTTACTATTTTCTACATAATTGGTGTATAGATCCTCCTTATTAAACAATTTCCTCAGTAATTTATTGATATATATAAATATATATATATATATATATACTTAAAATTTCAAAAACGTACGTAAGACTTTGATACTCTATGAGCTTCAAACGTGTCTTCTAATGCCTGGTTTTTGGATGATTTAGCGCAATAGTTTTGCCGTATATTGAAATCAGAATACCTGTCATGTTTCTCTTCCACTTGGCTCCAGTTATGTGTGACGTATAGAAACAACTGAAGGAGATCGATATAATGTAATAATTATTTCCAGAACAGACGTAGGTATCGACCTCTGCAGGAACACCAATGAACCTGACTCAATGGTTTGCAAGTCAAACGTTTACATGGAGATAAATAAATATGATTCATTTTTCAAATCAGTTTGTGCAAATGGTTTGAAATTCCAACATAAAACGCAGTTATGTACCTGTGTGGCGTCTTGTGAAAGATGCGCAGTGTACAACTTTTAAGAAATGAAAAAGAAACACAGTACCATTGTTGCTCCTACGGCGGTGCTTGTTCTTTCCCAAATAAGAGTCCCGCAAGCTTCAGATATTCCACAAGACGTCACACAAGTTTGGATCGTTAGTTTATAAAGGTTTATTTTATTGTACTAAATTATTATTCTTTTCAGGTGGAAAACGGAGCAGACCGAAGTGAGGTTGGAAAAGCCTAAATCATAATTGCCAGACAACTGAGTAAATGCATTTCCTAGAAGGGGTTGCTTACGGTCAGCCGTGTTTATTACCATAACAATATGGTCTGAGAAATCACAAACCACAAACTGCCGGCAAGATGTGCGCTACTATATTTCATTATTGCTAGAAGTGAGCGAAAATATCCCGTATGCAACGAACCAACAAAAGCGATACTATGGTGCAACTAGCCGGTAATTTGAATGCTTGAAACAGGCGTAGTGTGTCACACACGCAGTACATCGAATTCTGCCGAAAATGGGACTTCGCATAAGCAGGATAATTCGAGCGAGTGTAATGACTTCTATTCACAGTCGAAAACAGCTACAATCTACACGCGAACATCCAAACTTAAAGTTGAAGCCTTGGAAGCAAGTTGAGGAATCCAATTAATATCATTTCCGATTGCGCCATGTAAGCCGTCAAGTACGTCTGTGTCGTTTACCTGGAAAAGTGTTCAAACTAGGATGAACCGTGGGAAGAAAACAAGCCCGTGGAGGAAGTATAAAATTTGGGCTGTTTGGTGAAGAGGAACTTTGGATACCGACATTCCTGTACAGTAAATTATGACGTGTACCAACAACAAGCTAAACATCATCGCAGACCAGGTACATCTTAATTGGTTAGTTAATTGATTTTAGTGGCGCAAGGGCCAGGCTTGTCCAAAGAGAGCCCAGGTACATCTTTTCATGACAACGGTAATACTGTGTAGTATTGCCTTCTTTCAAAAGGATAATGCACCATGCTACACTGCCAGGGTTATTTGATAAAGTTTTGAAGAAAACGAGGAAGTCTTCCTGGTATTGCACTAGCGCCCAAATTCTTCGGACGTCGAAGCAATCCAGCATCTATGGCTTGTGTTAGAACAGCATATCCGATCTGCGGCGGCTCAGCCACGCATCTTACAAGAGCTAAATGTTCAGTTTGTAACGTTTTGGTACCAGATAAGACAAGACACCTATTGAAATTTTGTTACGTTCAATCCTCGCCGGGAGAGAGATTTTTGACGACTCGTAAAGGAGCAACGTCTTATCAGGCAGGTGGTCTGAAGTGTATGCACATTTTGCTTGTCCTTTTCCTGGACATTAGAGCCAGATTTTTCTTTGAAAAATTTAAGAATGTGTGCTGATCTGTTGGCAATGTTTTGGTACCAGAGAAGACAGGGCACCTTTTGAAATTTTGTAGCGTTCAATCCTTGCAGGGTAAGATATTTTTTGACAACTCGTACAGGAGCAACGCTTTATCAGGCAGGTGGTCCGATGTGTATTGAAATTTGTCTCGTTCTTTTCTTGAACATTAAAGCCAGATTTCTATTTAAGAAATTTAAGAAAGTGTGCTGCAAAATTATATTTCGGAAATATAGCACAAGGCGTAAAGTTTACGGAGCTGTGTGACAAGACGAAAAATGATTAGTTCGAGCTTGTTTGAGTAATAAGTAGAAACACGTAAAACACTGAAGATATCATAAGTCAGTTTTTTGTGATCAGTGACGTGCAATGCGAATAAGTAATCTCACAGGATGATTCACATCCAATGCGCGGCTAAGCCATGGCCAATTTTGGCAAAGAGTCAAATGCGCAGGATATCAGTACCCGTTCACGAGAAAATTTCGCTCCTCGTGAATAAATGATGCACAACATTTTGATCAGTGGCATTCTCGTTTCATCCCCATGCTTAAGTTACACCATGATTCCTAGCTGAGCGTTAATAGCTGAATGCATAACGGATGAGATTTCTTAATCTTCGACATTACAATTCTTGTCGGAAACGCGTTTCCACACTAATAGCAGTGGAATAAATTAAAGATAATGTGCGGAGACTTCTATTGGTGTTGCAGCAATGGCGAATTAAATTATTCTTCACAGCGAGGAAACTGATCCGTTCAACATTCGCGGTGAAGATTCATTTGTTGTGAACGAATAGATCACAAATGCTCGGAATAATGCACACAGCTGAACTAGATATAAAGCATTCCATCCGAATGCTCAAGAAGAATTCGCCGAACACCAACGAAAACGATGAATCAAACAACAGTTATCCGTTTGAAAATTATGTCATTTGTAGTAAAACACGCAAGTGAACACTATATCTGAAATTTAGAGTCATAACACCATTTCGTATAAAACACGCTGGTCAGATAAAGGTAAGGATATTACCCTTTCGAAAAGGAAACGTGGTGATATGCAAATTTAGCCACTACTGGAAAGTGGTTATGAGAGTGCTTCAGGAACTGAAAATTCATGGGATTGAATCGCTATATCTGTTTCCGGAGTCTCCTGACCTTAATTCTGTTGAAAACATTTTGGACGCTGTACAACCATTTCTGGATAACTTCGTTCCATATCTCAGTGCACTATACAGTAGATTTTAACTTATAATATTGGTCCTTAAACCTGAAATATTAGTCTTGCATGGAAAATTTTGTTCTGCTTTGCACATTACCTGTGAGAGTGTTGTAGAACAGATACGAAAACACTTATTAATTTTCATTCTGCTCTATATTTGATTATTTTAACTAAATGTAGAGAATGTAGGAACTTCGTTGAATAGGTTTCCACATTTGCACTTTGTGAAGCATTAACAAATTTGTAGGAATATCCTGCTTCTGGGAAACATTTACTGGACATAAATTTACGCAATTTTACATATTACTATAATTAAATAATTATAGGAAGATTCCAATGGGCCGAGTTATACCATTCCCAGAAGCAATTAAAACTTTTAAATTCAGAAATTGATTTCAAGTCAGAAAATGGATTTGAAGATATATACATACTTTTCCACACTACAAGAAACACACTCTTCAGTTACTTTTAAGCAATTACAAATGAGCAGGTTGAAAACACAAATATGCAAAGTTATTTCTTCTTTATTTTCCTTAAAATGTCGAAAGTAAAGGTACAATCAGCATATTTTTGACCAAATCAGAAATGTTATATCTTGTGAAGTTGGTAATTCCATGTATTATCTGAATATTTCCATTTCAGAGACAGTATTCATGGAGATAGAAACGCATCAAAAACATGAATCCCTTTACAGTGTAAGAATTCCATGCAAAAGAGCCTTAGTTCTGTGTTAGCAACTGAGAACGAGCATTTGCATTTCAGAGAGTATTCATGGAGATTGAAACGCACCTAAAACATGAATCACGTTACAGTATAAGGATGCAATGTAAACGAGGATCCCTCAGTTCTTTTGTTAGCAACTGAGAACGAGTAAGGGCGCAGAAGACATTGAATCGTGACATACACAGTGATTATCAGCTGTATTATATTTGTGCTATCTTATGAGAATTATTCAGTAAACCTTTTTTTAAACTTGGAAAAAATTAGACGCACACATACTGATATTCAAATAGTTCTATTGTTAGCAAATGAGAATTATGAAAATTAAATAGAGGACATTGAATCATGACAATGAAAATGATTATCAGCTATTTAAATAATTATTAAATTTGTGCTCTCTTATGAAAATTATGCAGTAAGCTTTTTTAACACCTGGGGAACATTAAGCACACACTTACTGCTATAAAAAAAGAAAATAATGGAGGCACATTTCCTCTTGAACCTTTGAATAAACAGTTCAGATAACTCTCTTTTTTAAATACTCATCAAAATTGTAGTGAGCAAAAGGCTTTCGACTGTCAGGAGGATGTCGTGGATGGAAAAAAATAACACCATACTGATTAAGTTTCAAATGGATGTGTAATTTACCTATGTGTGAGGATGATAATATATTACTGGGTACTGGTCCCCCGGTAATAAATAAATGCGTCATCCACCTTCTCTCTACCTCGCTTACGTGTCACTTTCCTATCGGGCCCACTGGCCCAAGTATCCCAGCTTCCTATTTGTGAGGGTTGTGTAAGACCTGGGGTCAGACACTCCCTTCCTAAAATCCTCTACATATTATCTCATGTGAACTCAATTCTATTAATCAGTGCTGTTTGTTCTTCAGACAGGAAAGGCAAAGGACTCCATTGATTGAAAAAGGACAAAATCACGTTACATCATTTCCAAGACTTGTGGAGTTCTCTGTGTCAGCAGTAGATAAAACTTTCATAAATTGGTTCAAGAAGGAAAAACGTCGTTATGATGGGAAGGTGTATATCATTCATGCTACATGTGAATGAATGCGGTCTAGTATGTAAGGACACATCGCAAGAGATACAGTGGCGCAACACGGCGGTAATTTGAGGATGTTGCCGGAAGTAGTGGGCCACAAAACATAGCGCATAGAACCCTACTGAAAATGGGGTTCTGTAGTCGCAAGTGGCTCAGAGTACACATGTTAACATCGAATCACTGTCGAGAGCGTCTACAATTGGCACGAGAACTTCGAAACTGTACGTTGAGTGATAGAAGAAAGTCGTCTGGTGAACTCGTTTAATCAGGTTTTCCCATTTCCCATGACTTTTGTTTTCCCATTTTCCCTTGTTTTCCGATGAATCTCGTTTATTGGTTTCTTGTTGCACAGTGTGGACGGCCCGATACATGTGCTTCGTTTCCCTGGGGAAACGTTAGCACTAGCAAAGATACACAGTCGGACGAAAGCAAGCTGGCCGGTGAAGTATAACTATTTGTGCAATGTCCTGCAGATAGTCCCGGGTTCCAATCCTCCTTGTGTAGCAAACTATGATGTCTACCACAAAACATCATGGCCGACGTGATACATGGTTTCATAGCATAGGTAAACCATTTTAGTAGTGCCTTCCTTCAGAAGCATAAGGCTCCATGCCACACATCCCGGACTATTCGAGAACGCCTGACGAAATATAAGGAAAATTTTCAGGTATTGCCTTATCCTCCATATTCCCGATATATCGATCCACTCGAGCATCTATCTTTTGTGTTCGAGCAGTAAATCCAATATGCGGCGGCTTAGGCATGTAAATTACAAGATTTGAGGGAGCTCTTAGTAACCTGTTTGTACCAGTTACCAAAATAACCCTTCGGAAATCATGTAACGTCCATGCCTCTCTTTAAAAGAGCTGTTTTGTCAGCATCTAGAGAACCAACATCGGGTTAGGCAGAAGGTATTGATATTTTGGTTCTTCGGAGTATGTCTCTGTGAAGCAGAGGAAAACACAGTGACGTTCTTGCTGAATATTGTCAAATACATAAGATAGAATAGTGTGTCGAAAAGATTAGCCAAAGGAAATTATCATATTAATATTTAGCAACATCTCAAGAAAGTTATTTAAACGCTACATGCCGACCTCATAAGTTGACTGGTCGACGTGTGGTTCGGATGATAAATTTTTTGAACGGAGCCCAGGGTGATGTCCTTAGGGTCATATGGGTGTTATGCTTTTTCTAAAACTCTGATTCCTTCTGTAATTGGAACCATTATCCTTAAACTAAGAACGATCAATTTCGTTAATAGCCCAAGTAAGAGAAAAAGTTATAGAAATGAAATACAGGTATTGCACTGAAATGGAAGTGGTAGGTTCATCATTATGGAAGTACAGGAAGGCATATTTCTTTTGATTGAAAGTTTAATGACTACCGTGAGCAACTCAATAGGTTATAAGCAGTCGCCCGTCCCTAATTGAGGACCACGGGCTAAAGCCGTAGCGGTAAGACAAGCGCAGCGTCCATGCCTCACCGGAATTCAAACTTGAACATTTCTTAGACGAATGGTCGTAAGTAAGCGCTTAGACAACAGCACCACCGGGGCTGCGAAAGGCATATTGTTTGCTGATGTACAAAACCTTTCAGTTGAAACTTGAAATGTACAGTATATTTGTATTGAGGAACTTGTGTGAATCATAACATTCAAAAGTTATCTTTCTGTATTTTATTTCTCATATTCAACTTCACATAAAACCGACCATGAGGGTTTAGGAAAGATTTTGCAAGGATCTATTATTTTTTCCTGACATTTATTTTTATTTATTATGTTTGCTTTTCCACAATTAATTTCGGCAACGCTCTTTACTTCCCGAGATAAGTTTCAGTATTCATCCTAATACCACGACCGATTAAATACATTGATTCTAATGTCACAAGGGATCACAAAAATAGTTCGTTATATGCCTTGAAAATTAATTGTTATGTGAATGAATGTTTGCTAATTTTTTTCCAAATTCGTACAGGTAACTGACCTTTATTTTTGATGATAAAGTATTATCTACTCTGATACTTCCCATTTGCGTTGTTCGGCAGAATAAGATCGAAGGGGTTTCAGACCTTTAAACTTTAAAAGATTATTGCGCATTACTTTAAGATCACTCTGCATTTTCTTTCTTTTTAATAATTGAGTTTCTCCAAAAAACTGACCATCTTGACTTTAATACAGAATAAACTTTATATGTACTGAAGTGTACTCAGAATATACTTCAGTACGTGGTGAAGTGTATTCTGAATATCTGCAACGCACTGAATAGACTTTTGTACCCATTTTTTTATATTCATTCAAATTTACTATATAGCTTTCAGTATTATGTTTTAAAACAAATTTTCATATACTATGTGATTCCTTAAAGTTCTGCTACCGTTTGTTTTATGTCACATAATGTAGGTCACCTTTCCCTAGGTCGAAAAGTTGGAGAAACCATCACACGACAAAGCGGTGTTGAATGTTCTGCAAACACAGCAGAAGCACCCACATCAAAGTGAGACGTTGGTATAACTTCAAGCGTTAACGACTCTCTTAAGCAACTAGGAAAAGAGGTAAAAATACCTTAGGACATAGCAGCCTCACCCAAAGCAGCACAGATAATTTGCTGGGCTTCTGCGGCACTTTTTTGCAGCTGAAACGCGAACAGGAGGCAGAGCCTAAAATATTGCTTCTCGAACGACATTGCTTTAACCGTCAACTTTAGTCCTTTCTGTCACTACAGCTGTGAGATGTTAAGGTTGCCTGGAAAATTGTTGTATGGTGCTGCAATTAGCCATTATCGCACGCAACTCTTTGTATTTGCCGACGTTCTATAATCACTTGCGGTTAGGGGCCGAGAATTAAGTTGCACACCTAATAAGTAAACTTGAACGTATATATTTTTAGTTTAATTTTAAAAAGATAAATTATAATTTTATAAAAATTAGTTTTGATTCAAACAAAAGGAAATCTTAAAAAATTTGTCGCCTTTAATTGGGCCTACGTTCAGCTGCTTTACATTTCATGCAATAAATTAGAGATAAGCTTAACAGCTACTTGGTGATCACGGCGCAAACTCTGACTGCTACTCAAAAGTAACAGTGATTTTTACCGTGAATGGGATTACAGTTTAGGACCTGATCTTTCACTTCTGGGTACCAGTAAGGTAACAAATAGTAGAATCACCTAGATGAATGGTGAGGGTGCGTGTGTGTGTGTCTTTCGGCCATATAGAGCAGATCCTGAGGTATATGTTTTTTACTTTTACACGTAATTCTGCGCTAATCCCGAGGCAAAACTTCCACGTTCGGCACAGTGGGCCTGGAGCTACTTTCGAAGGCAACGATAGATGGCCCCACGGTACCAATTCAGCTTTCCTTCCGCTCTTCTTGTACTTTCACGTGCAATACGTTATAGCCAGTTACGTAAGTAATTTCTCGATCTGTGCTCCCCTGTTATCTCGTAAATTAATTCTGACTTTTGTTGCAGCTTTTTGTGTTAATATGTGGAATTGGAAGATGACTTTAATGAAGTTGGGAAGGATGAGGAAGCGTCTACTTTCTGGGGTGATGGATAATGTTTGTTTCTCACCTCTAAAAGATGTTCTGAGGGTCATTCCATGAATCTACGTGTCGATCAGTCTCATCGTTTAGGACAATTCAGGTATCGGAAGTTGCTCGCTTCACAAAATGATGAGTACTCTTCCCGTGCACTTGGTCAGTTTTTTATGCTCAGGTTCCTATTGATAGAAGGATGGCTGTGACGTATGGTTTCGCCAAAGGATTGTCTTACGATGAGATGATTGAAGAAACTTCATATCACAATGTTACAACATCCACTGAGACAGTTTGCGACTAGTATTCGTATTGTATACAACTAGTCTCAGATAGGTAGCCTCGCAATGTGAGGAAGGAACGAAGGCTTGGCTGTGATGGGATCATTATGGAAGTAGACGAAAGGAAAGGGAACAAGCGATAGTACAACTACGGGCGTCTCGTCGAGGGCACCTGGATTCTTACTATCTTTTAATGACATGCCAAGCGATTCAGGGAGGAGATCTGACCTGACAACAACTGATCTGCAGACACATTACAGCCCCTCATCCTGAAACACAAGCAGACAGGAACCACTATCATGGCGTATCAGTGGGCTTCATATCGGAATCTGACAAGCTGTGGATACGACTGTTTCACCGTGAACCTGTCCCTCGATTTCGTTAATCCCATGACAGGGCGGCATTCACAAAGAGTGGAGAGCAATTGGCGTCCCCTAAAACCTAAATTAACACAGGGCAGCCACAAATGTACTTGGCAGACCATATTCTGGAATATTTATTCAGACGGAATTACCGTCTTTCCTCTTAATCCTGCTTTGAAGTCTCGATTCGTGTGATCAAGTAGTTCTTCCCTGGCAGATAAAACTTTTATTGCTTTTATGCTGCTAGCTAGACAGCTTCATATTCACGAGGAAAGACAATTGTTCCGTCAAGATAAAGTTTTCACACATATGCCACAATCAACATTCAAAGAGGTCCTCTTAAGGGCCAACCTCAATCTACATTATTCACTTCCTTTGGCACTTTCAGAACCTAACGAAACGGTTAACGATGCATCGAAGGTTTACCATTACATATTTTACGTCCTTTAAAAGTGCAAATGGGGAATGCTATTCACATCATTGGCAAATATTTGCATGACACTCCACTTCATATTTAACGAGTCAAACTGCTAGATATAAAGTACGATATCTCTATGTTGCAATAAGTTCTGGTTGATATGTCAGTACAAATAGTACGCTTTGAAACACTCGTAGACTCCTCAGCTCTGTTGGAAATATATCTACTTCGAAATGTTTAGAATGATCTGTAAATTTTGTTGCTCACCGTGGTCGTGAGATTCGCTGAATGATTGTTCAAAACTACTAATCTGTCATGTTTTCAGTAATTAAGCAGTTGTGAGCTAATTCCTTAAACAAATAATAAAATTTCTGAATTCATCGGGAAAACAATTTTCCTTTGCTGATTTGCGCCTGTGTAAAAAGGATTTGCGAGTGTTTATATAAAAAAAGTAAAATTAAGAACAAGCGTTTTACCGTCATAGGCAGAAATATATTTCTCTTGGAAACACTAAATGTTTTATTTTCAAATTGTACGGTGATAAAAATTAAGTATGCTAATATTCATTTTCCGCCCTTTCTTGGTAAAAATCCTTTGGGTTCCGAACTAAAAGCCTTGAAGATGAGCATATTTTCATTTTTTATAAACTGAGCACCATAAATATTTTCAAATTTGGCGTAATGTGTGATTTAAAAACCCATGATAATAGAAATACCTTATGTTTCTCATGAAATCTAAAAATAAGCTTTTCCATTTGATTTACGTATAACCACTAAAATAGTGGTTGTTCCATAAACTAAAAAAGGTTTGCCAAATGTAATTAATTTTAAAGCAATTTTGTTGCACGAATGACATTATGAAGCTTAGCTATCACATTATGAAGGCATTAGTTCAATACAGATGATGAAGATATTTATCCTCCGCTCCTTTTCACATTCTGGACGAAAACCTTCATTTGTAAATTCTAAATTTATTTGTTTCCTATTGTTGGATCATTTTTTAATAATTTCTCTCCTCTAATTATATCTTATAAGTATTGCCATAATGTCGTTCAACCTATAATAAAAAATATGCATCTTCCGAGAGATTAAACAAGAACGTGCAATGAGAGGTCAATGATTTCGTAAGGAAGGTTTGAACTTAAAAAACTGAAAATGGATCTCCTAAAATTAATCACGACAAGAAGTACTGTTAGTTAGGAGCGACTGATACGTGAAGCATTTTTCGGACACTGGTGAAAAGAATTGGATCTTGAAATCGAGCTCTTCATTTTTGCGAAAGAAATTGCATCCTTTGTCGTTGATACTAATTTAATTTTTAGCATTTCGTGGCTTTAATTTCACTGATTGTTATATTTCCTGGATGCATTTCATTTGATAATGTAATTTAATCAGTTCATGATCTCTTTTAATTTCTTCATTATTTTTATGTCATTCTCATATTCATGAAATTTATGCCTGAAAGCAAAAACATTCAGCAATGGTATCGAATTCATTGCCTTACGTAAAGTATCACTAATTTCTTTTGTCCATATTTACGGAAAAATGCGCAAAAGTGTGTGAGGTCTTTTAGAACACATCATTCGCGTACAACACAAGTGTGTCCAATACGGCAGAGGTGTATTTAGTGTATCACAATGACAACTTTTCCAAAATAAAGACTAGATTTTCCTCTCAGAAAACCCATCTTATATAAACAATTTCAAAGGGAAGTTTTTAAAAAAAATGTAGAGACCATGTTTGTTCACCTTCGAACGATTGTGTCAAATATTTGGTTGCGTTTCATGATTGTGTGAAAAAAACGTGACTCTTGCAAAACTTGCCAAGTTAACTATTTCAACTTTTAAAAAATTAAACATATTTGATTTTATTTTATTTTTTGACATAATACTGCAAATTGTCAAAGATTAAGGAAGAGCGATGAACTGTCAAATTACTATGTAAATTACATGTACTTGAAACGCAACTTGAATTTTTTGTTTACACACACACACACACGTGTGGGTTTGTATCTTTGTTTTTCAATAAACATGATCGTTACTATTACGAAATAATGTTTCAGGGTGAAAACAAAATGGGATAGCAAACGAAAAATACATTAGCAGTTATAACTTGGCAATTAAACTGAGATTTCACTAAATGATTCAAAAAATAAATTATTGATATAATTCATTTACAACATTCATTAATCACTTGATTATTGCCGTTTGTGTAAAGTACGGCTTAAACGCCTTGTTGGATTTTAAGGAATTTGTGTTCTTTAAGTGGTCATTTGGCAACAAGAAAACGAATGTTTTTGCTGTTATCTGAAATATCAGTATGAAACAAAAAGGTATGTAATGCTTGCTAAAATTCCATGAAGTTCAGGATTACAAGCACCACACATGTATCACCGAAAATCATTCATTCATTTTCACAGCGGATTTTCGGTTATCATTAAAGAACTTATTCTTTAGAGAGCCACGACTTCGGTTTTGGTATCTGACTTTTCCTAGTAAAATACCTTTACTCTGATTTTCTTCGCAAAACAAAGAAAATGGTTACCATCTACTTTTATTTGCAAAAATTTGAAGTTACTCAGTCTTTTCAAACACAACAGAAAATGAAAGCACATATCAGTTAGTAAGCCACGATTTCCATTTCAGGTGTTGTATCGTTGGATATCGCTTTTTAAAGACGATTTCTTAGTATGCTGCAAAAGTACTGAATTTTATATAGCATTGTTAGAAGTGACAACTCGGTTTTTCACTGCAATGTTTAAGATGTATGACGTGCTTATAATGGATGCATACAAAATCTTTCGCAAAATTTTGGGAACTTAATTTACCATCAGTACTAATGACAGAAGTTATATAAATGTATAACCAGAGACTTTTTCATAGCGAAGTATCATTTAACACGGGCTATTCACAAAAATACATGGGCCCGAATCTATATGAAATTAATTAAATTGGTACAGATGTTAAAATGATGTTCCCATAAGTTCGAATTTTTAACAGCTGCTTGGTAATTCAGTTTATAAGAATACTGTAGCACCAAGTCATAACAATGTGCTCGGGACAGACGAAAATCCTCGTTAAATACAGGCGCTCGCTAAATCTTTTTCATTTGAAAATCTCCATCAAATATACAATATCCACGTGTCACAATACGCATAAACATTTTTTTAGATATTCATATTTATATCATGACATATGGCAACGATTTTTTGCTTTATTTTTCCTGTCTAACGATGTGCTGCTTTGTTGTTTACGAAACACATTTTTCTTTTAGATATTTTATCCCTTATAAAAGTATAAGATTTCCTAATTATGGCCTAAGTGAGATTTGCTGATGTTTAACAATACAAATTTATTAAAAGCAGCACCGATCTTCGCAATGTATCGTTCACTCTGGGGTGAAAGGGGCAATGGACACAATTCTAGAAATAGTATTTTGTCTTAAATCAGGCCGCATCGCCATTTCATTACTACCCAATATACTCTCTGCCATCTTCGCCCAGAAAACCACTTATCCATTGCGCGTAAACCACACCCGTAACCTTTTTGCCTAATAGTATGGCGCTTGTTTTCAACTCTGGTGAAATGATATTGCAAATGCATGCCTAAAGCACGGGAGTGCGTGCCACCATGCCCTACTGCTTTCGTTTATATTTAACATCTGGTCGTGCTCTAACTCTATGGTTACATCCTTCGCGGGCTGCTTGTCAAATGGTGTCTACCTTCTTCCTAGGATAACGTCCAAAAATTACTCTTCATACTTGTGCATCATTTACCTAGAACTATCTGTAGGTTTTAATCACTTCACACTCATAACTTGTTAAGTTCAGTTACTGCACAGCAGTTACCTTTGTAAAGCAATTTTACGAGGAGTGCACCGTCTTTTGGCAACAATGTCACTTCTGTACATTAAAGTTCAATCTACTGTCGATAAAACATTACCCCATTTGTAACGGCTAAACTTCAATTGTGTACCAAAAGTTAAAATGCTTGAAATGGACCTAAATAATTTCTTTTGAAGTAAGCGGTTTCAGCCGACACCGAAATGTGAAACACCCTGTGAAGTTCAGTTGTCTGATAATTAAGAAAATATGTATTTCAAAGTGCAGATGAGTATCAAGTACCTCTGAAGTCAAAGAACAATAAAAATGTTGAAATAAAATATAGGAAACAAAAAATGGAATCTAAAAACAGAACTTCAGCAGCACCAAAATGGCTGGAATGACAAAACCTTTCTTCAAAGGAATTTTGAACCACTTTGGAGAGAGCCAAATCACATTTCGGAACACATTAATAAGTAAGAAAACTTTATTATAGAATCAGTCTTTGTCGGAATAATCTCCGACCAGAACTGTAGCAATCATGTTCCCATAAACCTCGAAGAAACCTGGCGCAATGTAATAAAAAAATAAAAACATAAAAATAAAAAAAACAGAAGAAAGAAAAGTGTAACCATTAAAACATCTAACCCTAGTCTGAACATAAAGATTCAATAAACTTTCTGGGACTAAACGAAAAATTTCGATGCTAATAAAATACGAAATACACATGAGCACAACAAAATGTAGAGCAAGGAAACGGCCAACAGAAATATAACACGAGAATTGCGTCACGTGAGCCTCCACATGGGTGATCGATATTCACTATGAAAAAATGTTGTTCATCATTTCAAGAAGAAATTTTGCAGATGATGTTTGATTTCACAGAGCAGTGAAACCAAACATCATATGCAAAATTTGTCTTTGGCCCAGTTCTGTCTTCTGTCCAGTTGTGATGAGGTGTAGCGTTGTCGTGCATGAAGAGGAACTCAGTACGGGGAAAGGATGCGGACGGGGAAATCTTTTTCTAGTAGACATTTTTTAAGAACAGAGCTTGCAATGGGAAAAAAGGAAATATTCCGATAGAATTGCGAAGCAAACTTTTTTGCAGGTCTGTTTCTGAACTTACATCGGTGGAATAGTGCGACGGAAGAATGAATAACCGTAATGAAGACCCTGAGAATGAAACGTTATTATTAAGATTGCATTTTAAACAGGAAAATAGCTGTTATAAAACTTAACGTGAAAGCGCTAACCTTGATTGTTAAGATTTGAATACTGAAAAATTAGTGTTGAACAGAAATATCCTTATTGAAAAATACTAATTCCAAACTTTTTGTAAGGGTGCTATTTTTATGTACACTGGAGTGCAAAAATTAAGGACGAGACGGTTTTACGAATGCAACGTCGTGCAGAAGTGCTCCACATCGACTCAAATCACACCATAAGATCCTAAAGATGTAAGAATATTGGACAAGTAAGCCAAACCGTCCAAACAAGGAATCCAAAGGATACAAAGGCATTTTATTGAAAAGGTAGCTACGAGCATAACTGGACAGAAGACAGAAACGTCCATGCGACAGGCAGCTGCCAAGAAAAATCTAGTCTTTAGTAGTGGATATGATCACCCCTGACTGCATTGCAGGATTTACAACGTCTCTCCATGCTGAGGACGAGGTTGTCAAGTAGCTGTTGAGGTATCCCGGCCCATTCCTCTTGTGGCGCCAATCGCAGCTGCATAATCAATTCTGGCGGCTGGTGACGTGCTGTTAAGCGTCTCCCGAGAAGGTCCCACACGTATTCGATTGGATTAAGGTCCAGGGACCTTGCGCGCTAGTTCATGCGTTGAATATCTTCACTCTCCAACAGCTCTACGACAGCCACTGTACGATGAGGTGTAGCGTTGTCGTCCATGAAGAGGAACTCAGGACTCACAGCACCTCTAAACAGAGGCACGTGAGGCAGGTGAACCTCGGTCCAATAGCGGGCACCAGTGACTGAACCTCCTTGGAAGGTGTGTAGGTCAGTACGGTTACCAAGCATGATACCGCCCCAAACGAGAATTCCGCTACCCCCAATCCGGTCCCTTTCGATGATGTTGGAGGTGTGATTGCGTGTTCCCACCCCTCTCTAGATGTTTATACGCCAAGAATAGCTCGTGAGACTAAATCGGCTCTCATCCGTAAAGAGAACTCGACCCCATTGCTGATGTGTCCAGTTTTGTGTTCCTGGTACCACATAAACCGCCGTCTCCGATGAGCGGGCGTTAATGGCACACAACGTACTGGTCGTCGTGGAAATAGACCACCTTTGTGCAGCCTCCTGGCTACGGTAAAACGCGATAACGGACGTTCAGTTGCCTGTTGCACGTGCCTTGCGATTTCTCCCGCTGTCTGCCGTCTGTCTGTTCTCGCCTGTAGGACAATATAGCGGTCGTCCGCCGCCGTGGTTGCTCGTGGAAGACCACTGCTAAACTCTCGGACAGCTGTTCTTGTCGTTTGAAATGCTCTCCAAGCCCGGAAACCATGCTGTGAGCGTTTCCGAACTTCTCGGCAACACTAATCTCACTTCAACCTTCTTCCAACTTCCCAATGACGCGACTTCTGGTAAAGTCATCCAAATGTCGTCTACTGTATTGCCTGTTGGCGATATCACACGGTGGCAGCAACTCGATGTCGTTTAAACTGATGTAAACCATGCAATAGCTTTCACCGAATCTCTCAGCGTACAACCACAGTGTGCTTTATACCCTTCCGACACTCCCCTCCCCCTACGGCATGCTGCATATATGCGCATGCTCTACCGTACCTGACACTAATCTATCTCCTGAGTGGTCTTTCGGTCTGTTCTGCCTGCTCGTTGCGCTGTTATGCTAATTTCTCCTCTTCGTCCTTAATTCTTGCGCACCAGTGTAGTTTATTTTATATAGTTTATTTTATATTGTTATGTGGAACAGAAATAAATTTCAAATTATACGATGTCGTTAAGTATAATCTTTGTAGGTCTTTTTAAAGTGGATCTCATGAGCTGCAAGTTATAGCACGAAATATCGAAAAGCCACTCTCGCAACTTCTGCAATTTTGCTCGGTATTTAAAACACTTCTGGTCGCGTATTATAAAACTATGAAACGTAACTTTCAGTATCATTTTAATTTTGATCATAAATATACATGAACATAGCAAAATAATTTTTCTGATAGTATTCCTTGATACGTAGAAAAATGGACTTTAATTTCCAGCCTGGTGGGGGTTCAACCTACAAAGGTTGAACAATGAATGTTCGTTGAATTCTGTGTTGAAACTAACACCACCTTCAACTGCAAAGTTTATATACTTTACCATTACTTGTCAGGACCATCATATCCAAATTTACAACTTACGGGTTGCACCTGGCAATGTTCGACGCTGCATTGCCAGATGCCATACTTTCCAAATCATAGCTTCCTCAGTTTAATGCTGTCTTTTAGCCTTGCTACTGTGCATTGATTTAAAAAAACAGTGTCCCGATATTGTAAAATAAAAAAATATAAACATTCTGTTCAGAAAGTCTTACTGACAAACGCAAATGCTTACGTTAAAGAATATTTAAAAATTTTGAAATATTTCTGAATTTCTAACTGCTGATGTCTTGTTGTTTATAAAACGCATGTTCTGATTATTGACTTGATAACGTAGTTACTTGTAACAATAAAGTTCCACATAGTTTCTAAAGTTATCCGTTTTTTAAAGTTTTCATTTACTTATGAGTTGTCACGGCAGCATATAATAGTGTTCATATTTGTTTTGCTAGGGTTTCAAGCAATACCTAATAACTGTTGAAATAGTTACAATTTATCAGTTTCTTTCACTGACAGAACTGTCCGTTAAGCATAATATTCGGTAACTGGTGTAGTTACTTTCTTGAAAGTCACAAATAATACAATATCCCTTTCTCGTAGTTTTTGTTGTTATATAATGATTATTATTCCGATATATGACTTCATATAGACTTGAAACATGCTTTGGTATGACCAATTTGGAAAAGCTTTCATATATTTGACAAGAATATAGAAAATAAAGAAAGCAAAAAAGGAAAAAATCCTGTTACGACGTGAAAATTAAAGTCGCAGTTGAAAATGCTATATGCAGTTAAGTCCGCAGCCGTTGGCGATTTCAATAGACAATAGGTCCGGAGAAGTTTTCCACTATGCAAGTGGTGATCTACAAAGTTTTGGGAGGCAAGCACGTGAAGTTAATACTGTCGAAAACGAATATAACGAAGTTGAAGGGAGAGTAATAAACATTCAATATACGTGAACATCGTTATATCATGGCAAATAAAGAAAATAGATATTTTCTTCATGTTATACCGGGTAAATCTAGTCAATCACAAACTACTCATCAATTAATGAATATAAGATGAATGAGATGGGCGATAAATAAATTATTTAACAACTATAAAAATGAAACTAAATACCGGAAATTTGAAATTCCAACTGTTACAGGTAATTTTGTATTTATGAACAAATTTGCGCGTGTTTTGTAATTGTCATGAACGCTATTTTAAATGTATTTGAACTCGCTCTGACGCAGTAGTTAAGATATTTCTATGTGCATCGTGAACTGTTAAGACTTTCTAAAGAGATATTAAGTGATTAAAAATTGGCAATCGGAGGGGTAAAAGACAGCGTTTAAAAGGAAATGTATGTTTAACAAGCTTTGCGGGATAGAATAGATGGAGGTATTAATACTAAATAAGCAATTGAAATATTATTGTCTTCATGCGAACTAGCTTATATGTAAAAGGAGCCAAGGGCTGTCGTCAACAGCACGTGATTCCTTGTTTCCCAGACAAAAAGGAAGGTTTGAAAAACGAGAATCACACTTATATTGTTTGCTGATAACCGTGCTGTACTTTAACATGCTGTTTCTCTAAAAATATTGTTCGTAATATGTGCCTAAAATAACAACAGAGAATATTACGTAGTTTTAAGGATCTATAACAGCTTCGGTTTATGCAGAATTTTGTATTATGCGAGTTTGTTATACTGTATATGGGTTCGACATTATTACGTTTGCTCAGGTTTGATTTGACTAAACCGTGGTGTTTCAGATTTTATTAAATAAGGTTTGCTTTGATAGGAGAACTGACATCAAATAGTTTTAACAATTTGGATTATTTAACTCTTACTACCTAGCGACATTCTGAATTCTGATAAATGACACATGTGGTAGCTCTCGACACAGAATTGCTCGAACTGCAAAGAGGTCAGGCATATGATTTCAGTAAGCTCATAAATGCATCACCACGGCGAATATTCTTTCATTGCGTATTCCAGAAAGTTTCTCATAATATCTTTTCAACTTCTTCAAGGCAAACTCTGTGACAGTGTAGTAGAATGATAAATCGAAAATTTATTCCGTCAGCTATTTCCTTACAGAACGTAAATAAGGAGATATCGAATTTATTAAGTCCACCATGACTATTACTAATAAATAAAACACACATAACAGCAACATAAGTAAATGTACCTTTACTCCTTTGTCATACCAACATATGCAGCAGTTTAAGAGATGTTAAAATTTCTATCGTCTCAAGTGTCCATTCATTTTGCCCATTTCTAATATGCATAGTCTCGTTGAGGAAGCCGAGCTTAGTGACAAGAACAGAAAATCTTTCCGGCTTGCTTGTCGAAGAAAGCTAGAAAATGATTTGAAAGCGAAAGTGTGTCTGGCGACATTCTGCGTTGTCAATACCAAGAAAATTTTCCCGTTAACGAAACATACCCTATATTTAATATATTTATATTTATCCATCGTTGCAAATATTAGTTAGATCATGCGATTGGCATAGACTTCTCTGGTTTACCCTAGAGGATTCTTAGAAACTTGCCATTATTTTTCCATCGTGCACGATGATATTTATTTTGTAAACAATCCTTTAATAACAATAAGTGCTGGTATAAATGTTTACGCTTGAATTGTATCGGGTGTCTTCGCGAATAGAACTAGTGATGAAAGAAACGTAAGGAAAGCACTCTTCCGTGTTAATTTAATTCAGATGACCTCTTTCTTGACAGAAAATTTCAATCTGGTAATATCATAATATTTAATGTTCAAGAGATGCACAGCTGCGTAATTTGGCAGTTTTGCCTCATCTGTGAAAAGGTCCTCTCCAAGAAATTTACAAAAGTCTAAGTATTTAATTACAGGGTATTTGATATTTATTCATGGTTCATAAGCGGAATGTATGTTCGCAAATTAGTTATATATTTGTTTATTTTCGATAGATCATAGTGCAAAAACACTGCTATCGTGTAAGGGGAATGCTGCCTACTCAAACACTTACAAAACGAGGTACTGAAAAATGAAAGCGTTCACGGACGGATTTAACATTCACAAATAATCTAATGTTAAGTGATGCATTTATATTTTAAAGCAGCTCTGCCGCTAGTGTAAATAATTCTCTTCATATCTGGCACTCAGTAAGTAAGTTTGCGAATAGCAAGCAAGCAAGCTATGTGCAGTATTTTATTGCGAAAATATATCAAAACTATAAGCCAATTAATTCAAATACGAAATCTTCTTTTTTATAACTTTTGTAAAAGATGTTCCACACATCTCCAGTTTTTAAGGAAGTGACCTCATATTTCTTATCTGGTGTATAAATAGTTAATGCTTTTTCGGTAAAACATTTGCTAGAGTGGTGTTTTGTATACGAGTTTTATATAAGATATAACTACCTCCCTTTGAGAAATTAGAGATGATTTTTTTTCTGCTGTAATCAAGTTCCACATGATAAAATTGAAAGATAATCACATCATTTCTCTAATGCACACTGTGGTTTTTGCAGGATTATTTTGCGCACCATTGAAATAGTTTCAGTACTCCTCTTATCAAAAAAGTCCTCAGTTTTCTTTTATGCTCATTTACGATTTTACATTCTAATGAGAGACTCTAAAGAAATATTTAAGAGGTATTTTAAAGAAATATTTTCGTGCTCTTATTACTAAAAATCATCTTGGAAGAGCGGTTAAGTGAAATAATGTCAGTGCCATAGATTTCAAAATTGCTTCTATCGAAGGCGTTATGTTTTCATACGTTGAGCTCGATCTCGTCCCAGCGTGTCTTTAAAATAATTTCAAACTATTCGAAGGAGAAATATACACTGAAATGCCAGAAAAACTGGTACACCAGTCTAATACTTGATAGGTCCCCCACGGAAGCGCAGGACTGTAGAAAGACGACGGGGCATGGACTCCACTAGGTTCTCGAAATATGCTGTAGGCAATGCACACCATACTTCCTGCAGAGCGGTCCACAATTCAGGCATATTCCGAGGTCTCCGATACATGTGTTAGACAGCGCGTTGCATGGCATCCCAAGTGTGTCCTATCACATTCAGATCTGGGGACTTGGGTGGAAATGGCAACACCCCAATCTCAGATGCATGTTCCTCTATCCAAAATGTGGCGTCCCAACATTCGTGTGGAGGAGCATTGTTCTGTTGTAACAGGCCCAACCCATCAGCATGAATGCAGGACATGAATGGGTGTACCTCGTCAGAACATTTGCGCACATAGCGTTGGCCGGTCACAGACGTTTGTAGACGTACCAGGGATCCCAAGTGAAATCCAGCTAAACACACCCCTTACCATTGCGAACCCCTACCAGCCGGTATACATCCCTGCTAACAGGTGGGAACCATGGCTTCATGGGTTTTGCGCCACACACGAAACCTTCCATCTGCCCGATACAGTTGGAAACGCAACCCGTCAGACCAGGCCACTTGTTTCCCGTCATCAAGTGTCCATTGGCGGTGTTGCCGTGCCCAAGCGAGGCGCATAGCTCTTTATCGTGCACCCATTAAGGGGACTCGAGTTGGGTGTCGGCCCCCAAAGCCCATATCGTGCAGGGTACGTTGCACCGTCCGGACGTTGATGCTTCTTGAGACTCCAGTTTTGGATTCCGATGATACCTGCGAGAGTGTTGCACGCTTATCGCTTGAAACGATTCTTGACAGCCGGCGATGGTTACGTTCACCCAATGTCTTTTTACGGCCACACTAGTGTCGTAGGTTGGAGGTTTTGCTGGAATTCTTGTAGTCACGGTGCACCCTTGCAATGACCGTCCGTGAAAATCTGAACTTCGTTTCTACCTCCGAAATACTATGGCCCATCTCACGAGCCCCAACTATGACACCTCTTTGATAAGCGCTTAAATCGTTATTACTTGTCATTCTCATGCCGAAAATTTGACAGCTGGCAAGGATGAATATCGCTTTATATACGCACTGGCGGACGTAACCGAGTTCGCGCATAGGTGACGTTGCTTTGTATTTTGCATAAGCTTGTCTGGACCCGGTTTTTCTGGCATTTCAGTGTATATAACATGAATGATATTAAATCTACTTAACTGTTAACTCCAGGAATTAAAAGAAATGGATAGAAAAGGCCTATCAACCTAATAAAATCCTCCAGCTGCCTTAAAATGTGCAGCAGGCATATACACTGAAGTGCCAGTAAAACTGGTACCGATGAGCTAATGCAAAATACACAGCAACGTCACCTATGCGCGTACTCACTTGCGTCCGTCAGTGCGTATATAAAGTGATAGACATCCTTGCCAGCTGTCAAAGCTGATTTTGGCATGAGAATGACAAGTAATAACGTTTTAAGCGATTTTCAACGGGTGTCATAGTTGGCGCTCGTAAGATGGGCCATAGTATTTCGGAGGAAAAAAGAAGTTCGGATTTTCACGGGCGACTAATGCAAGGGTACACCGTGGTGACTACCAGAATTCCGGCAAAACCTCCAACCTACGACACCAGTGTGGCCGTAAAAACACATTGGGTGAACGTGACCATCGTCGGCTGTCAAAAATCGTTTTACACTATAGACGTGAAACACTCTCGCAGGTGTCATAAGAACTCAATGCTGGAGCCTCAACAAGCATCAGCGTCCGGACGGTGTAACGTAACCTGCACAATATGGGCTTTGCGAGCCGAAGTCCAACTAAATCCCCTTGATGGGTGCAGAACACAGAGCTATGCGCCTCGCTTGGGCACGGCAACACCACAACTTGTCAGTTGATGACTGAAAACAAGTAGCCTGGTCTGACGAGTCGCGTTTCCAACTGTATCGGACAGATGGAAGGATTCATTTGGCGCAAACCCCATGAAGCCATGGATCCCGCCTGTCAACAGGGAACTGTACCGACTGGGGGGGGGGGGTTCGTATTGGTATAGGGTGTGTTTATCTGGACAGCAATGGGATTCCTGGTAGGTCTACAAATGTCTGTGACCGGCGACCTCTATGTGCGCATCCTTTCTGACGAAGTACACCCGTTCATGTCCTGCATTTATGCTGATGGGTTGGGCCTGTTACAACAGAACAATGCACCTCCACACAAGTGTCGGGACGCCACATTATATTTAGAAGAGCATTCATCTGAGTTTGGAGTCTTGCCATTCCCACCCACGTTCCCAGTTCTGAACGTGATAGAACACATTTGGGATGCCATGCAACGCGCTATCGAACACAGGAATCCCAGACCTCGGAATACACCTCAATTGGGGAACGCTCTGCTGGAAGTATGGTGTGTATTGTCTACAGCATATTTCGAGAAGTTAGTGGAGTCCATGCACTGTCGTATTTCTGCAGTCCTGCGCTACCTTGGGGGACCTACCAAGTATTGGACTGTTGTATCAGTTTTTCTGGCACTTCAGTGTACATCACTTTTAGGAATAGATCTGAAAGGGTTTTATTTCTGGCTAAGAGTATGTATTGTGAAAGTAGAGTTATTTACTGAAATTTTAGGATAGACATGTTGCATGCATGTGGGAATAAATATATATAAATCCACTGCCACACTGTTCGTGAAACTAAAGAAAAGCCAAAAAGCTGTATTCCAGTTACATCTTTAAAAACGGCATATAGAGGAAATGTGTTTGAGACCCTATATAAAAAAATGTATTCCCCTTGATAATTAACGAAAAGCTCGGTTTTGGAGATCTTTAGCAGGGGAAGGTTTAAACGGGTTTCAAGTATTTTTTACTACATGATACTTCACAGGTTTCATTATTTCTAAATATGTCCTTTTTCACCGTGGTTTTTGTTTTGCAAAATGTAACATTCACCAGAAATGGAATGGTGTTGTATTAAACTGACCTAGTAATTAATTTCAGCATAGGGGAATGCTCTCTTACTTGGCATGATGATTTTGTAGAAGAAATATTTGCACTTCTGAAGATTTTTCGCACATGAATCGCTGCAAAACACTCTAGAGTTCACGCTGCAAGTATTTCTCTACTGTCGTGTTAATAAATAATGCATGCTGCTCGGCGTTTCTTGTTGACTTACTGGAGACTAACTTAATATATGCTTAATAACAATGTATTTCTTAATTACATATTCTTTTGTTAACACTTTTGAGTATATTCACTGCATAGAGGTTTCTAACACAATGGTCTGTGTGGGAATAAAATGATGTAAGTTCATATTTTTCGCATTTTAAATACAATATTTTTAATGCGTTGATTTATATTAACTTTTAAAACGCAATATCTTTTCAAAATGAAAATATTTCAGCAACCAAAAATGTATCCTCCTTTCTCAAATGTGTGTTCACATAATCCTCCGGCATTCTGCAAAGGGTGGACAGTACACACTTAATTAACCACGCTTTCTTGTGTTATTATAAATGAAAATGACATGGATTTGTCCGTTGGAAGGGTTTTTTTCACGTCCCCCATATATATCCATACAATGATACCTTGAAGAAGATAACGCACACCATATATAACTTTGTACGTAGCATATTTTTTGTGGTGCCAGTAATTTTGCGCTATTATTTTCTTCACTATCTACCAACAAGTAATTGGACACCCCTGCAATCAACGATATCTGCGGTCCTGATACACGTCATGGCAGCCGCCGTTAAATATCGTATGGGAAACAACAACGCAACCAGTCGAATGCAAGATGCCACGCAGTTCAGAGCTATCTGATTTCGAGAAAGGTGTAAACGTGACATATCCAGCGAGTTGAATTATACAAAATTGACATTGGCCTAGGTGATTGACAAGTGGAAGATGAGAGATGACTATCGGAATGTGCCCGACCCGGCAGACCCACAAAACTGGGAGTTAGAGACCGACGGGTGCTGGCCAGAGAAATTCCGAAAAACCGCACCAAATCGATGGGCCACATCCACGAGGAGTTTCAACAGGCATCCGGGAGTGTTCTTTCGATGAATACCATCCGTAAGGAAGCCCATATGCTCGGTTATCATGGACGTGCTGCTGCCCACAAGCTATTGATCACCAAGTCCAATAGCGCTGCTCGGCTAAGGTGGTGGAAAGAACGTCGACAATGGACCGTTGAACAGTGGAAACATGTTCTCTAGAGCGACGAATCAAGGTTCACTCTCTACCTTTCGGATGGCAGGGTCCGGGTTTGGCGTCTGCCTGGAGAACGAACGCCTCCTGCCGGAATGTATTGTGCCAACTGTGAAGTTCGGCGGTGGTGGAATTATGCTATGGCGGTGTTTCTCCTGGTATGGCACGGGACCCTTGGTCGCAATTCCTGGTAAACTCAACGCCAAGACCTACTGCGCCAGTTTGGATGACCATGCGCTTCCTACGTTGTGGCAGTTTTACGGGGTTGACCCATATTACTTTCAGGATGACAATGTTACCTGTCATGTTGCGAGGCCCACCATGGCTTGGTATGGTGACAATGGGGTTAATCGTGGACTGGCCTGCGCAGAGCCCAGACATTAGCCCTATTGAGCACCTCTGGGACGAGTTGGAGCGTCGATTTATGGGGTGCTCCCACCGTCCGAAATCGGTGAAGGAACTGACTTGTCTTCTCCAAGCCGAGTGGAAGAAAATACCGCTAGCAGTCGTACAACGCCTGGTTGTGAGTATGCCCCGGAGGGTCGGAGCTGTAATCGCCGCTCCTGGAGGCTCCACCAACTCTTGAAGTTGAATGATCTTCGTTTTCCTGTGCTATCACAGGTGTCCAATTACTTGTTGGTAGATAGTGTATATTTCTCATATTTCAACATATGCACACGCTGAAGTACGACTTTTATCCTTTATTACTACCATTGCTTCCAGTTAATAATTTCTAGAACCGGCGATGATTCTATGAGCATTTCTACGCGAAGTAGAGTGAAAACCTCCGAGCAGTGCGGAAGAGGACACTAGATTTCTGAAACACTGTTGCCGCACTTCACAGGCAATTCAAGTTTCCAAGACAAGTCAGCATTGTTTCTTCTGAATCTCAATAAATCCAGTGGGGCTCTACCTTCAGGATCATTCCATGTCCTGTGGAATAGCGGAAAAAATTCGATTTTATCTTCACCGTGCGATGAAGTACTGATATCCTTTTCCTAACAGTTTACAATGATGTTATTGAAAGAATTATTCGAAAATAATGCATTTTTTTTCATTTAAGTTTCTGAAATAAAAGGGGTTAACGTGAAGATTATTGTTCAAAATTCGGCGACGAAAAATTTCAAAAAAAAAATGTGGCCTTAATTCTTTTTGAAATTAAAAATGATATAAAATGAAAAAAAAATCATTGATTGAGTCATTTTTGAAAATGTTTTAGGTAAAATTTACTTGTCTTTACAGTAGGCGGAAATCCAGTCAGCGGCCAAAATGACAATTGGTAGCCCGGGTTGAGGCGCGTGGTCCTTCGGGCAGGACAGAAGTACCGGCGATAGATACGGAAGGACGCCACGAGAGATTTGTGTTTTGGTGCAGCCTCACAGAGCTACAACTTATTGCTCCTCGCTGTCGTCGCTGGCGGAAACAGCTATCTCTTCTACGAAAAATAGTCCGTAGCGTTAAGAGCAAAAGGCAGCACGAGGACTGTTCAAAATCCATTTTTCCTCGATCAGCATCTTTTTAGACAAACTGCTATGTAAAACAAGGTATCAAAACTTCAGAGATGATTGATTTTTTTGTGCAACCACAGCTTTGAATGAACCAGACGCTATTGCTCTTTGCTGTTGTCGCTGACGAAAGCAGCTACTTCCGCTACGAAAAGTAGTCCCCAGTGTTAAGAACAAAAAGAAACACAAGGACTGTTCAGAATCCATTTTTCTTTGGTAAACAGTTTTTTTAAACGAAACTGCTATGTAAAACAAGTTTTTCAAAACGACAGAGGATTTTCAGAAATAAATTTCCTATGAGATGACACTTAGTCGGGATCATGAGAAGATACTTAGGCAAGAGCCTTTTAGCACTTCTTTCTTCTCCAAGGTGTGCGGCATCAGCTGTCCAGCTTGGAGAAGAAAGAAGTGGTACAAAACGTCTCCCAACAATGCGACAAAAAATTGACAATCGGGCGAACTTAAAGGGGATGTGTTACTTAAGCAGGTACCAGGGGATAGAGTTCGACTCCACCAATATCCCATCCACAAACCCCACTTCTTCTCTTTTTAGTTTGTTGCAGGGAAACTGACTTCACCATTTCTTTTTTGCGGGTAGGTGGATTGGGAGGGGGTGCGTGAGGTAATCATACGTGAGAGGAACACGTTTTTCCCATTGCCAGGTGGAAAATTTAAAAACAGGAGGGGGAGGACAAAAAGATCTACTACGAGAGGTCTTATTCAGGTCAATAATGATGACCAATCAGCTACGGAAAAAAATCTTTGCAGAATTTATCTCTAGAAATATATCATGTACTCCATTAGAGAAAATAAAATAAATTAGCTTCTGCTGTGGCAAGATTTCATGATCTAAACGTTCAGGAGAATATGGATTTTCATTGTCATATCTTGGACCTATATTTTTGCCGAAATTTGTTAATCCGGAATTGTTTTGACTACATCAGGTGACACCATTGTTGCTTTTATATCAGTTCTGGAAGTTAGTATCTGTGAACGTTTAGTTTGGTATTTCATTTTCTTCCTAATTAATTTTCATAATGTGGATGAAGATTCATACCAATGAGTTAGGATTAGTGTTCTGTTATATATAAACACATCTTGAATTTTTGCAGTCAGTTTTCTTGCAATACAGTAAACTTTGTGTCACTTCTTATGGTTACCAATTATAGTAGCTTTTGTTTCATTTATAATATTTCAGGATACATAACCAAATGGCAGAAACAGAGTAGTTAAATCAGAACATATAATGACCTGTGGCTCATAAGCATTGAGTACACAAGAATGTGAAGTAACAGTTTCGTACCTTTCATTCCTTATAGTGCATGGGTTGTTAGTAAATGTCCTTACAAAAGCATTAGGACAAATACAATGGGCATGCATGTAAGGACTTCTTCGTTATACCTCAAGGAATTAGTCCCCAGTTCTTCATTGATACCACCCTATAGCAGGCAAGATTTATTTTTTGATTTTGTGAATTTTATATGAGTCAGTTTATCGATAACATTGTGATAAACTGATTTTCGTAATGAAAAAAAGACATTGTCTTCACCTACTTATTCTAAGGCCTTCACCGAAGTTATTCTTGATTGTGTTCATTCTAAATTCTGCATTACAGTAAATTACGAATTAAAAAAATTATTTTTTTGCTTTCCGTTCTGTTTGACATAATTTCATCAAAATTCAAAGCATACTGTCCTGCCACAAGTTTAAATTGGGAATTGTCATTGCATCTGAACAAAATTTCGAATAAAAATGTTAAATGTCAAGAAATGTTGAACAGTACAACGAATTATGTTTCCGCGATTTATTTCCTTAGTTAGAAATTCATATCCCTCACAGAGGTTCAGAGCCATTATTATCATGCCTTATCGATTAATGTTAGTGAGGTTTTCAGTTGTGCTGATGTTCAGAGCAAGCCTTCTGCTACGGCGCTTAGACATTTCAATTTGAGCCCATTTATAAATCATGTTACTGCAGAAATTAAGCGTGAAACCTGTTTGATACTGTTCAACTATTTATTCTTCTGAAATGTGCTGGTGAGCGGTAAACGAAATTTAGAAGAAGAATCCAAGTTTAATGTTCGTCTAATCAGAAGCCATGTTTTGACGAAGACATTTTTTTCTTTTACAATTATCGGTACTGCTCCTTACATATGGCGACCTCTTCCTCTGTGCAAGTACGTATTTCCTTGAAGTTCAATGTCTTATCATTTCCGCATTTCGAGGATTTTTTTTTAAATATATGAGATCTTAGTGATATATATCAATTATGACACACACAGTATTTGGTAACACAAACTATTAATGCTACATAACTCCACCGTTATAAATATCGGTTTTTCTCAGACGGGAAATATTCCTTCGATGACTTTCGCATGGACACTGGTCCATATGATTGCCCATACGGCCGTCCGTGCATATAGACAGAGACGAGGACATGTTGCAAATCTCTCTGATATCAAGCATCACACTAAGATCTCATATATTTCCTAGTTCTCTTGATTATGTTGTATTTCGAATAGTAGAAATCTCATGTTCCCAGTTGAGAACAGAATACCAAATTAATAACACGAAAGAACACATCTGAAAATTATTTTTTTTGGCAGAATGTCAATTTCAATTTCCTAGTAGAGATAGGATAAGTGCCGAATTAACTTTACCGAATATATTCGATATCATTCAAAATGTTTGAAACAAAATACTGAAACATACGAGTTTCCGTATTTTGAGCAAATAAAATGATTTGCAAAGATAAGAACTACGATGTTGTAGTAAAATTTCAATACTATTGAGCACTTTTGGGAAATTGTGTTTGTCTTTGGTGTTTACACTTATAGTTTCGTTAACATTATAATATTCAGATGTTACACTCATCTTCAAAAAAGTAGTTGCACGCAGAAGGACGAGACGGATTGCAATGCTATTATGAAGGAAAGGAAAGGTTACCAGAAACAATGAATTATTAAACAATGAGACAGGTATGGGCAATATATATTGAGATAGATGCCAATAAGTAATGTCTCACAGTACGGCTTCTGGCTGCCATGTTTGCCTACGCAGCGTACCAGACGTCTCGGTATGGAGCTGTACAGGTTCCTAATGTCGTCCTGCGATAAGCCATCCCATGCAGCTTGAATCTTCTCAAGCAGTTTATGCAGATCGTGCAGAAGGGCTGGAGTGTGGATAGCAAGTCGAATATCATCTCATTCAGTCGGCGATAGGTCTGGCAATGCGGCTGACCATGGCAGAGTGTCAGTGCTTTGAAGACAAGCTCTCGAGACAGCAGCAGTATGAAGACGAGCGTTGTCGTGTTGGAAAGTCTGGCGATGCGGCTGACCATGGCAGAGTGTCAGTGCCTTGAAGGCAAGCTTTCGAGACAGCAGCAGTATGAGGATGAGCGTTGTCGTGTTGGAAGATCTGGCGATGAGGCTGACCATGGCAGAGTGTCAGTGCCTTGAAGGCAAGCTCTCGAGACAGCAGCAGTATGAAGACGAGCGTTGTCGTGTTGGAAAATCGGAGACACGAGTGAGTGTTAAGAAAAGGTAGGCCCATTGGTTGCAGGACATGATTAACGTAAAGTTGTGCTGTCAATGTGCCTGTAATGAACACCAAAGGTGATCCGTGATCGTACGCAATCCAATCCCAAACCATATCATATAGCTAAAAATTAGCGGTCGTCGGTTGGCAACTGGCGATTCAAGTTTCAGTTTGGTAACAACATTTTCCTAACATTATCGCCACAGTGGCTACCCAACGTTCGTTGATGAGATCGAACTACTTTTTCTTTTGCTTCCAGGGTTACGTCCAGATTTTCAACATGTCCTGCGCGAGTGTATTGCGTAAAGCGGTTACGGTAATCATTTTTCGGTCTTTGGAATGTTTCAGGTTTCGGATCATACGCTGCGTAATCCGATGTCGTCGTATTCCATTCCGTTTTCGAGACGCCGTGCAGACTGGTAGCCCCATACCGGAAATGCCTTAGTGATAGATGGCACTTTAAACGGCGTGGGCTATTTCCAAAAGGACTTGCGCCTTTTACCTCGTAGTTACTTCGCTTCCGGTAGCTATACTTTCAGGTATGTTTAAGAAATGTGCCATTCCGTAAGGCGTCATACATCTTGTTACCGCGGGACATCGGAGGATGTGTGAAAAGAGAGATGAGTTTGAGGAAAAGTGTGCGTGGTGGAAAGAAGTAGTCAAGTATTTCAGCTTTTTGAAATGTGAATGTCCCAAAAATAACAAAGTATTTCATGAATCCAGAATGCAAGTAAATAAAATGTATATATACTGTATATAATTATTTTCATGATATTGTCTGTAGTATTTGTGTTTATGTGTTTTATATGTAGAATAGGGGTGGCGGAATCACAATTCAGTTTTCGGTGGCACTTTCTTTCTCATGTTACTGTCGCAGAAATCCGCGCTGCCCCTCCTCCACCCCTCCAATCAGTCGCTATTTATCAAATGGCATAAACGTTTTCCCTCCGGAATTTTACTTTTAATTTTAACTATCCGTAATTTCTAAAAAAAAAAAAAAGACATGAGCTTTCATTCATTTGATTGCAAAAGAGGTGTTTCGACGTCAAGTCGTCAACTATATTATCAAGAAAATCTACTTTTAATGTTTCAAAATTTACACGGATTCATCGCGGAAATTTCTTCACAAAGCCTAAATATTATTTAATGTTTTTTAGATTTCAAAATTAGATGGTGTCATTTAAAGTTACTTTTCTATTATCCAAATATATTATTAATATCAGTTATATAGACTATATCAAGTAAAATATTGTTATGCCACAGATATCAATTCAAAAACTATGAGCTTCAGCATCTCATAAATTTTCACGAATGGCTTCCAGTCTTCCCAATAGCAGGAAGTACTTAGAACTGTGACGTGCACTAAAGAATGAAGAGGATCCGTGAAACTTTTTATTATTATGATTTCATTTCTAAAATTTCTAAAAGGAGCGGATGTCCTGTCAGATTGTGGAAATGTGAAATGAAAAAAAAACAGATTACGAAAACCATATAGTCGCGAAGTTCAGAGATTGGTCATGAAATTTAAAATAAAATCGTTATTATTTCCTTTTTCGGAGATACGTTTTAGAGAGAAATACAAGGGATTGCCGTAAATCGCAATTGTTTTTGTTGATACTATGTAATAAATTACGTAGCAGAATAGCTTAATTAGCTGTGCCACCCCAATTAATTTACACATTAAATACAGTATTTGATCATTAGATATAGACGTATATATATACTGTAGCTTGTCCTTACTTTTTTGAATAATTTTGATTTAGGGATATTCAAGATGATAATTTATCTGAAAGTACGAATTCGGACAGAACCTTGCCATGCATTGGGTATTTCACGGCTGTGAGTGTATCTACAAGTGGAATCACAAAGGAAAGATAATTTGAAAATGTAAAGGAATCAGCAAGTGGGGGCATTTCTGAATTGATTGCCATTCCTAGCAACGGGGATAAAAAAACAATGGGAAAAACTAAGTCTGTAAAGAGGAGGTTGAGGGAAGATTGGAAAGTTGTCCTAGGTGATCTTAAAACGACAAAGGACCGAAAAACAAATCTGATGTTGAACGGGAACTGTGAATGGGGGATGTCGAGTAAATGCTGTACCGAACTTGCAGCATCACTTTGAATTTCTTAAAGTTTTGTGAGAAATGATCCACAATTTTATCCACCAGACAGAAAACGTCACAGTGAGAACGTGCATTTTTTTTAGAAAAGCATATGAATCATGCTATATGAAGTTCCAAAATCGTACTGAGTTGGCTTCACAATCACATGTATATACAGAGATGACCAAACTTAATACAAAAATTCAAGAAATATTGTTAAAATTTTCCGACGGGTATATGAAACGTTTATTGAGGACAGGACAGCATCTAAATTTGCATTGGAGTTCCAATTGCAAGAACTCAAACGAATTAATATTGGCAGGCTTACCGGAATGACATGTAGTTTAAAACGTTCCTTCACTTCGTTGATGCAGATATTCAAAAGAAAGGTACAGATGAAGTTAACTATGCCAGCGCTTTTGCGATAATGACTGACGGATCCACAAGTCGTGCATTCACACAATATAAATCTGTGTTTGTGAGGCATGTTGGAATATCAGGTGAAGGAGAATCTGCCATTCAATTTCAATTTCTTGGTTTAGAGTAGATACATATTAGTGCGGATGCTGATGGATTATTGAAATTCATTTCTCAAGTCTTGAATATTTGAGGAATTTTAAACTGGAAAGATGAGATGATGTGTATCACCGTTGATGGAACAAATGTTAATGTTGGGCAGAAAAGAGGACTGATAAAAAAATTGGTACTCCAACTTACGCAACATGCTATAACCATGTATTTGATATTTGTGTAAAGCAAGTAATTGAATGCAATCCTGCAGCATCTGCTGTAATAGCACTAATTCGGTCTTTAATTTCATTTTGTCGTACAAGCCCAAAATTCACACGTGAACTCAAAAAAGCAGCAGAAGCTCTCGAAAGTAATATGTTATCATTCAAACACATTTGCAATACAAGGTGGTCCGACTTCCTGCAAGCACCACTTGAACCCCCAAATCGTAACTACGGGCTTTTATAAGGTATTTGTTGCAAAGTTAATTCCACCGATAATACGAACAAATACTCCTCAGAGAAAAGGTCAACAGCAAGCGGACTTTTAAACCAATTTACTTCATACGCGACAATGTTTTCAGTATTTTCAGTTGCTGATTTTATTGAAATAATGGACCACTCAGGTTTGGTTTCAACTTTTTTCTTTTTTTTTCTTTTTTTTTTGGAATTGCGAGACATACTTTTGAATGTTGCCATGAGTAATATGAAGAACTCTCCCACCAAACTGAATGAAATTAAACAACAGCCTGAAAATTGTCCAAACTTGTTTCATTTCCTTGAAGAATATGAGAAAAAGCAGACTGAACAACAGTGGCTTTTCCGTGGTCAGGTTCTAAAATTGCTTGTGAAACGGAAAGCTACAAGTGTTTGAAACAAAAGTACACCATGGAGAATTACGGTCAACGTTTTTGATGGTTTCTGCAAAATCTTCCAGAAAGGAGTATTAGACTCGTCTTCATCACCTGTACTAAAGGCATTTCAAGTTCTACATGTTACATTCATGCCAACAGAAAAATGTGAACATGGAAATGCGCATATCGAAAAAATATGAATTCTATTTCGTTGGAGAAAAGGAGAGCTCTGCAGCAGTGGGTCGATTTAAAGAAAATCGTAAGTTTTCATTTCACGCATTCTACCAATTTCCTACGATTACGAAATATGCAACAAAGCGAATCACTTCAACATATGGCAGTAATCGAGCAACTGCTAGACATACTTCTTTGCATACCAGCAAGCAATGTAGAAGTTAATCGCGTGTTGAGTGGGATGAAGGAAGCGCCTGGTGAAAGAAGTCTATTGATGCGAAAGAATACTCCGCAGGCACACCTTCGTGTAAAAAGGAATGGAAATGATTTGTTCAGTCAGAATTTTAACAACTCAGGGAGCGACTGGTGAAGTTCAACAGGCCTCGTTTGTTGTAGACGGCCGAATATTTTCAGTGAAAATAGAAATTGAAAATTTAGATAAATATATTTTCTGAAAAATTAGTCATTGTTTTTTTGTTTTTTTTAAATTATAGCACATGCTGTTAAGAAATTTGCATAGAAGAATCCTGTGCAGGTAAGAATTTGTTTAATATTTTGTGGGTAGTTACCAACCTGAAAAATTTTGGCTACTAACTTTTCGATCCTCAGTAGCCATTGGTTATTGACATAAATTTCTAGTTTTGATGTATAATAGTTGATTGATTTTGTTTTCCCTTATGATGTAAATATTCCTGTAGTAAAGTTAAAAACACTGCGTGCACTTATGCAACAATCCAATAAAAGCACAACACTTTCGAAAGCGATGATGGAAAGCAAGGGAAGGCAAAAAATAAAATGACTAGCGTCTACTGATAAACATTTGGTTTCTGATGTTTTTAGATTGTTTGTCTAGGTAAATATCGTGAGCATGTGTGGTACATCTCAAATTATTTTGTTGACCTTGGTTAAAAGACAAGTGTTGCAGTTGAATATACATTAGAAGCATCATACATGTGCCTTTGCTTAGTTGCCAGCTGATGCATTTTCCGACGCGCGCATTTATTGTTTATGCAAAGTAATCATGGAGAGCATTGGACATTTCCGTCCTGCCGAAACGGTGTGTGTAGTAATTAGATATGTGCAGTTACGCAGCAGCTTACATTATTAATTACCGTGGAACAAAAATAAATGGAACTCGTCTTTATAACTTAAATAAGTTGCTCGACATCAAACATGCGCTTACATACTTAAATAAGTTGGAATGCTTAAGATTTCGAACAAAGATCTACGGAAATACAACCAAATTAGCAGTCATCAAATCTGAAAAAAATATACGTCTTTTGCCTATATAGTTTGAAACTCATTGTCGTCGATATGAAGGAGTATCACGTAGTAAAAATCACGAAATGGGATCGTTGCTAAGATATTTGTTATTAATTATTATTATTCATTAAATCAGGGAGTTACACTTTGCTTTTACTAAATAATTCGAGAAATAATTAAATAAATAAAAAATCTGTTGAAAATCTCCACTTGTAAATTCGGTCGTTTCCGATGTTTTAAGTACGGTCTGAATGGACTGCTTGTTGTAATAAATGGTTGTTCACAGTGAGTGTAAAGAACGCATTTAGTATTTATTCTGCAATACGAAACGAGTGTTATTAGCACTAACCCAAAAGATCAAAATGAAAACACGAAGGCCTGCGATACTACATAAAAATCTCTGATTTCACATATACACGTAACTGATGAATTTATCGTAAATTATTTCCATTCATCAATTTTTAAGGTGGAAAACGATAAATTCAATATACATTCATTTATCTTGAAAGATTGACCTGTAGAGCCGCGGCTTCCGTTTTCAAATCACCTCATCTTGTAGAAAAATTCAGTTACACTATTTTTCTTATTAAATCTAACAAAAATGCTTATCATTGAAGTTCTGTTCACAAACCTTTAGCATTACTCTTTCTCATTAGAACACAACCCAAAGCTGTCCGCGTGTCATCATCACCATCATTGTCAACCATTATCAATCCACTACTGGACGAAGGTCTCCCCAAGTTTCTTCCACAACGGTCCGTCTTGTGCCAGTCTCCTCCATGTTACTCCCGTATACTTTCAAATTTCATCCAGCCATCTCCCATGTGATCTTCTTCTGGGTCTTTTCTTGTCCCTTGGAATCCAATCTAAAATTTCGGCTGTCCATCAATGGTCCGTCCTTCTGGCAGTATGTGCAGCCTATTGCCATTTTTAGAGACGTAACTCTGATCACGATGTTATCCACTCTTTTCATTTTTCGGATCCACGAGTTCCTCTTCTTATCTCTCCTGTTTATACCAAGCATGCACTTGTCCATGCTTCTTTGAGTTGTCTGCGGCCTTTGTATGTCTCTTTTAGTTAAAAGGTCTACGTCTCTGCACCATATGTAAGAACTTGAAGGATGCATTGATCAAACACTTTCCTTTGGAGACATAATGACATATTGCTTTTGAAAATTATGCTGTTTCTTCTAAAAGCTCTCCAGGAGAGTTTTGTACGCCGATTAATTTCTCCATCAATGTGACCCTCACTTGATATCTGCTGTCCAAGATAAACCTACGTGTCTTTTATCGCCAACTTTTCTGCATCAATCGATAAATCTTCATTTCTTGTAAAAGCATTGAACATCACCTTTTTCTTCTGAAAGTTCATTTTTAATCCCACTTCTTTACTCTTGTCAGCAAGTTCCTGGATCATACTCTGTAGCTCTGACGGGGCAGTTCCAAAAATGACTACGTCATCACCAAAACGAAGGTGGGTTAGATAATTTCCATTAGTCTTTATCCCTTTGTTTTCCCAGTTCAGTGATTGAAAGACGTTGTCCAATGGGGCATTAAAGAGCTTCGGAGATGTGGTGTCACCTTGTCTTACTCCCGTTCCAATTTTTATGTGTGTTGTAATTTCAAGCAACCGAATCTTTGCACTTGCATTTTCATAGATTTTATTAATAATATTAATGTATGCATCTTTAAAACCGCAGGATTTCAGAGCCATTGTAACTGCTGATGGTCCCACCGAATCAAAGGCTTTTTCATAATCGATAAAAGCCATGCACAATGGAAGTTCATATTCCCTCACTCTTTCAATTAGTTCTCTCAGTACGTGGATATGATCTATTGTGCTGTATCCACTCCTGAATCCAGCTTGTTCTCTCGGTTGAGCCATGTCCAGTGTAAACTTTTTTTTTTTTTTTTTTTTTTTTTTTTTGATTGGAGGTTTAACGACCACCGTGAGCAACTCAATGGGCTATAAGCAGTCGCCCGTCCCTAATTTAGGGTCACTGGTTCCAGGGAAGGGAGAGAGCCAGTGCCGTAAGACAGACACAACATCCATGCCTCACCGGGATTCGAACCCGGACCCCTTCGGACGAATGATCAGGGGCCAACGCCTTAGACCACTGCGCCACCGGGGCGGCCCAGTGTAAACTTCAAGCGGTGTGAAAGAATTTCAGTGAAGATTTTATTAAACACTCATAGATGGCTGATAGGTTTGTAGTCCCTGAGATCCTCAATATGATCTTTTTTATGTAGCAGGATCATTGTAGCGTAGTTCCAACCCTTAGGAATCTTCCCTTTATTAAGGCATCGAGTGAAAATTTGGGCGAGTACTGTTTCGATTTCTCCACTTGCTTCTTGTATGATGTCTACAGTAATCTATCTTCTCCTGGAGCTTTTCCCGCTCCATGTTCTTGATTGCATGTGCAACGTCTGCTGGGAGGACTGGAAGAACTCGGGTACTGGTACCTTTTGTGATGTATGGAGTACATGTATCATCCTTTTCATATAATGTGGAGTAGAAATCTTTCATTCTTGTCAAATGTTTGCCTCTATTTCTTGTTACAGAACCATCTACTTTTCTCAGTGCCATAATCTGTTTTCTTCCCTTACTGAGATGTTTCTTTGCTTCTCTATAGGATTTGGTTGTTTTCAATTGCTTTCCTCACTAGTTCACAGTTGAATTTCTTTACATCTTCAGTGATACTTTTTCGTACTATCTTGCACAGCTCTATATTTGGAAGTCACATCTTCTTCAGTTGTCCTCATCTCTCTTCTTTTTTGCATCAAGATTTTGGCTTTTCCTGATAATTTGCGCACATGCAACTTGTTCTTAAACCCAGCTAATTTTGTTCCTGTTTCCATAAGAGCTTTGGTTACTTTTCGGTTAACTGCAGAAATATCCACTTCTTCTTATGTTAGGACTACTAAAGCAGAGAATATGTTCTTCAGTTCCAACTTGAAGGTAGTATGGTGTTTTTTAAGGCTGGTTATGTCAATACATTTTGTTTGTCTTATGAGCTTGCCACGTTTGAGTTTAGTGTTGTGGTGCATCTTACATCTCACCAATCTATGGTCACTACCTGTGTTGAACTTGTTTCGCACACTACAGTGTTCTATGACGAATTTTTTGTTACCCATAATAAAATCAATTTCACTTGTCGTCCCATTTGGATGTCTCCATGTCCATTTCCTATGTGGCTTTTTCTTGAAAAAGGAGTTCAAGATGAAAAACCCTTCTGCCTCTGCAAACTCAACGAGAAAATTTCCACGCTAGTTTCTGTTGCCGTGACCGAATTTACCTACTGAAATTTCATTCTGCTGCTGTTGCCCTAATTTTGCATTGAAATCTCCCATAATTATCTTCAAGTGCTTCTTACCTTTATTATTTAGATGACGAATTTCTTCATAAAATTTTTCAATTTCTTCTTTAGGATGACTTGTGGTGGGTGCATAAGTTTGAATTATCTGAGCCTTGTATCTTCTCGAGAGTTGGATAAGCCGCCCCGGTGGCGCAGTTGTCTAAGCGATGGCCTCTGATAATTCGTTCGAACGGAGTCCGGGTTCGAATCCCGGTGAGGCATGGATGTTGTGTTTGTCTTACGGCACTGGCTCTCTCCCTTCCCTGGAACCAGTTACCCTAAATTAGGGACGGGCGACTGCTTATAGCCCATTGAGTTGCTCACGGTGGTCGTTAAACCTCAAATCAAAAAAAAAAAAAAAAAAGAGTTGGATAACGCGTCGTGCAGCTCTATCAGAAGAACTTTCAACTTCTACAGCTTTATCCTTCAGTTTCTTGTTTACTTTAAATCCCACACCACTAGTTCGGCCAGTATCTGTCCCACGATAGTAGAAGAGATCTACTTTTCAGTTCAATAAGATCTCCTTTTCTTCTTACCTCACTTAGCCCGACGATGTCCCACTTGATCCTTTGTAGTTCCTGTTCCAATTCCAGAAGCCTTGAATCAGAAAATTGGGAGCGTCCATTATAGGTAGCCAAGGTCAGCTTCAGATGGCAGCCTAGTCCGGTCCCCCGGTGATTCTTAGCACCCTCAGCCTTCATGTCGCACTGGCCGCTGTCCGCGTGTATCAGTCAATAATTGGGATTTATTGACTGTCCGCGTGTATCAGTCAATAAATTCCAAATTTCCCAATCATATTTCATATCTATTCCGGAATCAAATTTTTCTATCTATTCCGGAATTTTTGGAAATCGTTTTTTAAGTTATTTATTATTATTTTACCTGTACATTTTTCAAAATATCATATTCATTAAATTTCAGTAATATTATTGTCTAGAATAGCATTTACAACACTTATGTCACTTTAAAACAACAACATACAGTACACATTTAAGGTACCCAATGAATGTCCATTGATTGCGACACAAGCCGTGGGTACATTCTGAAATTCACCCAGTAGGATTTCCACATAATTTAATAACGAAAGCTCTCGTTTCATTCTTTATCTCAGATGAGAAAATATTTCACAAGGTGATCAAAAGCATACTGAAAGGAAAAAAATTATTTCCATCAATTTGCAGTCCAACGATACGGTTCGTTTTGCAGATTGGTACCCTGCCAAAATAACATTTTCCTAAGGAAAACAAAGGTAATACTGGTTTCCTGGAACAGCGGTAGAGAAATTGCTGTCTTAGTTAAAACTGATTGGAATATTAAATGTGTTGCTCGAAATTTTGCCGCTACTGCAGTTTTCGGCCGCTCGATATATGTCTCACACATATCAGATATCGATTTAGTGTTACAAAACTCTAAAGCTTATGCTGTAACTAAATGTGAATTTTTTATGTAATTTGCTGCCACATAACTTTACTTCAGTTCGATAAAGAAATACGACTTTTGTGTTTGGAATTAGAACACCTTTTTTTACTTTCAATTTCAACACATCTCTTGTACTTCTTACCTTAGGTTTATATTCCTTATATGGTTTTCGGTTTATTAAACTACCGTCTCTCTCGTTTGTATGGGAGCATTTTCCATTATGGATGGTCCACAGTCGCGGTATCTTCCAATAAATGCATAAATACCGTGAAGGAAAGTATTTGTACTTATTATATATATGTGCTTAATTCAGGTTATTAGCTATTTGCAACCGAGAAACACTTAGACCCTCTGGCCCCGAAAACTGGGAGCGTTCCAATGGTGAAATTATCCTTTTCCACGTTTTCCTGCGTTATGGCATGCTATCTTTACCGTTGATCAGGTTATTTTGAATTTCTCACCAGCTTTTAGTCCAATAATCACAAACAACTCACATCAGTTGTCGTAACTGCTTCTTTTTCTGCATCTGCTTACCTCATATCTGCTAATAAATATGCTTCCATTACAATAAGTCAATGTTATCTTGGGAAAACGGCGCTATACCTGCAAAAGCGCTGTTCATTTTTTGAATATTTATTCCACAATTTCTTTCACATAAATTAAATAGGTTATTTGGTCATAACTTTCAACAAGCCAGACGTTCCTAGTGTTCTATTAAACCTTTACATTGACATTCAGCGTCTTATATTATGATTTTGGTAACTGAATTTGTATTCGAATAACGAAGAAGAGAAGTGATTTCCCTGTGTGGCACATTCTTCAGTCTGGTATTTTCAGTGAGCAAATAGCTCGCAATCGGGAAATGCTGGATGGCATTTTAGCATAAATACAGTATCAGATTTCCGCAAATATCAGTGATTTAGAAATTCTCATCAACATTTTTCTAACGAAAAAGCTCTAATTCCATTTGTGATAGTCGGTCGAACTTGAAGAATATGTATCTGATGCTTTCCCCCTTCGAAGCTGCTAAATCAATCCAGGCAGTTTACGCTGTTTTATCTAAATCGTCTGGAGAACATTTCATCTGCACGTTTATCTTCTTCTGCTTCAACCGATAGATGCATGGATGCGGCAGTCACATTCCTAAAAGAAGTCATTCCGCATTAAAACATGGCTCTCTCGATTTACCTGATAAATAAATGTCCAATAATACGTATACCCTGGGACTCGACCTAACATTTTCAGTTTTTCAGTATCCGTCAGTAATTTAAAAATATTAAGTCCACAAACTTTATCTGAGTCTGAAAGCTCCATACACTAACTGCTTGTGGTTAATAACGCATGTGGACGCTTAAAAAAATTTCGTCTGCCATTTCTTTGATACACAGTTTATACTTCATGTTTCTCTACGCTTTATGACTACACGTTGAGACAGATTATAACCGGCCGAGTTTCATATCTGTGAATTGTTTTACGAATTTCCTCACTGCAAGAAATGGCTATAACCAGAAAAGGCAGCTGCCAGAACAATATGACGAACTTCGGTAACATTAATGTCCCAACACTTTAAGACGCCGGATCTCACAGTCGACTACACTCTGGCTGCTGAACATTCGCCCAAGGTAGATCTGGTTCCTTCCGAGCGAACCATAGATGGTGTACCTATCTCAAGGCACTGCTCTCTCATTCTCTCTCTGCCTGCCTTCTCTGGAACCAAAAAGCTAAAACCTAAGCTATGGGCGACAAAACATGTTTGTGCCCATATCCCAATTCAGTTGCTTACTGTGGTCGTTCCAGTACCCCCAACAACTTAAGTTCTGAAACACTGTTGTAAAGTATCCAGATGAAGTAACAAAATCAGTGGGAACTTCTCTTACTACACAATACTTCTTTTTAGCAAGCTTCTGCTCGCTTTCTTTCAAATTAGTTTTATATTCTCATCGACAAACGACTCTGCAAACTCTATTATATATATAATTAATTTTTTGAATACATTTCTGGTTTTACTAACATCAACTCACTTCAGCAATAGATGTACGCAAATCTTCACGACTTTATTTTGTTTCTCATTTATCGACATTTAAAAGAAATGTAAATACGAAGTGTGGTTTGAAAGAAGGCATTTTTTTCGCTAGTTCCTTCAGAATACATAAATACAAAAACATTAATTTTCTGAGTAAAATTTTTCACTCTGAATTTTACAAAATAGCATCACATCAAAATATGTTGTGAATAGATCATCCCAAAGCGGAAACCTGTATTTTCTTTGGCATATGTACTTATTCGAAGAAAGCAGAAAACAATATTTAAAAACGATATATTGCCTGTTATCTTTAGAACTTACCAAATTCATCTTGGTTGCATCACGGAAAGAAATCTGATTTGTTGTATTTAATACTTTCTGCTAAACGAATTAGGTATAAATTCCAAAAAATTACTGAAAGAAAGCACTGAAACCATACCTTGCATGTTCACTTTACTATAACAGAATTTACTTGGTTTAGGATAGCATCTAAATGAAGATTGCAAGCCAAAATAAAGTGTTGCTTTATTTTACCTCACTGGTGGTGTAGACACGCCTGAATTTCATTTCACGTGTTATGATCCCATTCCCTTTGTACGCAAAAGCTTCTTAATACAAAACCGCCCTTTGTGGGTTTTGTTTCAAAAACTGATACTTTCAGAATTGCACTATGTTAAGGAAAATAAACTTCATGTTCCATAAAAAATCAGAATCCTGAAACAAAATGTGGTGCAAATAACTATAGACAGACATATTCATATTTACTGTATTTATGAATATTGTTCTCAATTTGATTTGCACTTTTAAAAACTTAGATTATACAAATTTCGTGATTTCTCATCAGAAATGATCAAGTGTATGGAAAAACTTGTGTTTATATCTCCGACAGAAATTATAAGATGAAGTGAAGCTTGCTAGCTGGTGGCTAATACGTTTAAATAAGTTGCAGATTTGTTTACTTAAAAAAATAAACCCTTTGTTTTATGCCGATAATATAGGCCAATGAAATATTCTAAGTAGATTTGAACTTCAGATGTTTACCGAATAGGCCATACGTCTAGTAACTGAATTTTGCTTAAATACATTGAAATAAATAAAATGAAATATTTACTCACGTTTTCAAATGATCACTTTTATTCTGATTAATTGAAGTTTCGATATACTTAAAATACTTCTGCTTATCTCGTGTTTATTAGTTTTTACTCATACTACAATATCATAAAATTTGAGAGCTAAAACATGTCGTTGACATATAAACTGAAAAAATTATATTTTTATAAGTAATTCTGAAATAGATTGAGCAAATGTTCATATGCTATAACTTGAATAGATATGATAAAGCATGTTTTTTTGCTAATTAAAAACTTTGGTACAACATGTAATGATGACAATATTTTCCAAATAACGTCAGTTTGCTTTGCTCTAATCCGATTTTGTGGTAGTTACGTGTATGTGAAAAATATATGACTTATGTACATTAGTTATTTCTCGCGGGTTAAACATGAAAAGAAGTTTTTTTCACAATTTCCAAAATATTAAGTCCAATGAATAAAAATCTTAGCAAATGTTCACAATATTTAGGCCCGTTACTCGTATTACGGTGACATCTATTAAATTATCACATATTTTAAGCACGATACTGAGCCATAAACGCCTTTAATTTTATGGTAACAGTGAACGCTTTTTTCAATATCTTTGCTGTAAGAAGGGCTGTTGTTTAGTTCTCACACACAGACACACCAGCGGTAAAATATTGCCTCTTCCTTGTGTAACTTAATTTTCTTTAATTTATAATACTAATTTGCGCAGTGCATTTTTAATATCCTCTTTTAATCATCAAGTTCTTTCAATCTGATGGAATTATATTTCGAACAGCTCTTTTATCTTTATTTTAATTTCATTTCATTGTATTTGATAACAGAAATTCATTTCTTTCTCCTTCATTTACCTTCAATATCGGTGTTCCTGTTATTTGGATGAAATCAACTTATAAACATATATTCCGCAGTTGCATTTTGTTTCCTCATATATCACATAATTGAAAGATTATTCAAAACTTTGATAACTGGTACTATTTTCACTTTAATTTTGGACGTTTTCGGCTAAAACGTCCTTGTCTTTGGTACAAAACACATTGTGGACTTCTAAAAAAGTAGTTTCAATCCATTACAATAAACTCCTTATTACTTTACTTAATTCTCCGTGCAACTAAACTGCTCAATAATTTTCAAGAGAGACATTTTGAATTTGTCATCGAAAGAGTTGGTTGTTCTCGTGATTCCTGTTTTAAGTCTCGGCTTTTGTAATATATAATAATGTGAGTGACCGTTTTTGTTTGGTAGTAGGACGCTCTATTGCCTACTGATTTTTCCTAGAATTTTTTTTCGTTCTGTTACACAAGACTGAAGAAGGGAATATCGACAAAATATTTAATATTGAGTTTTTGGCAGGAATGCTGAGACATCGACTCATTAGTCCTCTTTTTCAGAGAAATTAAAACCATAGTCACTATGAAGCTACCGGTTCGAGTATTATTCGGACGTTTTACGAAGGGAATGAATCCTAGCTTTATTCCATTCTTCAATATATGTTGTATTCAGCAGCAGATGTCATCACACTCACGTACTTCTGACTTATTCTTGTTCAGTTAGTCATATTCGGCTGAGGCGGAATTTATTGCTTCATATCAAGATTCATACAGCTGTACCTTTCATAATTTCTTAAAACCATTCCCTGTACTGTGTTCTTAATTATCATAGTTAAACAACAGATATTTTAGTAAGTTATTTCAATTATAATTTCATTTTATATAGACTTTGCGGTTTCGTTTTCTGAAACATAAGTTATGTAAAACAATTTGAAATTTCCTTAAGTGCTCAAATATAAAATTCAGTACTTTATTCAGACAAGTTGATTTAATAAAAGAAATACAAAGAAAGTTTTACTAGTATTTCCGCACAAGCCTTTTTTGTAAGTAGATGACCGTTCGTTTGATGATTCAGAACACAGTACGTAGACACTATCTGGATTGTTATTTAAAAAAAAGAAAACAATTTCTTTTAAGGTTTGATGAAAACCTAACTGCTGTGCACACGATCTTGATTTTAATAAACTGTGGTACTGGACATTGGCATGTGTGATGGCTGCTGGATTGCATTCCGACTGGGATATCTCACAGTTAATTCAACGGTATGATAGTGACACACACTCAGTAGGCTATCGGCTATTATTACGAATTCAAACAATTTGTTTCATGTAGTGATGAATTTCAAATACGCTTGCAATCGATCATGATTCATAGATGAAAAGTGAGCTTCGTATACGGAGAAATTTTGTATAAATAATTCAAAACGTATTTGTAATCTTAAATGTTTCGGGAAGAAGCACACATACACGCGCGCACACACTCACACGCGCACACGCAGAGTAAGTGAGTGGCCTTATGATCACTGGAGTTTTTGACTGCAAGTTTAACATGCTCAGTGTTTAAAATATTATTAACCACGCTTTAATTTTCCCTCTTACATACTGCAAAAAGAACCCTTCACAGTTGCGTGTTTCTGCGGCAACTTTTCTAAACATTGAATAAAGTAAACTGACATATCTGATTTTGCCAATAATGCGATTTTTTAAGAATAAATTAAAATCATTATGCTTAAAATCATTATGCACCCCAAGCAATAGTAATCTACGGATGTGGCGAACTTCAGCCACCCCAAGTGCAATAGATGACTTCTGGCCAGATGCCTGGCATTTTTGCTTACGAGCTCTCCCAGCTCAGTAACAAAATATTCAAATTTCTTAGTTGTTTCATATATTTTTATTTCGCTATGTTATACTCTATAAAAATTAGAAATACAGCACCGGGACTTAAATCTGAATTTGTTGTACAAAACTGATGTCAATATGATGGATGCCTGAGACACTTCCTTGCGGTTGCTCATCCATTACGCAACATCCCTAGAATCCGATCTTCTACAAAATCTAGAATATGATAATCCTGAAGCTCGATATGTCACTTTTGGTTCAAGTGTGACGTGATTTCAACCAAAGGACCTATATACTCATAAGTAAAACACCAACAGAACATCAAAGAGTCTCCTATATCTTAAACAGCACTTTAAACACAGTCGTCATTTAAGGCTACATGCGTTTTACGAAGTACTCTTCCCCTCGCATCATTCCAGTGAATGAATATATATGTGTAATCATGGCATATGTAGAATATTTATTTATTTAATTAAACAATTAGTTAAAGCATGAATATGCATTTTAATGACGCAAAGTCTTATACAATCTTTGATACACAAACACACTTGGTAATTATTCAACGAACTCGCAATTGGCGTTGATGACTGCCTCGATACTTGATCGGAATCTGTCCCAGACCTTTGGGATCTCCGCGCTGCTCATGTGGATCATGTCAATGGCGAAGACACGCTGACGTAATCAAGCGTTTTACGGAGATGTTTTTTGGTCTCTCTTTCATCTACACCTCACATATAGTAAGGTCGAAGACGCTGGGCCCAAACGTCTGGAAAACAATGGTAATGCACATTCTCTTCAAGCCATTCCTTGGTGTCTTAGTCATTGTAGGCAATGGTAATGCACGTTCTCTTCAAGCCATTTCTTGGTATCTAAGTCATTGTCCTGTTCGAAGATGTAAGACCTCTCATACACCTTCCAACAGGACTTATGAAATTCTAATTCGGCTAATTCGGCAATGTCCTTTGGGACACTTCCTTTCCTTCAGAGCTGACAGCCGGGATGACCTTTTCATTTCTTGACGATGTTATTTTCTGGATGATCTTTCATTTCTTGACCGTGTTATCGATGATTCAGCCGGAAAGAAAATAAACTGACCTTTTAAATGATGGTTTCTTAAATTTTCTAATTTAGGTAGACTTGAAAGTGTAAATTTAATTTTAATTCCTGAGTTAAAATTTTTAGATACTAAGTTATTCGTTAAATCAGTAGTAGTGTTTCAAATGTAAAGTATCAGTAATTGTTGGGGGAAAACTATTTCGTTGTGCGAATTACGATTTTTCAGGGTATCATTTGGTTTCTCTATATTTTATATATGGGATCCAAATGATTATTTAATAACTCACTGATTCGTTTGGTTTCCCTTAGTAGGTAGTATTGAGCGGACGTACTCCAGCATGTGTTTCCTTTACAGGACAATTAGAAAAAAAAAGAAACTGTGCGGAACGTTTAGTTTGAAGCGTCGAGTAGTATTTAACACCACTTTTGTGTGTGTTAAGCAAGATAAAGGTAATAATAAAATAAATGAGAAGAGAGAAAATTATTGTGAAAAGCCAGAGGTCTAGAATTTCATCCAATGACTGAATTTAGAAAATTCTAGATACTTGGGTAATTCGTAAAAGCAATTGGAACTAAGTGCTTTAATGGTGAAGTGTCAGTCAATGAAGGGTGAAAACGATTTCGTTTTGCTATGTATGATTCTTCGTGGCAAAACAATCATACTATGCAAATGGGATCGTTTTGCAACGCATCATCATTTGAAAGTTGACAAAATAGGCAACGTTATACACGGAATATTCCGAAACAAAATTTTCTGGCGGACTCGCTTTATAGCCGCGCCTGTGTCTCGGTGGTCTAAGCGATGGCTTATGGTCATTCGTCCGAGATGGGTCCGGGTTCGAATCCCGGTGAGGCATGGATTTTGTGTTAGTCTTCAGGCTCTGGCTCATTCCGTTCCCTGCCAGTGGCCCTAAATTTGGGACGTGCGACTGCTTATAACCCATTGAGGTGCTCACGGTGGTCGTTAAACCTTCAATCAAAAAAAATTAACTTTATAGAGAAGATCAGTGTCTGAAAATAAAACACTCGAAATCAGAAATCAGTAGCAGGTGCTTCAGGGTTAACATATTAAGCTCTCAAAGCCACAAGACCTCGTGAATTAAGAAGCCAAGAAACTACAAATACATATGTGTGGGTGTGGGTGTACTGACCATTTCATTATAAAACACTCAGCGATAGAGGCTTTAGGCAGTATGTACATTGAAAACTTAGAATTCCTTACCTATTCAAATGTTAAGATTTTGAATTAATGTGACATAGGTCTGGTGTGTTCGTGTGTTTTCGTAATACGATTGCAAGTAGTAAAGTGAATCATATGCTAAAGCGGCTTCACTATTTTCCCTGTCTAAAAAGAGAATCGAAGTGTGTAAAGGCCCAGAATGTCCATCAATGAAGTTCAGAATGAGAAGCAAAGGATATACGAGTACACATACGCAGCCAGATCTATCCGTCAATCTATCTCACTGGAAAGCTTGACATCACTATAACATCTCTACTGTGACGCTGGTAGAAACTTAGTCCAATACGCATTATTATACATTTGCAAAATATTTGCTACGAACTTACCTAAAAGTTGAAGTTGAAATCACTCATGGAAAATCGAACATTTTATGTTGTTTCGAAAAATTCTATAGCTCATATATACATGACTAAGGTTCAAAAGCGAGTACTTCCACATTCTCACATTTTAATTGTTTTACGAGCCGAGAACATGGTTTTAACTACTCAACGTATCGATTAATTTGCATGTGCTATAATTCCAGAACCTGATGAAAAAGCCGCGCTTGCATTAAATCGTAACAAGATACATGATGCATGGACCATGTGGCATGAATAATCCTGGATCACTTTGCATGAAATGCGGAAAGTGCAAGAAAATGCTTCCCAAGCAATTTCAACCGAAAACAACACAGACTGTGAAAGTCTATACGTTGTATCGTAGAAGCTAATGTGTCACAGGTGAAGTACGAGTAGACAACTGTTGGTTGTGCTTTATAATCCGCATCTGCTGCTAAAATACGACACGTACATTAACATCGAAGTTTGCACTTCCCTGTATGCAGTTAAATATATTTACGAAGAACACAAAAACAACAGAACTACAAGAAAATAGTTAAGCAAGAGCAAATACTTTGCACAGAATGTTATTTATCCCGACGTCTTTGAAAAATAGGAATAGATGGCATATAATTTTCAGCTCTTACAAAAATCAGTTTGTACTATAATTCCCTACAGAAACCTAGCGTCTATTTGATTTGTTTTCAACCTGTTTCAATTAAAAATTTCACTCCGTCTAAAGAAGTGCAATATCCCCAACATATTAATATTTATTAAATGTTTAAAAAACAACCATCCTAGTACGAGGTACAGGCTACAAATTAATAATGTTGAAAGCAAACGATTTGTGTTTCGTCATTTGTAGACTTGGAATCTTGCGTGTATTTTAATTATTTATTTAATACTGTTCCATTCGCTGGTGGCAATTTATGAAACCCAATATCTGGAAATGATTAGATTTTAATTTATTTCACATCTGTTAATTCTCATAATAATAATAATAATAATAATAATAATAATAATAATAATAATAATAATAATAATAATAATAGTAATAATAACAAACAATATAATTCCCTTTGTCTGAACGTTTGTCCCACTTTGGTGGCGCAGTGGAAAGAGCCTTTGCGTGTTTTAATTGTTGAATCCCTGCGTCAAACAAAATACTTCATTTTTATTGTTGTAGTGTTCAATTTTGTAATGTACATGAAACATATTTTCACATTTCGATATCAAAACAAAAAACAGTACTCCCGGTTTCAAAAAATTACTCTGCATATCTTATTTCTTCGTTTTTGACAGCCTTTCATCTATACTGTATTAAGAAACATTCAAGCCTCACTTAACTCTCACCGGGAAGGACAGTCGTATATTTTTTTTTATTGGAGGTTATACGACCACCGTGAGCAACTCAGTGGGCTATAAGCAGTCGCCCGCCCCTAATTTAGGGTCACTGGTTCCAGGGAAGGGAAAGAGCCAGTGCCGTAAGACAAACACAACATCCACGCCTGACCGGGATTCGAACCCGGACCCCTTACGGACGAATGATCAGAGGCCATCGCTTAGACCACTGCGCCACCGGGGCGGCCAGTCGTATATGTATCGCGATAAGTACAATACCAGAATGAATCCGATTTCACTGGTATCTTAACTTGTAAGTTGTCACCAAATTTATAATTTCATTGTAAATGCTTTTGATTTTCAAAATCATAACTGAAAACGATAGAATTGACCAAATGATACCTGTAAATTTCAGAGACGAATACAGTTTTTCATAAATTTTCTTTTGCATATTGCTTTTTAATTATTTACGTACAGTGTCATTGGCACTGAAATATGACCATCCAATTATAGGCCTTATGTTTGCAATTCTTTAAACTGCAAAACCTAGATCACACAGTATTTTGTTGAAAAACTTATAGAAATAAAACATCAGTACAATTTCGGTTGGCCAAACTTGAGCTTACTGTTTTAAGGGAATTTGGCGTCTTGCCAAGAAATATCAAAATTCGGAGTTTGATCATTGGTTTTTATTTATTTTATGATAAAGCGTAGATATGATCTTAAGTGCTATTTGGTGAATACGGCGCTAACTGTGACTGCTACTCAAAAGTAACAGTGATTTTTAAACGTGATTGGAATCATAGTTTAGGACCTGTTCCGTTACATCTGTGTAGCAGTGAACTAACTTATATTAGAATTACCTAGCAGAGCGGTGTAAGGTATGTCGCGGTCATATGCAGCGGATCCTGAGTTTTATGTTTTAAACTTTTACACGTAATTCTGCACTATTCCTAATATTTTGCTGTAGTGTTTAGAGCTTTTTCAGTTGAATTGTGCGTAATTTTTTTATACCATTTTTACGGTTATATGTTAAATTTGGAATTAAGATTATCAAACATACACTGATTTTTTATACCTAACATTGTATGTTACAACTTTGAAAGAAAAGAGGCAGCCATTTTTTTTTCTTCCTTGAAATGGATGAAGCAACTAAACATTTACTAAGTAGCGTTTACAGTTCACTATTTTCTCCAATTTGAAAAACTGAATCTCACTCACTGAGAGAACGACGTAACGATGAGCTCACAAATAACGCTGTGAAAAAATTGAGATGAGCAGTCAGCTGCCAAATCGCAACTGGAAATAACAAGTAACAATTAACAGCTACAGGAGCAGGATTCACTCGGTAACGGTTAACACGGAGCTGTGAAACATCACGAAGAGCATGATGGGTAGCAATGACATCGTGAGGAACCTTTATGGGACGATCATTGTTACTCATGGTTTTGAGTAGCAGGAGCAACCTATGATTTTCGATAACTGTGATCAAATCACAGGTAAATCAAAAGAATAATTACTTCTTTTGGTGACGTTCTGCTCTATGTTTGGAAACATCAGATTTCTGATCTTCGACAATATTCAGCCTTATTTTCATACTTTTCCGTGCCCAAGACCCAGGTGGAAGACTTTCTCAGTAAATGCCGTACACTACTTGAAACTTCTGCTCGAAACCGTAAACCCATGTTTGCAATAACATAATTTTCTGTTCACAGTCATGTTTATGTTGCGTGGTGCGGTAGAAAGTATCGAATCCCCGGTAAATAACTTTCTTGTTACCACATGCGGTGATGAAAAACTAATCAGCAGGACCTGCAGCATCCCCTAACAACATCGGCCTCCCGATATGATTCTTGTAGGTTTCTATTCGTGGAGTTTTTAATGTCCTGGATGTACCAAACAAGATATTCTACACTGCCACAGCCGGAAAAAGCGATTCACCGAAAAGGTTTTGCACAGAACTATCATAATTCGACATTCACTGGATATGTGACAACCTTGAATGCTTTATTACGTTGTGATTGCGAATATGTTAAGTAGCTGTTGTATTGATAATGACACAAATTTATCTAACGTAAGTATTTTCATTGTTTTCGCTACATTTAGAAACTTTAAGTCTATAGCGCAGTCGGTTTGTGGCTATTAGAACTAAACTGTTTTTCTGTTGCGAAAGAAAATCCCATACTAGGTGATTCTTTTCTTATAAACCGCAGGGTAATCAATACACGCATTTTTTTTTCTGTTATAAATTTTAGAACAGTCTGTATCTTCTTTAGAGAATGGTTACAGAGTTTCGTCACATATAAAACGCAATATTTTACCACTATTTTGTATTAAGAGTACTTAATTAGAAATATTAAGTACGGATACATCTATTTTTTCTACATACAAATGAATGTACGTTTAAAGGAAAGTGTTCCTAAAGGTAAAGCTTCAAAAAACATGTTTTCCCCTTTTTTTTCAATTTATTTCCTATGCAATTAAAATCACCATGTATTTTCAGTTAAACTTCAATGTATTGTTTTCGACACGGAAATCTAAAATTATGAATAATAAAGTTTAAGCAAAAGTCTGTCATCTTTAATAAGTTGATACACATACTCGTAACTCCTAAGCAATATATTATTCTTTAAAACACACAGGAGAGGTAAATTTCTTATTTCCGAAATTCTTCTGAAGTTTTTCTTTCCAAATGTACTCATTGTGAGAGCGCTATCTTTCACCTCAGTTTCTTACTAATCACATCCATATAAAAAAACTTAATGCAGAAAAATTATCCGTAATATATCCAAAAAAAAAAAAAGGAATATATAAACTTTCATTATCAATCAAATTAGAATTCATTGAATTTTTATGATGTTCTTCACGCATGTTCTTATTGGGGATAATGTGTATTATTAGGTTGTGTAACTAATGATAAACTATTCTAGTAGTGCAATAATTCTGGAAATAAATTTACTTGGGAAAAACGAAACTCAGAATAAATCTTTTAAACAGTAAGGTGCTTATGGGTTCTTGAAACAGTAAACATGAAACCCAATACATGATCTCTATATCCGCATATATAATATTTTTCCCTACTTCAAAAATAGGAACTGCTTTAAGTGAGATTTGTTATGTTGCCATTTTATTAACGGAATGCAATGCAAATTTCTTAAGAATAACAACATTTTTTTTATATGTCACCGATTCATGGAGCGGTTTAGAATTTTTTATTTGCGACGGAGACTAGTTTTAATAAAATTTGTGTTTAAGATTCCAAGGAACTTTTTCCTTCAGATTTTCATTTCCCTTTACAGTTTCAGTTTTGGGAGGATTATCGGTGAAGATATATTGCACAACAATTTATATGCGGGGATTTATTATCATATTTAATCGTTGGTCACATTAATGAAGTAATTAATCTGTGTGTAAATTGTGGTTTTTGAAAGCAACTGTACAACTTTCAAGAGCAGTTTGCAATTGTGTCTTGAAATAAGAGTGTTTAATCACTGACTCATCCCAGTGCTTACGTACGGAGCAGAAACGTAGACCTTAACTAAAGATGAAACACAATGACCACAGACCACGCAAACAAGAAAGGGGAGATGCACATTTTGATGATCACATATATTGGCGAGTTGTTTCCACGCACTTGGAAGAAATAGAGTTGAATATCATTGAGAATATTTGAAGAACGGTTGCGATATATGTGGAAAGCTTTTACAATATCGAGCTTCAGTATCGAATCTGGTTTATTAATAATTTTAACGTTTTCAGTACAAAATACACTGACGGAAAAAAATCCTGACACTACGAAAAAATAGTTGTAGAGAAATGAAATGGCGGCAATACATTTGTATAGGTAACATATTTAATCGATTAAGGTTTCAAGATCACAGCTTATTGTAAGCGCGAGAAAAGCTATTTTAAATGTGAAATGCTGTAACATTAATAACCGGTGTAACCGCCAGAATGTTGAATGCAAGCATGCAAACATTCATGCATTGTGTCGTACAGGTGCTGGATGTCAGTTTGTGGGATGGAGTTCCATTCCTGTTGCACTTGGTCGGTCAATACAGGGACGGTTAATGCTGGTTGAGGGTGACGCTGGAGTTGTCGTCCAATGATTTCCCATACGTGCTCGATTGGTGAAAGATCTGGTGATCTAGCAGGCCACGGAAACATGTCGATACTCTGTAGAGCATGTTGGGTTACAACAGCGGTGTGTGGGCGAGCGTTATCCTGTTGGAAAACACCCCCTGAAATGCTGTTCATGAATGGCAGCACTACTGGTTGAATCACCAGACCGACGTACAACTGTGCCGTCGGGGTGCTCCTGCTGTCATAGGTTATTGCTCCCCAGACCATAACTCCAGGTGTAGGTCCAGTGTGTCTCGGCCGCAGACAGGTTGGTTGCAGGCGCTCACCTGGCCTCCTTCTAGACAACACACGGTCATCACTGGCACTAAGGCTAAACGGGCTTTCATCAGAAAACACAACAGATCTCCACTCCGTCCTCCAATGAGCTCTAGATTGACACCACTGACGTCGCAAACGGCAGTGGTTTGGAGTAAGTGGAATGCACGCTACAGGGCGTCTGGCTCGGAGCTGTCCTCCAAGTAACTGATTTTTAACAATTCGTTGTGTCAATGAGGTGGCAACTGCAGCTCGAATTGCTGTCGCAGACACGGTACGATGCGCCACGGCCATACGCCGTACACGGCGGTCTTCCCTCTCAGTAGTGCCACGTGGCCTGCCGGAACCCGGTCTTCTTGAGGCAGTGCCTTCCCTTGACGACCGCTGCCAACAATCATGCACAGTGGCTACATTCCTGCCAAGTCGTTCTGCAATATTGCGGAAAGAAAATCCACCTTCTCGTAGCCCTATTACACGACCTCGTTCAAACTCCGTGAGCTGTTGATAATGGCTTCTTCGTCTTCTTAAAGGCATTCTTGACTATTATTTAATCGAGAACAGATAAAGTGATTCTGTGTTGCAACAGTAAAACAAAAGCAGGCCCAGATATACAGTGAATGTGATGCGAAATATTTTCAAAACTCTAAATCCAAATTTACAGCGTGATAGCATAAAACCTTGCTGAGATATAAGCGAAAACTCAAGCATACGTCCATTAAGAGGCCGTGCATAAAAAAAAACAGATTTTCCTCTACTTACTGTAAAAGGGTTTACCGCGCATTGCTGAGGAACGCTTAGGAGAAAGTGTTTCTACGTGCAGCTGGTTGAAGATAGCAATAATAATGTTATTTCCCTAAATTCAGAATTGCAACTTTTAATGATGAACATCATAAGTTACTAGATTTGCACAAAAAATTAACTTAACTCACGACATAGTTCGTGCAATTACATATTTCATTCTTTCATATTGATTACATAGCTGACTCTTGTATATTTTTTTAATTCAAAAACGCAAAAAAACAGTGCGTTCTTCAAATCGAAAGTTTCGTATATGTTTTCTGTATACAGTGTGTATTGTTTACATAAATAACTTCACAGTTTCGATAAATTATGAAACTGTGTTCACGAAAATGAAAACTGCAAATTGTTTCCTGGGCGAGTGAACCCGTGTGCCTCTGAGTTTTTTTATATTGCAGATTTGCTTTTGTGTCTATTCCGTCTCGAGCTATGGTATAATCCGCATGTAATTGCATTTTGTTTCATTCATTGTCCTATTTCTGCCTTTCGCTGTAATACAAAAACCGAATCTAGGTGTGTAGCATTGATCTTCACGTAAATCGCCTCTTTAGCATTAGTCGTTTTCGACTACCGGTTAAGAAGATAACCGTAACCAGTAGCGTTTGGAGCATTAAGCTTACTTAGGGTAGTTTAATACGGATCTAATTGCATTTTTCTTTTCTTTTTGTTTTTTTTCATTTCTTTTTGTTTTCTTTTTCATTTATTTTACAAATATAAATAAAATACCAGTTATACTCTTTGAAAAAAAGAAATTTTATTCTGAGAATTTCGTAGTTGAGAGAAAAAGGAAAAAGAAAGTTCCCTAATCATGTTTTTAAAGCATGCGCATGACAATAAAAACACACTGTTAACTACTGAATTGAAACTCTCAATTTTTAGACTTTGATGAGAAAAGAAACTGGTTTGTAAGTCTAAAATAAACTTTTATAGGTTCTCAAGGGAAATCTTAAAATTAAATTTCATACGACAGAATTCTTGTCTGGTGTTCGAATCACGGACCTGCCGCTATCTAGTCTGATGTTTTTCCGCTGATTTGCACAGCCTTCCTGGGCTTGGGAACGCCAGTGCGTAGATGGTACTCTGTAATGTCGGTCCCGGAAGCATTTTGTCTGTTTCTCCTCGTGCTTGCAGTAGCAGAAAAATGCATTTGCCGAGACGTCTGGTCAACGTGGGAAATTAGACAATAACCCTCCCGAATCAAGAATTGGAAGATACCTATAGCCAGCAGGGGCTATAAAAAAGGTTATCACATAGGCAAAGAGACTGTAGAATTCTAAATAAAAAAATCTATATGACGTATATGAACGGCAAAATAGAACTAAATATCCAGACGTAACGCCTTCCTATTTTCAAAGAGTTGATCGCGTGACGTAAAGCTTCCCTGAAACCATGTCTGAATGATTTATATCAAAGCCCACTATGAATTTAGACAAAATGGCGTCACAGCAGCAGCTGTTGAAAATCGGTTCCTCCTGCTATAACAACAAAACAAAGTGGTATACGCATCCGCTGTGGGTGACAAAATGGGTCAAACGTTTATACATTCGAACAAAAGAATTAATTCGAACAAAGAAAATTATGTTTTTTAAATTGACAAATGGAATTATTATATGACATGTGCAAATTTAAATTACAAGACATAGCTGTTCCCATTAATTCGTAAGTTAAGCACGATAAGTTTGAAAGAAAAGTGAGTTTTTGAGGAGGAATTTAACAAATCGTTTGGAACAGATCGCACATTTTCATAGCATTTTGCGAAAGCCATTTCCAAAAATTGGATAATCATTGTGTTCCTCATAAGTTTCCAAAGTCTTCCGAATGTGTATCAACCTGTTCCGCATGTGTTATCAAAGCTCTCTTCACCATAAAATGCTTTATGATAAAATATGCTGGTATTTTTACATAACACATTCTGGACACTTTGTGGCAAAAGCATGGAACACCGTCGTAGCACAATGCGAATACATTTTCCTGAATTACTTTCTCGATGTGTTCCGAATTAATTACTAACATTTTCCCAATATGTTTTACTGGGAGCACACTGATGTGTTATATATTCCGAAATGCCACGGACGGCTAGAAAAGAAATTCTCGTAGTACAGCATGGTTCGAGCATCTGCATCATTTTAACTGTATTAATGCACTAATTTACTTAAATAGTGGGTTTTGGGTAAGTGAAGTTCACAGTAGCGCCAGACCTTATTTATTTCATGGTATATATGTACACTATCTACCAACAAGTAATTGGACACACTGCAATCGACGATATCTGCGGTCCTGATACACGTCACGGCCGCCGCCGTTAAATATCGTGTGGGAAACAACAACGCAACCAGTCTCATGCAAGATGCCACGCAGTTCGGAGTTCTCTAATTTCAAGAAAGGTGTAATCGTCGAATATCACAGAAATGGCCGATCCATACGTGACATATCCAGCGAATTGAAGTACCCGAAATCGACAGAGGCCTACGTGATTGGCAAGTAGAAGAAGAGAGGTGACTGTCGGAATGTGCCCTGACCCGGCAGACACAAAAAACTAAGAGTTAGAGACCGACGGGTGCTGGCCAGAGAAATTCGGAAGAACCGCACCAAATCGATGGGCCACATCCGCGAGGAGTTTCAACAGGCATCCGGGAGTGTTTTTTCGATGAATACCGGGAGTGTTTTTTCGATGAATACCATAAATATCGCGTGGGAAACAGAAGCCCATCTGCTCGGTTATCATGGACGTACTGCCGCCCACAAGCCTTTGGTAACCAAGTCCAATAGCGCTGCTCGGCTAACGTGGTGCAAAGAACGTCGACAGTGGACCGTTGAACAGTGGAAACAGGTTCTCTGGAGCGACGAATCAGGGTTCACCCTCTACCGTTCGGATGGCAGGGTCTGAGTTTGGCGTCTGCCTGGAGAACGCCTCCTGTCGCAATGTATTGTGCTAACTGTGATGTTCGGCGGCGGTGGAATTATGTTAGGGGGGGGGGTTCTCCTGTTATGGCACGGGACCCTTAGTCGCAATTCCTGGTAGACTCAACGCCGAGACCTACTGCACAATTTTGGATGACCATGCGATGCCTACGTTGTGGCAGTTTTACGGGATGGACCCATGTTACTTTCAGGATGACGATGCCACCTATCATGTTGCGAGGTCCACCATGGCTTGGTATGGTGACAATGGGGTTAATCGAATGGACTGGCCTGCGCAGAGCTCGGACCTTAACCCTATCGAGCACCTCTGGGACGAGTTGGAGCGTCCACTTAAGTGGTGCCCACAGCGTCCGAAATCGGTGAAGGAACTGACTGTCTTCTCCATGCCGAGTGGAAGAAAAAACCGCTAGCCATCGTACAACGCCTGGTTGAGAGTATCCCCCGGAGGGTCGCAGCTATAATCGCCGCTCGTGGAGGCTCCACCAACTATTTTGAAGGCGAATAAATTTCGTTTTCCTTTGCTATCACAGGTGTCCAATTACTTGTTGGTAGATAGTGTATATATATCATCATCATCATCATTGTCAACCATTATCAATCCACTGCTGGACGAAGGTCTCCCCAAGTTTCCTCCACAATGGTCTGTCTTGTGCCAGTCTCCTCCATGTCACCCCTGCATACTTTCGAATTTCATCCACCCATCTCCCATGTGGTCTTCTTCTGGTTCTTTTCCTGTCCCGTGGAATCCAATCTAAAATTTCGGCTGTCCATCGATGATCTGTCCTTCTGGCAGTATGTCCAGCCCATTGCCATTTCAGGGATTTAACTCTGATCATGATGTCTTCCACTCTTGTCATTTTTCGGATCCACGAGTTCCTCTTCTTATCTCTCCTGGTTACACCAAGCATGCACCTGTCGATGCTTCTTTGAGTTGTCTGCAGCCTTTGTATGTCTCTTTTAGTTAAGGTCCACGTCTCTGCACCATACGTAAGCACTGGAAGGATGCATTGATCAAACACTTTTCTTTTAAGTCATAATGGCATATTGCTCTTGAAAATTATGCTGTTTCTTCCAAAAGCTCTCCAGGCAAGTTTTGTACGCCGATTAATTTCTTCATCAGTGTGACCCTCACTTGATATCTGAGAGTTCATGACTTTAATCAATGGGACAAAGACCCTTTTCACGGTTCGGTAAATCAAAGATCGACCCAGCCCTTGACTAATTTGGACTATTTGGACTCCGTGTTCATGTATAGCTGTGCCCGACTCGAATGTGGACTCTTCAGCTGGTTCTCGTAATACTTGACCAATGACAAGTAGCATAGAGTTTTATAGGTATTCCTAGTTATATTTTATATTTACATTCTCGTTTTCTGTATTTGTGCCTTCCCAATATTTGAAATAAAAATAATAATGACACCGAGCTTTTTGTTGTAATGAGCACATCGCATCTTTTGAATCGTTTCTGACGTGAATTAAATTTTTCAAATTTGTTCAAAGTTAATGCAACCAGTTAGAAAATATCCACCGGATTTATAATCAATAAAAAAACCAGAAATAGAAACAGTTGCATTTCTTCTGACACCGTCTAAAACGTACGTTAAAAAAATTAACAAATTGTGCACAAAATGTTTGTCATAGCAAGATAAACATATATTCAAATCAAACTGTTAAAAGAACAAATATTGAAAGAAACATGATATAACTCTAAGCCTTCTAGCTCAAGAATTTTACGTAACAGAAACATTGAAAGTAGGCTTAAAATATTCTTCACTGAAAAAGCTATGCTAAGGAAAAATAACTTTTCAAATTTTCAAATACGTCGCCCGCAAGCAGAGGTAGCAAAGAAAAAAGCATTAACGTTTACACCACCTAGAGGAAAATCTGTGCATTATGTAAAGAGGACAATGTTCCATATCTCTATTGTCGCGAATGGCATACATTAAAAAAAAGCAATTACTCAATAGTGTTTTTAGAAGCGAAGATACAGCTGCAAGCAGAAGTACACAAGCACCACCTAGCGAAACAACATTGAACTATAAAACTCCTTAAAATAGTAACGTAAAGTGTTCCACATGAGAAATGGCATTCGCCGTTGAACAATTTTTTTAAATCGCACATTTAAAAACAGATATTTTAAGAAAAAACTTAGTGTCCCCTAGCGGCGTAATTTTGCATTATTTTGGTAAGAAAATACTCTCACAGAGTTTGCATATTTTGTAGCATATGACTGCAGAAAGAAGTTTTTTTCAATCGGGGTTTTAGTCCCTCAGATATTGCTGTAAACGGAAATGTGAACTTACGCCATTTCGCAGCAGACTTCTGCGTTAAGAAAAATTTGAAATTACATGAGAAACATTTCGCAGCGGATATGATCTTGCACAAAGAAATAGTTTTTGAAATCGGACTGTTTTGGAGATTTTAGAAGCAGAGATATCGGCAAAAATAAGATTTGCTTCTATTTCCCCTGGTGGAAAAACTATACATTATTGTAAGAAGAGCGTATTCTGAAAATGTTTCCCAAAGAGAGAAAAATGGTTTCACGAAATAATTTTTTCAGTCGAGTTTTCAGGAGCTCTGATTTAGATGCAAATACATCAGAAGCAGAAATAAACACTTACACAGGAAAATAAACACTTACACAGGAAATTAAACCCTGACAGGAAGAATTTATCAAATCGGAGTTTTAGAAGCAGATATATCTGGGAAAACGCAATTACCTTTACACTCTCTACCGGAAAGTCTATGAATTACTAGATTCAAATACATCAGAAGCAGAAATAGATTCTTACACAGGAAACAGAAATAAACCCTTACAGGAAGAATTTTTAAAATCGGAGTTTTAGAAGCAGATATATCTGGGAGAACGCAATTACCTTCACATCCTCTACCGGAAAGTCTATGAATTACTAGATTCAAATTCACTAGAAACAGAAATAAATACTTACACAGGAAGCAGAAATAAACACTTACACAGGACGCATAAATAAACACTTACAGGAAGAATTTTTAAAATCGGAGTTTTAGAAGCAGATATATCTGGGAAAACGCAATTACCTTTACACCCTCTACGTTAAAGTATATGAATTACTAGATTCAAATACATCAGAAGCAGAAATAAACACTTACACAGGAAGCAGAAATAAACACTTACACAGGAAGCAGAAATAAACACTTACACAGGAAGCAGAAATAAACATTTACTGAAATAATTTTTCAAATCGGAGTTTCAGAAGCAGATATATCTGGGAAAACGCAAATTACCTTTAGACCCAGTAGCGGAAAGTCTATGAATTACTTGAAAAATTTGAAATTGTATGAAAAACATTTTGCTTTATAAACTATATCCAACAAGAAAGGAATTTTTCAATTCGGACTCTTAGAAGCAGAGATATTAACAATAATATGATATACATCAACCCTTCATGGTGGAGAAATCATGCACTATTTTGAGAAGAGAAAAATCCGAAAACGTTTATCCCTTTGATTTGTACCAGTCAACGAACGAACTTTTATAATCCAGATTTTAAAAGCTCAGATTTTGTTGCAAATACATAAGAAGCAGAAATTAACACTTACACGCCGTGGTGGACAAACTATTCCTTACCAAAAATTAGAAATTATATGCAAAGGTTTCCCATCTTGAGCTGTATCCACTGAAGAAAGAATTTCTCAAATCGGGTTTTAGAAATACAGATATAGGGGAAAACTCATTTCACTTTACCCCCTAGGGTAAAAGCTTTGCGTAACTTGAAAAAGTGACTATAGTTGAAATGCTTTTCGACATAAATGGAGTCGAAAGGAAAATTGTTTTTTCAATCGGATGTATAGAAGCAAATATATATGTAATAATATGTGTTTTGAATTCGACATCATATGCGTTTACGCGCTCTAGCGGCGAAGTGCATATTGTAATAAAAAAAACGAAATGAAGGATCATCATTCGAACATTTCAAGCTTCCGAACGCAAAATATAAAAATAAAAATAAAATTCAAATCGGGCTAATAGTTGCAAAGATTAGATGGTGTCCACAGACGGACATACGGATAATTCGATAACACAAATACGATTTTTTTTTACAAAAGACGTTCTAATCATGTTAGTAAAATTATGCAATGCAGTCATTATGATACACTTTCCAACATACCAGATTTTTTTTTGATTGAGAGTTTAATGACCATCGTGAGCAACTCAGTGGGCTATAAGCAGTCGTCCGTCCCTAATTTAGGGCCACTGACCCCAGGGAAGGGTGAGAGCGAGTGCAATAAGACAAACACAACATCCATGCCTCACCGGGACTCGAACGCGGACCCATCTCGGACATATGATCAGAAGCCGTCGCTTAGACCACTGCGCCACCGGGGCAGCTCCAGAAATCATTACTCAAGTTATGAGGATAATGGCTGTGGAATAAATCTCGCTCCTGTGTCCTGACTTTTGACCCCATGCGATTATATTCAACAGAACCGGTTCACTATATCTCCGGAACAACATGATAAAGTTGTGTCACATTTGAAGCAGTTTTACGTACGTTATGACGCATAAGGGCGATGGAATGCATCCGGCTCCTGTGTTCTGACCTTTGACCCAATTTCGTCCGGTTTTAATAGGCATAGTCCCCAGGTTGTCCTCTACCATATACTAAAATTTCATCGAAATCTAACCATTTTTACGCGAGTTATCGTGCGGGAAGGCGGATAGACAGACGGACAGAGCTGGAGCATACACGCTTCTTCAACCTACGGTTGGAAAGGGTAAAAATCGGATTTCGTAGTTCTGCTGCAATTTACTATTATAAAACAACGTTTCAGTGGTACGCGAACCCTCTGTGTCTCGAGAAAGTGTAAGGTACGGATCGGAAACACGAATATTAAAAAAAATCAGCTTCCACAGATTCGTGTTCTCCATTATTATAAAAAAAACACTGTTTATTCTAATATTAATTTAAGTCATTAGCACAAATGAATGAAGTTGTTATAAAGGAAACGGCAAGAGTAAATGAACTACCTCTCTGGATTGCCCAAGTTACGTTAGAAATCACTGTCAGGGCGTTTGCGCGTCTGTACTCCGCATTCAATTTGTCTGAGGTTCGGGCAAGACGCCGACTTTCCAACATTATCACTCTTCTTACAGGGAATGAAACATTCTAGGTGTGTTTCACAGATGCAGATATAAGGATGCCCCCTCTAACTTTATTTGAAAATATCTTCGCTATTAATCATCCGATTTGGACGATATTTAAATTGTAGGGGTTTTTCCATGTGCTAAATAGAATGAGCATAAAATAACATACCCCGTATACGAAAAAATTCGGAGATAGGGAGCAAATTAACATGTTAATTAGCTTTTTTCTGCACATCAGGTGATAGGTCCTTTCGAGTGCTTTCCAACAGTACCTTACTTGTCTATCTGCGGCAAATGGTTCCACTCTTTAAGGGGGTTTCTCGTTTTTTTTTTGTTTTTTTTTCTTGTGGTCTGCACATATCCTTAATGTAATTTATATACACATCTTAAATTGCTATGTTGAATGGGGTTAAGTGACATATACACAGTCGAATGACATGATTATGACCACCTCCTATTCAGACGTCAACAACGTCTAGCCAATGAAAAGAGGGAACGTTTCGAGAGCTGCCCTGCAGGGTATATAGGTGTGCTGTAGGCAATCTGAAAACGTATCACTCGTAGCTGTCATGGATAAAAGGAGCGATTTATCAGATTTGTAGAAAGGGATGATTATCGGATTTCCGGCCAAGTTTGCCAGTATATCTGAAGCAGCGCAGTTTGTGAATTGTTCGCGTGCTGCTGTAGTTGAAGTGTATCGTGATTGGAGAAATGGCACCATTATGAATAAGCGATGTGGAAACTGCTGAGCACCACGTGTCATTGAAGCGAGATGTGAACGTCGGCCTCGAAGGTCCATGAGGGCAGATGGACAAGCTACATTGGAGCAACTGGCTGTCCGATTGGACCAGGGGCTACCGAAATTGTGTCTAAAACGACAGTTCGGCGAACCCTGTTCCGTTTCAGCATATGTAGCTCCGATGCAGACGGTTGGTCACTGCACCTATTGTAACGAAGGTTCATCGGCAGATAAGGTTTACATTCGCACGACAGTATCAGAGTTGGACCTCCGCTGATTGGCATAGGATTGCTTTCTCCAATGAGTCACGTTTTCTGCTTCATCGAACGGTTGGACGTTGGCTTATAAGGCGAGAAACATCGGAGACCAAACTCTTCATGTCCATTGCTGGAAAAACACAAGTTGGTGGGAGGATCGTTATCGTCTGTTGAATGTTTTGTGGGATTCTCTGGGTCCACTCTTACCTGTAAAAAGGACTATGGACAGAATTCGTTATGCATCTATCCTTTCAGACCAAGTGCACCGATGCATTTTATTTCATTTCATACTACTGGGTTGTCGGAAAAGTCATGACGTATTTTAGCCATGTTTTGCAAAGGTCATTTATTGACAGAAAGAACAAAGATCAATCAATGATATGATGCTCGTTTTTTTTATAAGCTTTTGCCATCTTTCAGTGAGCTGCGGAATGTCTCGTTCATAGAAGGACCTCTCTTCCGAGTCGAAAAACTGTACAAGGTTCTGATTTACAGCCTCATCTGAATTGAACGTTATAGCACGCAAGAACTGTTGTAGAGAGCGAAACAAGTGGAAGTCTGACTGCGTAAGGTCAGGCAAATATGCTGGGTATGGCAAGACATCTCACCCAAGCTCCAATAATTTTTGGCTGGTGATCAAGCCTGTGTGTTGTCTCGCGTTGTCGTGATGGAACACACATTTACGATGAACGAGCTCTAAAAGTTTCTGGATGATGGATTCATTCAAACTCTCCAATTGCCGACAGTACACATTCAAATTGATTGCTTGGATCCGTGGTAGGAGCTCGAAAAAGAAGACACCTTTAAAATCCCAACACACTGAGACCAGAACCTTCCGCTGATAAATGTCTGCTTTGAATGTCGTTTGAGGCGAAGCAGCACGTCGAGACCAAGACCGTTTGTGCATCACATTGTTGTCCACAATCCACTTTTCTTCACCAGTTATTAGTTGCTTCAAAAAGGATCGCTTTCCTCACGTTTTATGAGCATATCGCAGATGTATATACGCGCTGTCAATTCAGCTTTGAGTTCATGAGGAACTCACCCATCGAGCTTGCTTACGTATCCCAGCTTCTTCAGGTGGTCGTGAATGCTTGAATGATGGATGTACAATGTGTCTGCAATCTCTCGTGTTGTGTAACGTGGGTTTGATTTGATCAATGCCTTGATTTGGTCGTCATCAACCTCGGTGATCCTCCCGACCGAGGAGCATCGTTGAGGTTAAAATCACCAGCACGTAATTTGCGAACCTCCGCTGGTACTGACGTTCTTGTAGATCATTATCACCTTATATTTTACGCAACTTTTCACAAGCTTGAGGCGAGTTCTTCCCTTTACGGAAGTAAAACAGTAAAATATACGGAAATGCACAGTTTGCTCTTATATCTTCAACGTGATGTCAAATTTCCGCACATTAACCAAATCTTTCACTATTTCTTTTAGACTGCAGCTAGAACTTGAACCTGTCGAATGCCATAACAATAATCTCTAGTACTTCCAAATCCACCTTACTGCCATCGGGTGCCAAAATACGTCATGACTTTTCCGACAATCCAATAGTTGTCGCATACAATATACATAGATTAAGTCAAAATGATTGTAGAGCGTATGAGCAAGAATCGGGATGAAAAGAGTGAAAAGGCCAGATGTGCCTAACTAGTCCTTTTCTCCCAAATCAAAAATACGGGAAACAAATATCAAGCCAAGCAGACATACTGGTAATTAAGTGCCGTGAGAGACAGTCATCATTATCATTGCAAAATAACTGGCGAAACAGCTCCATCCAATATCATTTTATTTACATTAATGATGCAAAATAAAACATTACCACTTAAGGTTTAACCAGATAGTAAAAAGTCCGAATAGCTATGATCAGCATTAGGATTGAAAGTAATATTAAACATTAATTTATTTAGCGATTAAAGAGTTACAATCATTATCATTGATAAATAATTTCAAATTTTAGAACTTGTAAGGATAGAAGCAATTCCAGTTTTTTAATGAAATAGCTGCTACCTATGTAAACAAAGGAATAGAAAATTACATTGAGGCTCATCGTAATAAATATTGTTTAAGTTTTTTTGTTTAAACAAATATTATTTAGTGTTGTTAAATCATCAGGCAAAGTATTCTAAAATGTTTGTCCGGCATAATTAATTTGAGCTCTGGAAACTTCTGTTTGTGGAAATATAGGCTCTAGTTTAGTTTTGTGTCTAGTAGAATGTTGATATGTGCGATAATTTAGTGAGGTTATGACGAAGTAGCTGCTACCTATGTAGATAAAGTCTTCCTTGAGGCAGATGGAATCTTCTAGCACGACAATGCGACGTGTCGCACAGTTAGAAATGTCCAAGAGTGGTTGGAAGAGCGCGATGAAAACTTCAAAGTATTTCCCTGGCCCCCTAATTCCCCAGATTTAAACCCAATTGAGCATCTGTGGTACCACATCGATCTTGTTGTTCGCCTCATGGATCCTCCACCACGCACTCTTCAGCAGCTGTCAGATGCATTGCAGTAAGCATGGCTCCACATAGCTGTGAACAACACCTTCCAGTACCTTATTGAGTGTCTCCCAGTTCGTCGAGCTGCTATCCGCACTGCACAAGGAGGTTAGATGGGATATTAGCTGTTGGTCACAATAATGTGACTAAACCGTGTATATAAATATATATTATGAGTTAAACGTATCATCTACATAATTTTCATTTCTTCCTTTTCAGCCACTTCTGACATAATGCACGGCGTACGAGTTAAGTCATTCTGGTGAGTGCTCCAGAAAAGCGCTGGGCATTCCTTTCCATCACTGCTAGGGTAAAACGCTATATGTCGTCGTTACATATTTACGTACATTTACATAATTAAAAACCTACACAATTTTTTGCTGTGAAAGAAAAAAAAAGAAATTTCTTTTTTCAACTACGGTTTTCAAAAAAAAAGAAATTCCTTTTTTTCCACATGGTTTTCGAAATGCTTCAACATTTTCAAACAGGATAGTAGTCCTTAAAATATTTAGAACGCGCAAGATATTGCAGTAGATCAGAATAATCAAATCCGTTTTCTTTTATATCAATACGAACACAAACATGTCTTTTGCTTTTTTATTTAAAAAACGTGCGTAACCAATAGGAAAGAATGTTCTCTGAGGGCTGGACACAGCAAATGATCCCAAATCGGACGTGTGTTGGCAAATATATCAATACGGGTCTTAGAGTTACATTTTTCTTTCAGTATATAATTCTGAAAATAATATATGTATAAAAAGTAATTAAGTTTTAAAACGCAAACAAGAAAAAGAAAAGGTTTTATGTCACGTGTGGTATGGAATGCCCTGTGAGCTGGATATTAAAGTATTTTTATTGTAGAAATTTTTTAAGGGTAGGACTCATAAAACTGACGTAAGATAATTACTTTATACAATGCGTTGATGGCATAACGTGTTTATGTATTGCGCATCTAAAGTATTTGGCCAAATTTTGGGAATTTGATCAATTGCCTGTTCTTATGGAAACAGGCCTGTCGATACAAGACAGTAGCCTCTTTTTGATAGGAATTTAAAAGATATAAATCAATCTTGCACACAAAACATTCATCAGTTAACGGTATGTTCATAACTATATAAAATCAACTTAGTAAGTGTAAATACCAGAAGGTTGGGTTCATAAACTCGAATTAAGCATCCCTACTGGCGAATTTATCCCACCAAAATATTTATAGTAACACGTCACAAACGTTTTTCAGTCGAGGAGTCAGGTCTTTTAAGAAATAAGCCATACAACTTATAAAACGAACGTAGAAAGGTACAAGTCGGCCACCGGGACTGAGTTGCTAGAGGCAACTAAGACATAACAAGTGAAACGTTTTCAATTTTTAAAAATAATAAATTGTGGGTGTCTTTCTTTGTTTTTTTTTTAAATAATTAAAATTCAAGTGTAGTTTTTTGCTTTAAGTTTTCATTAAAGCAAAATGATTTGAAGCTACTTCCCAAAGAAGTTCCTATACATTCTTCAATTTTTGACAGCAGAATTTTTGAATAAACTACGATGGAAATGTTCGGGATGCACATGTTTTGTAATTTTATACGAATCGTTACAATCACATCTGTGGAGAGATCTCCAATGGAAAACGAAAGTGTGTTTTGAAAATATTTTAAGAGTGTTTTACCAAAAAACAAATGTTTCGGAAACCTTCTTGCAAATATTCAAAATTGTGCACTGCTCTCAACTTTTAAAATTTCGTATGATTCTAGTTGGTAAAAATAAAGGGAATAATTAAATTAGATACTATTAAACCTCGTTGTGTCAAAGTAACTTGAACGTGATAACATAAAAAAAATATTTTCATGCACTGAAACCCCTTATAAACGGAATGCACCTGACAAGCCTTGTATTTTGATAAAGGGCACACGCCAGGCACCAAGATACATAGAACCCCGAATCAGAAGAAAATTGATTTCACAGATACGAAAGAAATTGAGGTGGTTTCTGATGACGCATTAAAGGCACACGTTTGTCAGATAGGCAGTTTATCGAACGGTTCACAGGAATTTGTGATAAAGTAAGACACATGCATCTTTAGCAAATTATCATCAATGGTTTGTTTCTTTGGACGTTGTCGGTCTCGCACAGATGCTGTTTTTTTTCTTTTCTGATTGTAGGCTTAACTACCACCGTGAGCTACTCAATGGGATATAAGTAGCCGCCCGTCCCTAATTTGGGAGCAGTGGTTCCAGGAAAGGCAGAGAGCCAGCGCCGTAAGACAAGAACAACCTCCATGCCTCACCGAGATTCGAACCCGGACCCACTTCGGAAGAATGAGCAGAAGCCATCGCTTATACCACTGCGCCACTGAGGCGGCGGGATGATGTTTTTGCAACATATTACTAATACAGAAAAATGTTTTTTTCAGAAGCTCCGGTTTCACAGGGCTTCTTGAAGCAATCTCAACGATTTTTGGCCAAAAATATAAATCAACCGCAACAAATATTTCTTCTCCCCGATAGAAGCGCTTCTCGTTGATTAAGATATCTCCCTATAATTTACTTATTCTTAGTTACCATGAGCTCCTGATGCTAATGGCATCACTCAAAGGTGCATCTACAATGATATTCTTTTAGCGATCACTAAATGAATGTCCATTTGGCCTGTAAATTAGGGGAAAATTGGGATTACGACCACGTTCAAAATCAACATTTTATTGCTACTCGATGATTCTAAAACAGGCGTCGGAAGCTGTTGGTATGCGATGTGAGTTGGCATTCGAATTTTTAGGTCAGGTGGTTTCCTTAGCAAGAAACATTCACCTTTTCCACAAATTGCTTAAAATTCCCTTTAAAGTATAGAGATATATAATGATTTTGTTTACATGATGTGATTCAAGTGACACATGTAACGATGTAATTTTTAAATTAGAGATTTCAAAAGTTTAAAGTAATTGAAATTTTTAAACTGAAAATTCAAAATATAGGCACTAAACACGAATGAATGTTTTGTAGTTCATTTATACTAACTTTGAATGCAAGCCTCTAAGAAAAACTGAATTTCAAATATATTTGGTGGTATATCCTCGAACTTCGAATTGCAAGTGCAAATTCAAAGCGTCTCAATGTTCAATTAAATAACTTTGGAAGTATAAACAGTAAAATAAATGCATAAACGTTCAGCCACATGCTGCACACATATTATTGATCAAATTTGTTTGTATCAGATATTTTAAGTAAAATATTATGTCTGTTATCTCTGTAAATTAACGAATTACAGTATGCAGTTTTATATTAAAAAAATTGAAATAAAAAATTCAGAAATAATTTTGTTACATCCTTAAACTGTTTTATTTACTAATTCGTCTTTCATTAGTTATTGTAACAACGGTTTTAAGCAAACCAAGCAACCAACCCTACTATTATCCCTAATGCATGGAAACTCGCATTGACAGCCAGAAACAACTCCATTCTGAACTCTAACATTTGTAAATAACATCAATTAACCCTTTTTTTTCTTTTCCTCTGTTCATCTGCGCATATAAATAACGCCACCTCATCACGTGACTAATTTCCTGATGTACATATATCATTGTTCCTTCATGTATTGTGTGATTGTGTTACATCTGAGGATGGGACCGATGCGGTTCCGAAAGGTCTTATGTTTTTTAACTGTGATGTTTTAATTGCGCTTAGTAAAGTCTTTTAATTTATCATCAGTTTTTAACTACATTTTTTTATCGTGCAAAAACAGTTTCGAGAACTTCAATTCATTGTCTTGCTCAGCACGAATGTTTTTCGATATCATATCTTATAAACCAAGCAATATTAGTATTCATCAGGGCTCGTTTTGCTAGTTTGCTGAAAAATATCATTACAGAAGTCACCCCAAATATAGCGTAAAAGTGCTAATTTATAGTTTCCATCTATTGTCATAAAATTTATTTTTACGTAGGAAGCTATTTTTGTAATTTACCTTTCTCAGAAGAAACTCTCTTTTTCATTCATTCACTGCTTTACTTGAGTTTTTGTGTCAGGAAAATCTGTATGACTATTCTGAACAGTTGAGAATCCTGTATGAAGTGAGTAAGTGGCTTGTCCACTTCTTTCCTATGGATTTCAATTCGCTGCTATCCTTTGACACTGCACACCTCGGAATCGAAGCTTTGCTTCCGAAAGGAATAATAAACGCCAGAGCATGCATGCAGTAGAAAAATGCGTCATCGCAGTAGCCAAAGAAATCGCGGGCTATCATTTCCTCAGGCAAGCAGATGTTAACACTGTTCTTTGAACATCATTGGCCATTGCTTTTTGAGTGGCTATCAAAAGATCAATCGCAAATATAAAAAGAAGTTGTCAAACTTTAGGGAAACTTCGATAAGCCTTCAAAAGCAAGAAACCTAGCAACTTACTTACGATGTTTTGCGTGTGCATGATAACGCCCGGCAGAATGCAGCAGTTGCGACATAAAGGACACTGTCTCGCAATTTTCGGAGAAGTTCTTCAACATCCAGCGTATAGTATTGAACTGTCGCCCTGCGATATCCATACCTCTGGACCTATGAAGAAATTCTCAATTTCAAACGTTTTAGTTGAAATTATCAGGTGCGTGAAGATGTAGATAACTGGTTGCAGCAGCAGACTGGTTCCTTCTGTGCTGCGGTAACACAAGGACTTTTGCAACGATGCGACCGCTGTCTAAATGCTGGCGGCGATTATTTTTAGGTGTGTCATTATTAGACTCTTTCAGTCAGAAAATGTCTCTAATTACTGAGCAACCCTTATAAGGCACCAGAAATATTTCACGAAATTATACAATCAGTAGCACTACTCTGGATACTTTTCAGACAGGGTCATTACGAGAACTGAGCTAGTACATATATTCTTAGAAAGGACAATAAAAATTATTTGTTTATTTATTCGAGGAATGAAAACATTAAAGTGTCATCTAATGTGTTGTGTTTGTTAAAAAAAATACATAAAAAAATATTTAACGGTTTGATCACATTCAAATTGTTAGAATTTCTTGTTCAAATGTTCTTGTTAAATGTTCGTATTTCTTTTTAAAATGTTCTTTTTAAAAATTCTACATTTCCAGGAAACAACAAGTGGAATTCGTATTTATTCGAAAGTATGTGTGCAGGCAACAAGATATAAATTTTATGGTAAACTCTCAATTTTTGTATAACATGCATACTTTATAAAATAGAATAATATTAACAATATCATACATTTATGTATCAAGGAGAAATTTTTCTATTACCACTTTTTCATGTATTATTTATTAATTTCTGGTAAATGCTTTTTATAATAGCGAAAACCGTTTGAATATGAGCTTGTCTTTGTTTCGAAACACCGTCTTCTAATTCTAAGGAAAAAATTACTCAAATGTTTCAATATTGTATTGCTGATTTATATTAATTATCGGATAAGATGGAAATAAACACGTTTCTGCCTCGAAATTTCCATTTCTTTAAAGACGGTACTCTTCTAAAAGATTATTTAGAAAGTGATTATTACGCTCTAGACAGATTTCTTAATTATGACTCTTCCGTGCATGTGTTTCTGCTTTTCTTAATCTCGTCGCTGAACAATTTGATCGTTCCGTTGAGCATAGTTTGGGAACAGCAGCTTAAAATTAGGTGTGCAATTTGCACTTTGAAGATAGTTTCCCGAAACGCGAAGTCGCAAACTTTGTTAATGGCGTTTTCATAAAAAAATCCTTATCTGGGTAATTTACTGGTGATATTTACTGCAATGAATGCATGCCGTTTAATGAATATATTTCTTCCAATGTGAGGAGCTTTTAACTAAAATTACTAAAGTACCAGTCATCACTACGTAATCCATTAAATATTAGTTTGTTTAACAAATGCACATCATCAAATATTTGATGAACTTTAACTCGTTAGTATACTCTCCATTTCATTTCATGACACTGGTGTTTTCGTAATTTGTTTAGATGGAAGGTAATAATCATAGATAACACAAGATTTTTTCACATAATAATGTTGACACTGGCTCTCTCCAGGCTCTGTAGTCGGTTAACCTAAATTTGGGACGTGTACACCGAATGCTCACGTTCGTCATTAAATCCCCAAAGTAAAGAAGAAGGAATGTGTTCCGCTAAGATTTCTCGTTTCTCCTGTTCACTGATGCACTACTCTGCAAAATCAGAAGTAAGAGAATTACTGGGAAATAAGGGGATAACAGAATTTTTTCACATAATGTTTTTCGTGCTCAATGCATGGTGTTCTAATTGGTTAGAAGCAAACATTTTTGGTGGTCTACTTATTTGCAAACAATCGATGACGATGAGATTTTTTGAAGAAGCACTGCTAAAAAGATTTCTAAAGAAAACACAATTCTTCCATCTCATTCGGAATTTCAGATTGATTGTTCTGCAAGAAGGGGACAGCAGATTCGAACACCTACATGAATAACAATGTACTACAAATCCTTTTATCGCAATTTATAACATATTCCGCATAAACTGTTTGTAAAACTGTCCATCAGAAAGGAACGTCTTTTTGTATGGAATATATAACTTCACAACCTTTTTAGCTGTTAGAAAACAGAAGAGCTTCAGAAATCAGCTCCGTGCACATCCTCTAGACTGCGAGTTTCACTTACTCGTACGCGAAAGACGGCATTGAGGCTAGTATATTAAGAAAAGGTAGTTGCGTTCTGAAAATTTCAGCAAGTGGCGTCATACCTGTTAAATTGGGGTGGAACTGAGAAACAGTTCAGGCAACCAGAATGCAAGGAAAGATTAAGGCAGGTAACGTATCATCAAAAAACCCCATTTATTTTCAGCCCTTGCTGTGTATGATATTATGTCGTAGGACAGGTCTTACGTAATTTATCTGCTTTGTGTGTTTTGTTATGGAGCTTAATTAATGGCGCAAGCAACTCTGCATGTATAATCGGTCGCCGTTCTTAATTGTGGAACACTAGCTCCACGGAAAGAAGAAAGCAGCGCTGTAAGACAAGCACACCATGCTTCACAGCGTACATGAATTAACGAGCTACTCGGATGAAAACCGAGAAAATAGCGCTTCTGACCACCTTAAGGACAAATGGGAGCTACTATGAACACTTTTCAGTTTTAAATTGTTCAAAACTTTTTAAAAATATTTTTTTTTCAAATTAGACTGTGAAAGCAAATTGTAACTGCACTGCGTAGATATTATTGTAAGCAAACGTATCATTTGCGATCATATTCTGTGGTACACACTCAGAGACTTTCTTTTCTATTTGTGACGCTCATTAATTAAGCAAAATAAATACAAGATATATGTCCTTACGATTTAAAATATAATGGATTTGGTTGTAATTATGTAGTACAATATCCTGCACTTTCTTTCAAATTGTAAGTACTAATATTTTATATTTTTTATAAATTTTAATTTTAAGTCCTATTTCACTAATATCCTGTTTGATTGTGTTGAAGCATCTTCGAAATCCTGCGGCTTTCTTAGTTTACAAATGAATTCCTTTTTGTTTCACAGAAAGCAATTACGTACGTTGTTGAATATGTATATGCATGTACAGGTGTAACGACGACATATTGCATTTCACCATAGCGGTAATGGACAAGGATGTACAGCGCTTTTAAAAGGAAAGAATGAAACCCCCGTGAATGATATGTTTAACACATATTAGATTGCAATATATGCGTCGTGTAACCACAGTCGATATAACAATTTAAGAGACGTATATAACACTTACAAAGGATATGCACCTTGACATGCAATTTAGTCACATATGTAACTGCAGGCAGAGCATCGGTCCCACTAGCATCCGTACCACCTGGGCAACGATTTCAGAGATCGCTCTTTTTCCATTCACCCTTCCTGAAATGATTAATAAACATTTTATAACATATCTTGTCTTTGCAAATGAGGGAAAATCGAAGCTAGAACTTGATTGGTGCTTCCCAATAAATTATCTCGCACACTCTAATCTCGCTTTCGAGCGAAATTAATGTACTACTGTACCCCCCCCCCACCCCACCCTTCTATTTTCTACGTTCCTTGGAGGTTTAATGTGAAAAGAAATTAACTGTTAAAGGCTTAGGCGCTGCAACGTGATCTATTTTAGATTTATTGAACATACGTTTCCCCTTCTGAAATTGAAGTTTAATTCACCGAACCCACAGCAGTGTTTATTTGTTTATTTTTGTTTTTCCTAATAATGGCTTGAGTATTATGTAGTTTAAGTATTTTCTTAAGATATCCGTCACTAAAATTATTTGGTTTGAAATAATTATATTTAATTTATTATGTAATCTGACATGGCATCGATAACGCAAAATCTTCAAGAAATTATTCATAAGAGCAAAATTATGTTGTGTGCATTTTTGTGTCACATGTTATAGCCTAGTACTGTCTGTTAAGTACAGTAGTGTGTTTAATGTATTGTATTTTGTTTACAATATATACACTATGTTTATGTACAATACGTTGTATTATATATATATATATATGAATTCTTAAACTATATTTTCTGGTATATGAATTCCCGTGCGGAAGGTATGCAGTTATCTCGTAGGAAAAGTTGTTACGTGATTTATCTGCTCGTTGTAGAGAAAACATTTTACCGATATACAGATTTTCAAACCTTTCACAAGAGTGTTCGATAATCTCCAACGCAAGGGATTGTATTAGATTCTTATTCATGTAACATCTGTACCGGACAAGATATCTGTATCAGGCAGAAGCAATCTACGGTGTGTCTTTCTAAGACGGAGATATGTTGATTCTCTTACATATATAAAGAACCATGTTTTCTTTGCTTCCGTCCTGAAGCGAGCTCAATGATATCTTTCCAATATTTAAACCAACATGAATATTGTCATTCTCTAACATTCTCTAATTTGAACATAATCTTTTAGCAATTAATACAAACCTACGTAAGCTTTCTCATATTCCTTTGTACCTAAGTGATTTCGTTACTAATAGTTTCATAAGAGGGTGCATCAATAAACATGAGGAAGCGGAATGTGTCACGAAGGTATGATGAATGTATTTTCATCTCGCTCAGCCACTGAAGATTTGGGAGTTCTTACAATTTTGTAACAAAAACCGTATAGTCTACATATAATTTTAAAGTATGGATTTTTTAAGTTTTCGTCAATCAATCCGCCATATGCAATTTATTCGGCCAAGTTTTAAAACCGCACAAAAATGTAATCGCCAATATTTTCAATAATAAAATTATTTTTATCAGGAAACCCATTTTTTGTTCTTTAAGCTCCTATGTACATCATTCTCCTATGTACATGTAGTTCCTTCACTACGTCTTGTTAAAAAAAAACTGGGTTACCCAAAGAGGATATACTGATCATATTTCGAATGTCACATTTGAATATTCTTATTTTCAAAAAGCAAAGTATGTCACCCGTATCGGAACTACAGTTTTTCATTTTTCACAAGTGTGCATATAAGCAGTTTTGGTCATTTCCATAAAACACCACTAGAAGTAACTGAAACAGTGATAATTCTTAAGGTGGGCAGATATTGGAACACTCGTTTGAAGACAAAATAGCACGGCGTCCCCAAATATACAGCTCATTTGGAGACACACATATAATAACACTGAATACGCAATAAAAATGACCCAAATTGTTTCGTTTCTGTAATATATCACATCAGAAAATTCAAAATATTAAAAGGATATATTTTATAGTTGTAAAAAATTGTTAACTTCTACCGGTAAAGTATAAGTTACCAATATTTTACAACTACAAACAACTTGATGGAGAGAACATACTCCACAAAAGTAAATTTCTTTTGATACACGTGCTAAATTAAAAGCAAGCTGTCTAATTATTGGCCGCCCTGTTGGCGCTGTGGTCAGAGCACTGGCTTATAATCTTTCGTCCAAGCGGGTTTGGGTTCGAATCAGTTTAAGAATGGATGTTGCATTTATCTTTGGATACTGGCTCTCTCCTTTCCCTAGAACAATTGGCCCTAAAGTTGGGATGGGCGACTTTTTATAGCCCACTGAGTTGCTCACGATGAATGTATACCCCCAACCAAAAAAAATTAAATAAAAAAGTCAAATATTTCTAACGAACGAAATGCATGGATAATTTTCTTATTTTGAAAATCAAATTAAATTTAGCCGGTGAGGTGGTATAAATCCTGATTTCCGACAGTTTGACCGAGTGAGTTGGGGTTCGACTTCCGCATGAGGCATAGTTGGCGTGTTGTCCTTATGGAACTGGCTCTGTCCCTTCCCTGAGACTAGTGGACCTAAATCAGGCGTCAGTGAGTCTGTATGTCTTTTTTGGGGTTTAACACACACTGTGATAACTCACAGTTGTCATTAAAATCCGAAAATAAAAAAAAAAGATGAAAATACGTACAACGATATCTAATTTTAAGAACATAGTTTATTACTAGTGTAACAACCTGGTGGTGAAGTCTAAATCTGAGGACAATGGAGGACAAATTAAAATTCGAGGACTATTTATGTCCCCAAAGGAATCAGATGGTTCTGGGGACAGTAAACAAAACGTGGGCACTATCCTCAGCAATTCGATAATTCTGGTCGGCTAGGTTATAATTCCAACTCTGGCTCGCTTTCCGCTGTTTAAAATTCAGCGCTGCTGTGATGCTATCTTTTGGCCGATGTGAAAGAGGAAACGCGTGAGAATCTGGTTTTTTGACTATTTTGTCAGCCCAATTGAAAGGATCTATAGGTATGCTCATTTTGTCTCTACCCCGAAACATTAATTAAAACGATCAAGTTTTATTTTTTCATAAATAGGAAGGTGTATACCTAGTAGAATAAATCAATTGATTATATGACTATAAGATGCATTAATAACGTGGCAAAACGTGGAAAAGCAGAACCGTTTGATGACACTTTTGTTAGTGGTAAATGAGCCAAGAACTGATTCAATCCGCCAAAATCCAAAACGTTCCCGCCAAATATCTTATCTGCCTGCGGAACAGGACATTTTCTCAAAGGGTTCCTTGCAACATACTCACACATAAATATCTTATGACATCTCTGCTACAAGTGTTTCGTTTCACCACATGTTCGATACATGTTCTCCACGAGCACTTTTATTTTTATGTTGATTTGTTATCTAAATGGTCTCCTCCACTTCAGCGGCGCCCAATGAAATAACGCGTACACGGACCTAAGATTTCGTTCGAGACATTTGTCCAAACATCGAGCATCGACATTAACACCGATGCATCGAAAAGAACATCGAAGTTTACTCCCATATTCCAAACGTTTTAACAAATATTATATGACTGGCAGCTAAATTGGTGAATATCACTGTAATATTAAACATAAATTTTGCAAATCGGTTACTTATTCACTAGTGCAGATGAAAAAGTGCGAATTAGTCAGTTTATTGGCAAAACATCCATGATCACACCCATGAAAACATAGAGGTTTGCATTAATATAAAAAGCGTTTAAAAATGTTATTAAATATTCGATGTTATTGGCAAATACTCATTTATATCGAACAGAGATTTTCCGCAACTTTTGCCCATTTACTGCTACAAATCGAAACTAACGTATTCTCAGGTTTATTAGAAAAAACATCCAGGTTTTTACCGAAATGATGACGATGTTTCGGAAATGAGTATACACCCTTCCAACATCAATTTTTCCTACAAATGTGGCCATTCTAGTTTAAAATAGCACATATCTAAAAATTCGAAAACTTCGAACTGGACAATCTGGACTTTATAAAAAACAAGTTCTTACATATATTTTATTTTTAATATGAATTTGATATTTTACTGCACACTATAAAACATGTTGCTTTTGAATGCAAATTTCTGAAAATGTACATTATAACATATTTGGCAGCTGGTAAACAAATTACTATGTCCTATTTGAAATTTAGGGGTATGTGATGGCTATAACCAACAGGATATTGCGCCATGCCTCACTGCCAGAATCGTCAAGGAGTAGTTTGAAGATAATACTGGTGACTTTCTGTTAATGACCTGGCCTCCAAATTCACATGATATGAACCCAATCGGTCTACTTGGAAAAGCGGGTTCGCGCTAAAATACCCCATCCCCGAAATTTATGGGATCTGGAGAACCTACTGTTCATATTATGGTAGCAGATACCCCAGGATACCTATCTCCATCTCATCGAATCTATGCGTCGCCGAGTGGCAGCGGTTTTGCGGGGTAAAGGGGGTGGTACAGTTTATTAGGTAGGTTGTCATAATGTAATGACCCATTGGTGTAATTGGATTTCTCGATAGTTCTTTTAACAGAGATTTAATTTCGGCCATTCACCAGTAAAATGCTGAGTTCAGAGTCGCAAAAATCTGTTTTAATTTAAGAAACTGCATTATAATTTGCGAAATGACCGTTAATGTTATTGTCGTGCGCAATTTCAGCGCGCACACAAAGAACGAGAAATGTATATGAAATTTGATTTAGTTATGTCAAAGAAAATATTATAATTTTTTGTGTGGAGAGGGGCACGAATTTACACACACCGGGTTCCGAAATTTATCAATCATACCGTTGTTTATGAATGTGCAAAGATATTCTTAGGAATAATCGCAGTCAATTTAAACAAAAAATGTAAATACAAACTTTTAATTCATAATTTTTAAACCAAAAATAATGAAACAACCGCACCATTTTTATGGGTTACTCACTGGAACATTTACAATATGAATTCGTATACATCTATGCGATAAAGGAACGGTGAATTATGTGGATTGAAAGTGTTTAAAATGCCGTTCATGTTCTAGACAGATATTTCTTCTGCTTTTCAGAAATAACTTCCTAAAAACAAAAGAGCTCTACAAATCACACGCAAAGTGTTTTTCTATCCTTGCTTTTCCGACAAAGGGATTTGGAGCCACACCTACCTACTCCGGAAATGCGGTTGCCCCATATTCAACTACGCTGCCATGCTTTTCAGTGCTTCATTTTCCATTTCACTCATACGCCAGATAATTCCGCATTTGAGAAAGATGTGACACGAAATCTTTCAGCAGATTACTGGTATACCAAAAACAATACTCGACGACCATTGCATTGCAGAAGCACATAACTTGTTCGCAAGGAACTGGAAATGTTTTGATAAGAAATGTATAATACTGCGTTTCCCCTTGGCACTAGTCTCGAAGAAAAGGTGGATGTCGTAGTAACCATAGTATTCGTCCTCACCCGTTTATCACACTTGCATCGTCGGTAGTGCGCAGTTTGATATGTGTTGTTTCATGAACCCCTAACAAGTGTTTTCACGCTGCGATTTTTTGAAATAGTGGATGAACAAAAGTGTGGCATTTAATCTTGTTATGGACTTAAGAAGTCTGTTAGAGAGATTTTCTGTCTTATGCAAAAGGACTTATAAAAAAGAATGTCTAAGAAAATCAGCAATTTACAGATGGCATAAAGAATTTATGGATGGTCGTGAGTTGTCGACTTTAATCGCGCATGGATGAAGATCTTCAACCACAGTTACACAGGTAAGGATCAATACAATAGGTGTTATTATACGAGAAGACAGAATAGGTAACAATTAGAGATATCGAGGATATGTTTCTCATCTCGAAACAATAAATTCACAGAATTTTAACTGAGCATTTAGGCATGAAACGAGTTTTTTGAATTTTAGATTTCCCATGTGTGGCCCAATGCAAATTCGCACATGCCAGTTCGGTCGTATCTTATTTGGTTGGTTGGTTGGTTGGTTATTAGATTTTATTGGCGCAAGGGCCATGGTTGGCCAAAGAGCGCCAGACACAAGACAAACAGACAAAATTAAAAAAACGGAGCATAAATCGCAAAATCTGGCTGACCAAGTAAAACCGAACCATGAGTACAAAGGAAGGGCCAAAAAAGACAATGAAACAAACAGTATGAAAAACATGGTACAATGGTAAGAAACAAGCCGATTAAGTAAAACTGAGGAATGAGAATGATAAAACACATTACGAAATCGAACACAACTACACATAGGATGAGTCACTCTCCTCCCCCACACACTCCAATATAATGCTGGCCGAGGGCGAGGACGAACTGTCACTATTATTCCCCTCATGTTCCTCTGCAATGTTAGTTGAGGCTGGGGACGAACTGTCACTCTCCTGCCCCCGATGTTCCTCTATAATGTTGGGTGAGGGTGGGGACCTCGCTGAGTCCGAGACAGTTGCAATGTTGGTCAGGTGGACCGCGGCAGTTGGATGGACACGGCACACCTTTGCGGATTGAGGGCCGGGTCTTCCGCACGTGCAGGCTGTCTGCTGTGAACCGGAAGAGTCGGTCGTCTTCAAAAGAGAAGGCGCAGACTCAGCTGGTCGAATAAGCTGGAGCTCGGTGAAATCCACCTGTGTCACTTGTTCAACTGTAGATCGCTTGGCAAGTGCGGCGAGAGCTACAGGGCGCGGAACAAAGGGCTGCACGGGTTGCGGCAGAGACTGAACCACTGCGGCAAAAGTACGCTGTCGGTTGTTGGGAATACCCAACTTGGCCTTGGCAGCAGGGTACGAGAGGCCCTCCAGGGTCTTGAGGCGCTGGATCGCCTTCTCGTCGTTCCACTTCGAACAGGACCGGGCATAAGCAGCGTGGGAGTCACCACAGTTTACACAGCAGGGCTCTGAAGTGCATCCAGTCCCTTCGTGGTCTCGGGATCCACAATTGGCGCACCTCGCAGCACTGTTACAGGACCGCTGGGAATGTCCATACCTCTGGCACTTAAAACAGCGTAGAGGATTTGGTATATAAGGACGAACTGCACATAACAAGTAACCAGCCTTTATTTCAGTAGGTACCTTCGGGCTGTTAAAAGTCAAAATAACATTTCGTGATTTGATCAGCGCGCCATCGCGCCTGAAAGTCATGCGTCTGGCAGCTATGACACCCTGATCAGCAAGTTCACACACAAGTTCATCTTCATCGCAGACCAACAAGTCGGGCTCAGAAATGACTCCCTTGGAGGTGTTGAGATACGGATGTGCCGTCACTTGAACTGGAATATCCTGAAGTCTGGTCAACTGCAGAAGAGATTTGCTCTGAGAGAGAGTGCAAGTTTCCACAAGCAGGTCTCCAGAGCGTAGCTTCTTTACTGACTTCAAAGAGCCAGCAACACCCGCAAGTGCCTTCGAGATGAAAAAAGGAGACTTTGAGGAAAGTTTCAACATCTGGTCAGTAGAAGAAATGACGAGAAAAGTAGCTTGAGGTATCGAATCTGCAAGTGTAATGCGACGTTTCTGAGCTGACGGCTCAACACCTGGATCTAAAGATACGTCGCGGTGATGTCGTTTTTCAACGAAAGTTCCCTTCAATGTGTTATGTTTGGGAGGTGGTTGAGGCAAATTTGGCGCCTGATCAATCACCATATCCGGTTGTTTTTTAAATTTTGAGGAGGGTTTATGTTTCCCTATGGGAGTAAGAAAGAATTCATCTGCAACGTACTCCGCCCACAATCGAGCCCAACAGGGGAGAACTGGAGGTCCGCAAGCCAAACACATGACGCAAGACACAGTTCTAGAGCTTAGTTGCAAATATAGTCCAATGGTTGTGTTCACATGCACTCGGCGGACACTTCGGCCTCCAGAGTACCGTCATGCCAACGCCTTTGGCATGATCCCACAACCCCGGGCTTACCCTGCCGTGCTATACGACAAAAAAGCCGCTAAAGCGCTGTACACACCTTGGTACAAGACTTCTGACTAGAGGTGGGTTAGTTTCTAGCCTCCCGTTTACAGCGAAGCCGGGGTCGAAGAGGAGTGTTGGTACACAGGAGGCACTTATCCGGTCTCCTGCGACCTCAGCCGCCAGACATCCCATTTCCGCCTCACGGGTCTCCGCACGCGGCAAACATGCAGGTAGGTCTAGCACCCAAACCAGTTAAAAGGAAAAAAGAAATCCAAAGAAGACAAATCCTGGAAGGGAACCTAAACTTAATCTCAGCAACCTACGAACTGAGCGGTTAATATAAAACAGTTAGTGGTGGAGGGTAACAAAACCACAAGACCGTGGTGTTAGTACATAACGTGGTAGAGATTAGGTAGAGAACACAACACGGGCAACTAGCCAGTGGAGAAAATAAATAAAAACAAAAAAGCGAGACACAAGACCAGCTCGGGATCGTGGGGCCGCGACTCCCCAACAGCTGGATGAACAGCCGTCCCTGCAAACTCCAATAGCACCGAAATAAAAAAACAAGCGGTGGCATGACATCAGATGTTGACCAGTCACAAGGTCAGCTCGGGCCGTGGGAGCGCCGCTCCCCAAATAACTGGAAACCAGTTATCCCCGTGCGGGGTATCTTATTTGGACAAAATGAATATGAAGTTGATACCCGAACCTGAACATATTGTACAGATTTGTTCCGATGTGACTTCTGGTTTTTGCCCATTTTGAAAAAGACAACAAGGGAACAACAATTTGAGACTGATCAACAACTTATCGCAGCTGTGCAGAGATGCTTCAACAGAATGTCCGAAGAATTCCAGAAGACCTTCAAAAAGTGGGAGGCACGTTAAAACACCTAAATCCGATTCAATGGACATTATTTCGAAACAGATGACTACTTAATTAATAATTAAAGCACGGATGGTTTTTTTTTTAATTTTAAAAGCATTCCCAGTTGTTTTGGTACAACGCTTGTATTTATTTGTTATTTACTTACGTATTGCCGGGTCTCCAAGAATTATTGGACACATTTCAAAATTATGTACCAAAAAAACTATGAGCATTGTCTGTTTTTCTATGTCACGTATTACTAAAACAGTTTCTATATTTTTGTTTTGCAGAATTGTTATTCCCAAAATCAGATAGATGGCGCTAGGTGTTGCCTCATTCACCTTGTCTACCTCTGTGTTCTTCATCTCTTCATGTAAATTCAAGCCTATTCCAAAAGCTGGTGTGAACTTCAAAGAGAAATTCACTCTCCCACTAACTTCACAATCAAGGCTGGTTTTTCCATTGTTCGAAAGTTTGTCCTTTGTCCAAAATGATTCTTAGATACACAAATTAACTAACCTTGTCTATCTCTGTGTTCTTCGTCTCCTCATATAAAATCACACCTTCACCAGCTTCTCCTCTTACATTTTCCAAAATTCCGGAATACACAGACACCATTCCATTCACTTCCCTTAGTCAAATAGTTTTCCTGTTTTGTTCCGCTGGCACGCAGCACATTCAGTCTATACCTATTAATTTCTTCTTATCACAATCATTCGTCTTTTAATTTTTCATTGACTATTGTATTTGTATGAAAGCAGCAATTGTCGTTCTCATATGAATGTTAAAATCACCTCTCTCTTTGAAACGTACTACACAATAATATGATAGGAAGTAGTAACACTTTACTAGTGATCCGATTTATTGGCGTAGGAAATAGACACCTAAGCGTTTTCAAGCTTTCGCACATATACCTTTTTCAATGAAGTTAGACAGAATATGCAAACTGAATAATAGAATGCATTAAAAAATTGAACACGAGAACTTGACTGGACAATAAATAGATACTATGCTATATTCATTTAAAGATACTAGGCATCACGTTGGTTGTGCGCGCGGTATCTGGTGGGGAGGAGGCGTTACTTGAAGAATTGGTTCCGAATTCCTGGCATCTCGAGTGAGACGCTATTATTGCAAGTATTGGTAATGATCTCCGACGTTTTCCGAATGGCTGTACATTTAGGGGTAGAATAGATATCTAATTTCTTTATGTCATCCCTCATAGGAGTAGCGGACATGAATTAGACTACTCTGGATAGTTCCGTGGTTCTTTACGGTAATTTGTGTCCCTCCCTTCTCAAGCGATACAGACCTCCGGTTGCCTCCTATCTTATAACTTGTCCAATATCTTCTTTACAAGCCAAGGGAACATGAGGCCTTCATTTAACACATAATTTGTTTCGAAGAAAAATGAAAAACTTCCATTTCTGTTAGCCATAAGAAAGTGTTCGCCTCTCTGATGCCGCCGAAATCTCTGGTTTTCAAAAGTTTCAAAACTACCTACATTCGTGATTTGGTGTGACTCCTTTTGAACTTTCAGTGTTAGGGTGTTCGTAAGTTTACAATACTATGACATGACAAGGAAAATCCATTAACAAAATTTGTAAAAGTAGAGGCAGTCCACCCAACAAACATTTTAGTGAAATAATGTTAAGGCGACAAATCCGTATTTGGGAGGGTGATTCAGGGATGGAAGGTGAGAAAAGCACAAAATCGGACACACGGATATTTCATCTCAAGATCGTATTTGATCTCAAGATCGTATTTTCAGACTTTTGTGTTATTTCATCTCAAGATCGTATTTTCAGACCTTCACAGAAAGCGTAGGTGTGCGTGACAGCTTTCATGTGCACTCGGTGACACGTGGCAGCATGTCGTATCTTTTTTTGTTACGTTCTAAAACTTCTACTGAGAGATACTACGCGTCGCTTAAGGACAATGATGAGTGCCAGATTCAAAAGGAATTAAATTCTGATTTTCAACTGGAGTCAAAAATTTTAACGTGTACAAGGAGCAAAAGTGCGAAGTGTCTTTTTCGTCGTACACGTATATAACGACAACGTTAATTTCAGGTGAAATGAATAATGTGATATAAATGCGCATGTTTAACAGTGTGTCAACAAGGTATTTCTGAGGCCAGGTAGCTTTATAGAATTGTAATTTCAGGTACACAATGGGGATTTTGAAAACCTATTGGAAACCGTTTGTTGGATAGGAGATGAGATACTATAAAACTGACAATAAAACATTGAATATGAAAATCGGTAGAGGGACAAACTGTGTTATTTTCATAATATCGGTCTCGCCATTTGTCATGCTGTATATTACGCTAATAACACATACGAAAATCATGCTGCCACATGAAACGTCGAAGTTCTTTCTGTTCCATAAATGACACATGTGCCATAGGTTGTGAACCAAAGTTTTTGATGGACAACTTTTCTCAAAGTGTCAGGATCGGTACTGTTGTCGTCCTGCAAAGGAGTCTTATCTGTGTTCTTCTACACTCAAACTCCCAAACATTTTTCTAAACAGCAATTGAATCATTAATTTTAAGGCATCTATGACTGAAAAAATGATGCTGTCATTTCATAAATAAATTAAATTACTCTGCGTTAGGTCAATAATTTGAATGACATTTTAACATTAAATCGTAAATACATTCTACGCGAATGACTGCAATACAGAGTAATTGTACTATTTGCCGTGGAATGTAGTATTATACAAAATATGTCACGAAAATCTGAAATTCGTTTCTTCCCGAAGTAGAGTTTAAAAAAATTCTTAAAAATTAAGTTAAAAAAAGGTATTCTAAAAATACAAGTTCACGAAACTCGCAAGCATAAGGCTCTCTGCGCCAGAAAGTGATAAAATAGGTAACAAGGTAATTCAAAAGATTACTACTATCGTGCTGATTTATACGTATACTAATATCGAACCTTCTTTGCACGATTTAAACTTGAGATAAATATTCCAAAGTCAAGAAATACAGCGACAAATCAGAAGTTATTAGACTTTAATATATTTTGGGTACAAAACGGATCCATCTTTAGAAAACATTTGTTGCGAATAGAAAATGTTACAATTTAAATATAAACATCGTAACGGTAATGACATATAACGTGCTAATGCACGCGCTCACGGTTTTCATAAAGTAAGTTACAGTTTCTTCAGGGTTGGGTGAAAAGTATTTTAAAAAACAAATAGTGAAATTGATTTGGATTTATATAGATAAGTCATTGTTGAGTAATACGTTCGAAGATTAAGGAATGATTAAGGGGCTATCTTCATTAGAGCATGTATGTGCCTATTTGTGGATAAAAACAATTTCTGAATATTGTATTCGTGTTTTTTAAGGATGAGTAGCAAGACTTGTTGTTTCGTCACGTATAAGGAAGAGAGTACCTCCGTGAACTAGACGATACAGAATCATAGCATCAATTTTAACATTATATTTATGTTCTGTCAATATAGTTTTAATGTCCGAGCTGTTGAACCAATATAACATAGGTTTGGATGCTCTGGGTGTACTGCTTTTAAGAGAATACTGTAAATTCCGTGTTTATTATGTTTCTCCACATAATCACGGTCTTTTTTAATAATGGAGAGTATGTTTTTTGTGTTTATTCCAAAGTTCAGTTTATGACCTCGACAAATGTTGTTCTGAGAACGAGACAGTCTAGGAATAAAGTCCATGTATTAAACATATCTCGCAGAAGTATGGTCTCTCGGTAACGTAGTGGATGTTGATCTCTTCTCTTCTCTAATAATGTTGTTAACCGTTGAAAGGGAAAGTAGATGTCCATCTCTTCACTATTTCAATAATGTTGTTAACAGTTGAAAGGGAAAGTACATGTCGATCTCTTCTCTTTTATAATGATGTCAACAGTTGAAGTTAAATAGGATTAAACTATATCCCCTATCTGTGGAAGTTGTGGTATGCGTGGTTTCAGGCTTGAAGTATGAGTAAAGGCTCTTCGAACGTGATAATAAATGGATGAAAGTTTATGATTTAACTGGTGTGCGGAGGTAGCCGGTATTTTTTTTTTTTTTTTTTTTGATTGGAGGTTTAACGACCACCGTGAGCAACTCAATGGGCTATAAGCAGTCGCCCGTCCCTAATTTAGGGTCACTGGTTCCAGGGAAGGGAGAGAGCCAGTGCCTTAAGACAAACACAACATCCATGCATGACCGGGATTCGAACCCGGACCCCTTACGGACATAGCCGGTATTATAGCAGGAGAAGAAGCCGGTTTCTTATAAACAGGATAGGTGTTTTGTGTCGAATCTGGAGTACGTTGTGAGAGAAAATTTAAAAATGGAAGTGTCAGGTTATCTTCAAATTCAACCGTGATTCTAAGGCTAGGATATTGAGCAAATAGATATTCGGCGAAAGTGTTTATTTCTTCGTAGGATGAAGGCCAGAAGACGAGGACATCATCTACGTATCTTATGTAAAGGAGTGGTTTTATTGAGTATGATTCCAATATTTTGTTTTCCAGCTCTTGAAGAAATTATTCTGCAAGGAAATGGGAGAGGGGTGAACCCATAGGAGCTCCATCAAATTGACGGTAGAAAAGGCGATTAAACGTAAAGTAAGTACGTTGATGAACCAATCTGTTAGCTGATATTACAGCTCGAATTTCGGGAACAGTAGTGGTACCTTGAACAACCAGTTTTTATTCTATAAGTTAATGGACCACAGATACTGGTATTAGGGAAAATTGACACAATATCTTGAAAGGCCATAATAAAGGAGGAGTTAATGTTCTGATTGAAAGACTTGATTATATCAAGAGCTTGCGTTGTGCTCCTGACTGAGTATTGAGATAAGTTCGTCAGGTCATGTAAGTATATCGTCAAAGCTTGTTCAAGCGGTCTTGTTGGATTAGCATATGATGAAACAAGAGGTCTCACAGGGTTACCATCTTTGTGTAACTTCAGATTTTCAAATAATTCTGGCGCCCGTGGGCCAAGAGGTGGATGCATGTTATTACAATAAAGACCGGAAGTGAACGAGGAAAAATTATATTGTTTCATCGTAGTTTATTGTGAATACGTTAAGGGTGAAAAACAGTGTAATATGTCACTTAACAAAAAAAGTTGTAAAAAAAAGCACAATAAATTGTATTCCAAGAACAAAACGGTAAAGGAAACCGTGCCTCAAAATGGAATATATGCTACTGTCAGTAGAACTAATTTCATCAATATTTAATGATTCATCACATCTTACGCTTGAGAATGTAATTGGATGTGACTTTATAATTTCGTAATTACTAAGTTTTACTAACACAATGTAAGGCATTTTGAAAAGGAACGTTGTAAGCTTCCGCAATATTGAGAGACAGTTGGTTTTATAAAAAAGTTGTCATTTGATCTTGTTTGGTTTCCAAACCAGGTGGCGTATTAGGCATAATTCAAACGGATATTTAGAAAACCTGTAGAGTTATGTAAAAGAAAAATGTGTACAATTTTACTGCAATTAGAGTGCATGAAATTCAATATAAAAAGCATTTGTGCACATCAACTGTCAGGTAGCAGATAATTCTCATTGTTTTAAAAGAATGATCAAACAAACATGGGATACATAAGAAATCAAATTCACAACTCTTACTTAGCAAAAGTGATCAGTTTTTAAATATAAAAATATATATTATAAAGTATATTAATGTTTTTCCTTGAACTGGATTTGATAATATTCATGTTTCGTTTCATGCTTGAAAAAGCATATTTCTATACATTTATTTTATACTTGCTCTCATTCTAACCTTGAATTTTAAACCAATTATTTGTTATTAAATTTTTTTTTCTGTAAAATTTATATTTATCTAACACTAAAAGAAAAAGGCACTTTTTAGAGCCATCTGATTTATTCTTCAGTTTCGTTTACATTTAATTATAATTATTTGCAATTATTTTTTATTTATTTATTTTTTATTGGCTTTTAAGATTTAGCTGACAGAATTTGTTTGTTTATTATTATTTTTAACTTTTTGCTGCTGTGCCTATGAATAAGCTGAATTTGCTTTCTGAACATTTCTACTTATAATGCGTACAAGCTTAATTTACTTCCTGCACAGTGTTTTCGTAAATATAATTAAGTGTAGTTTAACAGTCATTGGTGACTAAAAAATTAATTTACTGTTTCTCTAGGATAATGTATAAACATTTATGGCCCTTTTATATCAGAGGCGAGAGAGCCTTGCTTTTGTTTATTGCTTTACATGAATCATTATTTGTTTTTCTTATGAATCTGCTTAACTTAATTATGGCAATTTCTAATTAAAATGTGTATTATCGTAATATACGCATTTTTTCCGAAATATAATTTAGAAAATAAACAGAAATGTCGCCCTTTCCACGTTCCAGCAATGCACAGCAACCGAAGAATTGTTGTTCGGTCACCGCCGGGAAATTGAAATCACGGATCTCTCGATATCTAACCGAGCGCGATAACCTTACACGACGGCGGCCAACAATCCACAGTGCATTGTGTGTTTTTCAGTCAGCATCTGACTTCATAAATCCATAAGATGGGCCCAGCTACTGAGAGGTCTCCAGCTGGTAACCATTAATGTCACTGGCTATATATTAATTAAAGCAGTAAAATCCAAAGTGAAAATCCTCCAAATACCTTTTTGTGGGCGAGACAAATCGCCAAGAGTTTTAAAATATAATTATATTTCAGGCTAAATAATTATGTTGTCTTGATTGATTTAAGTACTTGCAGGATTTTATAATTTGGCAGTTAAGCAGTTATTGTTATTAATATTTGAGTTTTCTCATTTCAACAGATAATTAAGTGACATTTCAGATCTTCCAGTTTCGTAATATCTTCTTGTTGTTGTTTTTTTCTTCCTTTTATTTTGTGTGTGCCTGACGAATCTCCAGGCATTTTAAGATATAATTATATTTCAGGTTAAATAATTATAATATCTTAACTTTAAGTATCATCAAGTATTAATTAAAATTTTTCATAATAATTTATAATTCAGAAATACACTATTGATTTGGTGTCTTCCTGTTTCGTAACCTATATTCCCTTCTTGATATTGCTTATTCCTGTTTGTTTGTTTTGTGTGTGTGAAAAATATTTGAAACAATTATCACATGCTAAGAAACAGAGTAATAATGTATTCCTAAAATAACTCATATATTAATGACAGTGCTTTTTCTGTTTGTGAAGGTGTTACTTATCCTTAGATTAATGTTACTTCAAATGTCTTTGTAACAGCATTGTTAGACAACATTAAGAGTTTCAAGATGTTTAAAGTTTATTTGTTTTATGCTCTATTACCATTATTATTATTGAAAATAATGGTGCGTTGTTGCAAGGTAGTACAGGGTGGGATTTTTGTTCTTGGTTTGGGGAAAGGGCAGTTTCTCTCTTTTGCCTTCAAGTATTTTTAACGCACTTTGGAGCTTTGCGTATTTTCAGTTGTCGAGACTGGCGGTGTTTGAAGAAGTAAACGAAAATCTTTCAGAATTGTGACAGAATGCGTGTTGAGAGTTTTTCATTCTTGCTCTGTGGAATATGCGTGAGTGTGACTGAGAGGGTGGAAGTATTTATGTATCTGAGAGCCAGACTGGAAAATGCAATTCCAACTGTTAAATGTCTTAACGAGTTTAACCGCCGCTACTGTGTACTAATCGCCGTGACCCAGTTCCCCCTACGGGGGAGGGGGGGGAAGAGTGTTACGGGAACGTCAGAGACCCATCTTCATTATGTTTTTCTTTGTGTCCTTTTCTCTTTAACCAACAGATCCCTGAGTCCAAGAAAAGAGATCAAAGCCGAAAGGAACACACTCAGTGCTACAAATAAAAACGTTTCAGTATGCTCAACCAAGATACTAGTTTTTTAAGTCGCCCAAGTGCAACTGAGACTTGAGACTGTCGCCTTTTTACCTTAAGGGTTTATATGTTGGAATATGTGAAAATACAGAAAGTAAGAGTATTAATACATGTGCTACATACCCTCTAGAACATAGTCGCCTTGCCAGTTCAAGCAAGAGTCCCAGCTCGGCGCGAGTTTGTGGATACCTTGCGATAGCGAACCGGCTGCCTTTCAGAGCTTTTTGCAGTGAACCGAAAATGTGGTGGTTGTAGGGTGACAAGTCGGGTATATAGTGGAAATGGTTGAGGACCCCCCAGCGGTAGTTCCGCAACATATAAACAGGATTTCAGTGTATCGGGGTATCTTTACATCGTTACCTCCCGGGAACCACAGCGCATGCAGGTAGTGTTTCTAAAATATAAGGCTCGGTCCAGTGTAATAATGCCCAATACCTGAAATTAGGATTGTCACATTGTAGTTTCTGGAGGACGAGAACGACTTCAAATTTTTAAAGTAGCCACCGCGGACTCCCTATCGGAACCCATCAGAAAACATGTGTTTTGATACTCAGAGAGCCTTTATTAATGCAAACCCTCCTTTGGCGAACACTCGGCAATTCATGGGCGCCATAATTTCCGTTTGGCTTAAACTGCATGTAGGTCGGTATAAGAATTTTCTCGAAACCTTTCCACATCAAATCAAGGCTGCTTTAAAAGCTTATGCCTGTCCGTAACATTAGCATGTAGGTTATGAACTGATGTTTTACTCTATATAATATTTCAAGTATTCAATAATTTTAACAAGCATAAAAATTGCGTTTATTATTTTTAGTAATTTCTCTGAAATATTAAATTTATTAAATATAACATTTTTCTTTGTGACTAACTGAAATGGGTTTATGTTTAACAATTTTAACCAATACCAGGTGAAAGGTAATGGTAAATGAGTGTACTGCACATCTATCTAGGATTTCATCAAATAATAGATTTGTTTTAAGAATCAAAGATCTTTGTTTTTGCTGGTGAAAATAATTCCGTAGAAAAAGTGTTCCTTCTAAGGGGATTATAAATTTTACCCTAAGCCATCCATAGGAGCGAAAATTTTGCCCGTATTGTCATGTGATAAATGCTCACATAAAATATTTTCAGTACTTTTTTTTGATGAACTTTGATTTAAATACGGGAAAATCCATTCTTTTGAAATAACCGATTCCTTCAACTTCACTACCTGAAAAGGTTCTTTCGTTATGGTCGGGGATTTTTCCGGTTTACAGAACCATTAGTGTATATGGAATCAATTCTCAGTCGGCTCCATTTATACGTTTTGGTCAGTGATTCTTCCGGGTTACCGAAAGATTTGTATCGAAGATGACGATTCTGAGACGGATCCTTTCGTTCTCTGACGGATTAGAGGGGTTTTTTTTATTTGATTTTAAATCTTTACGGAAAATTTACTTCTTGGTTATCTTATACGTTTGCTTAGAAACGTTCACGTAATTCATTGCATTTGTACACTTCTGAGTAAGGTAAGATTTTCTGAATAGAAGATCAAACTTACAAAGACACCGAGATGAAAATTTGATGTCTAGTAAAAAGTATATCTGACTGATTCACTTAGGGAATTGGTTCTTTTGCAGTATCGAATCTTCTCAGGAGAGATTTGTCGACAATGTCTCAGTTTCCTGATTCGATCGTTTCAAACGTATCGATCGGAAAATAAACATCTCTACTTTGATTGCATTTTTTAGAACAATATTATTAAGCTGTTCCCTGACGTTACTGAAGTGTTAAACGAACTTTTACTAAATTATTTTCTGATTTTGTTATCAAGATGACTTACGTATGTCTCAAAAAAATCAAAACCTGATATACATACATAAATACATACATGCATACATACGTACGTACATACATACATGAATGCATACATATATATATACACTGACGGAAAAAAATCCCAACACCACAAAAAAAGGGTTGTAGAGGAATGAAATGGCGGCAATACATTTGTATAGGTAACATATTTAATCGATTAAGGTTTCAAAATCACAGCTTAATGTAAGCACGAAAAGAGACATTTTAAATGTGAAATGCTGGTACATTAAGAACCGGTGTAACCGCCAGAATGTTCAATGCAAGCATGCAAACGTTCATGCATTGTGTCGTACAGGTGCTGGATGTCAGTTTGTGGGATGGAGTTCCATGCTTGTTGCATTTGGTCAGTCATTACAGGGACGGTTAATGCTTGTTGGGAGTGACGCTAGAGTGGTCGTCCAATGATATCCTATACGTGCTCGATTGGTGAAAGATCTGGTGATCTAGCAGGCCACGGCAACATGTCGACACTCTGTAGAGCATTTTGGGTTACAACAGCGGTAAGCGACGAGCGTTATCTTGTTGGAAAACACCTCCTGGAATGCTGTTCATGAATGGCAGGACAACAGGTTGAATCACCAGACCGACGTACAACTGTGCCGTCAGGGTGCGTGGGATAACCACGAGAGTGCTCCTGCTGTCATAGAAAATTGCTCCCCAGACAATAACTCCAGGTGTAGGTCCAGTGTGAATCGGCCGCAGACAGGTTGGTTGCAGGCGCTCACCTATCCTCCTTCTAACCAACACACGGCAATCACTGGCACCCAGGCAGAACCGGCGTTCATCAGAAAACACAACAGATCTCCACTCCGTCCTCCAATGACCTCTAGCTTGACACCACTGACGTCGCAAACGGCAGTGGTTTGGAGTAAGTGGAATGCACGCTAGAGGGCGTCTGGCTTGGAGCTGTCCTTCAAGTAACCGATTTGTAACAGTTCGTTGTGTCACTGTGGTGGCAACTGCAGCTCGAATCGCTGCCGCACACGCAGTACGATGCGCCACAGCCATACGCCGTACCTGCGGTCTTCCCTCTCAGTAGTGCCACATCGCGGGCCTGAACCCGGTCTTATTGAGGCAGTACCTTCCCTTGACCACCGCTGCCAACAATCATGCACACTGGCTACATTCCTCCCAAGTCGTTTGCAATATTGCGGAAAGAAAATCCACCTTCTCGTAGCCCTATTACACGACCTCGTTCAAACTCCGTGAGCTGTTGATAATGGCTTCTTCGTCTTCTTAAAGACATTCTTGACTAACATCAACACACTACGTTGAATCCCAACGATAACTAACGCTCACGAACGTTACAGCGCGTATTTACAGCAAACCTGCTTTGCATGTTCCGAGGAGCGCTACTAGCGCCACATGTATGCGCCGAGCGCGAAATGTGCATAGACGTCATCTTACAGATGTACTCTCACCGCCTACCAACTGTCGTTTATCTAACACAACGCCTTCTTGGTGTTGGGATTTTTTTCCGTCAGTGTATATACATAAATACATTTACACATGAATGCATACATACATACATACATACATACATACATACATACATTCATACATACATACATACATACATATCATTAAGCTGTTCTCTTAGATTTAGGGGTTTGTTCCTCAAAGAAAGACAAGTACACATTTAACTGACAGAACTAGAATTTTCTTACTGTTGATGTGTCAAATGTCTCCATTTACAACGATCTTGGCACACCGCTTGAGCTTCATTCACATCCATCACACGCTGCACACAAGACCTTTTGTATTTCATATTCATAATCTTTTTCTCTTGGAGACATTCCTGGATCCAGTCCTCCGAAGATTTCCTGAGCCTTCCTCTATCTTTCTTCTCTGCCACTTGGACTGAGAAAACACTTTTATTCAGCACCTCATCACACATTCTTTCAATATAGCCAAACCACCTAATAATATTAGTCTTGACTTTATTAACAACATTTGACTCACATTATGCATTTGCAACACATCTTCATTCCTCACACGACCACCGGGTGTCTTAAAAGAAACCCTCTGTAAGTGACGAATCTCCCCAGCACACAAACGATTCCTATGTCCTTTCAGCATTACCCATGTTTCGCTACCAATAGGAACAATTACACATACATACACAGCCATTTCCATTTAGGACTTCGTTGAGAAACCGTTATCCCTCTGAAAACATTCTAAGGCAGCCATGACTTTGAATGTTAGTGAGAGATGGATTTGCTATCTCGGGGCGCTCCATCGGCAACAGTGTCACACCATGCATCAACAATGGCCTATGTGGATCTTTGAGAGGTACCAGCTAGATCTGTGCGACATTGTTAGCGAAAAAGCTCCAACTCACTGGATTATGTTCCAGGATCCTTAGGTGGAACGACAATCAGGAGCCATCAACTGTGGGTTGATAAACGGAACTAATGTACTTCTTTGATTTCAAAACCTAATATATAAGTGTATATTCATCAATGATCAGAACCGTATACAGTACCCTTGTGTCTCGCACTCCTCTAAAGACAGATGCTGTAGTTTTTTGTTGGCATACTGACAAATCCTACAGTGAAGTACGATATTATTAAGAACACCTAAGTGTAATCACCAATATTCCATCCTTACTTACGAGCGCACCTATGGCATTGAAACATCTTTATTAATAACTCACTGAGGCGGTTTCATATATGTATGAAGCTGAAATAGAACCAAGATGAAAAAGGCTCATGATTCATGTTGCCTTGATAGTGGTCGCTAAGAGGGTAGGTGCATGCACCTCAGAAATCTCAAATCTTCTAAGCTATGCAAGAACAACTACATTGTTTTGAGAAATTAAATGTCCACAAATAGCAAAACAAGGCGTGACCGGTCATCATGTGAGCACAAATGGCTGGATAATGTTGGTGGGAAACGGAGGCCGGATAAGATTTTATGAAGTAAAAAATGACCAGCATTGCCTTAACCTTTTAACGACCATGACCCAAAAACCTTGTATCACTGCAAATACCATAACGCCCGAAACATTCTGTTGTTTGATTTATTTGTTTAATAACTACAATAGTGACTCAGGGTGACTTCTGCTGATCCCTCATAGGTCGAAAACATTTTAAGAACAAGTAAGGGTAGGAAATGTGACGCACTCTAGACACGTGTTTCGGACGGCTATGGCCGTTTGTACGCACGGACGTTTTGGGCGTTATGATCGTTAAAGGGTTAAGAAACTGAGAGACAAACCCTTAAAATGGCCCCAACAGATCCCAGATCTCAATCCAATAGAACACTTGTGGGATGAGACTTCGATAACAATTCGCAATATAGATCCTTCAGTAGCGAGCATTACTCAATTGACGGACATAGTTACATCTGTTTGGGTGAACATTATAGAAATGCATCAGATTCGTTGAATTCGTAATACATCAAACTGAGTCGTTTGAAGCCAAGCTGCTCAAACTGTTATTAGGCAGGTGACTCTAATAATGTAAAAACTTAGCATTTGCAACTCTTTCATGCATGTTTCTTAAACATCTTTGAAAATGCACAAAATACGTAGGTTATTTGTTTTCCTAATCAGCTCACTTCGTTGTCCCAAATACTACTTGGGGCAGAATGTTTTGGCCGTCACTGCAAATGTTTTTCCTTCATGTCGAGAAAATGGAAAAAAAGCTTTCTTAAAAAACTGGCTGGTTTAAATTTTACGTCACTTCATCATATGCTGAAGAACCAAAATATTAATCGCAATTTGTGCAAATAGAAGCACCTGCTGTTAAACATCTGCGCGTGTGAAGGTCATGAAGCAGTATACCGTAATTAACACCTGATACTGAGCTCTGTTATTCATTGTTATTCTTGAGCTTTAGATGACAATGGCAGCGGACGTAAGCGAGTTCGACGAATTGTATAATGAATTCACCGGAAACTGCACCACGGCATTTCCGTGACTTAATGAGCGCTCAGGTCAGCGGTTGATAGTACTTCTAAAAAGTGTTTTAAGAATAGAAATAACACGAACCTCCAGAAAGGCGTGAGCCGAACATGGCTCATCAATGCTAAAGGTGACCGAATGCTATTCCATAGAGCAGAAGCCAACAGAAGTGATACTCTAGCGTAACTCGTACGTACGTTGAATGCCAATGACGGGAGAAATAAGCTGGCGGAAAGGGAAAAAAAGAACACCAAGAAGAAGACGTCTGATACCAACGAAATTTATACAGCATAATAACGGAATACAGAGGATAACGTGATCAAAACATTATGGCAAAATACAGCTTTATTTGCTGGTAAACTGAAAAATAACATTTCCATGTAACATGGTTAATACGAAGTTGAACCGCCATGAACTGCGTCACACTGGGCAATTCTGGCATGGAGTCTGTCGTACAGATGTTGGATGTAAGTTTGGGAATTGAGTTCCAAGCATCCTAAACCAGGACGCGTAAATCAAGGATTGTCGTGGCTGGCCGTGGAGGCCGGATAAGTCGTTGTCCAATAAATTCCCACACGTGCTCAATGGGGGACAAATCCGGTGAACGTGCAGGCCATGGAAGTTGTCTCACACCCTGAAGTGCATGTTGTGTTGAACGTGCCGTGGGTGGGCGACCGTTGTCTTGCTGGTAAAAACCACGATTGACCGACTTTACAAATGACACAACAGCGGGCTGAATGATGTTGTTGATGGAGGATGTGCTGTTTAATGTACCCGGTACAAACACTAGTTGTGTACGGGAGTGATAGCTGATCGTTCCCCTCACCAGGAGACCAGGTGTATGCCCTGTGTGTCGCTGGCGGATGCAAAAAGGGTGGAGACGCTCCCCTGTGCATCTGCGAACACGCATACGGCAATCGGAGGCTCCCATGCAGAATCTGCTTTCATCGCTGAACACGACAGATCGCCATTGCGTTCTCCAGTGTAGACGTTGGCGACACCACTGCAGCCGTTCCTGACGGTGGGATGGAGTCAGAGGTATACGTGCACTTATTCCTGCATCCAGTAGACGGTTGCGGATTGTTCGCACAGTCTCCAGAGGTGCAAAGGCAGCTCGGATTTGCGTCACAGTGGATGTTCTGCTTGACAACGCCGCTGTTCTTGTGCGTCGATCGGTCCTCTCATCAGTCCGTTTGTTACTCCCGGGTCCACGTCTTCTCGTGTGAGAATGTTCCTCGGACCATCTACGTCCCCATCGTAGTACCACCGATTCTCCTTGTCTAATTCGCTCCGCAATACGACGATACGACCACCCGCACCCGACCTCGCGGAGTCTGACTGGACGACCTCCCTCAAAGTCCGATAATTTCTGAGATCGTACACATCTTCCATGTCCAGGCATTGCAGCTTCTTCAGGATCTTCGCACGTGTCCGTACGCCGACGACTGATTACATTCACTTCGCCGTACTCCTTAAATACCACCGACGATAATTTGCACATTATGCCGTGCTGTGGCGTAAGCGCTTACCAGTTGGTCGCGAAATAAACATCACACCTACGTAAACTCGACCGCATTAACATATGTAAATTTCATGATCGTCCGCCAATTCCTTCTTGGTGTTCTTTTTTCACTTTCCTCTAGTGTATGTCAATTTGCACTCAGACTTCTGACCGCTCTGAGTGGCCATGCTAACCCAAAGCCTTCTAGAAAACATAAAGGAGATAGGTTCCTTCTTTTAGAGAGGTCACGCGGAAACTGAGGATTCCTATTGGTTTCCAGCGCTGTTGTGTAATAATGTCAAACGCGACACCGTTGTGTCAGGACGTGTAACATGAGAGTGATGTTAAATACGGAGGGCACACATTTCTCTAATATCAGGGTCTTGCAATTTATATATGGGAGAGTGCTAAATTGGGCAGACGAGCATCAAAACTGGACTTTAAATGTTTGGAAAAAGTCATCTGGTCCAATGAAACTCGTTTTCTGTTGCACCATGTGGAATGGCCTGGTACCCGTGCGTGGTATGAGTACTAACTAGAGTAGATCCTGAACATCTTACCAACATATATTATGTCACACATATTTTACAAATTTGGTATGAGTGCGCTCAGGTTTAGTAAATTTGATGTTCTTATTTTATTTTACTTATATTCTTTTATTATTGATTTTTGAAAATGTTCTTGTAGTTAACGCAAGACGAGGAAGTAATAAATTCGTTTAAAGTAAGTTATTATTTTTTACCGAATTTTGTTTCTAGCACGTCTGAGACTTTGCACTATGATCAACAATCATCTGTTTCAAGGCAGTCCAGTGGTCCTGTAATTCACTTAAGGTATGTTTGAACCACACAGGCTATTTCTTCATTACAAATTGCAGTTATTGCCATAACATGGCACATAAATGTCGCACCTATGAAATATGTACCTTAGGAAATACCTCTTTTATACCTTAGGAAATATGCAGCGATTCCGTTACCTTTTTTTTTTTTTTTTGAAATCCCCAACTGAACGCTGATCCAATGCGGACACTATTCTGCGCGCTGATTTTAACTTTTGGACGACATAAGTAATATTAGGCTCCGACAACTCGTTCTGGTTAAAAGCATACACAAGACATCATTTTCCATTTCAGACGCACAATTTTTCTCTCTGTCGCTGGAATACAGGAAATCGCCCTGATAGCGTAGGGCGCCTGTACTCTAGTTTCTGATAATCCATATGCAATAGGACGAGTTCATATCCTGGAGAGACATTGATATTGTGTTACGACACTAGCTTTCTGCTTTTCCTGGATCTGGAGACCTTAAAGTAGGTACCTGCCTGCCTTTAGACACTGGGTTGCTCACAGTGTTTGTTAAATCGCAAAAACAGGAAACAAACGGTTTTGATCTCGTACGAAGCAAGTCTCGTCCTCCTTCCTACAGATGTAACGTATTTACATCTATCATCTGCAGCCGTCGTGTGCTTAGCGCAGAATTTTATACGAGCTGAGAGTCATGCAATAATTTATGCGACATCCCTCTCTCTAGTACATATGTTAGCAAACTTTTTTGTCCCTACAGGAATTGCAATTTTTGGATTTCATGTTCTTTCTTTTGTTTTGCGCGTCAGTAAAGTAGGTTAACAAAATGAGGTGAAATGTATTTTCTCATTTTAAATGGTTACGATAGTTTTCATTAAATTGTGGATTATCATATTATGACATTTTTAGGAAAAGTTGAATTCATACTGCTGATTAATAATTTTTTTTTTTTTAAATTGCACACCAACTGTACTTAAAATAGCTGTATTACTACTCAGAAGTTATTGACGTAAAATTTGAAATAAAGCTTTCCAAGTTTCCGCTCATAAACCCGATGGATTTTTAAGGAAGGGGGAATCAAACTGCAAATTGAATAATAGGAAGCTTCAAACATTTGATGCATTTTTATTTGTAATTTTCCTTCCTAGAAAGGATTATTTCTATTGTTTGATGACCGATATACTTGTGGGTGTGCTAGGTGAATGTTTCATGTCGTTGCTGATATACCAGCCGTGACACCATACGCCCACCTCCAGTATCAACCGCGCATGGATGACCAGTGTCAGCCTTTCTGCTGGATGTTGCTGCATGGATATCAAGTCAATACAGTGTAGTACGGGAGCAGGTATCAAATGCGGCTATTTCCAAAATATTGGTAGGTGTTGTTCGGACTACGATGAAAGGCACTTCGGTATTGCTACAAATATGAAAAACGGGATTTTCATAGTACGAAGATAACTCCGTATATAACCTAGTGCTTTGAATACGAAATTTTGTTTCTGTTTGTGTCACGGGAAAAGGTAAATTCAGCAGTTTGTTAACGCCAAGTAAGAAATAAAATTAAAAAAAGGAAAATGCCAATGCCACTCATCTCATCGACCCTCAATATTTAATGCGCACATAGTTTATAAAAGAAGTTCTCAATTTTCTGAACATACTATATGTACAGCACAATTCTCAGAACATATAAATACATGTTGCCTAAAGAAATAATGTAAACTTACAGATTCAATTGCAGATATAAATGCAATTCACACTCCTCATTTGTCCTACACATTATAACTTCGTACATCAGATTTGAACGTCGTTCCTGATGCAAGCACAAAACCAATTTGAAATCAAACCAAAAAACAGGGTGAGTCAAAAGACCTTAGACAAACTTTAAGGGTAATTCAGGCATACAAACAGAAGTCATTTTGCCATAGGAACATGTGGTCGAAAACGCAATGGACGACGGCTAGAGGTGCTGCTTGACAGTGAATTAACCAAAAGATAAGGATGCCAGATAAAGTGTACAACACAAGTTTTTAATAACACAACAACACAAGTAAAACACAGGTTTACAGGTTCGAGTATGAATAACAACAGTACAATGACAAGTAGTACATCGTATTACAGTGTGACGTGCCTGCCAGCAGGTCGCACACGATATAAAGGCAAATAGCAGTCAAAACAAACGTCCGAGTAGCTCAATTGATAAAGTGACTTATTCCGGAATGAGGGGACCCAGGTTCGAGCCCCGGCGTGGACAAAAATGACGCAGAAATTTACTTGGTTATAATGGCGCCCGAACTTTCCGGATGACCCGGCCGTTTAAAAATTCGCAATGGTGTGATGTTCTTTCCACACCGCGAGATAGGAAACATAAGAGAATCCTTTCTCCAGTATATTCCACACACCAGAATGACTGGGAGTTCTCATGTGCACGTTCTACCGAGGATGGCTGTCTTCAAAGATTCATAGTCACGGCTCACCCGTGGGCCATGTCCCGGCCCTCTTTCGGGGGTGGGGGAGAGATGTGACGTATCTGCCAGCAGGACGCACACGACATAAATGCAGATAGCAGTCAGAACGAACGTCCGCGTAGCTCAATTGGTAGAGCGACTTATTCCGGAATGAGGGGACACGGGTTCGAGCCCCGGCTTTGAAAAAACTGACGGAGAAATATACTTCGTTATAACAGTTACATGTATCAACAACAAACCTTTTAGAGTATCTTAATACTTAAAGTAAGTGTTCAAAGAACTTACCGTGCGAAGCGATACACGCTTCTGAACGTCGACGCATGGACCGTCGTACACTTTCAAAGATGCCAGGCCTCTCACGGATCCGTGAAGCTGCTTCAATGAATCTCGCGACGAGGTTTTCGTCGGTCGTCACAGGGGTTTCGTGAACAAGATTCTTCATGTAGCCCCACAGGAAGAAATCAAGGGGGGGGACATGTCAGGGAATCGTGGAGGCCACATGACGGGGCCACTCCGGCTGAATCCATCTCGCTGGGTACGTTGCATCAAGATAGTGCCGCACAATCTTAACTGAAATGTGCGGGTGCCCCGTCGTGGTGAAACCACATGTTACGGCGAATGCCTGCCGGAACGTCATAGAGTAACTCTGGTAACACATCCTCCAAAAATATCCGATACGTTCTCCAGTCAATCCGTGGTGGCCGAAGTATGGGCTTAGCAAACAATCTCTCACAATGCGTGCCGAAACATTTATGGTGAATCGTTGTTGTGCATCATGTGGTCTTGTAGCACATCCGTTTTTATACACCCACACGTGCCAGTTATGCACATTCACAACAGCTTCCCTTGAAAATGTGGCTTCGTCCGTGAAACAAACCTAGGCTGGAAAATGGGGCTGCGCTGCAGCTTCTTACGAAAATCGAATTCCAAGTGCGAGTCGCCGAGAGTAATCTCCAGCTCCGAGTGTCCGGACTCGTTGAATGTGGTAATTGTGTAAACACTCATCGTGCAGTACGCGCATCACACTGGATTGTGAAACGCCAAGGTTACGAGAAATGGTTCGCGTACTTGTACTTGGGTCGCGTTCCACTTTCACTTATGATCACTTTTTCCGTGACAGGTGAACGCGTCGTTCGGTCCTGACCACAATGTCTGCTTACTTCGAATGATTCTGTTGCACACAATAGTTTTTGCGAACGTCCAAAGGTCTGATGATGGGGCACCCGCCTATTTGGGTAGTGTTGACGATGCAAAAGCTTTGCTGCACGGCCATTTCCTTTCGCCTCATTAATTAAATGCATCTGTACCATCTCCGTCTGAGTGTAATCGTGCATCCTACTCCACGAAAGGTCCGCGCCTCAAATGATCCTGCCACGCACGTCTCAAGTCACTCGCTTGGAAAGAGCCTCCTGTAGCCGTCGTCCGTTGCGTTTGCGACCACAAGTTCCTATGTAGAAAAGACTTGTGTTTGTATGAATGACTACCTTTAAAATATGTCTAAGGACTTTTGATTTACCCTGTATAAAGGAAATAGCAACAGGAATAGCGCTGACAGTGAATGAGTTTCTACAGAAATAGAGTCAAACAACACCATATTCTCCATTAAGTAACAGTTTCACATTAGTCATTTCTGTGATGACTATCTACCATTTCAATGACGACTTTCTGCAATTATATTATGGTGGCAATTTACGGCTGCTGAAATCTCTTTATATACAGAATTGTGAAATGCTTGTCTTTAGGGTCAAAGACAAACAACAACCACCACAAACATCCTCACCATACAAAATAAATAGGACCATGCACAAAAGCAAATATCATCCCCGAATCGCAATCCCCGGGCGCAGTGACCGTGCCCTGTCTTCGAGCCAGTAAGTTCCTGTTTTCGGATCTGATGGCTCATCGTTACTCCTACGGATACCGGAGACCTTAACTGAAAAACCAAATGTTCTCTGCAAGAAGGAGCTTGGAGGTCAATCTTTTTATAATATATAATAAAAAGCTCAAACTAAAGAAGCCGACAGAAGAAGTGGCTCAAAGATTTAAACAAAATTGAATTTGCGTATAATATAATAAACTGAAATTGAAACACCATGTTACGTGAAACCCTTCAATGTCTGCACTGTACCGGATTTCAGCTATTTGTAAAAAACTTGATTGAAAACTTCTTTATCATCTCCACAATTTTCGGGATTCCTCAATGTGTGCATGAAACATTGCTATAGTTTCATAGGTAGCACTGTTATTCATTTTCCTTCTTTCTACGCTTTCCAGACAGAAATATGTAACATTTCTTTTGATTTGGTATTATCTTGTGCATTAGTTACTAAACAGTCTGTTTCTTTGTCACTTTTCATGTTTTCCTTCAGCTACGTTAATACTTTCTGCACTTCCAATAAGAATTTCTGATGATGACAGTGGTTTCACAGTTGAAATATAATTCTGAAATCACGATCTCGTTGGAAATGAATTCTTCTTATTCCATTGCCTTTTTTCTCTCCACTCATTTATGAAAAAGATCGCATTTTTTATTTTACTCCATGTTCTTGATGCTTCAACACTTTAAAAAATCGCAACGAAAAATTTTTAAACAAGAACTACGAAAAATCTGTAAAACAAACATCTCACCAATAAGTGGGATAACAAATCGTAAGGTCACTTCCGAAGCCAGCGCCCTCTAACATTTTATAGATGATTGGTCACAAAACCGTGAGAGGCATCTAAAGGGGCACGACACACTATTTCCTCTAGCTAATACAGTACGAGAGCTGATACATAGAAAAACGTCGAGCGTCTTAACAAATATTATTAGTTGAGTTCTTCAGCAATCGCCATTCCATTGAACAGAGATTGTACCCATCGATGATCTTATTTACTTCTGCACATGAAAAAGAGTGAAGTCTTCGGCTGATGAGCAAAACATCAAGGTTTGCCCCGATACATGGGGCGTTTTAACAAACATTATGCTACTGGATGTTGTATTGATGAGTATCACTGTTGCATTGAATAGAACTTTTACAAAGCGATTGCTCATTCAATGCTGCAAATACAGAAGTGCGAATTCCTCAGTTTATCAGCAAAACATCGTGTTTCATACGGATGCATCGTAGTAACTTAGGGTTTCCACCAATACATCGAACATTTGAAAAAATGTTATTAGTTCTTCTGTTTCGCGATTGAGTCCAATACCACCATATGCCAATTATCGATGTTTCCCACCGATGTGCCCAACCCTAAAATGTATTGTTCGGTCTCCTTCAGATATTTCCATAAAACGTCACGCAGAAAGCAATGGAAAGCTCACTAATATGCAAGGATTTGTTGTTTTGAAGTGAATAGGTGTATCTGAATGGATTTCTTGCGTAGATTCCGAAACTGACCTTCAAAATTCCGTATCACGTCAAGTTTTTTCACAAATGACGGAAATGTGAAAATAAAAAAAAACGTTATTTTTTTAATGACGTTGTTTATGGCAACGTTTGTTACGTGTGAAAATGTTCTTTGCAAGGGCGGAATGATTGTTTAAGGAATAGATAAACAAAAATATATAGCTGTTAATGAAAATGCAACTGTTTTATCTGTATGACGTTACGATTTGCGCCACTCACAAAGGCTGAACATGAGAGAATGTTATCTTGGCACAGCAGTATGATTCATACCTCACGCCACTGCTCCCTTCTTTCTATTGGTCACATGTGGCGCCATTCGGGGCAGATCGTGTTACACTAGTCAGTGCAAAGGGAGGGACTGGTCCCGTTCGGTTGTTTCTTTGTGGCTTGTGCAATGGCTTCGCGTGATTGAGTAAATCATCCAGACATATTTTGCTACATATGTGGCTGTTATACGACAGGAAAAAAACACAGGCAAAATATTACGCCATTCGTGAAAAATGCTTATTTTCCATACTTCGGCATTAAACTAGCAGATCAGGACAAAGTTTGGTCTCCTCACAATGTGTGCCTTGCATCTGTGGAAGGGTTGAGGAACTGGAAAAGTGGTAAAAGGGCATCAATGCCGTTCGGTGTACCCATGGTTTCGGGTGAGCCAAAAAATCACAGTGACGACTGATACTTCTGCACAGTGAATATCGTGCGCCATACCAGAACCAGTAAGCGTAATATTGTGTATCCTAATATCCCATCTGCCATAAGACCAGTGCCCAAAGTGAATCCATCCCTGTGCCATCCCCGTCTAATATCAAGCCCCAACAGACACCGATTCAGACGGTGATATAAGTGATGAGATGTACCAACCGGACAGCATGGAGAATGAAACCCCAGTCCCATATACCCAGCATGAACAGAATGATTTGGTTCGTGATCAGAATTTACCTAAAGACTCAGCAGAGATTTTAGGATCACGACTTCAGGAAAAGAATTTACTGTGTCCTAATACGAGATTCTCCTGGTACAGATATTGAGGAGCAGAATTCGTTCCGTTTTTTGCTGAGGGAGGCGGTTTGGTATATTGTCGAGACATTTCGGCAGTCATGAAATACTTCAACATTAATTACATGTCAGGACAATGGAGGTTGTTCATAGATGCCAGCAAATCCAGTTTAAAAGGTGTTTTATTACACAATACTGACATCCATCCATCCATCCCCGTAGCACATTATGTGACTTTGAAAGAGACATACGAGAACCTTAAATTACCGCTGAAAAGTGTGCAGTACCAGTTTCATGAATGGTTATTGTGCGGGGATTTCAAGGTGATTGGAATATTACTCGGCCAACAAGCTGGCTACACCAAATTCCCTTGCTTTTTGTGTGAATGGGACGCCAGAGCAAGGACTTAACATTGGGTTCGGCAGCAGTGGCCAGTCGGAAGTACATTCACAGCTGGCGAAAAAAAACATTGCTTCACTTCCACTGGTTGATCCCTCAAAAATACTGTTGCCACTTTTACACATTAAACTTGGCTTAATAAAGCAATTCGTGACAGCTTTAAGCAAGGACAGTAAATGCTTTCAGTATCTTGGTGGTAAGTTTCCATCAGTCACGTCTGAAAAAATTAAAGCTGGCATTTTCATAGGCTCTCAAATACGAAAATTAATGGCAGACAACATATTCGAGGAAACCATGAGCGAGTGCGAATTGCGAGCATGAACTGCATTCAAAAATGTGGTACACAACATTTTGGGGAACACGAAGGCTTCAAATTACACCACTTTAGTCGAGCACATGCTGGAATCCTATGAACAGCTTGGTTTCAACATGAGCGTCAAAGTCCACTTTCTTCATGCTCATCTAAATTACTTTCCTAACAATCTTCGTGATTTTTCGGAAGAACATTGCGAGCGCTTCCATCTGGATATTAAAGTGATGGAAAAGAGATACCAAGGAAAGTGGACTTTACATATGATGTCCGACTATTGTTGGATGTTGAACAGAGATTGTACGGACGCACACCGAAGACAATCCAAAAAGAGGAAGTTTTAAGGGAAGCCAGTGGCGAATGCTAGGTATGTTTGCTTTTGAATATGTATTTATGTTTATCTATTCCTTAAACAATCATTCAACCCCTCAAGAGAACATTTTCACACGTTACAAATGTTGCCATATCGCAATGTCATTAAAAAATAACAGTTTTCTAAATTTTCACATTTCAGTCATTTGTGTAAAAACCTGACGTGGTACGGAATTTTGAAGGTCATTTTCAGAATCTGCGCAAAAAATCCATTCAGTTACACCTATTCATTTGAAAACAACAGAAAAAAGTTGAAAAATTGTAGTTCAGTGAATTATTTAACTTATCTTCACTTTGCTGATGACATAGTCATTTTGCAGCAACTCCTTTGGAGCTGCAAAATACGAATAAGGAAAATACTGACAAGAGAAAAGGAGTGGAATTAAAAGTGAACTTTCAGAGAACAAAACTGATGTGCAATGCTTTTGCAAAAAATGACGATTTATTCATTGATGGGGAAAATTTGAAGGTAACCTATACAATTTGCCTTTGGCAACAGATATCAAGTAAGTGTCACGTTGATGAAGAAATTAATCAGCGTATAAAACTTGGTTGGAGTGCTTTTTAAAGAAACACAACACAGGTTTCAAAAACGAAATGCATTATGTCTTAATAGAAAAGTTTTTATTCAATGCATCCTTCCAGTTCTTACTTAAGAAATAAAAATCTGTGTGCCATACTACAGATATAAAGCGCATATCAAGATGGCAAAGTTGCAGCGAGAAATTGTGTCGGTGTAACTTAAATGAGAAAGCATTCGACTCCGGAGCAAAAGGATGGGGGTCCGATCCTTGTCACGGGCACTTTTGCGAATTTCGGACATGGAGCATAACTAAAAAAGACATACAAAGGCTGCAGACAACTGAAAGAAAGATGGAAAGGTGTATGATTGGTGTAACCAGGAATGATAAGGGGAACTGGTGGATCAGAAAAATGACAAGTGCGGAAGACATTATCATCAGAGTAAAATCCCTGAATTGGCAATGGGCTGAATATATCGCAAGAAGAACGGACCAGTGATGGAGAACTGAAATTTCAGACTAGATACCAAAGAACAAGACAAGACGCAGAAGAAGACCTTGTGGGAGATGGGTGGATACAATTCGAAAGCTTGCCAGAATGACATAGAGGGAACTTGCTCCATTCTGACGAAAATTTCCATTTAATATGCAAAATGTTTAATACTACAATTACGCAGCTCAGCTATTCTGTGGTTTTGAAGTGAATTATCGCTGATAACTGTTTTGTAGTGGTGTGATCAGAATTTCAATTCTGGAGGTGGGTTAACAGGATAAAAATATTGTTTCTCAAACAGCACCATTGACTTTTTTAAATGTTTTAAAATTCTGAAGCACTCAAATTTTAGAAATAGCATGACAGAGAAAGGGAGGGTAGGGAATACGGATTTTTTTTTATTTTCAAAAACTGTCATGTCAATGATTTGTTCCCCGTTTCGGGATGTGGTCATTTTCGGCATTTTCAGGTAAAAACCTTATCAGATAAGAGTACTATCTCATACAAATTAAAAATTGCCCTGCAAATATCATAAGCCCTTACTCAAATGTTTCATAGGTCAAACATTTTGCGATAATGTAATTCAAATAATTAGTTTTGTTTATTTGCATAGGGCATATTTGTATGCTTTTGTTTCTATTTATTTCTCGTTTCCCAGATAAACACATATTTTATTACCTAATGTATGCATATAAATTTAAGACTTCTACAGGGAAAACATTCTGAATATTCGGCGTTTATTTAAATTACTGATGAATGCTTGGTGTATAACAGATATTACAAATGTGAGCATATAATACTGATCCGAATAAATAGCAATAACTGGCAATGAAACTATTCAATGCAAATAATTTTTTATTTTAAGTCTACACCGCATTTCTTTTTTCGCACGAGATCACACATAAGTATCCTTTCTATCGAAGGGGAGGCTGGGTGTCGAATGTATTTTTAGAGGACAGAAATATATTCATGTTCGCTAAAAGTACTGCCTACTAAGCCTCAGCGAACGATATGTTTATTTTTCCAAGACATATAAAGAAATGAAATTAAATAAAAACGATTAACCTCGATCAACCAAAAATAGGTTGCAGTAATTGTTACCTTATTTTTACATTGTCTTACGGATTTTTTTTTCAAAAAATGATATGTTAATGGTATTCCGGGTTGTGCATGCTTATGCTATAGGAATCAATTACATAGCTATGAAACTGACTTTATATGTAAGTATTTCATGACCCCAGGAATGTGTGTGCGACACAAGGAAAAACAAACACCTCTCCATGCTCTTACCGGAGGCACAGGGCTATTAGTCTAATCCCATTATCATATCTGTGTATCAGTACCGTCTTGCACCTCCTCTCAAAGGGGATCGTCAAAAACTCGATTCCGCTAGTGAAACAGCTTCGTCCACATAGCCAGTCGCTCATGGGAAGAACGTTCGCCAAACTCAGAACCGAAATTAAGGTGGCACAGGAAAAATACTTGGCCCCCAGAGGGTTAAAATACATCCAAAGGAACTATTGCTATGGCTGTGAAAAGGTGCCTTAAGTCCTCTAGAATCGCTGCTTTCCCGTTATCCGGTTTTTTAAAACTAAAGTGAAGATTATTTTTTGAAGATTTTGCTTATTTACTGAAAAAAAAAAATCGTTTCTTTTAATAGTTCAGTAATTTTTGACGGCAAAACAGCCGTCAAAAATTTCTGGTTATTTCTTTAACCAGTTTAATATGGCGTTTCCTCAAAATGTTTGGTAAAACACAAACCTTCTGCTGAGTCTAAAAGACATCTTAGCCATGAGGCCCCCCACCTGACTGCGGATGGTTGCGGCGGTAATTAGTATGCCCATGTGCACAGGTTCTGACTCTGTTCGGAACAACATACTCAGGTGAACAGTTGTTTTCAAGAATGAACCAAGTAAAATGTCTTGGAAGGAATAGATTAAGTGATAGTTACTTATTTTCAATTTTAAAAGTAACCTGTTCAAAGGACGTTATTCCAAATATCGATAAGTAAGTGATAGAAAAGCTAATCCAAGTTTCTGGTCAGAACATCTAATATTTTCTGTATTGTGGAGTTTCAGACAATTAGCGCTTAAGAAGGGGTACCGTACACCTTTGCGGTTTCACTATATCCCCTGTCTGAAAACAAAACAGAAAAGTATGAGGGCCCAGAATGCACCCCAAGGAAGATCAGAAGCAAAGAAGATATATTACAGCCACTGTTCAGCATCGATTATTCCTCAGTGGCTAAGATAGTCAACCCCGGTTTTGCGGATTGCAGACGTATCTGTTTGCTGTCCCGTGTACCCTGTTCAATTGGTAAAATGTGATTATATTAAGATTTCAGTGAAAATAATTCTTACGTAAAAGTCATTGTTTTCAGAAATGAAGTATTTGTTTTTACTATTTACAAGTGCAACGCCATTGGGGTAGTTCAGTAAATTTGATATTTATTCATAAGGAATTTATTAGTATTTTTGCAGCCCCCTAAATTCCTTCAGAACTGGAAAGTGGACCTTCCATAGTCTGAGTTTGAGCAACTCTCCTACAGCCTCGGTGAGACCGATAGGCAAATGAAGAGTCGCTAAGATTTCCTTAGTTGTTTCAGCTCCCTACTTGAAAGTTTAGCAAAGGGCAGTAACAATACATAATTTTACTAAATTTGTTTTATGAGCCTCGATATATTAAATTAATACATAATTAATATTTTCATGAAATTACTACAAATATGTTTTCCATATATGTCTTGCTGAATATGAAGTACTTTCACACTCGATTCGTCACATATCAAAACTGCTTCTTTTAAAAAGAGCATTATTTTGATCGTTATTATTATATTTACCCTGGACTTACTTGTCCTAAGTATTGTCAACTTTTGTCTATGGTTTTTATGATAAAGGACAACAAGAAAGATGGTGATCTATAATTATCCGATGTCTTTGCCGTTTTATTTCATATGGTTTTTGTGATAAAGGACTGCAGGAAGGATCACGGGGATCCATAATTCTATGATGTCTTTGCCGTTTTTTCTTAAATGCATTGAACATAAGGTGATAATATTTACTCATGGAAACTGTGTCAACTGCATAACCCCTGCACATAATTGTATCAGAAAAATATGACCGTAATATCACACATTTCTGCATCTAATGGCTTAGTCATTGGCCTAGAGCACTGATTTCAGCCGCATGGGTGTCCTGCTGCCTTCTATCCAAACCTTTTGATTTTTCAAGCAATACAAACAATCCGAGTATAATCTAAAGTACTACCAGAAAATATTTCATTTTCAGCGGTGCGTGTTTCCTCGTATTCAACAGATATTAATTGATGATCTATTCACAGTGTTCGAAACAGTGACAAACCACTAACATGTGCTGCAAAGCCGAGGTATCTCCTTCTATTTTTTGAAAAAGGAAAACATTTTTGTATTTATTTATGCTATCTCTCACTGCAACACATTTATGATATGTAATTATTCTAGAACTGCTTTTGAGATTGAATTTCTGCACTAAAAGGCTTCTCCAAAGGTAGAACCAAATGCTCGGAAACCGTATGAAGGATTGTATGTGGGGTCGTTGTCTTTGCTGTCGCACCTCTGCGACCCGGCTGTGAGTTGAGAAGCACTACAATAGTCAATGCGCAATACAGTCATTGGTCAGGCAACAAACTCTCATTCCTCTCGGTTCGTGATAGAAAGGTGCTTTGTGTGGAAGTTCTTTCCGCTGAAAAAATACAGCACGAGGTAGCGTAAAGCCCTAGTGAGTGTCTAGTTTATTACCGGCAAATTTTGTTAGCAAGATATTAATTATTATGTTGTGTTTACAGGTCGTTTTTCCTTCAGAGGTAAAACGATGAATTAATAAAGTTTATAATTTTTACTCCTATTTTTATCGTTTTAGTGTTTCATTCTGACTATTTTTTTATTTTAATTTTATCATTGTTTCTAGTCTGTCTGATAGTGAAAGACAGAACAAGAACATTCCTGCGTAAGCTCAAACTTGATATGAAATTTCATTTCCAAGGCACCACCACGGTGCTATTTATATCAGAATTTATATGTCCTTGATGATTGATAGATCTATTTTATTCAAGCAAAGGTGTTAGTTCTGAAAACATATGCAACATGGCGTTTCGTCAGTGAAAGCTTTAAGATGTTGAGACAAAGATGCTATTGAATGCGATTAGAGAAATACTTCCAAGTATTCTATCAAAAATCCTTCAGATTTACCTGCATTAACAGTGGTTCGAAGTTTCCTGTATTTGGATAAACTATAATAATGTCGATCATTTATTGTAATTTGGTTTCTCAATGGAACGGCAGAGCTATGTTCACTACCCGGCTAATTTGATTCCGTGTCTGAAAACAATTATAAGAATGCAAATCAGACAAGAAAGAAAAAAGTGAAATTATCACTAAAATTATTCCCACATTGTTTTACCCTCTCTGAAGGACAGTACATTTGCACAGAGGATATGGAAAGATCCATCCTTTTCACTTTTGTCAAAATTCATCAAATAGATTCTTGATACTCACGTGACTAAAAATTACTTCCGAAAGGCAGCGATCATACCAAAAAATCATGTCTGACACATTCAAATCAAACCCATATAGTAGTTGTGAGAGGTTACTTTGTTGGAAGTCTTGCTTTCTAACTACTATCTCTGATTTGTAACTAGTTTTTATCTGGAATTTCATGTTTCTATTATTTAAATTTATTCGTGGAGTACGGGATATGAAATATTACATTTTTATTTTGAATGGAAGTGAGCGATTCTGAAGGGTTCAGCCGTAATAATTGCAAAATAATATACATATACCCAACAAAATTTAACCCAAACTGGTATCTAGATTTAGATTTACAAATGATATCGGTATGGATTTCTATTTGTTGCTCATAGAACAGCAGAATTCAAACCTAATGTTTAAAGTATTTAGAACATGCAAATTTCATAAAATACCGTTGAAAGTAATACTTAAGTAAAGACTGTTGCTATTCAATATTCGACATCGTAGTTTCTTTCCGATTTCATGGTGTTGTATTATGAATTGATCGATGGTCTGTCAAATTTGGAACATTCTGGAAAAATACGGATGCAAAAGAGATTATCAGAAACTTGGTGGGATCTATTAATTTGTGGCAGTTTTCTGAGAATGTAAGGTGAAAGCAGTATCATCATGAAACATGTTTGTAGATATAAGTAGGACGATATAATTTTTTAAAGTTAAATGTTTTAAAACGATTACGCCGAAAACAGCGACATACAGGCTTCCCTACTAGCATGTGCCTACCAAAAGGCTTTTAGATTTCATGTAGCGTATCACTTCACTACAAAACTGAAAACTATAATTGACTAAATTATATTTAAATATGTTTCAAAGCATATGACTGCAAACACTTTGAATATCATAAATAACTAGAGTGAAATTGTTGTTCAGAAAACTATTTGGAATGAATTTCTAAATGAAGAACTATACTCTGTCAGCCACCATGAAAATACAAAGTTCTGTATAGAAAATAAAAGTGCAGCGAATATATCGTTCTAAATGACAAGTCATGGTATTAAAATGCTTTGGCAATCGACAAATCTGTTGCATCTAACAATAAATTTCAATGTGGATAATATATGTTTGCACTCAATAAAAGTTGAAAATATAGTGACAAACCATAAACTACCCATCAGCATAACAGATTTTTGATAAATTTCGAAACATCGGAATGAAGGGTTTATTTCTACTATTATAAAATTATTTTACAGATTTATTTAAATGTCTAATTTAAATGAAAAAGATCAGAGATTCTCCATAAGAAACTACAAGAGTAACTAATATTTGTATATAGCAGAAGATACCCGCTGTTTAGTGCATTCTGGACAAAAATAAAAATTTCCGAACATTTAAACCGTATGCATGCGATATGCAATCACATCGGCAGGGTTTGCCGTCAAAATTATTTCAATCGTGTGATTTAACAAAAATCAAGAATTTTATGTACGTGTCATGTAATAAATTGGTTTCCGTGAAACCATGTTCTTACCTAATGAAAGATTATAATTTAAAATAATAATTTTCCAAAAATTACTGCTCAGTTATCCAAAAATTGCTGTTACAAATTTTCAAAAAGAAATGTCGTGCGTACGAATTCATAGCAATGGAAAACGATTTTGTCCTTTCTTAAAAGTCCTCTTGGCACTAGCATTGCCCTGACTGATTTTTAGAAAGGGATTGTAGTAAGGTCGTAATAGGCGCGTGGTTCAACACGTTGACTCGCAATCGTCTGAACAATATGATCGTCAAGAGAGATTTTTAAATCGTGTTGCAGACAGTGCCACCAACAAAATGGCATCAAGTAGCCTCTACGCAAAAATTCTACCCGAAGTAAAAATATAGCAAATGCATACATGGGTTTTTGAAGTGAAACTTATTAGGCGTTGACAGTTCTTACGGAAGGGGGTCACTTAAACTACGCATGATTTATCTTCGACCTAACATTCTGAGGTATCTAAAATTGTATGCCTGTTTTTTTTTTGTTTTTGTTATTGGAGGTTTAACGACCACCGTGAGAAACTCAATGGGCTATAAGCAGCCGCCCGTCCTTTATTAATTGGCACTGGTTCCAGGGAAGGGAACAGCTAGTGCCGTAAGTCAAAAACAATATCCATACCTCACCGTAATTCGAACCCGGACCTACCTTGGACGAATGATCATAAGCCATCACTTAGACCACTGCACCACTCTGAAGGCGTTTGCCTGGTTGCAGAAAGCAATCTAATGGAAGAAATGAAAATAACATGATACGTGCTCTCTTTCCATTTCATCTGCACTTCTGATGAGTACTGTTGCTATTCACTTGGGAAAACTAAAATTAAAAAGTATTGTTCGTAAATTAAGATTTATCAGCATTTACTTGTTTCTCCAGCGATTGTTTCTTAACGAAGGCACCAAGGGCATCAAAGTGCAGTACACACGGAAATTGTTCAAACCCAGTTTTTCCAATGAGTGGCGTAGAATATTATGGGTAAGAAAATGGAGCATGTCCGGCAGCTATTTTTTTTAAACTGTGATTTCCATTTCATGCGTACTTTTTAAAAAAGACTGAAAAATAGTGTTCAACTTTTTGTGCTTATTTTAAAATAATATCATTTTTTTCCGTTTTACTGAAATAGTATTTAATATTTTGCATTCATATTTCGTAAAACGTAAGAATGTTTTTTTTAAAGCTCGGGAGTATTTTTACATGAAGTCAAAAAAGAAGGGGAATATGAATAAATAGTCATAAGGCCGGTTCGTTCTCTGAGGATCTATTTGGAAAATGTGTATCAGTTACGGCGGCTTACACGCTAATAGCACTTGGTATATAAAGAAATGATAAAAACGATATTGTCTATTGTACTGGATGAAACTGTCATGATTTAACTGTTATCTTCTAAAATAACAACAAATTTCTTTTTCGTTTAATGTTGGCGCACAATTGGAACTCAGTTAGACAGTTTGCATCAAAAAGTGGAAACTATAATACCAGTTAAGTCCGTCAGATAATATGATCGAATATCAATATATAACCGTTCATTTTATTACTATAAAGAAGAGTGGACGGTTAAGTATTTTAACTAAACTTTTTAAAAAGTGATGAGTAATAAGTTCGAAAATTAAAATATATATATTTAAAATTCATATGATTCTTAACTACCGCTCTACCAACTGTTTCTGAAAAAAACTCGCCAAACTTTTCCCTTTGGTGAATAATTTGTGTAGAAAAACAGAACATAATAATGAAATACGTTGAAGTTTGAATGGGGTGAATCATTGAACAAATATCGATCACATTCCTTGATGGGAAAGACGTTTCCTTAAAGAGCAGACGCAATTAGGCAAGATTCATGTATAGTTAACACTACAGGCGCTCTTTATTTTATTATTTTACAGTAAGTTGTTTAGGAATGACATCGTTCTACGCCTGTTAAAGAAAAACCTAGAAATAAACGTGTATAGTTATGTCTGGGTATTATGTATTTCGTGCAGCAAGTGCCATAAAACGTCAGAGCGGTATGTCCGTCCATACATGATTTTAAAATAAATAGTTACAGAATGTCAAGCTGGAGATGTGTCACTGAGGTTTTTAACTATTTATTTCAAAATCGTGTATGGACGGAATTACCGCGGTATTTGCTGCACGAAATATATTATACCAAGGCACTTGCTGCACGTAATACATAATACAAATAATTTGCTTTTTAGAGCTTTTGAGGATTTTATCGCATAGCAACAGTGAAATGGAGACTTCGATCAGATACTTTGAACGATTCAGACTCAAATTAATAAGGGAAGAACAACAACTTACGTTCTTATTGAACTGCAGGGATCTCAACATCACTCAAAAGTTTCTTAAAATACGAAACATCCCAATATCGAAGAATAAAGATGCTCGTGTGTTGGCTACGGCTGAAAGAAAACGGATTTTGGTGACTATTCGACAAAAAAGATGATTCATAGACTACCTACAAGGTCAATTTTATAAAGCTTACTTATTTATGTGTAATTGGGTTCCCTCAACCTTGGTCGAAACCTCAATCACTAAAATTATGTTGATTTGTAGGAAACCACATGATAGGGAACAAGTTACACATGTTGACATATTACGGAACTTGGTGGCCGACGAAATCTATAATAGGCATCCAGCAAAACAATTTGTTAGTTAGTCTACAGATTTCCCCACTCATCCTTTGTTTGTCAATTACAGTGCTGTTTTTCTTAATCAAGCACAGATTAATACATTATCTAGGGGCCCAAATTCCGCTTACCCAGTGCTTAACGTTAACATGTTCAATATCGTTACTCAGGCGGAAACAATTTCCCAGGCATTACCTATAGAAGATCGCGACTCTACACGTTACCACGTGACCAAAATTATAAAAAAAAACAGTGGAATAGGAGGGTGGACAATTGCGAAAGATCAACCCTCAAAGAAGAAATGCGGGAACTAAAGGCCCTAAAAACTGACTCAAGATTGGCCATTACAACGGCAGATAAGTCATCCCACATAATTATCATTGTTAGACAAGATTACAAATATAGGATGAATGAAGTTATAGATACAATTCCACGTAAATCCGTAACTAAGACCCCACAGCAGCAGTTTTGATGGCCATCAGCAAATTAAAATACCATGGATCTTTACCGGAGACCATCAGCATTTGCCTACAACCTCCTCTAGGCCCGCGTGTGCCAGATATTTTTAGTAAAGTCAAGATTCATAAAGAGGGTAACCCCCTCTGCCCCCTTGTTTCGGGGACACACAGGCCATCTTACCTCCTTGAGAGAGCGCTGGGCAATTTTCTCAAACCACTGACGACAAACACCAGCTTCTCAGTATCCAGCTCGTTACAGGCTGTTAATAGGATCAAAAGGGCCGCGGGTGGCCTAGTGGGCAACGTTCGTGACTGCCACGGAAAGGACCTCAGGTTGGATCCCAGGCAGGTACGAACGCTCGATCCACAAAATATCCGCCGTGCGTTGGATGCGCACGTTAAGCCGTCGGACCCCGGGTACTCTCCCCTTTGTACTTCGCTTCCATGTCACTTTCCTATCAGGCACTCTAGCTCAGATCTCCTAGTTTCCTATTTCTAAGAGTTGTTTAAGACCTGGCCTTGGGTCAGACACTCCCTTACTATAATCCTCTACATATGAAAAAAATAATAGCATCAAAAGGTTTAGGCTTATGGGAACGGATTTCCTGATTGCTTCACTCGACGTCACCTCGTTATTCCCTAACTTATCGGTGACAATTGTACATGACATTATCCAGGACAAATGAATCGCACAGGCCATTTGTTCACAGGTACAGATTGATTCCATCATGTCTGCGTTACGTTTAATTTTCAAACGGACATATTTTAAATTTAACAACAAGTTTTACAAACACATAGAGTTATGGATTCCCTCTCTCACCGGCACTAGCAGAAATCCTTTTGTAATAACAGCTGGATGAGAGTGTCTTGGAATCTTGTAGTTTAAACCCATCCATGGACATGAGATACACTGACGATGTATTTGGGATTTGGCCCTATTCAATACAGGACTTACATGCATTGACCGAGGACTTGTCTTCCGTTTACCCAACAATACTTTTCACAACGGAACAGGAAAATAAAAATTATTTAGCTTTCCTGAACATTCTTGAAAAGAGACATCAGCCCTCAGACCTGCTATCATTTACGGGTATAGGAAGTCAACTTCTAAACCTTCCCTGATTCCAAAACCGTCAGCTCAAAGGTTAAAAAATGTCTGCCGTCCGATGTATGTTTAATAGAGCTTACACGTTCACCTCCAAACAGCATCTTAGACAAGAGGAAATCAAAAAGGTGTATCAGATTGCTCGGAACCACGGATATACAGATATGATGCTTAATAGCATGTTGAAACAATTAAGCCGGAGGTCACGATCCACCCTTCAGGGGGACAGAACTACACGTAGATTCGCTGGTCCAATCGAGTATGTACCGTGTTTAGTAGACACCTTAGAATACATTTGCCGCAGGAACCAAATAGCTTTTGGAATCAAAATGAACAATATCCTATCCCGTATTAAGAATGACCGCGACGATGTAGGCATTAAAAAAATATAATTTACTCCATCCCATTGAAACCTCTGGGCGACTCAATGAAAAATAGTGTTTATATTGGATACACAAGCAGATCGATTGGAATTCATCTCAAGGAGCATCGATACGATGCAAAATGTGAGACTGATAACACGGCCTTATCTAGTATTACAAATAGATGAACACATCACTCTGAGTGGTCAGAGGTAACAGTCCTGGCCATTCCTCGATCAAGGTTTAACATTTTTTTATTGAGAGCCTCTATATCTGGAAGGCAGCAGACAGATGCTGCAATGAAAAATTTCCATTTCATTTACCTGCTGCATGGAAATCAGTAGTGAAAAATACGCTTTCTACATAACGAAGATTTTCTTTACAGACTAAAAGAGGAAATAGCCAATTACCAAAAATAGACTGTTACGTATTACCAGTTGGGACTTTAACTTCCATTTGAAATTTATTAATTTACCACGTTCTAATTTAATAGATAAGTATATCGATTGTATTCCCTTTTTGCTGTGACGTTTATTGGTCACATTACTGATCGTTGTTTGTATATATACTTGACGTTCACGAAGTCTTCTGTGTCACACATCTGAGGATTGGTCGCGCTGACCTGAAAGATATAATGTAGTTGTTGAGAGTTTGTTGACGTGTTTTTAGCTACTACTCTTTGTATATTAATGCATTTTAATGTCGAGCTGGGGATGTGTCACTGAGTTTTTTAACTATTCATTTAAAATCGTGCATGGACAGAATTACCGCATTTTATCGTTTCATGGCATTTGCTGCACGAAATACAAAATACCAAGACGAAGCTCAGTTGTTCGCGCCAGGGTTTAAATATAGCACACAAAGGTAAAATGCACTGATTGGGTAGCGGGTGGCCTAGTAGGCAACGTTCGTGAATGCCACGGAAAGGACCTCAGGTTCGATCCCAGCAGGTACGAACGCTCGATCCACTAAATATCCGCCGTGCGTCGGACGGTCACGTTAAGCCGTCGGACCCCGGTTACTGGCTTCCCGGTAATAAATAAGGACTTCTTCCTCCTCTTTCTACTTCGCTTCCGTGTCACTTTCCTATTGGGCACTCTAGCCCAAATCTCCTAGCTTCCTATTTATAAGGGTTGTTTAAGACCTGGGTTCAGACACGCCTTTCCGAAAAGCATCTACGTATGATAATTTGATCAAAATGCACTGATACCAAAGGCAGCAGGTAACAAGAAATGCACGCTGAAGAATGAAGCAATTTGTTCAATGCTGCTGTGCAGCAGTAAAGCGAGTGACAGCTCATGAGAGAAAAACAAGGAAATAGTATACGAAAGTTATCTGATTCCAACGGCATTTTCTCAGACTAAAGGAGATACAGAAACTCAGTACAATACTTTTAAAAGCTTAGAACAAGAGCGATATCTATTACATTGTCGAAGGCACCATGTGTGTACACCAAGGAAGTTATTAAATCTGACAGCAGGTAAAACAGTGAGGCGACTAGTGAAGATAAAACTACTGTGGAAGTGAAGTTGACTCCGATGGAAGATTTGGCAAACTACTTGTATGTATATCATTAGCTCTTATACATAGAGGACACTGCAGCAGAGCACCAACCGAAAGTAATACAAGGCAGTAAAAGTAGAACAAGCATTAATTTTGCTATTTTCATAAAAAAAGGACTACGAAAAAGAATTCAGAGCTAAGAGCCGTTATATTCATTTCAGATGAGCTACCGCTCATGTACAGTATATCTTTCGCCATATTGTGGAGCATTTCATTTCAAAGTACAAAATTATATTTATATATACTTTACCACAATAATTACAAAAGTAATTGAATTTTCTTATACGCAATTGTTATTTGAATAAAAAAAAAAGATTCTCTGAAACTACAATGTTCCGAACATTTAACCAAATGAATTACGATTGTTATTTCAAGTATGTAAAGCAGGACAATAAAAGTTCTTGTCATTTTTTGAAGATATTTTATATATTTTTATCTTTCACCACTCAGATCAGATGAGTAATTTTTTAAGATTACTGATAGATCCAGTGAATTAGGATGCATTTTCTTTCCATTATTCTGTATTGTTTGCTAAAACTCTCATTTAATCATCCTGATCATTTATATTTAGACAGTGGTCCTTCAATCAGTTTCTATATGCTGGGTATTGATAGTTTCCATCTTACTGAAGGTGACACGTACTAGCGTTAAGTCAAAACAATCGAATTTCATTATTTCGGGACAGTGTTCAGGAATATACATATTCACAAAGTAAAGAGCATTTAAGGAGGGAAAAGGGTCTTTGAAATAATATTGAAGTTTGTGGTAGCATTTGTGTACTCGGAATATAGTGCTTTGGAAATATAAATACCCTATGGCCGGGTCAGTTGATTGTCAGTATTTTGATAAAGCAACGGTCAATTTTGAATAACCTGCAAACGGATATACGAATCTAAGTTTCGTATAATTTCTTTGCCGTCATGATGACTGTTGACGTTTTATGCTTTTAATCTTATCTTACAATGTGAATAGTTTCTATCGTCTTTTGGTTTTCTGTTATTACGAAAAACGTTAGCACTTTTTAGAGTATTTATATTTTCCATTTGTTTACACATGAGTGTAAAGTGTCGCAAAAATTCGATTTTAAATTTGACTCTTTTTTCGAAATAGAGCAACAAGTGTTCTGTTTCATTTTTCAAAACCACAGACATAGAGCGATTTCCCCGAACTTTTCCAGAAGGAATAATCCTTTCAGCGGCCAGACAGGTTTCCCAATGACTTGGTTCTGAGGATCTAATATTATCGAAGTCCAGATGTCTATTATGGTCTGTGACCTGCCTACCCCGCAGGACGCACACGACATAAAGACAGATAGCAGCGAGAACGAACATTTGCGTAGCTCAGTTGGTAGAGCGACTTTTTCCGGAATGAGTGGACTCGGGTTCGATCCCCGGCGTGGACAAAAAATGACGCATAAATTAACTTCGCTGTAGATCCCCATATTTCAGGATACACGTTTTTAGTTATTCCACAATCGTTTCATTTTCGAAAGTTATGACGTCTAGAATTACTATACACATCCTGTCGAAACGTACGATTCATTCAAGCCGTGTCTCCAACTGCAAATTAAAATACATTTATTTACAATTAAAAACACTATTTACAATAAAAGACAAGTACTTTTATGGATCTCATGTCCCCATCATCAGGCCTATGTGTCACGAATCATGAGGAGCTAACCCACATATATACATCACAAGAAAGCCCCCGTCACACATCTGTTTAACATTTCTGTGTTGCCAACTTTAAACGACACAAACTATAATGTTTAAAAATAATTATACAAGTTAAAGTTATATCTGAGTTTCTTTCTCGATGGCTGTGAGGGTTACCAGCCCTCTCCATGGGTTTGGTATATAGGTAGGCAAGTCAAAATTCCAGCATTTGTTACCATATGAAATTACATGTAAACTTTCGGACACAAATATTGTACTTTTTGTTACATTTGAGTTGAGAATTTTAGCATTATTACAGTCGGGCGAGTACCTTCCTTGCACAGCAGCAGTATCAAGTGCTGTGTTTATAGTCCCTGTTCGTAGAGCATATTTATGTTCACTCACTCTCTTATCCAAAGTCTGAAGTTTAGAACCTATATAGTATGTAATGTCGGTATTTGGGTCCTCGTGAATAAGTGGAATACTATAGACACCATGTCTACAAAAATCTGAAACCTTATCACGATCATTCCGAATTAGTGAAAATATATTTCTAGTGCATATACCGAAGTACAAACCATATTTCCGGCATGCCTTTTTGAGGATAGAAATAATTGGGGGAAATATTCCACCTTACCAACATACCTAAGGGTCTCGACCTCGTAGACAATGTTGTGAATCTCAAACTTGTGAAGTTTCTCAACTACTTACAGAAAACCCGATCTGCAAATCCAAACGACCGAGCTATAGCCTTAATAGTAGAAAGTTCCTTATTTCTGGCTGTACAAGTAGAAGAATGAGTGAACGCTCGTCGTATCATGAAACGAAGGGCTGAGACCTTTTGCTCATTAGGGTGTGAAGAATCAAAAGGGATAATACATGGTGTAAACGTAGGTTTTCTATAGACTGAATATCTGACTTGATGTGACGAAGGGTCCCTTGACAGCATAAAATCCAAAAAAAGTAATTTTCCGTCTTGTTCCAATTCTCTAGTGAATTTAATAGTAGGAAATTGGGAAGAGAGGTGTTCCGTAAATTCATCCAGGAGAGTAATAGAATGTGGCCAAAAAACAACATATCGTCCACATATCTAACAATGAGAGCAGGATGAGATGGGAAATTCAATAACGCTTGGTCTTTCAGAGACTGAAGTAATATCTATGCTAAAATGGGGGACAATGGTGACCACATTGGTGCACTTTCTCGTTGTTGAAAAAATTTCCCATCGAATTTGAAATACGACCTCCTGGCTACCTATTTAAGAGCAGAGAGGATAGCCTCTGCTTCAAGTGGAGGAATGGATGAATCAGTCCCTAATTTGTCAGCAATAATGGAATGTACTTGGGTAAGTGGAACATTAGGAAACAAAGAGACAACATCTAAAGAAGCCATGACAAACTGAATCCGCTGAAAGTCAAAAGCTCTGACACAATTCAAGGCCTGAATGGAACTCGTAATGGAAATCTTAGAGTTTAACGTTAAAGGATTCAGGTAAGAAGCAAGAGCAGTCTCCAGGTTGCGAGTTGGTTTAGCATTACCCGAGACCAAAAGCCTAAGTGGTTGACCTGGTTTATGAATCTTCAGTTTCCCGAAAATTTCCGGAACTCTTGGTCCAATTGGGGGTTTCATCCTAGAAGAAACAGAAGTTGGCAGAAAAGCTTGGTTACGGAGTTTACTTAGATCCGAAACCGTAGCAGAGGTTGGATCGGACCTGAGTACACTGTGAGGGACTAAAGCGATAGCTTGTAACATCTTTTCGCTATAATCTGAACGCTCCATAAAAACGACCTGTTCAGTTTTATCATCGCTAATAATGGATAGGTTAGGGTTATTCGCCAACTCCAATAATTGTTGTTTTTCATACTTTATTTTTGGTGTGGTCTAAATTTCTCGTGAAATAGATTCTGCCAACGAGTATGTAATGGTTTCACGTTCATCCTCCGGAAGTGCCCCAATAACATTTGCCAGAAGTGGTATTGTTTGTAGAGGTCGAAAGTTGGAAACAGGGAAACTAAACTTTAACCCTCTTTTGAGTGTAGAAACTTGGTTGGCTGATGATTGAACTGAATTTAAATTAATAAAAGGTTCTGGATGTGTGAGTTCATAATGAAAACCAGTAGATAGGTCTGAAGGTTGTAGTCTATAAGTACGCCCTAAAACCAGTTCACGAAGTTTTTCTATGTGTCTGTCAGTAACATTGTTCATTTTATTTTGCAGTGAGGTAAAAAACTTCTTCAGTAGCTTACCTAATATAATAGAATGGGTACGTTCCGTCAATTTAACATTATCTCTATAGGATTGACGGCTGAGTAAATCAATGAAACTTCTTTTTCTTCGTACCTCTGAAATCAATTGCTTCTTCTCTGCGTTGACGATGACACAGGCATCTCTCTGTGACACAACCCATGGAGACGCCTGGTAACCCTCACAGCCATCGAGAATGAAACTTAGATATAACTTTGACTTGCATAATTATTTTTAAACATTACAGTTTGTGTCTTTTAAAGTTGGCAACACAGGAATGTTAAACAGACGTTTGACGGGGGCTTTCTTGTGATGTATATATATGGGATAGCTCCTCATGATTCGTGGCACATAGGCCTGATGATGGGGACATGAGATCCCTGAAAGTACTTGCCTTTTATTGTAAATAGTGTTTTTATTTGTAAATAAATGTATTTTAATTTGCAGTTAGAGACACGGTTTGAATTAATCGTACGTTTCGACAGCATGTGTATAGTAATTCTACAGTTTTCGTGCGAAATATATTATTTGTATGACGTCTAGTTGAATGTGATAGTAGAAAACTTGTGAAAAAAATATGATTTTCTCTGCAGTTTGCAAATTTCTTTCCTTTGTTTTTTCTGTTCCATGTGATTATTTCCAAATTTTCTCTAAAAATTATATGACAAAATATTAATGCAGGCCCGGTGGCGCGGTGGTCTAAGCGATGACCTCTGATCATTCGTCCGAAAGGGGTCCGGGTTCGAATCTCGGTGAGGCATGGACGTTGTGTTTGTCTTACGGCACTAGCTCTCTTCCTTCCCTGGAACCAGTGACCCTAAATTAGGGACGGGCGACTGTTTTTATCCTATTGAGTTGCTCATGGTGGTCGATAAACCTCCAAATAAAATAAAAATAAAAAATATTGATCGGATGTCTTTATAAAGAAATACAATTTAGAAATAACAAATGGATAAACAGTTCAAAGGTATATACATATCATATGATATACTGTGCAATTTTAACTTATTTCATAGATTAGAACCCGGTTTCCGTACATTAACGATGATATAGATATCGCCACATCAGATGGGCAATAGAATTGAAGCATTTTGTATGAGCCAATTAGATCCGGCATTTCTATAATACCTTCATTGATAATTTTGCTTTTGTAATCTGATCGGTATCATATAATAAAATTTATTATTATTTTTTTTGTTACCTTAACATAATTTATTTTACAAACTCGGGTCCACATGTCATCGCTTTCAGTGATAAACCCATGGTTAGTAGTTATTTTGCAATTGAACTTTACAAACATTTGCCATGAGGATTTTTAGTTTCATCTTTCTCGTCAGAGATCAAAACTGCCATTATTTTGAGTACCATTAAACATTGTGTACCAATTAGAGTCCGACTGAGTAAAAACGTTTTAAATACTTATTTTATGGAAATTGGTTGACAAAACCTTTAACTCTCGTACATATTCAGGACATTCTGCTTCACGTAGTAAATGAATAATTTATTTAGAATATATTACTGAGAGGGCGAAATTTGCACATTACGTCACATATCAATAGGCTTCACATGCAATTTGAATGAAACGGTTTCCCCATTACTTTGTGCTATGAAAGCCAGGGTTTTATGATTTTAGATGTTCATCTTTTCTCAAGTTTCTCATACTAATTATTCTTCTGACAAACTCACTTGGATGCTTCTTTTAGTGAATGATGTTCTTTCGATTCTGATTTTTGTGAAAATGTCTGAAGGGCTCCCTTGCAGAAACGTTTCCTAGCGGATTCCACAATTCCACTTTAGCATATATTACCCGCTATGGAAAATATCTAACCTGCCGTTGATAGAAGAGATGAATCCAAACACACCGTACACATCGAAAACGGGATCGCAAAGAATTGAAGTAATTTCTGAGATTCTGAGACATTACATGAACGCGACAGGCGACAATACCAGGCAATATGGTCTTAGTCCATAGGTCGTATGACTCGAATTTTGGCCAAGGCACTCGGAAATACAGTGAGCGAGTAGAAAATTTCTAATTTACTAGCAATGAGCTAGTAGAAAGTTTCTAAGTTACTACCAGTGAGGCAGTAGAAAATTTCTACTTTTTTAAGCCAGTAGAAAATTTCTACTTTTGTAAGCCAGTAGAAAATTTCTTCTTTTATAAGCCAGTAGAAAATTTCTAATTTACTACAAGTGAGCCAGCAGAAAATTTCTCATTTACAACGAATGAGTCAGTAGAAAATTTCTACATTTATGAGCCAGTAGAAAATTTATAATTTACTAGCAATGAGCCAGTAGAAAATTTATACTTTTGTGAGCCAGTAGAACATTTCTAATTTAGTAGCAATGAGCCAGTATAAAATTTCTAATTTTGTGAGCCAGTATAAAATATCTAATTTACTAGCAATGAGCCAGTATAAAATATCTAATTTACTACCAATGAGCCAGTATAAAATATCTAATTTACTAGCAATGAGCCAGTAGAAAATTTCTAATTTACTACCTGCGTGCCAGTAGAAAACTTCTAATTTACTCCCACTGAGTCAGCAGAAAATTTCTATTTTTGTGAGCCAGTAGAAAATTTCTACTTTTGTGAGCCAGTAGAAAATTTCAAATTTACTAGCAATGAACCAGTAGAAAATTTCTAAATTACTACCAATGAGCCAGTAGAAATTTTCTAATTTACTACTAAATGAGCAAGTAGGAAATTTCTAATTGACTACCAGTGAGCCAGTAGCAAATTTCTCGAAAGATGTCCTGAGGAATTGGTAACACCATGTGCATTTGACTTATTCCTTAAATACCTGAAAAATGCGCTGGGCTAGTGAGAGGAAATAAGGTGTTTGCCAAAGAGTCCACATAAACTATCATTGCGGAGATAGTCTGCGAATTGCGCTGGGCGGGGAACCTAGAGAATTGGCATATCGTGTTGCAACTGGGCATTTGCGATATCACGGAAATACCGCAACAAAATCGGCTAAAGCACCTAATCTCATACCGTCGTGCTGTCATTTTGTTCAATATGCACATGAGCAGGAAACAACTTTGAAAACGCAAAGCACGCTAAACCTTGACCGCAATTGAGATGCCGTCTGATGCTCACCGATGACATCAAGATCAGCCCGGTAGAATTTTCAGTCTGTGACCCTCTTTGGCGATCGTCGGACTTGTAACAGGAGTGAGACTCGTCGCTGAATAAGAGGCTGCCGAATTCATCCGCCACTAATGTCTGGTGCAGTCATATCGTGACGGAGAAAGTTATATTTTAGAGTAATCATGAAACTTTCTGTCTAAAATTTTGTTCAAAACGGGTCTATGATTACTTTAGTAACTTTGATTGTCAAATTGTCTACCAGATTTACGAGATACTAGGCAGCTGCGAACTTTCATGGATTTGGTGTTTTATCTGACATGAAATAAAGAACTGTTCCACTCTCATTATGCGAAATTCCATTACTCGTAAAACATTGTTGCAAAGAGGAAATAGCATTTTGATGTCCCGGCAAATAGTTTCATATTAGATACAATTCTCGTTAATAGTACATTTATAGAACACTCTTTTACATACAAGTTCTAAGAACGGAAGGAGGCCTGAAATGTAGAAATAAGAAACAACAACAAGATATATCTTTAACTTATGTGCTTTCTTACAAATATCAGTTATTTTTTTAAAGAAATGAACGAAACGATTTTCTATAACGGTGTTTCGTGCCAGAAATGTGATGTACCAAAATTAATTGGGACACGTAAAAGTTTTAAGGGGATGTTTTAATACTGAAATATAATTTTTTTAAATCCCTGTTTCAGCAGCTAATGCATTCTCATTCTACACTAGTGTGCAAAACTTAAGCAACAACGTCGTTTGACAGCATACAGTCATGACAATGGAGACAAGGGCGATTTGCGGGTTGTACAAGGGAACAACAACTCATGACAAAGGTGATGCATATGCAAATAGCAGGAGTTCGACGTCAGAGGTGACGTAAGGGCACGTAAACTGCGTGGAGGCAGCGCGCGCAGTGCCAGCCGACTACAAAAGACGGCGGACAGAGTCATTTCCAGACATTCGCTGCAAGTGAAAGTGAGATCGATCGTGCAATATGGCTAGGAGAAACCATCAGGATGCCTTTACACGTGGTAGAATGATCGGCAAGCTGGAGGAGAGGCGTACCGTGATGCGTGTTGCCCAAGAGTTTGGAATCGATAAAAGTGTAGTGTCACGAGCTTGGAAAGCCTACCGAACGACAGGTACAGCTGTACGAAAGGTAGGTGGTGGTCGCCCCAGGTAAAAAACGGCAAGTGACGACCGATATCTCGTCGTGCAAGCGAAAAGAGACCGGAACCAGACAGCTGGCAGCATGGCGCAGTGGTTGCGTATATCAACCGGACGACAGGTATCCCGGTTTACTGTGGCCAGACGCCTTCATAAGGGTGGGCTATATGCCCGCCGGCCGGAACGCTGCATAACATTGACAGCAGCCCATCGGCGGCACCGTTTACAGTGGTGTCGCGAACATGGACACTGGACACCTGGTCAATGGAGTAACGTCCTCTTTACCGATGAGAGTCGTTTCCGTCGGACAAACGATTCTCAGCGCCAGTTGATCTGGCGAGAGGTAGGGACACGCTTTCATCCCACGAACATCAGGGAACGAGACCGTTGGGGTGGTCCTGGGGTACTTGTGTGGGGTGGCATTATGGTGAACGGTCGAACGGAGCTCCACATTTTCTACACAGGTTCCGTAACCGGAGCGCGTTACTGTGATGAGATCATCCGCCCCCACGTGCGTCTGTTCCGAGGTGCCATTGGTCTAGACTTTGTTTTTATGGACGACAACGCTCGCCCACACAGGTGCCAAGCAGTTGAGGACCTGTTAGATTCTGAAGATATTCGCAGAATGGAGTGGCCAGCGTGCTCTCCCTGATTTAAATCCCATCGAACATGTGTGGGATGTTTTGGGGAGACGCCTGGCGACACGATCGTTTCCCCCGGAGAACACCAGACAACTGACACAGATGCTCATCGAGGAGTGGGAACTGTTACCTCAAGAACTGTTGGATCATCTGCTGTTGAGTATGGCCAGACGGTGCCACGCAACCATTGCACTTCGGGGAGGTCATGTCCCGTACTAAGGGACTTTGGATTGTTGTTCTCCCTCATGGACTGTCGGTTAGGTGTACGAATGCCGTGCTGTCAATAAACCATTTTCTGCTGCCTGCCTTCGTCTATGCGTCCTATTCATTTGTTTGCTACGCTGCTTTTGTCATCCTTTAGGTACTGCATTGTGCCTCTGTTGTGTTAGTTTTCGCGGAATTACGCCAAAATCGGTAAAGTTGCTTAAGTTATGCACACTAATGCATTACCGGCAGACAGCGAATTATTTCTTTACTGTTACAGATTTGCCGCTGAGCAGAATGGTGAAATGCCAAATACTACACAGCCACTTTTTAAAAATGAATTTGCCTGTATGAATGTCACTTCTTTAGGATATATTACTTTTAATATGTCCTAAAAATTCCCCAACCTCTAAGATTTAAGATTTAAATGGGGGCTGTTTTCTCTCTTTTTTTTAAAGTACCGAATCATCCAACATGCCTTTCTGCGTGGTGAAGAAAATGTGAATTTATCTTTTGAATAAATATTTGGGCTTTTGTAAAGCTGAATCATTGCATTAAGTGTGCACGTGATTTTGAAATTCTGAACTAAGGAAACTTTTTGGCATATACAGAATAAATTGCTTTTTGTTTTTTACATTCAGTAAAAATTTGAAAAATATCAGCTTCCAGTTTTTTCCTTCTTTAAAAGCGTGCAGAAACTTGTGTCAAATTATTTGAAAATATATATTTTTCAACCTCAGCTTACGGATCGGCAAAACGGATTAACGATTTCTTAATACTGCCTTCGGCTGTGGAGGACCGCAGAAGAGATTAACTATTGCATGCTAAAAATATTTGTTTGCGACTTTTTCAAATTTTTATCTTATATAAAATTGCTTTTACAGAGAAAATACAAGACATAACGTTTAATTTATGTTCATAAAATGAGAATTCTTGTAGTTTTAAAGTCAATGGGCAATATGCAGAAGACATTTATTTGTCTAAAATTAAAAACTGAATAGAATAATTTATTATATGCGTTCCAATAAAATATGCGCTGGTTCCGGTATATAAAGATTTGATTTAATATCTATGTTTTAAGTATATGATTAAGTGAGCAATGCGACTTCAGACGTAGACAACGGATTTACATGTTGATAGTTAAATACGGACGTCATTCCATATGGGTTCAAAGATTTAGTGGAAATTGCAACTTTTAATGGATTGACGAAAGAACTTAAGAGACACAAAAACTCAGACAACGAATTCATACCCGTAGGATTTACAGCGCCCTTAATGATTCTATTCAGGCACCATTCTATTTGAACTCCATGGCTGATATCTGAAGAAAGAACGAAATATCCAGCGTAACGTTTGGACAACCGCGTAAATTTTCAAGAACAAAGTAGAAATAAAAAAATGTCTTGTTTATGGCTTCTTATGAATTTCGAAAAAATTACACAGTGGAACCACACTTTTGGTATCTACGATGTTAAACCCCTTTTGGGATTTTTGTGGTCACAGATTCCGAAAATGCTATTAGTTTTTGACCATCAGATCTGCTCCTCACCGTATGAAATATGCTGACTATTATATATAAACTACTGATAGGAGGCTGATAGGTCTGTAGTTTCCAAGATCCTCAATGTCACCTTTCTTATGTAGCAGGATCATTGTAGCGGTGTTCCAATCCTCAGGAATCTTTCCTTCATTAAGGCATCGAGTGAAAATTTGGGCGAGTACTGTTTCGATTTCTCCACTTGCTTCTTGTATGATGTCTACAGTAATTCCATCTTCTCCTGGAGCTTTTCCCCGCTTCATGTTCTTGATTGCATGTGCAACTTCTGCTGGAAGGACTGGAGGAACTCTGGTACTGGTATCTTTCATGATGTCTGGAGTGCATGTATCATCCCTTTCATATAATTTGGAGTAGAAATCTTTCACTCTTGTCAAAATTTCGCCTCTATTTCTTGTTACAGAACCATCTTCTTTTCTCAGTGCCATAATCTGTTTTCTTCCCTTACTGAGATGTCCCTTTGCTATCTTTAGGCTTTGGTTGTTTTCAATTGCTTTCCTCACTAGTTCACAGTTGAATTTTCTTACGTCTTCAGTGATACTTTTCCTTACTGTCTTGCATAGCTCTATATATTCCACTTTGGAAGTTACATCTTCTTTAGTTGTCCTCATCTCTCTTTTTTTGCATCAACATTTTCGTTTTTCCTGATAATTTATTTACATGCAACTTGTTCTTAGACCCAGCTAATTTTGTTGCTGTTTCCATAAGAGCTTTGGTTACTTTTCTGTTAACTTCAGAGATGTCCACTTCTTCCGATGTTAGGCCTTCTAAAGCAGAGAACCTGTTCTTCAGTTCCAATTTGAAGGCATTATGGTGTTTTTTAAGGTTGGTTATGTCAATACATTTTGTTTGTCTTATGAGCTTGCTACGTTCGAGTTTAGTGTTGAGGTGCATCTTACATCTCACCAATCTATGGTCACTACCTGTGTTGAACTTGTTTAGCACACTGCAGTCTTCTATGACGAATTTTTTGTTACACATAATAAAATCAATTTCACTTGTCGTCCCATTTGGATGTCTCCATGTCCATTTCCTGTGTGGCTTTTTCTTGAAGAAGGAGTTCAAGATGAAAAACCCTTCTGCCTCTGCAAACTCAACGAGAGTATTTCCACGCTCGTTTCTGTTGCCGTGACCGAATTTACCTACTGAAGTTTCATTCTGTTGCCGTTGCCCTATTTTTGCATTGAAATCTCCCATAATTATTTTCAAGTGCTGCTTACCTTTATTATTTAGATGACAAATTTCCTCATAAAATTCTTCAATTTCTTCTTCAGGATGACTTGTGGTGGGTGCATAAGTTTGAATAATCTGAGCCTGGTATCTTTTCGAGAGTTGGATAACAAGCCGTGCAGCTCTGTCAGAGGAACTTTCAACTTCTACAACTTTATCCTTCAGTTTCTTGTTTATTATAAATCCAACACCACTAGTTCTGCCAGTATCTGTCCCACGATAGTAGAAGAGATGTCCACTTTTCAGTTCAATGAGATCTTCTCCTTTTCTCCTTACCTCACTTATCCCCACGATGTCCCACTTGATCCTTTGTAGTTCCTCTTCCAATTCAAGAAGCCTTGAATCAGAAGATAGGGAGCGTCCATTGTACGTAGCCAAGGTCAGCATCAGATGGCAGCCTAGTCCGGTCCTCCGGGGATTCTTAGCACCCTCTGCCTTCATGTCGCACTGGCCGCTGCCTTGGCCAGGTACATTCCAGCTGCCGGAGACTGAGGGCCAAGATTTAAGTTGTGGAATCATTTTGGAGGGGTTTGGCCATAACTCACCACGCTGGCCAAGCGGGTTGGTGAGTGTGGGATAGAATTTCCTCTAATCCCGATGGTATAGTTATACCGCTATTGGCGGTCGTCAGAGCCCCTTTAGTGGGAACAGGATGCACCACGAGAAGGCGGGGTTGACATTTGTGAAGGAGAGGCTGTGATGTTACGCATCACCTGACCTTACATCCCATATATATATATATATATATATATATATATATATATATATATATGTGTGTGTGTGTGTGTGATGGGCAAAGTACACTATGTGGTAGACTTTGAACGTGCAATGATCGTTGCTGTTCGGAGCATTGGTGCTAGCATAAGCAAAGCGGCTGCACTCGTGAAATGAAGTTTCAGAGAGACCACTAGAAAAACTTGGCCTAAGCGCAAGGAGTGTGGTCGTCTACGGATACTGGATGATCGAACTGAAAGGAGTGTAGGCCGATTTGTTGATTTTAACAGAGGCGAACTCTTCGTCAAATTACAAGAAATATGAATCAGGGACCAACTTAGATCAACTCTCCACGTTCATTTCACCGCTTTGGTCTATAGCAGGAAACGGCCTGTCCATAAGCTATTGCTATCTGCAGCGAACCAGAAGAAACGCCTCCACTTCTTTCAGGTGCACAAGAATAGGACAGTAAATGTGTGGAAAAGGGTAATGTAGTCCAACGAATTACGTTTTCAACTACACGATGCAGACGGAAGGCTGAAGATATAAAGACATCAGCCCTAAAGCACAGACGCATTTTGCATCGTCACGACTCTTCACCTGGCGGTTGAAACGGTACAGTGTAGGACATGTCGTCGTGGGAGTGTGTAGGCTCTCTGATTCGTGCGTAGTAACTTCTAACCGCCTATATTTATTTAAATATTGTTGCCCACCAGATCCACACATTTATGTCGGTATTTTATCCCAACGGCGATAGATACTTTCAGCAGAACAACATCTGTGTCATAGTGCTCAAGTTGTATGTGAATGCTTTGTGGAGCATCACAGAAAATTTTCTTTTCTACACTGGCCTCCATAATCACCAGTTCCAATTCAAGGGAACGTTTGCGGGATGAAGTCGCAAAGAGCATCAAACTGCGGGATAGGCTACCTTCAAATCTTCAAGAGCTGGATTGTGCAGTTCATCGACTTTGTGGTACTGTACTCGAGCCCACTTACCGAAATTTACATTCCACACCAGGATGAATTCTAGCAGTTTTAAGTGCAAATGGTGGACCAACAACCTACTGACTAGGTGGTCATAATTACCTGGCCACGCAATGTACGAGAGCCAAAAAATAGGGCAGTAATCATTTTGTTATTCAACAATCTCACATAAGATTAATTTCGAACGTAGCATACATTTTAGCGCTTTATTTTCTAGAGATTTTCTTGCGCTTTATAAAATAATAACAACAAACTTTAAACGTTCAGTTACTAGGCAACGAACTTGTTTTATAAATCCTCCTCTTATACTAAATTGAAACTGCATTATTTTATTTGTTTCTTCACAAAAGGATAACATTTTTTTTTATTCCACTGTTAAATGGCCAAGTGCTACGTGACTACTTCACTACATTTTTCTCAAAGACTGCAATCTGGATACTCTAGTCGAAACCAGAACTGAATGTGCTTAAACCTCAGATATCATTTTTAAAGTTATTTCAAAAACAGAAGCTTTCCTATAGCATTAACTTAACTCAATTCTCAGGATACGTTTCCGATGCTAAAATAAAACACAATTGTACTTTCACTTAAGATTTAAATTAGTGCCAGAAATCTAGACACATATACATATAAAAACAAAACCCGGCTCAATCTTTTCATACTAATATCTTTAAGAAATTGAAAATTATCAATATTTCACGCGCATTAAAGCCTTTTTTACGCTTCCCAACCGTAGGTTGAAGATGCGTATATGCTCCAGCTCTGACCGTCCGCCTGTCCGCACGATAACTGGGGTAAAAATGGGTCGATTTGTATGAAATTTTAGTATGTGGTAGGGGACCACCCGGAGACGAACCCTATTAAAAATGGGACAAATGGGGTCAAAGGTCACGACGTAGGAGCGGGATTATTCCATTATCCTTATGCGCCATACCTTGCGTAATAATGGTTCGATTTCAATGAAAGTTTTCTATGTCGTAGAAGACCGCCTGGGGACAAACCCTATTCAAAATGGGTGATGTGGGGTCAAAGGTCATTACACAAGATCGGGATGCATTCCATTGCCCTTATGCGTCATAACGTGCGTAAAAATGGTTCGATTTCGATGAACTTTCAGTATGTAGTAGGGGACCACCTGGGGATGAACCCTATTGAAAATGGACGAAATGTGGTCAAAGGTCAGGACACAGGATTGCGATCCATTCAATTGTCCTTATCCCATATTATTAAGGTGGACGTCGAGTAGTTTTGCTTCCTATACTTCCAATGGAAAAACGTTTGTACACATTTCCTTCATAATTAATTTGTTCGCAAGAATGAAAATTTGAACATCGATTAAAATAACTTCATATTTTAAATTGGAAAACTTAATATTTTCTAAAACATAACCATAATTATATTAAAAATCAATAACTTTTCCTTTGGTGGCGTTGAAACCAGAGAAAAGATGGCGCGACCTGTACTTTGATGACGTCAGTGGACAAAAATATGTTAGATTGCATAATTACGGTTATGGTTTAGAAAATATTAAGTATTCCAAGTTATGAAATGAAGCTATTTTAATCGATGTTCAAATTTTCATGCTTGTGAACGCATTCATTGTCCAGAAAAAAGATGGCGCGACCTGTATTTTCATGACGTCAGTAGACAAACAAATGTTGAATTGCATAATTATGGTTATGTTTTAGAAAATATTAAGTATTGCCAGTTTTAAAACAAGTTAGTAAAATCATGCAATGCATTGATTATGATACGCTTTTCAACATACCAGAAATTATTACTCAAGTTATGAGGATATATGGCTGTGGAATAAATCTCGCTCGTGTGTCCTAGTCTTTGACCCCATTTCGATGATATTCAACAGAACCGGTTGAGTACACCTCAAGAATAACATACTAAAGTTTTGTCGCAATACAAGCAGTTTTACGCAAGTTATGAGAATAATGGCTGTGTAATAAATCTTGCTCTTCTGCAATGACCTTTGACCCCATTTCGTTGATATTCAACTGAACCGGTTCACTATACCTCCGGAACAACATGATAACGTTTTGTCGCAATCGCAGAATTTGTTCGTAAGTTATGATGCACAAGGGCAATGGAATGGATCCCACTCCAGTGTCCTGACCTTCGACCCCATTTCGCCCATTTTCAATAGTGTTCGTTCCCAGTGGCTCTTTACCACATACTAAAATTTCATCGAAATCGAACCATTTTTACGCAAGTTATGACGCATAAGGGCAATGGAACAAATCCCACTCTTATGACCTGCCTGACCTTTGACCCCATTTCGCCCATTTTCAATAGAGTTCGTGCCCCGGTGGATCCCTACCACATACTGAAATTTCATCGAAATCGAACCATATTTACGCATATTATGACGCATAAAGGCAATGGAATGGATTATATTTTTATGCCCTGACCATTGACCCCATGTCGCCCATTTTCAACAGGGTTCGTCCCCAAGTGGTTCCTTACCAAAAACTAAAATTTCATCCACATCGAACCATTTTTACGCAAGTTATGACGCATAAGTGCAATGCAATAATTACCGCTTTTATGCCCTGCCTGACCTTTGACCCTATTCGCACATTTTCAATAGGGTTCGTTCCAAGTCGTTCCCTACCACATATTAAACGTTCATCGAAATCGAACCATTTTTACGCAAGTTATGACGCATAAGGGCAGTGGAATAAATCCTGCTCTTATGCCATGCCTGACCTTTGACCCCAATTTGCCAATTTTCAACAGAATTCGTCCCCGGGTGGTCCCCTACCACATACTAAAATTTCATCGAAATCGAACCATGATTGCGCAGGTTATGACACATAAAGGCAATGAAATGGATCCCGCTCTTATGGCGTGATCTTTGACCCCACTTCACCCATTTTCAATAAGGTATGTTCCCCGGTGGTCCCCTACCACATACTAAAATTTCATCGAAATCGAACCTTTTTTACGTTAGCTATGGCGCATAAAAGCAGTGGAATGGATCCCTCTCCTATGAACTGACCTTTGACCCCATTTCGTTCACTTTAAATAGGGTTCCTTCCCCGGTGATTTCCTACCAGATACTGAAACTTCATCCAAATCCAACGGTTGTTACGCGAGTTATCGCGCTGATGGAGATACGCACACAACGCGTGACGTAATGAGGTAGATGGGAATCGCGACCATCTGCTAGCAAGGTGTGACGTCATAAATCTTTAATAGGGTCCACAAACAACGCGTGACGTAATGAGATAGATGGCATGACCGCGCGCCAACATTCTGAAACGCGAGTTGTGACGTCATAAGATTTCTAAGCATTGGTAACCTTAATGGAACAACGCCATCACTAAAAACGTTATTATTCGGGGTGGGTATTTAACCCACTAAACGAATTCTTCTAAAGTCGAGATCAAGCTAAATCGATTTCTAGTACCAGAAAACGGTAGTAACCCACTAAACGAATTCTTCTAAAGTCGAGATCAAGCTAAATCGATTTCTAGTACCAGAAAACGGTAGGTTAACGACTTTCTTAAAAAATTTTAGAGCCGTTTTCAAAATAAAATGTTCTAACATACATACAAGAATTGCTACTTTAAGGTGGACGTCAAGTAATTTTGCTTCCTATAATTCCAATGGAAAAAACTTTTGTACACATTTTCTTCCCAATTAATGCGTTCCCAAGGATGAAAATTTGAACATCGATTAGGTATCTTCATTATAAAACTTGCAATACTTAATATTTTCTAAAACATAACCATAATTATGCAATTCAACATTTGTTTGTCTACTGACATCATGAAAATACAGGTCGCGCCATCTTTTTTCTGGACAATTAATGCGTTCTCAAGGATGAATATTAGATCATCGATTAAAATAGCTTCATTTCATAACTTGGAATACTTAATATTTTCTAAATCATAACCGTAATTATGCAATCCAACATTTTTTTGTCCACTGACGTCATCAAAGTACAGGTCGCGCCATCTTTTCTCTGGTTTCAACACCACCAAAGGAAAAGTTATTGATTTTTAATATAATTATGCTTATGTTTTAGAAAATATTAAGTTTTCCAAGTTATAATATGAAGTTATTTTATTGGATGTTCAAATTCTCATCCTTGGAAACAAATTAATTGTGAAGGAAATGTGTACAAAAGTTTTTCCATTGGCAGTGTAGGAAGCAAATTTACTTGACATCCACCTTATTAATATGGGGTAAGGACAACGGAAAGGATCGCAATCCTATGTCCTGACCTTTGACCACATTTCGTCCATTTTCAATAGGGTTCGTCCCCAGTGGTCCCCTACTACTTACTGAAATTTAATCGAAATCGAACCATTTTTGCGCACATTATGACGCATAAGGGCAATGGAATGTATTCCGATTTTATGTCCTGACCTTTGACCCCACTTCACCCATTTTGAATAGGGTTCGTCCCCAGGCGGTCTCCTACCACATAGTGAACTTTCATTGAAATCGAACCATATTTACGCGTTATGATGCATAAGGGTAATGGAAAGATCCCGCTCCTACATCGTGACCTTTGACCCCATTTGTCCCATTTTCAATAGAGTTCGTCCCTATGTGATCTCCTACCACATAGTAAACTTTCATTGAAATCGAACCATATTTACGCACGTTATGACTCTCAAGTGTAATGGAATGATCCTGCTCCTACGTCGTGACCTTTGACCCCATTTGTCCCATTTTCAATGGGGTTCGTCCCCGGGTGGTCCCCTACCACATACTAAAATTTCATCGAAATCGACCCATTTTTACGCCAGTTATCGTGCGGACAGTAGGACGGACGGACGGACAAAGCTGGAGCATATACGCTTCTTCAACCTACGGTTGGAAAGCCTAAATGAAGATATTTTACTCGATGTTTAAATTTTCATCCTTGGGAACGCATTATTTGTGAAAAAATGTGTACAAAAGTTTTTCCATTGGAAGTATAGGAAGCAAAGTTAGCCGCCCCGGTGGCGCAGTGGTCTGAGGCGCTGGCCTCTGATCGTTCGTCCGTAAGTGGTCCGGGTTCGAATCCCGTTCTGGCATGGATGTTGTGTTTGTCTTACGGCGCTGGCTCTCTCCCATCCCTGGAACCAGTGACCCTAAATTAGGGACGGGCGACTGCTTATAGCCCATTGAGTTGCTCACGGTGGTCGTTAAACCTCCAATAAAAAAAATAAAAAGAAGCAAAGTTACTTGACGTTCACTTTAAAGTAGCAATTATTGTATGTATGTATGTACATTTTATTTTGAAAACGGCTCTAAGAATTTTGATGAAAGTCGTTAACCTACCGTTTTCTGGTACTAGAAATCGATTTAGCTTGATCTCGACTTTAGAAGAATTTGTTTAGTGGGTTAAATAACCACCCCAAATTATAACGTTTTAGTGATGGCGTTGTTCCATTAATGTTACCAATGCTTAGAAATCTTATGACGTCACAACTCGCGTTTGAGAATGTTGGCACGCGGTCACGCTGTCTGTCTCTTTACGTCACGCGTTGTGTGTGGATCCTATTAAAGATTTATGACGTCACACTTTTGCGGCGGGCAGATGGTCGCGATTCCCATCTGCCTCATTACGTCACGCGTTGTGTGCGTATGTCCTTCAGCACGATAACTCGCGTAACAACCGTTGGATTTGGATAAAATTTCAGTATCTGGTAGGGGATCACCTGGGAAGGAACCCTATTTAAAGTGAACGAAATGGGGTCAAAGGTCAGTACATAGGAGAGGGATCCATTCCACTGCTATTATGCGCCATAACTAACAAAAAAAGTTTGATTTCGATGAAATTTTAGTATGTGGTAGGGGACAACCTGGCGTCAAACCTTATTGAAAATGGGCGAAATGGGGTCAAAGGTTAGGACACAGGAGCGGGATTTATTATATAGCCCTTATGCATCATAACTTACGTAAAAATGCTTCGATTACGACAAAACTTTATCATGTTATTTCTGAGGTAGACCAAGCCGGTTCTGTTGAATATAATCGAAATTTGATCAAAGTTTAGGGCACAGGACCAGGATTTATTCCACAGACATTATTCTCATAACTTGAGTGATAACTTGAGTAATGATTTCTGTAATGTTGGAAAGCGTATTATAATCAATGCATTACATGATTTTACTAACTTGTTAAACGTTGTGCTTTATCAAGAAAATTTGAATCTCGTAAAACCGAGAAACTGTACAACTAGTTTCTTAGTCTGCATTTTCCTTTTCCGCATATATTTCACTAATACAATCGAGTATGTTTCTTTATAACCTGGAAAAGTTACACACAAAATAATATACAGTCTTAAAATGAAATCACCGGCATTTTCCAAATTGATTTTATAGTTCGTTGAAGACGTGTGTTTACCATAGTTTAAGATTTATTATCGGCAAACAAAATTCTGGAAGTGTTATAAGATAACTAGGATATGCTTAACAGGAAACCATCCACAAAGCCACTCTTATGGGAACCTTCAGCGATAGATATGACAAAATACAATAGTGTTGAGCAAGAGAATCTGTGAATTTTGAATCGTAATAATGAGGATTGAATTCAGCGAAATAGCTATATCGTATAAGTATCTGTCTGCGTAGAAGTAGAAATACGAGTTTCTCGCAAGTCATTACCTCAGAAGAATTCGAACGTGGTAAATAAAAACAGAGAACTGCGGGAGAAATGGCGTCCCGTAATTTTGAAACCAACAGATTGATGCAAATTGCGCATTTTCCACCTCTCGTCTCTCATTCAAAAACAAAAGAAAAGGCTTCAACATTTTCGCTCATTGCAAATGGCAGATTTCATTGATTTTCACAGTGGATTTATGTTTTGTATATGTGACACGATCTGCGAAATGTTTTAGATACTCAACTGAGGAAGCAGATAATTGATTTAATATTTTACCCCAGATGTTCCGCTATTAATGTAATTGACCACTTAACACCCAGAAAGTTGTATTTAAAGTATACTTTTAACTAAAAAATGAAGATCATGTTGACAAACGATAGCCAATACACTTTCAAAATGAACGCTTTTGCGTTACAAGATTTATGACAATAAATAATCACTGGGATTTTCAGCATTAAAACACTTCCTTAGATATCCGGTACGAACGAATGTGTGTAACGTCCAGCTTCGTGAAGCACGTTATCTTAATTGCGCGCAGAAAATACTCTTTGTTGCATCGCATTTTCTGACAAATTATCTCTATGTCGAAAAAGCTTTCAATCTGTTCCGGAACTTCTACCTTCCTTTTCATTACATGTTAACGTTGTTAACTCAGTTATTTTAAATCTAACGATACACGACTTCTAACAATTAGGACGCATACTTTTTAAAAATCAAATTTCGTAGAAACGTTTTCTTTACAAAAAACGTTTTATTCACAGAGACGTTTGAACCGTACAGACGTAAGTCATAACCTTTTAATAGATAATCCTCGGATTATACAGAAGGTGAGTCGAAAGTTTTGCAATATTTCCATGAACGCATGTGCTGCTGGTGGTATGTCACGTGCCTAAACTAGGTCAAGTCGCGCACTGCTGTCAGTCGAAAGGGATATAAAGTGGTAGTCGTTGCTGTGAACAGCTTTAATGTAGTCGTTCTTTCTATGGTTGGGACGCCTAAACAATGAATAGCCACAACCAGCTAATTAGCGAACTTTTGCTTTGCAAGTTTGGATTCGGGCATAAATCTGCTCAAGCAACACGAATAATTTGTCATGCGAAAGGGGAAGTTTCCGTTGACTAAAGGACCGCAACCATATGGTTCAAGAAATTTTTTGTTTAGGTGACAGAAACCTCGACGATCAGCCAAGGTCAGGTACGCTGCGAACCGTGGAATCAGAGCGCGTGTGCCAGGTCGTACATGTTAATCCGACAACCAGTCCTGAGATATTATTTGGCGAGCTAGGTATATCACAGAACACCTTGGTTCGTCACTTTCAGGACCACCGCAAGATCTGCAGGAGCTGCAGCATTGTCAATCATGAACTGACGCCAGCTGAAGCAAACCGCCGAGTGGAAGTGTGCAGAAAACTCCTAGAAACCCCACACGATATACGTTTCGTCAAGAGAATTGCTACGGGCGATGAAAAGCTGGCTTATTTCCGTAATCCTAACCTACAACGGAAGTGGTTGCGCTAATGCCAGCTTACGTAACCTGTTGCCAAACGTGGGCGCTACTAGCACAAGGTTATGCTCTGCGTCTGGTGGAATTTCGAAGGCATAATCCACTACGAATTTTTTGCATTCTGTCGGGCCATCAGCTGGAGCAGATGTATGTCCTTTTGGATGAGAAGTGCCCTGCACTGGTGAACAGGAAGTGCGCTGTCCTAAAGCTGGACAACGCTCGGCCTCATACCGCGCGTACGCCCTGGAAAAAACTACCGGGAATTTGAGGGCATCGAATTGTTGCCACACCCAGCATATGGTATAGACGTTTCTCTGTCGGATTACTACATGTTACGGTCCCACTTCCTTCGACGGCGGCACTTGAACATCCAGGGTAATGTGGAAGCTGGGATGAAGGAGCTTTTTGCCGTGAAGGACGAGAACTGGTACCTCCGCGGAATCGAAGAACTGGCAGACAGGTGTCTATAGATGGTGCAACACTATGGCCTGTAATTTGAATGCTATTCAGCTTTCGTCGAAAAAATACGTTTGAAGACATAAAGTGATCCAAATATTAAAAAACTTCGACCTTCCTTCTGTACGAGGAAACAAATGGAATTTGGTCAAACTAAACCAAGTGGTTTCAGATGCTCTGAATTTGTTTCATACCGAAGCGAGTGTCGATTGTCGGTTAAAACCTGATTGATTTGTTTCTAAAACCTGATGTCACACTACGTATCACAGAATATAGTTGACAAAATAGGCATGAAAAAACAATTGTCGTGGATTGAATTAATGAAAACTGTGTTCTTTACGGCATACGTATCAGACTAAATTGAAAATCATGTAAATTAATTATTTTCTTTCTCAGAAAGCAGAATCCAATTTTTCAGAACAAATGGAAAACAGACATAACAAATAATTCCAAAAATAATAGGATGTTGATAGTTAAATATATTGAAACATTCGAATTTTGACATATCGTTATTATTATTTTTTGCTCTTAGTTTGGTTTGAGTTCCTTGGTGCCCCAGAAAGTGCAGTTCGCTGAAATATACATGTGTGTAGTTGTGTGGATAATTAGATGTAACGGAAACATTTCTTTCTCTGTAGTACAGAAGCAATTCTGAAGTGAATATTTTATTCCTTTTGAGCATGTTGTTATACAAGATCAACAAATAGGTACGTCGGCTTTTTCTTAAAAGTAATTCTCGTCACGTTATGTACAAAACGGATCAAAATATATCGTGCAACTTTCCGTGGATCATACTTGTTTTAAGATGATTGTCTGGTGACAACGAATATTATTCACCAGACAATCATCTTAAAACAATTATTGATGAGATTTGTTACATCTTAAATTACACAAAACTAGGATATTTAATTAACGCCTAAGAACAGCTTGTTTTTTTTAATTTTTAAATCAAGCAGTGATGGTTTCTGAGAAAGAGGGGTTGCTTTGTTTTCTCCCCTGTTAAATCAGTGTGGTGCAGCTCAGGTCTTTAAGCTAAAACAACTTACAGATGCTAAAGACGGCACGCTGCACTGTGCTAGTTCAGGAACATTGGTGCATAGAAGTTTCCTAAAAGTACTTATTTAGCTTCCAAATCAACTTACCGATGCTAAAGACGGCACGCTGCACTGTGCTAGTTCAGGAACATTGGTGCATAGAAGTTTCCTAAAAGTACTTATTTAGCTTCCAAATCCACTTACCGATGCTAAAAATGGCACGCTGCACTGTGCTAGTTCAGGAACATTGGTACATAGAAGTTTCCTAAAAGTACTTATTTAGCTTCCAAATCAACTTACCGATGCTAAAGACGGCACGCTGCACTGTTCTAGTTCAGGAACACTGGTGCATAGAAGTTTCCTAAAAGTACTTATTTAGCTTCCAAATCAACTTACCGATGCTAAAGACGGCACGCTGCACTGTGCTAGTTCAGGAACATTGGTGCATAGAAGTTTCCTAAAAGTACTTATTTAGCTTCCAAATCAACTTACCGATGCTAAAAACGGCACGCTGCACTGTGCTAGTTCAGGAACATTGGTACATAGAAGTTTCCTAAAAGTATTTATTTAGCTTCCAAATCAACTTACCGATGCTAAAGACGGCACGCTGCACTGTGCTAGTTCAGGAACATTGGTGCATAGAAGTTTCCTAAAAGTACTTATTTAGCTTCCAAATCAACTTACCGATGCTAAAGACGGCACGCTGCACTGTGCTAGTTCAGGAACATTGGTGCATAGAAGTTTCCTAAAAGTACTTATTTAGCTTCCAAATCAACTTACCGATGCTAAAAACGGCACGCTGCACTGTGCTAGTTCAGGAACATTGGTACATAGAAGTTTCCTAAAAGTACTTATTTAGCTTCCAAATCAACTTACCGATGCTAAAGACGGCACGCTGCACTGTGCTAGTGCAGGAACATTGGTGCATAGAAGTTTCCTAAAAGTACTTATTTAGCTTCCAAATCAACTTACCGATGCTAAAGACGGCACGCTGCACTGTGCTAGTTCAGGAACATTGGTGCATAGAAGTTTCCTAAAGTACTTATTTAGCTTCCAAATCAACTTACCGATGCTAAAGACGGCACGCTGCACTGTGCTAGTTCAGGAACATTGGTGCATAGAAGTTTCCTAAAAGTATGTATTTAGCTTCCGCATCATGGAACACTTATTTTCTCCCTATAAAACAGTGACAGAAAAATTTGTGTTCTAAAACCAGAAACGGAATATAGGTTGTAATTACAGTAACGGTGTGCGAGATGCGGAAGCTTTAAAATGTTAAGTCATCGCTGTTTATCAACTGGCTGAAAGCGCTACACACTCCAGAAATGACGAATTTTACAGCAGTGGAAAGAACGTTTGCTGTCTAAAAAGGATTCGCCATTTTGCGAACGTATCAAATATGTTTGATCCTAAATGAGTAAATAATTTGAAGACATTGCTCTTTACAAACCACTGAAATCGCTACACATTCCAGAGATGGCGAATTTTACAGCAGTTTAAAGACAGTTTGCTGTCTAAAAGGGATTCGCAATTTCCAAAAGTATCAAATATGTTTGAGCCTAAATGATATAAAAACAATTGGGTTTTGGTGAGTTCAACAGCATTTTAACTTTTATTCCGATCTCGGCGACAGAATCCAAGCACGGATCGAGTGAAATGCCGTAGGAAACGCTATAATAATAACAACTCATCACACCTATTTATATTTTTCAGCCACTATTCCTAATTTATCGTACTTGTTGATGCATATCTTGTAGTTACAAAAACGGAAGAACTTGGACTATGTATGAAGCTGAGTATAAAAACATTGATGAATAAAGAACGGGTAAAAATCACGAAATAAGAAAAAACAAATTGAAAAAAAAAGATTAAAAACGAGTAACCAATATTTATTATAATCTTGAGAAAACCTTAATTCCAGCTATGTATCATGATGTAGCCCAGTATGACGAGCTGACAACGAATGAGATCATCGAAGCTATCCGTTTCAGCCAGCAAGTTACTGGACGTAGCCAATTCAAACTAGTGAAAACAAATTTCGACGAGATTGATAGTTGAAAACATAACTTCTTTTCAGTTTTCATGTTGCTATATTATGTCAGAATATTACTTTCTTCTGAGTATTCACGTCCGTATCTAAATAATGATATCGTATCTACGGAGAGTAGTCTTCTTTCCACAAAACCAGTGCTGTAGCAAAAACTTTTCACAAAGCATCTATGAAACAAACAAACCGTGTAAACACTTCAGGAGTGACGTACTGCTAGAAAAAGACAAATTAGGGTCTAAAGATTTGAAGCTAATCTAATGCTTTTAGATAAATGACGTGCATATTCATATCTTAAATTTGCAGTGCTTACTATACATCATTCGTGGATGTGCACAAACTTTATTAACCACGGTGGAAACATATACACCAAATTGAGACCTTTGAGTGCAGATCTGATTTTTTTCTGATACACAGTGGCTGATACGCTTTCCCAGAAAACGAGAAGAAAAAGAGAAATGAAACTCGTTGTCGCTGTAAAAAATAGTAGCCTTTTTTTCGGACATTATATTGGAAAAAATATTTTCAGCAAACAGTTGCATATTAAATATTAAAATTTAGTGGGACCCTTATGTTTTGCTTAAGAAATGTCTCGTGATAGGGAGGAATGTCTTATAACTATGGAAAAGATTCTTTCTTATGCTAAACTGAACTAAATACAGGTTTTATTTTTTAATAATGGAAACACATCTATGTTGGGAACTTTTTTTTTAATAAGATGTAATCTCATACCGAGCTATCCGATCCGAAGTATTTCGAGGTGTAATTGGTTTTGGAGGTGTGAAGTGAGAGCTGACGTTTCGCAAATATATATTCAATAATATTGAGCTACGGTGATCGGCGTCCCCAGGGTACCTGCTGTGTCCGATCCTCGTGCACTGGGAACCACTACTTTGACGTTTTGCCCAGTTTACGGGATAATTATTTACTTGAATCCAGGGATGGTCACAAGAGGACAATGCGTGCAATATTGACTCCGGGTGTTCCTCAAAAACAAAGCTGTACTGTGCAAGCGTGACACAAATTTGCAGACTAACCAATGGTCCTAAGTAATGCAAGGCAACCCACAGAATAAATGATTGCGGCCCATGAATCAGAGGTCGGAATCAAACATACGGCGTGGTAGGTATGTCTACGATTTATACAGATGCATACTCTGCTAGTCATGAGGAAAACGAGTGAAGCGCGATTAATCAGACAAGATGATTAGTTTCCAATAATGGACATTCTGGTTCTTATCTCTCCTTTGCACTACCGTTTCATCTCCTTTGCACTACGTTCCGTTGCATTGATATTATCTAGATGTTCTTATCTCCTTTGCACTATGTTTCGTTGCATTGATATTATCTAGATGTTCTTATCTCCTTTGCACTATGTTTCGTTGCATTGATATTATCTAGATGTTCTTATCTCCTTTGCACTATGTTTCGTTGCATTGATATTATCTAGATGTTCTTATCTCCTTTGCAACACGTTTCTTTGCATTGATATTATCTAGATGGTTTTAACTCATTTGCACTATGTTTTGTTGCATTGATTTTATCTAGATGTTCTTATCTCCTTTGCACTACGTTCCGTGGTATTGATATTGGTAATCCGATATTTAGGGGTTGCAGCACTGCCGTAAACACCGGCACAGTGGAGATCCCAACGAACTGCTAAGACTGAAACGGAACCATACTGAATGGTATTTTACTTTCCTATTATTTACGTTGTCCGAATCTCAGGCTTATTTAGTGCAATCCTCATTAATATTTGTTTATCCCTATCTGATATCTTGGAATAGTGTTCACAATTTTCACATTTAGGCGTAACGCCGTGCCGTGTTTGATAGGTTGTCAAACTTCATTATTCTTCCTCGAGTTGCTTCAACTGTTTCTGCAGTCCTGTTTACTACAGATCCTTCCATACTCGCACCAATTGTCATGCAATTTTTGAGGTCAGTGAGGTCATATGTTCATGGAAATGTGTTCAAGACAACAGTTTTATCAGCTACTGTGGCATTGCAGCATGATAGCCGACAGAACTCTGCGTTCCTTTATATGCCTCACATTACTGGTGACCTCGTCCCCGTTATAACAGCACATTTCACCACATTTTCTTTCACAATTTGGGTTTAATGTGCCTCCCAATGGAAGGCAACTATCGTGGGACTAAGAAAAACAAGTCGTTCTGCAGAAATGAATAACATTTTGGTTTCTTAAACTTACGGAAAAGAGAACAGATTTGGCGGAAGTAAAAAATGTGTTGCAAATTCTTAATTATACTAAGTGATACAGACGAATTAAAAGTTTTGGAGTACGTTTCTTAGTACTGAATATTGTCGGAGCTGACGCGACTTGACTTTTGTTGATCGATTTGGATGTTTGATAAAAATATTCCACAGACAGAAGACATTGTACTTAACTGTGCTTGATTTGTAATGAAAAAGAAGCACAATATTTTCCTGAAGTTATTTTCCTGATATAGAACTAAATTGAGCTCTAGTCATCAAAACATATAGGGGTGACTTAATGAAATGGGTGAATAGTGCGCATTTATAACATATATTAAAAATACATCAGACTTAATGAAATAGGTTAATAGTGCAAATTTACTACACATATTAAAAATACATCAGAAATATCCGTATACCCTACGATTTCTTTTATTACGTATGAGTGATCTCAAGCTACCATTCCTGAGCTGGTTTTATCAGAAGCAGAAGATTCCGGTTCCTTTGAGTTTGTTATAAGGAAGGCAGTTTGCTTGCGCTATAAAGCTATACTTTTCCAATTTTTCCTTATTTAATACCAGGTACTTGAAGGATTTAAACTTCGACAAAATGGAAATTCTAATTCTGTTTTTGGGTGTTTAGTATTTAAAACCTTTCCACAAAAATAACATTGAATCCTATGTTAGCTAATAACCCTTTAAAAATATCGTCAAATAGCATTAATGCAGACCCGTTGTTTGATTGGCGTCCAGCAATAGCTTTTTACAATTTGTTTGAAACACGTCTTGCCTCGACCCCGGATGAGGCCATGGTTGCATGCCAATGATACTACGGTTTCCGTTTCTCAGAACCAGCGATTTTAATTCCCAACGGACGAATTTTATGACCATAAGAGCTGCTGCTGGTAGTCATTAGGTATCCAAGAAAAACACCCAGTTTTGTGGGAATATGACCCAAAGACTGGCATTTCCAAAATATATTAGTGTGCAAGACCATTTCGTAAAAATTATAAAATATTTCTCTGTTGTCTGTTTAAAATTCTTAATTCCAGATCTACACCAATCCCTTGTAAAGACGTCCAGAACTCTGGCCATTACAATTTGGCCTGTTTAAAATTCGCATTACTCAGTTGCCTTTCGCTTCTGAAGAAGAGTGAAAACGTTGATTAACGGTTCAATGTCAGATATTATTTATAAAATTAGCTCATAACCCGTGACCAGAGAAGATAAAAGAACTGTGACTAAAATTCTTATAACACGAATCGTAAAATGCATATACATCTGAGAGAGGAGCTGCATTACATTCAGCTTGTAGTTGTTGAGAAACTTCTTGCTGTCGGTGTTTAGCGTACACCAGAACATCAGTAATATAATTAATTTGTGACGTACTCTCTTAATCTCTTTGGGGCTTTGAGAAGAAGACACTATGTCAGATACTATGTAATTTTTTGAACATGTAAAATAATATTTTTGAATGTTTAATTTATGACGTACGTCGATTTTAATCTGTTTGGGAAAAAGACATCATGTAATACATGATACTATGTCAGATACTATGTAATTTTTTGAACATGTAAATTAATATTTTTGAATGTTTTATTTCTGACGTACGTCGCTTTTCATCTCTTTGGGGCTTTGGAAAGAAGACGCTACGTAATTTTTTGAACCTGTAAAATAATATTTTTGAATGATTAATTTGTGACGTACGTCATTCTTAATCTCCTTGGAGGGGGCTTAAGCCCCTAAAGCCCCCTCCGTGGATGCGCCAATATACTGTAAGAGTTTATATCAGCGGCGTATATTCGAGAGTAGCTAGGCTAGCTGCGTAGCCCAGAGAATGCACAAATAAAAGTTAATTAAATATACACAAATAAAAGTCAATTATCAACTTGATGAATACAAAACAAATCCGTAAGAAACATTACTTGTTACATAAAGTTGAATATGTCAATGGTTTCGATGGAAAAAATACACGAGCGGGTTCGCTTCTTTCGATTATGAGAATCAGTCTGGCGAGCGATAATGAACGGCGTAAATCAAGTAGGTCTTCGAGCGCCTTTGCTGTTCTTATGCGAAGAGCCCCAGTACTATCGTCTGCTAGCGTTTCCATTACAACATGAATCTACGGAGGTGAGTGGACCATTGCTGTGCGCAACGGTTTGCTCAGAAAAGAGAAAATTTCGGACTACCTCAGCATCATCCATGCTTCCAGCGTGAGTTTCGCGAGAATTGTTTCAGTTTGTGTGAAATGTCAATGAATTAAAATCAGTGATATTATATCTTAAATTCGTGGCTTTCTTGGATTCGAACTGTTTTGATAAATTTCTGAAAGCATTACTGGACATCTACTATCAGAGCTTAAAGAACTCTGTGCTTTAAATTTTGATACAGTTCGATTAAAAAATTAACTGAAGGTGTTTAATTCCCTTGATGAATACAAAGCAAATCAGTAAGAAACATTACTTTTTACATAAAGTTGAGTAATTGGACAGTGTTTATTGAGGTGTACAAATTAACAGATCAATATTAATCTGTCCATCAACAACTGCTACTACCGAAAGATGTTTTTCCGTATTAAAAACAATCAAGATATACCTTAGAGCCACACAAGGACATGCACATTCGAGCAACTTGGCTGGTTTGTTAATAAAGACAAACATTATTTTTAAATATGAAAAAGTACTCAGAAGAAACATTTTTGTGAAAACGTAACACTCAAGTTCACACAAAAACAAAGAAGAATGGAGTTCGTGTACAAATAAGTGTTCAATTCCTAATCCTCATAATTATTTATTATCATGTTAGCAATTGCATGTACCTGAAATTTAGAAAAAAATTGTTACTTCTATTACTTAACAATTAAAAATTAAATTTCGCAATTTAAAAAAGAAAGTGCTGTCTGGAGGAGGGCGGGCGAGATAGCCCAAGTCTCGGAGCCAAGATACGCCACTAGTGTATATGCATATCGAGTGACCAGATATAGCAACAGAATTTGGAACACCCGTGAGTTTCTGATAACATTATTCGGAAGTCGGAGTAAACAAACAATGAAATAAGCAGACACGTGAAAATTCAAAGTTAAAATGTTTCAAAACAACAATCGTAAATAAACAATTTATCAAGTGTCCATTGTTAACGTACGTTTCTTGATTGGGCTTTGAACTGCAGAAATAATTTCGAAATACTATGAATGAGAAATAATTGAGTATTTTGGACATTTGTGGTGTGATAAACATTTTTTGATTACGATAAGTTTATCTCATGTATATCAATTGTTGAAACTTCCTTTTATCTTGCAGTAGAAATTTTGGAAAAATAAGTTATATATAAGAAACGCAATCTGTGTTGTTCTACTCCTTTGGCTATAATATTATGGCGGCGATCGTCAATGTTAGACTTTCGCGGGTTGCGGAGAAGTTAGTTGGCGTTGGGCTGAAGTGTGGTAGGCGGATGTACCATAACATTCGGTGTGTGAGGGACATGATTGTCTATATCAGAGACAGGGATGTTAAGTTGGGAATGTTTTTTGCGGATCAGAGTTAGGCCTTTGACCGTGTTTCTTACGAGTTTATTAGAAAGCTGCTGGAAGCACACGGCTTCGGAGAGTTTTTTCGAAAAGCGTTGGACTCACTCTTTGTATAGGGACCTCAACGGGAGAGTCATTATTTCAGGCCGTCTTTCTCACCTCTTTGAATTTAGAAGAGGTGTGAGACAAGGCTGCTTGCTCTCCCCGTTGTTGTTTGTCTTTGTCATTGAGGCCATTTTAAGGAAGGTTCAGGCTCATTCTAGCATTCAGGGGGGCCCCGTCCCTGGCTGCGCGGGATCCCTAAAGTATCTTGCTTATGTTGACGACGTCACTTTCTTTGTTGACTCAGAAGTGATTCTTAAGCAGGTCAGTCAAGTCTTTGCGTAATACTGCTGTGCCACCGGATCCATGGTTAATTAGGATAAGTCGAAACTGCTTCTTTGGGGCAGGTGGGTCGCGCTGCGGTCCGAAGGCTGGCGGTGACGGATGGACCCGTCAAGATACTCGGTATTATTTTTGATAGAGACGGTGTCCATCTGAAGACTTGGATGGACATCCTCTTTGTAATTAAGGAGAAGGAAAGGTTGCAAAAGGTTGACATTTCGATGATTAACCGTGCTAAGTTAGCTAACGCACTCTTGGTCTCGACATGTTCTTTTGCCGGAGAACTTGGTTCTCCCTCTCGGAGTCTCATTAGGTTTCTAGAAAGGAACGTTTTTACCTTTATTTGGGCCAGTAACCAAGTTGAGGCTATTACCAGAGCGGTCCTGTGCTGCCCGAAGGAGGAGGGTGTTTTGGATGTTAAACACCTCTCCTCCTGGTTCAGTGTCCTGCATTTTAGGAGTGTGAAGGAAGCTCTAAACTTCTCGCACCCTTGAAGGAACTTTGTTGCGTATTTGACAGGATTGTCTTCGGAGAAGTTTTCACCTGGCTTCCGATTTATAAAGCCTCGTAGAGAGACCACTCACAAGCACCATAAGCTTGGGGGACACTTTCAGGGTCTCGCGGAAACTAACCGGAATGGGTTGAATTTAAAGCAAATGTATATGCACATTCTTCCTAAGCCTAGGGAGCAGTTTCCTGAGTTTAGTGTCGTTAACTGCAACAGGAAGGAGATGTGAATGAGCGTGTTGGAGGCTGGAGTTGACTGTAAGAAGCGGGATTTTAAATTCCGCCTGGTTCACGATGTCCTTCCGACTAGGAAGAGGCAGTACAAGTGGGGTACTGCCATCACCGACAAGTGCGCCTCCTGCAATCTCATTGAAGACCGGTAACACTTGTTCTGGAGTTGTCCAATGGCCGTGCAGGTGTGGAAATTTGTTTGGACTTGGGAAGGTTGACCGCAGCGACTCAAGGCTCGGGAGTTTTTTTACCAGTGCTCCGGTCCCAACACTGGAAGGAATATCTGGAGGTTGATCATCACTCAGACCACTTACAAAATCTGGAGAGAGAGGGACAGAGCTGTTCATACTAATTACGGAAATGTGGGTTACCCTTTGAAAGTGTCCTGGCACGTCAACTGCGAGCTTAGGAATAGAGTTGAGTTGGATGCCCGCACTCTTTCGGACCATGCCTTAAGTTCCGGTGGGCCTCTTGGCCTAAAATTGTTACTGGAACGAAGGAAAAATATTTTTTCCATCTTTTCGGCTGATAATCGTGCATTTCCAAACCTTTGGTTTCTTGTGTTTTTGTTGAACTTTGTTTTTATGTTAACCTTTGTAATGTTTCTTTTCTAGATTCCGGAATGGAGTGAGGAGTTTATACTTCTTCCTCCCTGTCGGGTGCCTGTTTGCGTACCAAACCAGTCTCCTCCAGCGGCGGTGGCTTTGGGGGCGGCTAGTTGGGTTTGTATGTGAATCGGGTGTCTTTGGGTTTTGCTGTGATCTTTCCTCACGTTGCCTTTCCGGGGGTGGTTTGCCAGTGTGTGTTTGCTTTTTGGGTGAGTGGTGTGTGATTGCTGTTTGTGGTGTGTCGGTTCTGCGTGGTTGTGTGCAGGGTTGGGAGCCATTGTTGGGTCGAAAGATGGTCTTTGTGCCACGCGGACGGCTCGGCGACCCTTCTGGTGGTGTCTCGGTTGAAACGTCATAACAGGGGCACCTGTGAAGGAGAGCCCAATCCTACTTGAGTGTTTCGGGGTGGCATAGGGCCTGCCTCGTCATTCTTGATGGCCCTGTCTGCAAGCGTGAACTGAGGCCTTTTCGAGTTCTTCAGCAGACCAGCGTGATTTGGGGGTCTGGACGTGCTGACTGTGGAGCCGTGGTCGGTACATCGGAGTGTGAGTGAAACACCGCTGGAACCGAACTCACATTGTTTATATGCGTTCAGCGAAGCATGCGTGTTGGTGTTGCTGGGCAACAAAATTTCTTGCCGGGAGAGGGGTCGCCGTGCTCATGCAAAAGGGCGTCCTCCTCTCTCGAATGCCAAGTCTTGGTTCTACAAGTGTTGGTTTTCGAAGACAAAGAATTATCGTCGAATGCGATTAGGCTTGGTTTGGTCTCCTACCGGCATTGCGAAAATAATTTTCGGAGTGCGCTCAACGTTCCGTGACTGGCTTGCTTAATCACATGTAACGCTAACTGGAGAAACGATGTGGAAGAGAAAAATAAAGTTGCTTCGGTAATCAGTAGTATCAACATGAATTGCAATGTTAACAACATCAAGTTTTCCCGGAAATTAAGCTTACAAAATTATGCAGTTAGAACAGAAGGAAGCTTGTTTTTAAAGTAAAATTACTGACAAAAGAATTACACAGTCGAGGTAAGTTTTCGGCAAGTTTTGACATTAATTTTTAGGGTCGGAGTATGTTATTTAAAAAAATTTTAAATATGTAAATTAGTGTTCTAAATTATTTCGTCGAAAAATATCAGTACCTTGCTAAAGTGCGACGTACAGATTTTAAGGCATGGAAATTAATGGCAAATGGTGCAGAAATTTATTTTGGGAAATGTCTTTTAAATACTTTTATTGTAATATGTACCTGTGAGCGCGATGCTGTTACAAGACGCTGCCGTAGGCCTATACAATCCCTACGGCGACGATGTGAAGCTTTGCTCCGTTGAAGCGAAGATTCGATGCGGTGTGTAGTTCACGCGCGGACGACTACAAGTCCAAGCGCATACATCCTTGCCAGGAGAGCGAAACATGTTGTACTCATACGCTACAGAATATAGTTCTTTCCTGTTTTGTAATTGTTTATAATGTATATGTTGAAGTTGAGAAATATTACGTTGTTTTGCATTTGATTCCCTGATTCAAAATAGAAAGTACTAATATCCTTTTCTATGTTTAACAAAAAACTGGGGAACTATAGCTTTTTGTTCTAGTTTGAACGGGTTCCATTCATAGCTGATTTACTATGTCCCTGCACTTTTGGTTCTCCTGTTAATAGCTTTTTCGCAAGTCAGTTTCTATGTTAATAATACGTATCAATGTTACTCATACGCATTAGAGGTTTAATCTGTTTTTTCCTGCCAACAACGTACTGGATACAACAAATAAAGGGTGGATAATGTGGACCTGTCTTCTGTAGCGTATGAGTACAACATTTATCGCTCTTATGCCAACAACGTGAAGTTTTTCACTTGTACTCTTCCGCCCGTAATTTCGGCACAGCAATAAACATTCCTTTTAACGGACAAAGCTTCACATCTTCGCCGGAGCGATGCGTTAGGCCTACCGCAGCTTCTTTTCACAGCGTTGGACTCACTGGTTAATATTACGATAAAAATCTTTAACACACATTTAAAATATGAAATTTCTGCACCATTCGGCAATAATTTTTATACTCTAAAAATCTGTACTTCGCACTTTTTCCAGGTACTAACATTTTTCCGACGAAAAGCTAAGTTTAAGAAAAAGGACATAATATGAATTCAAAGTTCAGTGAAAAGGTTTTTTTTTGCGGCGATGAGAGCGGGCGCCTGAATTTTTTAGCGCCTAGGGCCCCAAAAGGTCTAAAGTAGCATCTGCTCCAAGTAAAACCACATACGTTTCGTGCGATTTGAGGCAGTTGCGATTTGATTTATCAGAGAGCATTTCGTTGAACAGCTCTCTTTTTTCTTCCTGTTAATTGTCGAGTTGTTTTAAGAGATCAAGACGCAATTGTTAGCTGTTCAGTTAGGTTGCCTAACAGCGTGTAAGCATATGGCATGCATTCCTTGGTGTACTTTTCAAGGACAAATAAAAACCTTTCGACTCACCGTCATGCCAAATTTCTAACAATTAACTGATAAAATAATATTTAACAACAACACACAACTGAGGAAACATCGAGTGCAAAAGAAAGATTTACGATTTCGAGAGGAAGTATCGCTACATCCTATCTCCGTTTTTTGATATTTTTCCTCTCATTCTTTAGCTGAAACATAAATATTTATGGATTAATATTTAAAAAAAATAAAGATGAGAGATAACATCGAAAGGAAGAGATACAATTACAGGAGAAATGTTTGATCAAACGACTTCCGATTTTCGGAAAATCTTCCCTTCAATTTTCAATCTTAAAAGGAAACTTTTATGTAGTTATATTGTATTAGACAGCAACGTTGGACATGGAGAACACCGCGAAAAACATATTAGATCACGGAAAAATTTTCAAACCGTGTATCTTCCCTTATTGAGTTGTTTTGCCTCCAACTTCAAGCTAAAACCCAAATATTTCGGCATCGGTCATATTTATAAACAATACTTGGACAGAGGATACATCGTGGGCAACAAATTACAATTACTGGTGAAATCTCCGTATGATCTAACTTCCGTTTTAGGAAACTTGCTCTCCATTTTCAAGCTAAAATAAAAGTATTTATGGAACAAAGCAGTTAACAACAGGAATGAATAGGGCCTCACCTGAAAATAGGTTATAGATTACTGCTAACCGTCTAACATTCGTTTCGAAAATTGTTTTCCTTTTCAAGTTGAAACTCATACATTTTTGCAATGCAATAATAAACAACAATAACATGTACGCAGTGAACATAACGAATAAGAAAACTACAATATGGGAGTAACATTTGCTCCGTCTAACTTCCGTTTTTGGAAAGTTTTTCAAAACGGAATTCCACCTACAGCCGGCTGCAGGAGAGGATTTAAATGGCTTTTGCGATGTCGTTTTTCATCTGCATTAGCCAAATAGAGGTTCTTGTGCTGCCTTTTTCTCCTGCATGACCAAAACAAAATAAATCTGCCAAGGACGTTTCCCGTTGCCGTAATTCTGCTATAGGTTATTCACAGACGTCTGAACTTTCAACGATGTTGGGGCATGACACTTATGTTGTATACGATTTATTTCAAATTTGGGCTAAGCGCACAGAACGGAATTAGCATGTTTTTAGAGAAAGAGAAAATTATAAAGGGAGAATTTTGAATAAAATATGTTGCTTTGAATAAATTAGTGAAAGCTATATTTGGTGAATTAATATGTATCTGTTTAAAAAAGTTTGTTCACCGATTTTTTACTAATTGTCGAAAAATTAATTCTCAGCTTTACTAAAATAATCAATAGGTGCAAATCAGGAGAGTAAGATTAAAATCAAAAGTTGAGGATTGAGCATCACAGCTACAGCATAGGTGGATTTTCGGAATTCTGCTTTTCGCAGGAAATGCTTTTGTAATATCTTCAGACAAATCGAAATGCTTTCTCTGAAATTTACATACGTAGGTGTGTGCACAAGAAACGTAGGTATATCTTCCTATTCATTAAAATTTCCTTTCCTTTTCTTATATGTTTTAGCTATTCCTATTCTTAATTAAAATTCTTGAACTTGAAAAATTAAATTAATGAAATTCTTGAAACTGAAAATCATTATGGCAATCTCGCTTCATTCACGTAACTTAGGCGTGAATAAACGAAATTATATTCTCGTCGACTTCAGCATACGTGTTTTGAAAAACATATATGCTCTTAAAATCACAATATCGAGAAAATAGTTTTAATAATTTTAAGGTTTATACAAAAAATTCATCAAACCTTAAGCAATTTTTTTATTGAGCATCGATGAATGAAATTAATCGGAAACCTGAAACATCGTCGTCCTGAGTTGTGTAGTGGTTAGCAAACTCTGGCACTATCTGAAAATGTGGTTTCGATTCCCTCTCCAGGACGAGGAAATTTTAAAGGTTTCGGATATTTTCTGACATAACATCCAGGTCATATTTACACCAGTAAACGAATTCACATCTTCAAAATTTGTATTTTCAACAAGCATTTAAACTACAGAGAAGATAATGACCATTTTGCTGTACATTGAAGAGCAAAAAACAGTTCATTTTTTTCTGGGGTTATGGTTATATAAAAAAGCATTAGAGATTTACAATAAAGTATAAAAGAAGTGGGTAAGAAAGCTGTTCTATGAGTTAAATTTACAGAATGACAGTGTGTTACAAATTATCCAGGAAACGTAGAGTTACAATATTCAAAATAATAGGCGATGATGTTTGATCCACGTTTCTTCTTTTTTGTAAATACTTATGCGAGTCCATTCCTAAAAATAAATACCGTTAACTCATCACTCTCACGCAAGTATTCCCTTCAGATTCGCGCATGCCCATTTGTGTTGAGTCAAACATTATCCATGTAATGCCGCAAAGTTTTCAGTTTGTGCTTAAGTTTAAGATTTGTGCTGTGGGTTAACGGTTTTTAAATCAGCAAAGAGTTCTGCCGACTGCAAAATCCGGCTGTGATAAGATTCCTGAATGCGGGAAATGTCAGACTAAGTGATAATAAATTGCAATTATATGAAAGGTACGGACAAAACCCAAAGAGCACATTTCCCTGAGTTTCGAAATCTTTACTACACAAAATAATTATCAAAAATCTTCAGCACCGCAAATGTTTGCACGTTGCGTGCAACAGTTGTTGACGCGGAAAACAAAACACATGGGATCTGCTTTAGAAACTTCTGGGAGGCATGAGAAGGATGCCGATGATTTCTTAAAACTTATAGTGACGGGAGTTGAGACTTGGGTTTCTCACATCACACCTGAACAGAAACAGCAGTCCCTGTAATAGAAACCCACGGGCTTGCTTACGGCAAAAGAATTCAAACAGACGATGTCAACGAGACAGGTCATGCGCACTGTCTTTAGGGACAGCAAAGAAATTTTTTGTGGCATTTCTACCTTAAGGCACGACAGCAAAAACGTAGCTGTTCTTTGCCCAACACTGAGGATATTGTGTCGGGCAATTCAGAACAATTGGAGCAGCATGCTCCGTAAGAGTGTTGTTCTCCAAGACAACGCCAGGCATAAAGCCGCAAAGATAATGCAAGACCTAGCCACCAAATTTGTATGGTAGCAGCTGGTCGACCCTCCCATCAGACCAGATTTGGTGCCCAGTGACTATTATTTGTTTTCCCACTGAAAGCTATTTCTTACCGGCCAGCGATGCGACGATGACGATGACCTGATAAGGACGGTTTACCTATCGCTAAAACCAGGACGCAGACTTGCAGGAGGAGGGTACACAGACACTTGTGCCAAAGGATATGAAAAATTACTTAACATCCACGGGGAATATGTTGAAAAGCAAAATAACGTATGTAGAAATCACCGAATATTAAAAATTACTTATTTGTATCTTTTTCTGTTTAATCTTCAAACCGTACTTACTTTTTAGATGGTACAGTACTCCTAGATTTCTCAATAACTTAAAGATTTAGTTTACAAGTACCCATAAAAATTAATTAAATGACATATCTGATGCTTAGGTTTTCGCATGTCACAGATGAATCGAGAAGTCGCAATGTCCTACGAAGTCTATCAAACTGTATTTCTTTGTTACCCAAACTGTAGTCTTATAATCTTCCCTGCATTCAGATAATCAACCTCATCATATTTGTCCCATTTGTAAAAGTACTGGTGGTCATGAAAAAAGTAATAAAAACTCTTGCTTTCAATTTTTTATAAACGCGAAAACAAATTATAACACCGTATAAAATTAATTTTTGCCAAGCTCATCAATCATTAAAACTATAAGCTATTTAAAAATACATTTAAAGCTTAGTTATACTGTTTTCTATGGGATGACCTCTTAAATCGTTTAAATTTAAAAACACATGTAAACGGAATTTCAAAATGTTAAATACAATTGTGAAATTTATCCTTTAAAGTTGTGCAGGATGTTCGTAATAATGATTTATTTAATGCTGAATTAGTGGCAAATGGATAAAAAAATATATATATAACATATTTTATGTCATTGTAAAAATCTTAAGCCCCGTGGAAATCAAACGTCTTATCTCTCTATAAAAAATTCTGATTCCAGATTGAGTGAAATTCTCACACCTAAGATTCCGAGAAAAGTGCTTTGGTATGGAACTTATGAATAAACTTCGCTTTTTTCTAGGTATCCTGAGTACACCCATATGAAACCAGAATGTTGAATACTTTTTGGTCATAAATTTTTAATTCTATTCTTCTACGCCACGTAACAGTGGATTCACAAAGTTACGTCCTGAAGATTTACCAATTTTAAATAACGTATACTGTATATGTAGGATCCGTGAAATGCGAAAACAATTTTTCTTAGAAATCGAAAGTGTACAACATAGCCTTCACTGAATGGATCTACGTTCGACTTTGGCTGCAATAAGAAGGAACGCAAAAGCGCTGTCTCAGTTCTGACAAAAATGTGAACTTCTGGGTCATATGTATAAGAAAAACAGACTGTGTACCGTTGAAATTCTGTAATTCAAATTTCAACGGACAATCGCAAAATTCGTATGGATGAATTGCATATAACTTAATTAAAATGCCATGGAAACTACAGTAAAATATTGGGACAAACGCAGAATTACCTATGGAAGTGAAAAACGTATAACTGAGAAATTGTGCTTTGATAATTCTTAAAGTGTTATTTATTTTGATCTTCTTGAATAATATTTATAAATTATGTTATTTTATTTTATATTGATCAAAGTTTTGAATGTTCACATCGTTTCTTTCCATTCACATCACATATACATTAAGAATTACGTATGAAATATAATCCACTTCTTCTTTATCTATGTGGATTACATTACACTAAGCAACATCCTGTAGAACTGGATTACCTTTGGAAAACGGATATCTTCTTCTATCACATTAAACTGAATACCTATTGAAGTGGGCCAAATTGTTTCAACATGTAATTTGTTATAACTGGTTGTTCAAAAGTTGCAAGTAATGTGATCGGGCACTATTGCTGTTCCGATGAGATTAATCTCTTAATTCCGCTCGCGATCTGCAAAACCATGTATTTACTGCAAAAAGTAAAATCAAAATTTTCCTAACTCAACCAAAACAGTGAGCTGCATTATGTGAAAACAAATATATATCAGAAAAGGTATCGCTAACGCACCGCAATGCCTCTTACCCGGAAACTTGAGTGTGACATTTTTTCTACTTTGCATGCTCGATGGAATAAAATGTAACGATCATTGCTGCAGGATACACAATTCTAATCATAGTCACCCAATATTTTAGGCGAACATTTTCTTTCTTTGATGCCCTTAATTTGGGCAGATTAAATGTTCCGTGTTGGTTGAAATACCATACCAATGCCCGTAACACAGAAATTTGTAAAATCATTTTCCTCGTCAGTATCCTTTTATTCACTCAGCGATTCTTGTCTGTCTTTTAATTGTCATTAAGCTTGCGTTGCATGTATTTTTAAATTTCAAATAATACCTTTTACAAAGACAGCGGGTCTTAGAATGTCTCATTTTAACTAAAAGAAAGTTGCCAGAAGTTTCCTTCTTGTGTCACTTTTCATGCTCATGTTGTTCAGGAATATACTCTTAGATGTTATCTTCTAAAAGTATAATTATGATTTTGATTCCACTAAATTGAGGTTATAGTGGTTTGAATGTCACAATAGTTTGCTTCAGATTAGCAGTATTTTATTTGGAATTTTAATTTATATATAAACAATGTTACTTTGAACGTTAGTTTCATTGATAAAAAATTTGAAAAAAAAATCACTAAATATAGAGACTTTTCATTTGACGTTCGAGAAAAAATGTTGGTTTGGCGCTAGGTACTTTTTTAGGGGCTTTTCCTCGTGGTTTTGGTGCTTTCAGCGTCTTTTTCTGTTTCGGCTGATTCTTTTCATAAACTTTGAGGCAAAATTCCTTTCTTCAGCTTCCAAAGCTTACATTTTAGACAAACATTACACTACCTGCAGTATATACACTTTCGTAACAGCAATAACTGATAATTGGTTCAGGACCAACCGTTATCGAATTTTATCACCCATTGTAACATCACAGAGCAGGAGACTCAGAGGTAAAACTTCCATTGATATCGAAGATCATGGACGTTGAACTAAAATGTCGAACCGTAATCGTCTGCCTTTTGTTATTTTTCTTCAAGAGTTTATAGCTCTCCTCTCGGTGCTTCTTATATAACCAATGGTACCGTATTACGTAACAGATGCAATCGTAGTTTCATGGACGGCCACTCGACTGCTGTCATAACAAGAGTGTTGAAGCCCTGTCTCTCCTTCACAATGAGTAACATCTCCTCCAACGAGATCGTTGGTACCTGTTGCCGGTTAATAACACATTTCCTCTGTTCTCCCTTTTTTCCTGTTTATTTATAATTCTTCCTCAGTTTAATGTTGGGGTGGCCATGTGCGTGCATCGTATTCTGACTAGTGTCACCACATCAGGCGCCAACAAAGTTTAATTTTCACTGACGGTATGAATCTAATACGGCATGAGGGCTTCTTGGGATGAATCCCTTTGGTCACACCGGCGGCGATGTTTTTTGCTTGTTGCCAAAAAAAGGGCAAATACTGCCTATATTTATCCGATACCACCTGGACTACCCATTCATTTGTGTTGTCTAGCTTCAAATTTACTATTAAATTTTCTGTCCCACTACCGCCATAAAACGAGGCAAACTGCAGAAAACATGGTTACATTTGGCAGCAACATTTGAAGAGGATAATGATGTAACACTTCTTTCTGGTGCTAAAACATCTGATATTACCTGAACATCGGATGTAGAAAGCTTCTCTGTGTTGTAGTAACTAACATCTGGAGATAAGGACATACCTTTATATTTGCCTTGTCTTAAGCAGTTTGTGAACTAATTTATTTAACATTTATATGTATACTCCACAGTTTCTCCTGCAGTCCCACATATTTTGTTGACACCTTCTGTCACCACAAATTCCCTAAAATCCTGAACTGATCCCCTTACTTCAAAGCATTGAGTAGCCAGAGCAAAATATGTCAACACTGTGTTCACCCTTAGTTCTCGCTTTCAGCGTTAAAACGTAATATGTCTCTTGAATATGACCAGAGTCTTTACTCATCATAGGAGCCTTTGCCATCTTTTAAAGGCTGGCTAAATCCCGTCAAGACAGATTCCACAAGAGCTTACCGCAGTTATTGCAAATGTAATTTCTATGCAAAACTGAGGGATATAAAACAAGTTAGTAAAATCCTGCAATGCATTGATTATGATACGCTGTAAAACATACTAGAAATCATTACTCAAGTTATGAGGAAAATGGCTGAGGAATAAATCTCACTCCTGTGCCCTGACCTTTGATTCCATTTCGATGATATTCAACAGAACTGGTTCAGCATACCTCCGAAATAACTTGATAAGGTTTTGTGGCAATCGAAGAAGGTTTACGTAAGTTATGATGCATACGGGCTATGGAATAGATCCCGATTCTGTGTGATACCCTTTCACCCCATTTTGTCCATTTTCAAAAGGATTCGTCCCCGGGCAGGTTCCTACAACATACTAACACTTCATCCAAATCGAAACATTTTTACGTAAGTTATGACGCATAATCGCGAAAGAAGTGATTCCGCTACTATGTCCTGACCTTTTATACCCATTTCGCCAATTTTCAGCAGGGTTTGTCCCCAGGTGGTCCCTTACCACATAATAAAATTTAATCGAATTCGAACCTTTTTTACGTTAGTTATGACGCATAAGAGCAGTGGAATGGATCCCGCTCCTATGTCCTGACCTTTAACCCCATTTCGTTCACTTTCAACACGGTTCCGTCCCAGGTTTTCCCCTACCACATAATAAAATTTCATCGAAATCTAACGAATTTCACGCGAGTTATCGTGCGGAAGAACACACGCACCCAACGCGTGACGTAATGAGCAGATGGGAATCGCGACCATCTGCTCGCAAGAGTGTGGCGTCTTAAAACATTTATAGGATCCACACACACTGCATGACGTAGTGAGACAGATGGCGTGACCGCGCGCCAACATCTAATGGGACGACGACATGACACTACACTAAAAACGTGGTATTTCGGGGTGGTTATTTAACGCACTAAACGAATTTTCCTAAAGTCGAGATCAAGCTAAGTCGATTTCTAGTACCAGAAAATGGTAGGTTAACGACTTTCATGAAAATCCTTAGAGCCGTTTTAAAAATAAAATTTAAATACATACAAGAATTGTGCCTCTAAGGTGAACGTCAAGTAATTTTGCTTCCTCTACTTCGAATGGAAAAATTTCTGTACACATTTTCTTCCCAAATAATGCGTTCCCAAAAATGAAAATTTGAATATCGATTAAAATATGTTCATTTCGTAACTTGCAATACTAAATATTTTCTAAAACATAACCATAATTATGCAATCCAACATTTGTTTGTCTACTGACGTCATGAAAATACAGGTCGCGCCATCTTTTTTCTGGACAATCCATGCGTTCACAAGGATGGAAATTTGAACATAGATTAAAATAGCTTCATTTTATAACTTGGAATACCTAATATTTTCTAAAACATAGCCATAATTATGCAATCCAACATTTATTTGTCTACTGACGTCATCAAAGTACAGGTCGCACCATCTTTTTTCGGGTTTTAACAACACCAAAGGAAAAGTTATTGATTTTTAATATAAATATGGTTATGTTTTAGAAAATATAAAGTACTTCAAATTATAATATGAAGTTCTTTTTAATCGATGTACAAATTTTCATCCTTGGGAGCACATTAATTGTGAAGGAAATGTGTACAAAATTTTTCCATTGGAAGTATAGGGATCAAAATTACTTGACGTCCACCTTAATAATGTGGGATAAGGTCTATGGAATGGATCGCAATCCTATGTCCGGACCTTTGACCCCATTTCGTTCATTTTCAATAGGATTCGCCCCCATGTAGTCCCCTACCACATATTGAAATTTCATCGAAATCGAAACATTTTTCCGCACATTATGACGCATAAGGGCAATGGAATGCATCCCGCTCTTATGTCCTGACCTTTGACCCCAATTCACCCATTTTGAATAGGGTTCGTTCCCATGCGGTCCCCTACCACATAGAAAAGGTTCATTGAAATCGAACCATATTTACGCCCGTTATGACGCATAAGTGCAATGGAATGGTTCCCTCTCCTACGTCGTGACCTTTGACCCCATTTGTCCCATTTTCAACAGGGTTCGTCTCCATGTGGTCCACTTCCACATACTAAAATTTCCTCGAAATATAACCATTTTTACGCCAGTTATCGTGCGGACAGGCGGGCGGACAAAGTTGGAGCATACACGCTTCTTCAACCTACGGTTCGAAAGCGTAAAAAAACAGATTGCTACTATGTATACGTATAAGAGAAACTGAAGCACTGGCAAAAGCCAAAGCCAATTGACTTCTAAAGAAAGCTACAATGAAACTCGTGCCCCAATGGAAACAGAAGGTAATATTGCGGGATTGGAAGAATTTCATGTGAAAAGGGTGAACTGAATTCACAAACACGTAATTCGAAACAATCAGAATTTATGGCACAGTACAAGTTAAATCCGAAAAATAAAATGCCAAACTATTAACATAATGAAATTCTTTCATTCAAATTCCGGTTTTCGGTAAAAATGTTAAATAGAATTAAACTTCATTTGTTTTCACAAGAAAGTTAATTTTCTTGAAGTAGTCTTGCGTATTGGTGAGAAAAAACACGTTTTTTACATTTAGTTTTCTCTCCCTGGGAAGAGAAAATGACAACAAGAAATTTTCGCTTTACTTCGTTTTGTACTCCTCCAGAAATGCATTTTATAAATACGTATTGATTTTTTTTTCTTCAAGAAAATGATTTCCGACATAGATTTCACTTTTTTCTGTTACTTGGGTTTAGAGTGTGTAAAAACTTTTATTTCCGTCTCTAATTTTAAAAAACTTCATGGATATAAAAATGTATTTATCTAGCAAAATGCCAGCTCCTATATAATGTGAATTTTTCACGATTAAAAAGATCTGTAATTCGGAAATAAAAATAGAGTTAGATTTCGTTGTAATGTAATGTTAAAAAGCAGACTTATAGACTCGAACAAATAATTTTTCGAAGATCCTATTCTTTTTATAAATACGATGTTTGCAAATGACTAACTTTATTGAATTGTTGAGTAATAACGCAACTCTACCACCATGTCTGGAATCATAGCAGAATGAAAAGTGGGAGTAGCTTTTTGTTGTAGGGAATAATATTATAAAAGTCATGCAACTGTAACAACTGTGAAAAATCTGTAAGAAATAAATTGATTTGGAAAACAGTGTCATCGATATTTGTAAGAGTAATCTGAACATCACTTAGAAATCATTTACACGATAATGAAGTACGAAAGATGAAAAGCATTACCTCAATGCTAACCAGTTATTCCATCTGTCTGAACTGAAGAGTGAGAACTGCTGTGAAACTCAATGTATTTAACAGATCTACAATATAAGGGGATAGATACTAGCCTAGAAATATAGTAAGCACTTACAGATTTTTTTTTTGCGTTTTTCTTGCAACACAGTCAATTTCTTACACTGCATATCTTAAAAATTACGTTCAAGAAAGAAATGATGAAACCAGGATGAACTGATTTACGCAAAAGTTATTATTTCGCTCTTTCGTACCAGCAGTATTCTATGCGTTTATGGATTTTAAAATATACTTGGACACGTGTATACAAATTAAACCTACACCCTATTCTCCACGTTCACTTCGTATCGTGAAACAACCACACGTGGAGGGTTTCTGGAACAAACCAGATAAATAGTATCCTGGTTCTAGAAATCAGGAATATGACAAAAGTCATGTGACATATATGACAGATTTCATTTCATTGGAAATGGAACTGATTTTTACTTTGGTCCCCATAAGTCGCCAGTGAGAACAAGGCGTAATATAATAATCTGGTCACCTAAAGTGAGGCGCAGTTTAACAAATACAGATTTAGGGTAAGCACTTTGAATGTTGTCACTTGGGATACAGAACGAACCACGTGAACTCATTAAACCATTTTCAGAAAAAGAGATTAAATATGAAAAAAAATATCTGGCTTTTATACCTGTTGATGGAAAAATTGGAGTTTCCGAAGATCAGATACACAGATTGCAGTTAAACGTCGACAACTGTTTTTTTTCTAGCCAATCCTATTTTCTCATTCTGATCTTTCTTTGGAAGGTAATTCCGTCTGCAACCTACTGACTAACATATCTGATCGGGAGACTTCCTCTGCTGCGTGTATGAATACTTGCCCACGGCCGCAAATGTTATTCAAGCTCTTTTGTTGAAATATCTATAAAAAAGACATTCCGTCTAAAAATAGTCTGGAATTTAAGATTTTGAAATTTTGTAATTCAAAAGAATAAGCTATGCAATGCATTCTATAAAACACAAAGAATCAACTTGATATCGATACGCATTTTTTGAAAAGTACATGATACTTGAAGATTTTAAATTTTCCCAATTGCATTTGCTCCAAACCAACGCACACACGTTACATATTTTACGTGTAATTTGAAGTCATTTCCACGAAGTTGTGTTACATCTGGTTTGTGAGTTCGATAGTCATAAGTTTTAGATAAAGTTTAGGTAAATCATGCTGTTGAAGAAATAAGGTTAAGGAATTCTGACTCTAATAAAACCCTTCATCTCGAATGTGGGTCAACTTGATTCGAAAATTAAGAAGAAAAACGATAGTTCTTGTTCTGTTGCTCATGTGACATGTGTTAACGTTTAAATATAAGCTATTGTGTTTTCTATTTTTAAGAACATAGGTTTTCATACGAGTTGCAAGTTCTGCCTGTGGTGATGAAGATAATTCCCAGAATATCAATACCATATTGATTTGTTTGCTATATTGGCATTCCGTTTGCCTAAAATTTTGCGCAAATTGTGATTGAGGTAAGAGTAACAAAAATCCAGTTTTGTTTTATATCTCTTCGTGAGAGATTACTTCTTACGTGAACTAATGAATTTGCATTTACGAGGAGAGAAACTTCAAACGTGAGCAGAATCAGGGATGATCAGTTCGACGTCTTGGAAATCTCTATAACACCAGGTATCTGATTAAAAGTCTCACACTTTTGGAAATGCTGTAAATGTGCTGAAAAACAAATTGCAACTGAAAATCAAATCGCGATTGACCTCAGTAATGTACAATGTCTCCGAAAATAAAGTGACATACACAAGAGCAAAAATACATGCATGGTTCTCCAGTTTGTAGCAAATGTGTGAAACTTCGTACTGCAAATATCCTTCAAAATTATTTGGCAAAATGCCAGATTCCAAAAAAGATGTACTCTGCTTTATTGGAAAAGGAATAACTCTATTCTTTAATATATAGATTATATTTCTAACCAAGTACGAAGAGTACATAAATTTTAATGACCTTTTTATTTTTTTATCTGTATTTCAATTAAAGATACAGCATGGAAAATGAAAACAAAAATCACTCTCCAACGATACTTGGTGGTAATAAACATAGCTGTGAAACAATATATATCGGTACAACAAGGAAAATTACTTTCTGAAATTGGTAACTGATAGCAAGTACAGTGTGTTTTTCCCTGGAACGCCCAAGACCGGTGCACAAGGTCGTGCACATAAATTATGAGATTATCAGGCAGGAGTCCTGGATCGACGTATGGAGCAGATTTCTGGGTTGTACTGGAACAGGATGGCTATCTGGCCTTGACTCCGGAGGACTTCTGTCAGGCATATGGTGAATTCGATGTCCCGACGTGTACACGATGTCATTGTCGCGTTACAGGAAAACAAGTATGCTATTAGCGATGGTTCTCGAAGATTTTGTTCAATGTATATATACCTTGAAAACCGCAGATTTCAGTGGAAAGCAATTTATAAATAAAGTGATTGGCTTCATTATCAGTACACGGAGGAGACTAAATCTGTTTCACTAGGTATCCGTTTTATTTTAAAATGCGATTTTCTGTCAAAATATGGATTTTTGAATTTAGTTTTAATATTACAGCATGTTTTTATACCTCGAGTCTTTAATTGTTTCAATTTTTGCTGTGTATTTGGTAGTATTCATGATCTGTACCCTCTTCCGTTCCTTGTGCTAATTTCTGTTGCGTTGAAATACCCGTCGTATATTATAAAACTGCATACATTTTGGAAAATCGTAGATTGTGGCTAAAACATTGTTTCTAAAAAAAACAGCGACAATTTTTAAAACCTCGCAGAAAAAGTAAACAGAAATATCAAGAAATCCACATAAACACGTAATTTTCAGATTTCAATACACAATATTACGTGTTTATGACTTCCAACAGAATTACAGCAGGCCAAGTTTCTGTTTGTAGAAAGTTCCTTTGAGCGATAGTATGTACATGGCATTTTGGTGTTTCTTCTCTAATGTTTTGATTTGAATGTCCCCTGTAGCTGCTGCACTGGATTGGTTTTAAATGGGAATTTTGAACGGTTCGTTTTCCGAATTTGTAAAAATATCATCAAAGGTCATGCTTTATTTTCTAACTGGAATTTTATTCTTTAGCAAGTTAGTTTGCTTAACAGGACAAAATAACAACGCAAAAATGTTTTATCTAAAATGGTTTAAATTGTATTTTTACCGTAATTTCCGAATAAAATAGTGAAAACTGTTTTCGAAGAATAAAGTAATAGTAAAAAGTTTTTAGTTCTATTTTCTGAATTAATTTCAAAAATCAGAATTCTTTTCATTGAAACTTATTTCCCAGTTGCGTAGATAGTGTACTATAAAGTGATTGACCATGGCTATAAATATTTTTCAAGTATTTTTCCTGTGCTTCTCTCTGTAGAGCACCGTGCCTATGCAAAGGGCAAACACGTAATCTCAGCCACTTCCCAAACATTTTTTCTCCGCTAATGCGAAAATCGATATGACTGAAAACTCTCTTAAGTACTAATGACAGAGAATTGGAAGACAGATAAGCCTTTCGTTTCTTTCCTTTCCGTCTTTAAAAAATGCTTAAAAATCAAAAAATGACTTTTTTCATTTAAAAAAAAGACGATTATTGTAAGTTTATGCTGTAAAAATTGTATTGCGTTATGATTTATGGTTTGCCATATATCCGCTTTTTTAAATGGATCCCATCGCAAAATAGAGAATTTTGTGAAATTTAGATATTTAATTTCTGGTAAACTAAATCGAAATTCAAAGAAAGGGCGACGAGGTGCAAACATTCGGTCAGGCACTACATGTCTACGAAGTTTCGTGTTTCTGTTGCTGTTAGTGTGTCCGGAACACGACCTGATAGCATTTTTTTGCTTACCTTAAATTTGAAATACAATAGCTCTTGAAGTATCGCTAGAATTGAGAAACGGTTTATTTCAGTGTATTTTCCAAACAATTCTGTACAAGCGATGTACATTTCATATTTTTTTGTTCAATACGTTTCGCGCTGCGAGCTAGGAAACCAAGAGCGTCGCGTAATTTCTAAAACAGCGGCTGCAGTTACTTTTTTTAGAATAGAGAGATGCGTGTTGGCCGAGGCTTCTTGTGCTGGTCATTTGTAATCTCCGAACGTAAAGATCTTACAAGAGCATAGTAACTATGTTATACGCTCTTACAAGATCATATTACATAATTACGTGAGTCGAAAGTTTTGCAATATTTCATAAACGTATACGCAGCGGCGCGTATGCCACGTGTTTATAAATTAGTTCAAGTCGTGCACTGCAATCCTTCGGAAGGGATATAAAATGGAGTCGTAGCTGTAGTAGTTTTGTGAACAGCTTTTTGAACAGCTTTGCATTTCGTCGTTATGTCTGCAGTTGGGACGCCTAAAAGATGAACAGCCACAATCGGCTGATTAGAGAACTTTTGCTTTATGAGTTTGAACTCGGCCATAACGTTTCGCAGAGGTGACAGAAACCTCGACGATCAGCCAAGGTCTAGTGGACCGCGAACCGTGAATTCGGAGGGCTTGAGCCAGGCGCTGGAGACAAATCAGACAACCAGAACTCGGAGATTATCAGGCGAGCTGAGCATATCACAGACCACCGTGGTCCGTCATTTTCTTGACCTTGGCAAGGATTACAGGAGCTGCCGCATTTTCTTTCACAAACTGTCGCCAGCTGAAGGAAACTGCCAAGTGGAGGTACGCACAAAACTCCTAGAAAACCCGCACGATGTACGTTTCATCAAGATAATCTTTACGTGTGATGAAAACTGGGTCTACTTCAGTAATTCTAACAAAACAACAGCAGTGGTTCAGAACGGGCCAGATTCCTGAATATGTGGCAAAACGTAGGCGCTTTGAGCACAATGTGATGCTCTGCGTCTGGTGGAATTTCAAGGGGATAATCCTTTATGAATTTGTTCCGGACGGTCGGACCATTAACGCCAATCTCTGCTCTGAACACTTGAAGCGAATGTATGCGGTTTTAGATGAGGTGTACCAGGCACTGGTGAACAGATGGCGCGCTCTCCAACGGCAGGACGACTCTTGGGCTCATATAGGAAGAACGAGCCGGGAAAAACTCTAGGAACGTGAGAGCATCGAACTGATGCCATACAGAGTATATAGTCCGGACTTTGTCCCGCCGGAATATTACTTGCTCCGGTCCACGGCCCATATTCTTCGCGGACGGCACTTCAAGAACTAGGAGGAGGTGGCATGGGGAAAGGATATCTTTGCCTCGAAGGAAAAGAACTGGTACTGCCGCGGAATCGGAAAACTGGCAGACAGATGGCTAAAGACGGAGCAACACGATGGCCTGTACTTTAAATGTTAGTCAACTTTCATAATAAAGATACGCATGAAGATATAAAGTTATCCGAGAATTGAAAAACTTTCGACTCACCCTCTGTATTGCTGTGATGTGTGATTTGTTATCCATAAATGGCATTGCTAACTTAATTTACTACACAGGAAGTTGATTTCTTGTACAGAACTCTGTTAAGTATTCTGGCAGTTCGAGATTATTACTTTTCAAGTTTGCAAATGGCGCCGGGCGCGAAATATTGGCAAACACGTATAAGTAAAAAAAAATCGTTTTTTTTTGTTTTTTTTTAAACTAAGAAAAAAATCATGGGGGAAAATATTTGAAAAACTAATGATTGCCACCTTAAATTTGCAGTTCAACAAAGTATAAACTAAAATTGCTCATAAAAATGTGTGGTAGCAGGAAAAACGTTTCGTGCCTACTAGTGTACACAATTACATTTCCAAGTGAAAACAATTGTCTATTGGAACAAAATCTGAAAAAGCTAACAAAATTTGTAAATTGAACACAGAATTTCAGCAATAAATTTGCTCAATTAGAGACGATAACTTGGGAATGTAGAAGAAAGTTTAGAAATCTTTCTGCTGGATATATTTATATCACCTGCTTATAATACACACTACGATAACATCTCCACCGGAAGCAAAAACAGAACTAATAGGACAGATAACAGAACTAATAGGACATAACTAATAGGACAGTAGCAAAACTAATAAGACAGTAAGGAGCCCCCATCCAGGAGGTGCGATCGTGCCAGACTGCAGCTAAGTACACATTTGAGATCGTTCACTTGGCAGTACCTTACTTTTTATATCATTCTGCTTAAAAATCGATATAATTGTGTATAATTTACTATAAGCAGCAATCATTTTACGACTAAGATGCTCATTTACTTTCACATATTCTCAAGTGTTAAGTATTGCGTTACAATTTAAAATAAATGATTTGCAAAATATGAAAAAAGCAGTCTTGAATTATACAAATGATCATACTTCCAAATCAGTAACTGGCAGTGATTTTTTTGGAAAATATATATTATTATTAAAATTCCGTCTATTTTTGCGCAATGGGTATCGGCTAATGCTTTTATAATGAAGGTGCTTAGTACAGCCCCTAATTGTAAAAATGTGAGCTTCGTGTGTTTTTGCATACTGAAGGGAAACATTTGCTTGATTTCATATTATAAAATTAAATTTATAGTTACAGAGACATGAGCTTTCACACGTAAATTATAAGGCACCGTACAGTAGTCATTTCTTACATTGGCGTTGGGCCCGAAGGAAATGTTTGAAAGTTATTTCGAGAAAATATTTTCGTTATATGCTGTTCGCCCGTAGCATTGTTTGAATTCTTCAATATTATTAAAGTTATAAAATTTACTGATAAAATTACTAATGAAAGTTATGGAATTTACTGTTGTAAGCATTACAAAATCATAAATGTATTTACTTTTCACTCATGAGGATTTTATGTTTTTTCAAATGTACCGCTGCTTACGAAGGACCTTGAGAATCCAACACTGTATACCAGCATTCGCTCCTTAATTATTTCCTTGGTTCGAATTAGAAACCATGGCAATGGCTGTAGGACAAAGAGAGCGCCCGGTTGTGATTTCCTCGATCTTCCGAGCAGGGTCCAGTACGACAGATTCTTTATATACTCTTGCCAATGACCACTCCTCCACACGATCGGCATCTCAGATTTCTCAAACCGATATTGCCTATGTATGGGGAGTAGGGTGTACACCTTAGTTACGGTGTAATGCATTTTGCTCATACTTTTAAATATGATACATCAACTTAAGGGGGAGATATCATATTTTGTCCGCATAACTATATTTATGTTTTAGATAGAATAATAATAACAACGTTTCGCACAGTAAAATGTTTATTATACACCGACTATAGTATCGCAGAGCGTTTGGCTCGGTTTCCTCAGGACGAATGGAGCGTAAACATTCAAATCATTGTGACATCATCAGAATTCTGACGGTTATGGGTTTTGGCGAGTTGTTTCAACGCGCTTGAAAGAAATGGAGTCGACGTCATGTCGTTGACAAGCCGGGACGAGTTCCGGTATATGTGGAAAGCTTGTAATATATTAAGCTTCATAGTCGAATCCGGTTTATCAATAAACGTAGCGTTTCCAAACAAAAAGGTATGGTTATTTTCGTGACAATGTTGAGCTATAGACGACTTCTTCAGTTCATAGTTCCGTACATACGGCTTGTTTTCCTTCACACGGAAACTTAAAGCCCTGCGGGTCTGTTGAATATATGAAAGTCCACATTCACAAGGTATCTGATAAATTCCCCAGGAGTTTAAGTCTTCGATGTAGTCTTTTGATCCGTAAAAATTCATCTTGTTTATGGGCTTGAAAATAACTTTTAAATTAAAACTTTTAAGGATTTTTGAAATCGCGAAGCGAATCTGTGGAGCAAATGGGATAACTGCCCAATTCTTTTGTATTGGGAGGTCTATAGGCATGAGCGTGCAGAATGGCTTTGGTTTCCTAAATTTTTCGACAGCTTTGTCTATAACGGAAGGGCTGTATCCTCTGTGTGCTGCAATTCGTTTAAGAAAATCAAGCTCTTTCTGTAAGGAATCCTCAGTTGAGCAGATATGTATTGCACGATATACGTATGTGAAGAAGGCCGAGATCTTTTGTTTCCACGGATGATTTGATTTTGCATGAGGGTAAGGAAACAGCAAATGGTTTTCGATAAACTGTTGTACTAAAGGATCCTTGAGAGCATGACACAAGGACATCGAGGAATGGTAAGCAGCCATTATTCTCAGTCTCATATGTGAACTGTATATGAGGATCGATTGAATTGATAAGTTCAATTAATTTAGGTATTTCCGAGTTCATGCCATTCCAGAGAACAAAAGTATCATCTACATATCGAACCCAGAGGTCAAATGTAACAAGCTGAAATAGTTGGTCTTCAAAGTTACGCATGTAGACTTCTGCATAAAATAGGTGACAGTGGGCTGCCCATTGCAAGGCCTTCGGTCTGTTGGAAAAATCTTCAACGAAAAGAAAACTGTTTTGTCTTATACAAATTTCCACTAGCCTCAAAAACTCTTCCATTTCCGGTTGGCTGAAATAATGTTCTTTGAGACTTGATTTTAATTTTTAGCATTATAATCAAGTCTCACCAATGTGCTATTTCTTCTGCATATTCCTGAATATTCTGTTGTATCTCACATGGAAATATATTTCTACGTTCAACGTCATTCGCATATGATTTGCTTTACAAAATCTTTCATTTTCTGATTATTCTTTTAAGCACTGTAGAAGAGAAATATGGTGTATGAATATAAATGGACTTACAAATTCATTCAATTATCAGATTATGATAACTAACGAAGTGAGGTCACACGGACTGCAATGCTAAGCACAAATACAGTAAATCAACCTATCATCTACCATCGGAAATTATATTGCACCGAAACAACCAATCGCACCCTTCCTCATAAACTGAAATAAAGCGCTAGGACATTCAAGCAAAACGTTAAGCTCGAGAAAACTTTTCTAAATAAATATAGTTTCCTTTAATCTAACTTTGAGCGTTGAAGATGTGACCACACAAATAATCACCAATTATACACACTAGTGGAACAGTTTGTGCTATCGCGTGAAACCGAAGCTATGCTTCTGTTTCCTTTATCTAAAGTTGTTCTGTATAAAATGTATCATTTTATTTATATTATAGAAGCAAAACTCCACATTTGAATAAAAATATGCACTTTCATTCTTCAGTGGCAGTATTAAGGAGAACACTGCAAAAAGCTAATTAGAACAAACGCTTTCCTAAATGTTCGTTAGGAGAGATAGTCGTGGGTAGAGGTATCCATTAACGCAAGTTTACAGAAACTGAGCACAATTTAACATATGCAGTGTGCGAGATGTTGTGTGTAGGAATGGCATCACCTACAAAAAGCACTTTTTAAAAAAATGGATTAAAGTACATGATAATTGTTCACTGCACTCCTTGAACAAAGCTATTATTTCTGTTGTTAAGCATATGAATATATTTTTAAGTAGTTCTTTCCTTCTCAGAAAGGCGATCAGCTTGGTATTGCATCTATAATACAAAGAAATGCTTTTATGTGTTTTAAATTTGAAATGCTACTGCAAACGTAGATTTCTAGGGAGTATAAGTGAAGAAGGAATTTTACAGCGTGGGTATAGCTTTCTAGATATCTTTTTAGATACAGTCATATCAGATAAAAGCTGCACCTTGCTGGTGAAATTATGTCAGAAATGAAGCAAATGTTCCCATGCAAAAATTATATTTCGTGCAGATTACATGTTAACAACAAGAATCAATAATTTTTGCACTTAAATATTAACGTATTTAAAACAAGCAGCATCATATTTCACGACAATACAAACTTTAAATTCATTTTCGTTGAAATGAAGGTAATTGAATTCATTAACATTTAGCTTCGCTTTTGCTGTATACCTTGTAGTAATTTTTCAAAAAAAAAAAAGAATATGAATTAAATTTTTTTTTACAAAGTTGGCTTTGCTGGCAAATCAATATCTTCTAGGAAGAGAGTCATAAATGGCTCTTACGTAACACAGTGTAACTGATATGATTCGAGATTGGTAAACTGGAATTTATGGAAATTTGAAGTTGTAAGTAGCAATATATAATTTTTGATAATTCGAATATTCGGGTACTTGAAATATTATACTCTTTCCTTTTGATTTGAAATAACCAAGTTCTATTGCATATGATTTAAAGGATTATCACTTTTATTTTTAATGTAATACATTAAATAACAGTACTAATGTAATAATTCTATAAATCATATACAATTTACCACTATACTTATCAGAATACAGTAAATTTAAACTTTCATATTTTCAATTTTATGGTGGAAATATGTTGAAATTCCTTGTGTGCACTTAAAATTTGTCATATTGAAAACCAGTTAGACATGTCCCCCGACCATACGAAAGTAAGAGAGAGAACCTGTTTTACGGGAGATTCATTGTTTTTCAATTGCAGTACATAGAAAATAAAAGAGCCTCAAAAACATGCGAATTATTTTCATGCATTGCGCAGTCACCCTTTCTAGAAATACATGTATCGATGTTTCGATAATACGAACAATTAGCCTATTTTTAACACGTCCGTTTATTTGTATGCGAAAATAATCCCAGTTGACTTTCAAAATAATCCCTGCAGACTGCCAAGAAGAAACACTTACCGGATATAAGGAAAACGTGTTTTATGTTGCCTTGGAAAAGGTAAATTCGACCCAAACACACCTACATTGCATTTTATTTGGGCTTTGCGTAAAGAAGTGTCCTTTGCGCTTACGTCATGGGATTTTTTTATCTAGCTATGCTAGTACGTCTGAACACACGCAATTTGAAAAGTAAGCAAACTAATGAGAATAGGCAAGTCAGGATATTAAAGAAATGACCGTCAAAAATCCTGTGAATAATCCGCTGAAGCCATTCTTCGATGTTTTGTCGTCAATACTTTATTGTTAACAAATTATATATATATATATATATATATCTTAAACTGTAAGTTTGCTTTTGAAACGCCTGGAATGTTTATTCTATGACAGGTGAAAGAAAAATGTTCGTCTAGTTACTCGTATGCTAAATGCTCTGTTTGGTCATCTCCTCTCGCAGTCCGTCCTCCTTAACGGACGTTTCGGAATATTGTACACCTTCATTTAGGTGACAGTTTTGTAATTCCCAATTCTGAATTTTCGAGACTGGATCACAAGAACTCCTGAAAACATATTTTGTTCGATAAGTCGAGTCAAACATAAAGTACCTTTGCCTCGTAATTTTGCAAGCATCATGTATAAGTTGTTCAGCCCTACCGGGTTTAGCGCTTAGAAAATGTCTGGCATCTCGACAATTTCCTCCTCGATCCTCTTTCAAGTTCTCGAAAGAAAATTACATACATGATTTCCATGAAACCTTTCATTAATGATATCGCGGAATACATAATGATAATCTGTCATTCCACTCATTTAGTTTGCTTCATAAGGCACAAAAGCTTAAACTGTAGATACTGTCTTGACAAAGACTAAAGGAGTAATTCCGTACTTACGAAAATCACTAAGGATGAGTTTAAGACAAAGAAACAGCTTATGTATGTAATGGCAATAAATACGCAACAAAACCCACAACTGAGGAAAATTCCTATAACTGGTTTTAGGGAATCAAAATACCCAATTATTTTTCATGTTAACGGCTGTACTCATAATACAAATAAACATACGATAATTCGGTTTGTTCACAGCAGTTGTGAGAAAGATACATGAAAACTGGAAGAAGTTCTTCGGTATTATAGGACATAATACGGATGCTATTTGCCTCTTATTTCGTATTTCAATGCTCACATATGAATCACTGGAAACATTAAAACCTTGAAAAATGTCGTTTCAAATTGCACAAATTTGAGAATGGTTTTCAACATCCCTCGAAGAGGGGAACTTTTGTTCATGTGTTATATCATATATATACAAAAGATATCAATCTGGCGAAAGTATTCTGCTGATATCTCAAGTAATCTATTGAAGACAAATTTGTGTGGCACATCCGTAAATTAAAGTGAATAAGTTTTCTTCAGCTTACGTGTAATTATTTCTACACACATTCCAATGAAATAAAATTGCAGCGTATTAATCAAAGTTCATTTAAAATATATTTTAATCAAACTTTTTGCTATATTGAATACTACAAGGCTAGTCAAATTTAGGCTGACTAGGTATTTTTCTTTTACTTGCATCCTGTAAGAATTCAAATACAACTCGCTTATGAATTTAGTGGTGACAAACGCTTTTACATTGCATTTTATTTGCTTTTAGACCCTTTCGTTTCGGTAATGTATAAGATATTAGTGCTTCTTTTCATTTTTTATAAGTTACATATATATTTATTAGATTTTCTGACATTTTCGCTACGTCACGAGAGTTTTAGTTGCAAAACAAAAATCGTTAAATCAAACAAAAAGAAGGAGATTGGTTGTCCCAATTTCAGATGAACCAAAATAATGTCATGTTTTCATTTATACTGCAGGACACTTATTCCTCTTTCAGATAAAGAAAACTGCTTTTTCACGTGAGAGTTAAAAGCTGAAAGGTAGATATTTCCAAAAGAAGACAAATGTGCAACTTGACGCAAGAGGAGAAAGTCAAAGGATTCTCAAACTTTGTGTATAAGTTTTCTTCCAATTTACGAAAATCATTGATTCAAAGTGAATGTTAAAGTTTGTGTATGTTTTCTGCAGACTGTTATGGAAGAAAAATGGATCAGCCAGCACACTAGCGGACAGAAATCCCTGGATTAATGTTTTGTGTGTATGTATGCTATCATTTTCAGACTCGGTAGTTATTTCTTCATCCGAGCATTTTGATGCAAAAGTCAATTTTTAAAGGCAAATATTTTGACGAAAGTACAAAACAACAGCCATTATGAAAACTTCGTCAGTATTATTACCGATTTGCAAAGTAAAATTATTACAATTGCTGATCAATACCAAACGGAAATATCGTACATGAGGAGTAAAGCACAAAGTGACTCTCCCCAGAGGTTCAAAAGAACCCACCCACTGGGTGAGATATTAGTGAACATCCTTCTGACTACATGTAATAAAACTAAAACCATTCATCCGGTCTTGGGAACGGATAAATCATGCAAAAGGAAGGTTGCACAAACTTACTGTTTAGCAGAAGTGCGTAAAAACCATACTGCGGGATGTCACTCGTGAGGAAGGACGGAGAATCCGTCCATTGAACAAATGGGCAGCGCTATTATTCAGGTAGAAAGTAATGTGAACATGCCTCCTCGTGTGCGTAACAAAAGTACTATTATTCCTTAAGCAAGACGGAACAGCAATATCGTGTAAGGAAGAAATTTCAGGCCGTCTATTTAACGAATGTCAATATAAATATCGATATGTATAAAAAGATGTGCTGAAGCCTTTCCCTCTAGAACCTAGTAGATGTCTCGAAGACACCATTAAAATCCAAGTCCTTAAAGAGAGGCAAGTACGTTAAATAAATGCAGTAATACTGAGTGGAATTAAAGATATGTTAAAAAAACATATAACCATCTCTTCGTTTTGAGTGATTCAGCAGTTTTGAAGTTAATAGGCCGATAGACACTGGTAATACTGAAGAAAATCATATAGCGTATTAAATCCGTTTATTTTGTGGTGCAATAAGCACAAAGATTCGCCAAGCTTTCGCACTCCACTGGGAGGCTTTTTCAAGACATATGCGTTTCTTGAGTATTTAAATTCTGGTGTATTTAAAATAACGACCGGTAATGTTCTAATATTAAACGAAATGAAAGTTATGCTTGAAATATCATGGCCATTACTTCCCTATGAAAACCTTTTCAACGCCTATACTTTAATTTAGATGTAGAGGTTTAACAACGGATCAAAACCAGACAGCCACAATCCAGACCGTTTGATTTCTTCGATATGACCTTTACCAGTGGAATACTTTGAAACTCGAAGAATATTTCGTCCTTGAATTAGTTGATAACCGCTGAAGGTGAATATATTTCTGCGAATGTTGACCAGAAATGCGAGGTGACTGGACAAATTTTCATAACTTTCACCCAAGCAGTTCAAACAAGAAAGCAAATTGCGAAGTGTTTAATTTGATATTTACAAATTCTTTAATGTCCATTTTCTTTAGCAAATATATTCAGTGTAAGAAATCTACTCGTATGTCATTTCGCATTCTTTCCGTACAGTAGTTTGTTAATTTTCAGTATACATTAGAAATAATATTGTAGATATAATTAGGGCGTGTGCTGTGTTCTTCCCAAGCAGAAGTTAAAAACTAATGAATAAAACGATTTAAAGAAATAAAAATGATGTGTTGCAAGTTATTTTTGGAAGACGAAAAAAATCCTCCTTTCCAACGTTGCAGTGTTGTAATGAAACGAAGGCGAATGCTCATTAGTCATATCAGTGTGATTGAACCCAGACGTGAAACTGTTTGAAGCAGCAAAGTATAAATAGTTAGGCAAAAGTAATGCATCCTCTATGCCTTAAAACACTTGTTTCTCATTCCGATAAGTGCAAAACAGTTATCATTTATTTCAAATATGTATCTTGTCCGAGGTAGTTTTGTAGCTCCGAAATTATCCTCTTAGTACGATAATGAAAAAGTATGCTGGCTACTAAAATGTAAACATGCATCATACCAATAACTTTCAATATACCTTTTTCTGACTATGGAAGAGAGTGGAAACTATATTTACATTAAGAAAAACACACAATGACTAATCAGCGATGGAAAATTATTTTTTTGCAGCTTTCGTAAAAAATAACATCATCGGAAACATATTCGTGTACGTTAGTGTTTTAAAACCCCAACTAATTGTAATGAAAAATACGGTTATAATTTTTTACCCTTCTTTCTATTCCAACCTGCAAATGATTATTTCGTTTGATCGTTTGATTCAGACTGGAATTCCCAGATGAAAATTTCAGATCTCCAAAAAAAAAAAAAAAAAAAAAAAAAAGAAGAAGAGAAGAAATTCAAAGCAGCTGAATATTTGCACTAAATTCTATCTTTATAAACATTTATCGATATATCGAGAGAGAAAAACATGTTAAAAAACGTATTCGTCTTTAGTTAATAAGCGGTTGAATTAATTCCCGCTGATTTTTGCCGCAAAAACACCTGTGCCTTGCCACAGAACGGTACAGGATAGTACATTCAAAGTAGTGTCCGTTGGCAGCTACGACCCTTTCCCACCGTTGGGGTAGCAAATGGATTTCGCGGTAGAAAATGCAGGTTCTTTCGAGGCGAACCATTCATCGAGCCATTTTTGGATATGCGCGACAAAAAGGAAGTGCTGTTTTGACATCCCATGTTGTAGCGACCGGGACAAATGAAAGTCCGAGGGAGCAGTGTTTGCAGAATAAGGCGGGTGGGATAAGAAGTGTCCCAGTCAAGTGCTCCAAGAGTTCCTGCACGGATTTGGCAACATGAGGTTTAGCGTTGTCGTTAAAAAGAATAACCTTGTCATGTCTTTTGGCGTATTGCAGCGTTTTCTCCGTGAGTGCATGTTTTACATCGAGTAATTGACATCGGTACCGTTCAGCATTCACGGTTTCACCGGGTTGCAGCATCTCAGAATACACAACACCGACTTGATCCCACTAAATGCTGAGCATCACCTTCCTGCCATGGATGTTCGGTTTAGGCGTGGAGGTTGATGGTTCACCGGGACGAACCCATGATTTCTTTCACTTAGGAATGTCGTAACGAATTCATTTGTCATCGCCAGTCACTATTCGATGCAAAAACGACTTCCGTTTGTGTTGTTACAGCAGCAATTCCACATGGTTACACGTTTAAGGATGTCGCTTTCCGCAAGTGGAATCCACTTTCCGAGCTTCTGGATCATTCCCATTGCCTTTAAACGTTTGCTAACCTTTGACTCATCGGTCCGTAGTGTTTCAGACAACTCGTAGAGCGTCTGACATGAATCCTCGTCCAATAAGGCCTCCAATGCCCATCTTCGAACTTTTTCGGCTGCACAGGGCGCTCTTTGTCCTTCCCGTCATATTCGTGGGTTTTTAAGCATCGGAACCACTCTCTGCTTGCTGTTTGCGATAGGGAATGTTCCCTATAAGCCTGCACTAGCAAACGATGACTTTCCGCATTAGATCTCTTAAGATGAAAGCGAAAGAGTAATGCTTCTCGCAAATGCTCCATTTTTAGTACGAAACTTGACATCGTGAATACGATACAAACTCGTGTTCTGTGCGCTCCGATCGCGTGTCACACACTGCTTCGCCGAGACTACAGACGGTACGTGTGTGTGAAAGGGAGGTCATGTGGCCCGGGTCACAGTGCACCACTGCTGCGCTCTATTGGGCAACATCGGGAATTTATTCAAGCACCTAGTAATATCCATTTTATGATAATGGTTTAACTGCTGTAACTTTTTACATGTTATTTTCTTTTGCGTGAAATGCATTTCTCGATTGGAAATACTATAATTAACGGTAACAAATTAGATAGACAAAAATCGTAACGTAGCTTTTGGCTGTGACAGTTCTTGGCGCAGTAGTCGGGGAGCTATCTTTACCTCGGTTCTTGAGTTTAAACACTCCAAAAATAGTAGATATCTTCAAAGAGGTGTGCGTACTCACTGATCACGAAGTTAAAAATCGGGGAGCAGAGGGAGCCATGGAGGTGCTTTCTTCACATCTATTTTGGACTAGGATACTTTTTACTCTTAAAATCCAAAAGTTAGACAAGGGTGCGAGTGCTCGGAAATGCACTAGAACAGTATAAAATAGTCTCTTTAAAAACAAACACAATTGTTCCAAGAAGGGTAATCATGACCAAAAACAAAGGACTAGAATGAATTGTAAAACGTTAAAATACCTTAGGACAGGACATATAAGTATGAATCTTTTGAAAATTTTTCAGCACGAGAAAACGCAGTTCACCAAAAATATAGCATGACTTTTTGGCTGTATTTCCCGATTCATTTCGCCATTTTCTGGAACTTTGAGTCGTCCGTTTATTCCGTTGGCCACACTGACTATGCCACATACGCAGATCTTGAATCTCTGCCTTAATGTGTTACTACACGTCATCGGTTTTCTACATTGCCATTAACGTTTTTAAAAAAAGAACCCGGGAAAAGATTATTGAGTTCTCAAAAACGGAGAATGGCATCATAGTAGATCGATGACGTGTCGTAACACGCTGATGGCTCCGCCCGACATCTGTCATGCATGCCTGGTTGCATTTCAAAGTTTTAAGCATTAACACATTACCATATTTTTAAAGAGTTGAATTTGTGTTTTAGTGATATATTAGAAAATTTATTTATAATAATAAAATCAATAACATTTCAAAATTACTTGTTGAATTTCAACATTATTTCATCCTTATTTGGGTATAGCTGTAGTCTCAAACTCAGATTCTTGGAACGGTCACCTTCTAGTTTGAAGGAATTTAGGAGGCCGAATAAATACTAATAAGTTTCTTTTAAGTAAATACCAATTTTACGAGACTACACCAATGGCTTGGCACTAGAGTAGAATATTATTTTCTAATTATCGGTAAATAAAAAAAAATGATTATTCATCTCGAGAAAGGTGTAATCGTCGGGTATCACAGAAATGGCCGATCCATACGTGACATATCCAGCGAGTTGAAGTACCCAAAATCGACAGTGGCCTACGTGATTGGTAAGTGGCAGGTGAGAGGTGACTGTAGGAATGTGCCCCGACCCGGCAGACCCACAAAACTGGGAGTTAGGGACCGACGGGTGCTGGCCAGAGGAATTCGGAAGAACCGCACCAAATCGAAGGGCCCCATCCGCGAGGAGTTTCAACAAGCATCCGGGAGTGTTCTTTCGATGAATACCATCGGTAAGGAAGCCCATTTGCTCTGTTATCATGGACGTTCTGCCGCCTACAAGCCTTTGTTCACCAAGTCCAATAACGCTGCTCGGCTAACGTGGTGCAAAGAACGTCGACAGTGGACCGTTGAACAGTGGAAACAGATTCTCTGGAGAGACGAATCAAGGTTTACCCTCCACCGTTCGGATGGCAGGGTCTGGGTTTGGCGTCTGCCTGGAGAACGCCTCCTTCCGGTGGAATTATGCTATGGAGGTATTTCTCCTGGTATGGCACGTGCCCCTTAGTCGCGATTCCTGGTAGACTGAACGCCGAGACCTACTGCACCATTTTGGATGACCATGCGCTTCCTACGTTGTGGCAGTTTTACGGGGTGGACTCATGTTACTTTCAGGATGAAAATGTCACCTGTCATGTTGCGAGGTTCATCATGACTTGGTATTGTGACAATGGGGTTAATCGAATGGACTGGCCTGCGCAGAGCCCGTACCTTAACCCTATCGAGCACCTCTGGGACGAGTTGGAGCGTCGACCTAAGAGGTGCGCCCACCGTCCAAAATCGTGAAGGAACTGACCGGTCTTCTCCAAGCCGTGTGGAAGAATATGCCGCTAGCCGTCGTACAGCGCCTGGTTTAGAGTATGACCCGGAGGGTCGCAGCTGTAATCGCCACTCGTGGAGGCTCCACCAACTATTGAAGGTGAATAAACTTCGCTTTACTTTGCTATCACAGGTGTCCAATTACCTGTTGGTAGATAGTGTAGCTGTCTTCGTAGAAAATTCACCAAAAATGATTTCCTCTTGCGTGTGAAGCAACCGATGCAGCCGGACGAAACTAGCCACCAGCTGAGTGGGAGGGAGCTTTTCAAGTTCGATCACTGTTGCCAGCGCTTGATTTTAATTCTTCGGAAATAATATTCCCTTTTCAGACGACGACCGTTCCTTACAGCGACAAGGCGGCGCAGTGCTCTTGGATTCGTAGACAATACGTTAGGCGAAAACGTCTGCACCGTTTTCGCATTCCTTTCGACATAACAATACGCATGCTTATTCTTCGTAAATAAACTTGGTACCTACAAATAGATGGCTTTGCCAAACATTACTATGCTTATATTGTACACTGGCGTTAAGTGAAAAAAGAACACCAAAAAGGAGACGTCTGATACCAACGAAATTTATACAGAGTAATAACGGAATACAGAGGATAACGTGATCAAAACATTATGGCAAAATACAGCTGTATTTGCTGGTAAACTGAAAAATAACATTTCCAAGTAGCATGGTTAGTACGAGGTTGAACCGCCATGAACTGCGTCACACTGTGCAATATTGGCATGGAGTGTGTCGTGCAGATGTTGGATGTAAGTTTGTGGTATTGAGTTCCAAGCATACCCAACCTGGAAGCGTAAATCAGGGATGGTCGTGGCTGGCCGTGGGGACCGGATAAGTCGTTGTCCCATAAAATCCCACACGGGCTCAATGGGGGACAAATCCGGTGAACGTGCAGGCCATGGAAGTTGTCTCACACCCTGAAGTGCATGTTGCGTTTGCACGTGTCGTGTGTGGGCATGCGTTATCTTGCTGGAAAACACCACGATGGACCGACCTTACAAATGGCACAACAACGGGCTGAATGATGTTGTTAATGTAGGAGGTGCTGTTTAACGTAACCGGTACAAACACTAGTTGTGTACGGGAGCGATAGCTGATCGCTCCCCACATTAGAGACCAGGTGCTGGCCCTGTGGGTCGCTGGCGGATGCAAGAAGTGTGGAGACGCTTCCTTGTGCGTCTGCGAACACGCATACGGCCATCGGAGTCTTTCAAGCAGAATCTGCTTTCATCGCTGAACACGAAAGATCGCCATTGCGTTGTCCAGTGCTGACGTTGGCGACACCAGTGCAGCCGTTCCTGACGGTGGGCTGGAGTCAGAGGTACACATGCCAGAGGCACACGTGCACATAGTCCTGCATCCAGTAGACGCTCACGGATTGTTCGCACAGTCACCTTAGGTGCAACGGCAGCTCGGATTTGCGTCGCAGTGGATGTTCTGCTTGACAACGCCACTCTTATTAGGCGTCGTTCGGTCAGCTCATCAGTCCGTCTGTGACTTCCGGTTTCACATCTTTTCGTGTGGGAATGTTCCTCGGACCATCTACGCCACTATCGTACACCCACAGATACTTACCGTCCAATTCGCTCCGCAATACAAAGATACGACCACCCGGCCTCGCGGAGTCCGACTAGACGACCCCGCTCAAAGTCCGATAACTGCTGAAATCGTACACGTTTGCCATGTCCAAGCATTGCAGCTTCTTTAGGGTCTTCGCACGTGTCCGTACGCCGACGACTGATGACATTCACTTCGCCGTACTCTTTAAATAACACCGACGATAATTTGCATATTATGCCGTGCTGTGGCGTAAGCGCTCACCGGTTGGTCCCGAAATTAACATCCCACCTACGTAAACTCGACCCCATTACCATATGTAAATTTCATGATCGTCCGCCAATTCCTTCTTGGTGTTCTTTTTTCACTTTTTGCCAGGATATTTAATATATTAAAATATACTTGAAAATAGGGTGATTTATCTTTGTTTTGTAGTCATTCATGCGGGCCGCACGTTTGAGACCATTGGGTCATAATAATAAAAAACAAATGCTCTAAAATTATATGAAGGTAATAAATTTATCAGTTGGTCAAACAGGAAAATTTGCCGAAAGTTTTTTTGTCAGGTATGTTATTACAGCTCTATTTTCTCGATGTTTTACTGAAAGCATTTTGAAGAAGCATTTTGGTTTGCAAATAAATTTTAAACATTTCGCTGAATTGCTGATCACACTGAGAGTATTGCTAGCAAAACACACACAACATTTACGATAAATTGCAGGTTCACTCCTGTAAAAACAGTTTTCTCTAATTAACCAAACCCTGCCTTCTAACCCCCACAAAATGACCTTCCTTTTACCACCCTATTGCGCACTGCACTTCTTTGTCTTGTCAGCAAGAGCGGGTGGAAGAACATAATACGCAGTATTCAGGTGCTAAATCCTCTTTAGATCCAAAGCACAGAGGCACCACATTCAGAGTCGTTGCCAAATGCAAAGGTATAAAAATTATGTTCCGCATGAATAGTTCCACGTAAAATATGTCTGTGTCTTTTTTGTTTCTTCATAATCGCGATTAGAATAATCTTTTTTTTTTTTTTGAAGTTTCAGGATTGTATATTTCTATGCCGAATGAAAATGTGTTATTCAAATTTGTTCTGCGTTTTTGAAAGAAACTTTAAAAAGCAACTTTTCACAGTTTTCAACTTCGAAGAGCAAAATACGTTAGAAAGATGTTGCGAATATAAATGCACTTTAATAAAATCATGGTCGGCCTTTGAAGAAATAATGATTGAAGAAGAAAAAAATTCATGAACTTTAACTTATTTGAATGCTGAATATTAGTTAACATTCATGAATTTTTCTTCTTAATACATTATTAATCAATTAATCAAAAGATACTGAACCAGCAGCAAAGAAATAATTAAAATAGGGCGTTTGCGGAACATTCTCCACGGAATTTAGGTTACATAAATTATTTTCTTAAAAAATTGAAATTTTCATTTATTTAAAGATTATTCTACCTCAAGAGAGATTAAAATTTTTAAATGGGCTGTGACCTCTTACACACCCGATTTGAAATAATGTTTCCTCGCAACAAATTCCCAGAACATGACTTATTGCACAAAAGCTGTGTTTGTCTTTTCAAAAAGACATTTCCTACAGCTGTTGTTCTTAATACAGTACTAAAACTTCCTACATTTATCATCATTATGATTTCTGAAATTGAAGTGTCACACGCTTCCAATTCAGTAATATAATTTTACCCTGGAACTTATGAAACATAGGACGAGATATACAACATGGCGGCTAAATTTGCCGTCCTAAAATTACAGTTTCATGTTTCATTTGTGTAAACAAATATCTCAATTTTCTTTTTCATTTCCTTTTCATCATAATTTCCAGATAATTACTGGTAATTTTATTTTTATTTATTTATTTATTTTTAATAATTGGTATACACAGTAGAGTTACAATATTGTGACCACATTCTACTTTTGACGTCAACAGCGCGTAGCCAATGAAAGAAGATACGTGTTCTGAGCAGGCTTGTTGATGTGCTGTAAGCATTCTAGAACCATATCACACGCTGCTGTCATGGATAAAAGGAGCGATTTATCAGATTTGCAAAACTGATAAATATCAGCTTTCGGGACATGGGTGGTAATACTTCTGAAACGGAGCAGTTTGGGAACTGTTCGCGTGCTGCTATGGTTAAAGTGTATCGTGATTGGAGAAATGGAGCCATTGTGAATAAGCGATGTGGAAACTGAGGAACCCACGTGCCATTGATATGAAAGGCGAACGACGTGTGCGAAGACGCGTGAGAGCCGATCTATCGATCGGCACAGTACATTGGAGCAACTCACTGGCCGAAGGAATCAGGTGTCTACCGGAAGTGTGGCTAAAACCTCAGTTCAGCAACCCCTAAAGCTCATATGGTTCCCATGTTGACAAACGGTCACTGCACCTATGTTAAGGAAGGTTCATCAGCAGAAAAGGCTTACATATGCACGGCAGTATGGGAATCGGATCTCCGATGATTGACAATAAATCGCTTTCTCCGATGAGTCACGTTTTCTGCTTCATCCAAGGGATGGATTTTGGAGTATAAGGCGATGATCAACGGAGAACACACAGTCTTCAGCCACTGCTGGAAGAACACAAGCTGGTGGGAACAGCGCCATGATCTGGGCAATGTTTTCGTGACATTCCCTGGGTCCACTCGTACCTGTGGAAGGCAATATGGGCCGAATTCGTTATGATTCCATTCTTGTCGACCACGCAGACCCATTCATGCTGATTGTTTCCTTGGGGCGGATGGGATCTTCCTGCACGACAAATCGACGTGTCACACAGGTAGAAATATCCGAGAGTGGTTGGAAGAGAACGATGAAGATTTCAAAGTACTTCCTTGACCCCTCATTTCCCAGATTTAAACGCAGTTGAGCATGTGTTGGACCACACTGATCGAATTATTTGCTCTATGGATGCACCACTACACACCCTCCAGCAGCTGTCATATGCACTGCAAACAGCATGGCTCCATACACTTGTGAATAGCACGTTATTGAGTTACTCACAGCACGTCTAGCAGCTGTGCGCGCTGCACACGTCGGTTACTCTGGATATTATCATGTGGTTACAATAATGTGACTCGACCGTGAATTTTTTCCAGATTAAATGGCAGTCTTCGAAATGAGTGCTGAAAGATTGAAACTTGCATCAGGTGATTCATCAACAGTGGCACAACGCCGTATGAACTGGAATAAATGTTACATATGTTGGTTCAATTCCAAAGAAGAACGCATTGATTCATACAGCAATACGGTTAAATCAAAGATGACTACTAGCTACAACTCACTTTCACATAATTCATCAGCTGTTGCACAACGCCGTATGATGTGGAGTAAATGTTACATATGCTAGTTTGATTCCAAAGAAGAACGCATTGAGCCAATTCAAGAAGCCTTGAATCAGAAGATAGGGAGCGTCCATTATACGTAGCCAAGGTCAGCATCAGATGGCAGCCTAGTCCGGTCACCCGGTGATTCTTAGCACCCTCTGCCTTCATGTTCCACTGGCCGCTGCCTTGGCCAGGTACATTCCAGCTGCCGTATACTGAGGGCCAAGTTTTATGTTGTGGAGTTATTTTGGAGGGGTTTGGCCATAATTCACCACGCTGGCCAAGCGGGTTGGTGAGTGTGGGATAGTATTTCCTCTGATCTCGATGTCATAGTTATACCGCTATTGGCGGTCCTCAGAGATATAGCTTCAGTTTATATTGTCACACCCTTGTCTTATGCTATGTATTTGTCGTAAAACTAATTAACAAAACACGATATCGTTTCATTCGAAATGATATTTTCTGACACATTTATTAATGCCTTATTTTTGGATGGAACGTCAGGCGAATTGACAACTAAAACGACACAGGGCTAACTTAATCTTATTTAACTTTATATTTGTTCAATGAGAGAAAGTTTATCACTAAAAGCTAATGATATCTAGGAAGATATTTATACTTACTCTACTTTGAGAAAACTGAGACTTTGTTGTATTAAATGCCAGATTCGTCTCCTGATGTGAACGTTTTATTAAATCCAGCACACTGCAATATATATTTCCTTGGATGCTAAAATTAATCCTGTACACCAACATAAATATGCGTTGTTAAGTAATAATTTCGTTGATGTATTATACAAAGCAAATATAAGACCACGACACCGTAAACAGCCGCAGAGTTGAACACCGGTCGAAAGTATCCTGTTTCAGTTATAACACTTCATCAGGAACTCCAATGCGTCGGTACTTATGGGGGCGCTGCAATCCACAAATATTCCATTGCCAACATGAGTTTATCAAAATAATTGAAGTTTCGTTAAGCACATAAAAACTGCAATACCGAAACTGGCAAAGTGGCATCCGGTGTAACGAAGCTTTCTTCATAATGATTCCGACCACTGGTAGGGTGCACATCTGCCGAAGTCCTAGAGAAAAGCATTACTTTCACTGTTTGGTTCCGACTGTGAAGCACTAGGGTGAATTCCCGATGCTGTGGGATGCCATGTTGTGGCATTTCTTCGAGAATTTATTATTCTGCAGTGTTTGTCACATCTGCAAATTTCGAATCCAATGTTGAGGACTAGTGTAGCAGATATTGTTCTCTATAGACGGCCTCTGGTTTGAAGCTAGTAACGCACTTTTGCATCATGCAAAACGTATCAAGTTGCGGTTTAAGGTTCCACAGTTGCGCTGGGCATTTCAACCTACAGACCACAATAATATTCGACGTGTGTGAATATGTCTGGAACATAAGACCAGATCACACTTTCCACGTCTAAAATAACTGGCACGAATAGATTTATCCCCACAGGAAGAATAATCTCAAGTACCATCCTCTTATGTTCATGACTTTTACAAGTCTTTTTCAAGTCCAATTTTTTTGTTCAGAAAGCACTACGTCGCTTATACACTCACAGACAATGAATTTTGCGCACCAAGAAGAGAGCATCGGATTGAACTTAAATTTTATGGACGTAATGATATAGATCAAGGATGAACATGATGGCAAAAACAGAGCCGCCGGACAATTGCAGATGAATCTGTGGCACACAGTCTGGTTATCTACAACAGAGCGTCGCGCCGTCTCGTGCGCGATACATGCTGCAATATGCTCTATCATGGAGGCGAACAGACGCCTGGTGTTGTCCTGTTGCAGACTGGCTCACACGTGTTGGACAGTGTGCTCCAAATCCCGGATATTGCGGCACGGCGGCAGCTGGCGTTTCACTTGGTCCCACACATGCTCGATAGAAGACATGTACGGGGAACAGGCAAGCCATGGAAGTGTTTGGAAATCACGTAGGCAGTCCTGGGCAACCCGAGTCGTGTGCTGGCGGGCATTATCCCGCTGTTATAGCGCGCCTGCAATCCCTTCGAGGAATGGGAGCACATGGTGGCTTAGGATCTCATTCAATACCGCTGGCCCGTCAACGATCCACGTACCACTATTAGAGCTGATCGGCTATCGTAGGCATTGGCTTCCGATACCATAATGCCTACAGTGGGCTAGGTGAGGAATTCGATAGCGATGTTGGGATTTTGCCGTTGAACCGTAAACTTCCATACCTGGACACGATGATCATCTGTCCACAAAACCAAGCAAAACTCATCGCTGAACATTACACGTTGTCAGTAGAGTTTCACAGCGCTCTGGCCAGGCACCACTGCACACGGGGCTGCGATGTTACGCTGTCAGTAGCAGAACACGTAAGGGGCGCTGGGATCTCAGATTCGCTTCCACTAGGCGTCGGGAAATGGTTCGTGGTCATGGTGAGAGCCGTAATATCTTCATGTATGGTGAACCATGTCCCAGTGGGATCCGTTCCTGCCTGGCGCACAGTCCGCCGATCCTTTCTACCGGTGGTCCTCTTTGTCCGACCGAAACCTCTCCGCCGTGTCCACTCCTGCCAACACAGTCGGAAGGTAAGGTCAAAACGAAACACGTGGCGAGCTAAATGACGAGCCGACCACCCTGCTGTTTTCAGCCCGATGATCAGGCCTCTCTAAAAGTTCTTAAGTTGCGTAAATTGACATCTGTGGCGTCCACCAGGCATTCTTATTACTCTGTGCTCTTGCTTGCGTCAGCCGGTGCTTTTCGCTTTCATGGAGCATGGTATGGTATGGTATTTGAAGAAGTTTTAGGAATGGAGTGTCAGACCTCAGGTCTAAAACTGCCCTTAGAAAAAGGAAGCTAGGATATTTGTGTAAGCGAACTCAATGGGAAAGACAAACAAAAAAATGTAGTGAAAGGAGAGGGTGATCCGTGACACCAGTCCGTGAGGAAAGGGGGTAAAGGAAAACGAAGCACCGCACAACGTCATAGAGAACCACAACACTACGCGGCCGCCGACGCACCAGGCAGTGACTGAAACTCAACGATACCAAACTCAAATGTCCGAGCAGTATCCATTTTCAGCATGTCGATACCAATATGAGAAAGAATAGGATGGTGGTCTGTCAAACACCCACCAGTGTACACAAACTTACTCTCTCTGTCGAGGGGGTCAACGATCGCCGCCTTAGTTCTGGGATACCTAAGGAATTCGCTGGTATGGTAATCAGCTGCGCCCTTAACAAGTCCATTAGGTTAGGTTTCCGCTTTCTGGAAGAACTTTTTCGCGAGTCTGTTAGAAAACTCATGTATCTTCTCGATTCCAAGTTTGTTCCTCAGCTTCCGAAGTAGAGTCCAAGGTGGAGCCCCAGTGATGATTCGAAGTGCTCGGCCCTGCACCCTGTCGATTATCTCTCGCTGTTTACTACTAATACCAGTCGAGATGCAGGAGGAGTAGGTAAGCACCGGCCTGACGACCATCTTGTACAGAAGTACTCTGTGCCGTGTTGTAAGGAAGCTTCTCCGGCGGAGTAGTGGAGCTAGCGGCACAAGGAATTGTCTAGCTTTATGCGTGCTGTAGCTGGTGTTCGCCACCCAAGAAAATCGACAATCTGTTTGAAGCCCTAGATACTTAGTGGAGGTAGCCCAGGGGATTGTATCTTGAAACCTAGCGAGCTTCGGTACTCCTTGGAGAGATCCAGAAAACAAAAGCGCACTGCTCTTAGACGGATGGATCTTGATCGCCAGTCAGTGTAGTAGGCTTTCAGCTGAGAGAGAAAGTCTTGGATGAGCTTCACTGCTCTGCCTTTGTTCAGGGACCTGATGACAACAGCTGTATCATATGCGTACATCATGACCTACCCCTGTTTGGGTTTGAGTAAGTCGTGCAGATAAATGGAGAACAGCGTTGGTCTAAGAACCGAACCCTGAGGAACGCCAGCCCGAATCTTCTTTTCCGAAAAAAAACCACCATTTATCTTAACAGCGAAACTGCGGCTGTTGAGGTTCGAGCCAATCAGCTCAACAAGTGGGCGAGGGCATCCAGCTTCTGCAAATTGGGCAGGAGACCGTCATGCCAAACGCGGTTAAAAGCAATGCTGATGTCCAGGAAGACAATAGTGGAATACTCGCTCTTATCTGGTCCTTCAGAAACGAATTCCGTAAGTCTGATTAACTGGTGGAACGTAACATGCTTCGCCCGGAACCCACCCTGTTCGTCAGGAATCACACCATTAGCTTCACAGAACTTTCCACGTTTATAAATGAATCACGGAAAAATTACCTTTTCACTTGCAAACGTGGAAAGAGCGATGACTTCTATTTGGTGTCCCTTGTCCACGTCAACTGTGTATTTATTATACTATACCATTTTTAGATTCTATGTCGAAGAGAAACCTTATATCACAAAGTATTTCTTTATCCGTGTGCCGCAAGCCCAGTGCAACTTTAACAATAACACAATATCATTCAGCACACCTTGATACATATAAACTATCTGCACTTGGGTTTCTCATCCGTAGAATTTGCGCAAATTCCTCAACTGTTACCGCCAAGAGACAAGAATCAAATCAAATAAATCCTATAGCGGACGAATATGGATACCTCACAAATATAGTAAGCCAGATCCATCGAAAAATAAGAACACATTTTTCTATGTTGAGTACAAAAAACCCAATCAACGCAAACACTTTGGGTCAGTGGATTATATTCCAAAAGTTATGAATTTACTTAAAGCTTCCTCTAAAAAATATACACCGCGTTCAGCTCCCGGTGTACATCTTTTATAGGAAGTTGGATTTTGAAAATAAAACCAAAAACCTGATGTCAACTGTTAAAAAATTTCGGGACCAAAACCCGTTTAATAGCAGATTCGGAGTTTATAAAATACCTTTAAAGGCACTGTATACCGTTGACATGGATAAGATTTATATTGGATCCACCATGAGGAATTTAAACGTTCGTATAGCGGAACACAAGCCCAGTGGCAAAACACATTAAAACTCCACAGCACTTGCAAGATTAGTTAGTCATGGAGCCTACAATTCTCTATGGAATGAGACAAGCAATATTTCTAGTCAAAACAACAGAAATGAGACTTTGCTAGCGGAGAATTTACACATCGCCAATAACGCTGATAATTGTTGTGATGATTAAGTACCCAGATTAATACCTCCACCTTGGATACCGTTAATTTTGAACAAGAAGGACCAAATAAACCACTAACTCGAACTTAAGACGCAACAATAATTAGTCAGGTTCTGCTGAGGTTTTTTGAAGTCATTCGGGAGCTGAAGGCTGTGTATATAAACAAGAGTGACGTTCCATGGTGGAATATGCTTCAAATTTTTACAATATCTTTTTAGCATTCACCTGAAGATGTACTGGGAGCCAGCAGGAAATATCTAGTGATGTAATTTGGACTTTCAACGTTTGCATCAGTGTAAGTAAGAGTAATTTCCATCGTTAATTTTGACTTTCATGTTATATCGTGAAACGACGACATTCTAACAGTTAGTAGCATTTTATTTCATTTATAATTTATTTTGAGATTATTTACGGGTTGACTGGTATATATCTGTTGAAAGTAACGCCTTTTACAGGGCTCTCATGTAAATTGTTTAAATGATGAGATTATATTGAATATAAAGACTTCAAGTTACGAAAGTTTTAATTAATATTTATTATTATTTACTGGGTTTCGTTTATGTAGCCGTATACCAATTCATTACGTGAATACATTTTAGCTTTGCTCTGGTCTTGTTCATTATTAGCTTCGTATTGGAAGAATGTATCTTTGTTTCTCAACTGTAATTGATGTGATTTTGTGTGGTTAATATAGCTGGCAAATTTGGTGAAAACTACTCACAGAGCGACATTCAACTCAGGTGCACATTCGTTCTGCCTTTTCTGGTAAATACTGTTGTGCCTTACACTTAAGCGAAAACTTTTGGTCATACAGAATCACTCTGAAGGACTTTCAAAAACTTTTTGTCATACAGAATCACTCTGAAGAGCTTTTTACGTATGAGAATATTTAAAAAATGCAGTCTATATGCATTGCGCATGGTCGAATTGCTAAAGCTCTGCAGAAGTTCTATTTGTTAAAGCATATTGAAAGGTATGAATATAGATAGGAGTTCGGAATATAGGAAGCCACGATGAAGTGAACGCGTTAAGAAAAATTATCTCAATAGGAAGTGCCAAAAATCAACGTATAATTCATTACTGACTAATAGATCTTAAAAATTCGGTTACTAACGATATTGACAATTTCATCAAAAACATAGATTTGTTTTTTTGATGAAAAATCAATATCGTTATTATCAGAAGCTGTATCGCTCTGTTACGAGTTCGTGAATGAAACTTATTTCTTTAAATGTTTTCCAACTCATTCATTAACTTCTTATAATCATGTCTCCCGTGTTGCAAGTGTCAGGAGAAATGAAACCAGTTATGATCCATACTCAAAAATCTGTTTCAAAACCTTTTTATCGTATTGCAGATAACAGTGAAGACACTGTCATCTGCAATACTGTGACCTCATTCTGGCATCATTCTGTCAGAAATGGGAAAAGATAGAATCCCATTTTACACTGAAAGCGGTATGCATTCTCTGTCGCCAATCGAGGCATTCTTCCTTCTTTATTTAATGACTTCTAAATGTTAATACCAAAATGTTTTGAATATGTACTGAGCTAAAAGTGGTGTTATGGAGAACAAGATTCAAGGATAAATAATAAAAGACTATGTCATTCGATATCAGGTACTACGAAAAACCAGCAGTCAGTGGCTCTGAGGAGGTTCAGTCCATATGTTCCTCTTTCACCCATCCACATATAAGTTACTTCAAATCTTACTTCATGTTTGCATTCACTTTTTTCATACTTCACTTTAACAATACATTTAACATTGACAGGGACAAAGGTATTAATAGAAATAAACAGCAAATAGACAAAGTCGTCGGTCTTTCCACGTTTTTCTTTAATTGACACAGGGCAACCGAAAATCGCATTTCGACACCGCTAAGACCATACCCCATGTATACAATTTTTTATTTGATGTGTGTTAAGTAAAGAAAACAGTGGGAAGAGCGATAACTTTGTCTACTTACATTGTCTCTACGTATTTGGAAGATTTTCATCATAATAAATAGCAAATGGACTTCGATAGGAAACCGGAATGTTTCTAGACTAGTTATTCATTTGTCAATCCGTTTTGGCCATGAAATAGCCAAAGAAAAAGAAATCGCAACAGAGAAATGCAATGAAGTAAGTGAAAAGAGAATTTAAGGTATGGAATGAAGATACACTGTATTTGTATCGGCAGTAATTAGTCTAGTTGAAATCGGCTAGTGGATATCAGAATAGAGAGGTTAAACATTGCTAAATACGATGAAAGAAGTTCAATTTTAATTTCATAGAATTATTTTCTCGAGACATACAAAATGACTATTCCGCCACAACTGATAGCCTACTGTGTTTCTTGAAAACGGGTTTTAAGAGCATAATCTTTCAAAATAGGTTAATGCATTTACCGTTCTTGCAATTTCCCTAAGAAAGAAGTATGAATCATATAAAATAATGCGACTTTTAAATATACCCCTCTTTCACATGTGATTCCCGCTTTTAATCTTTCTCCGTCATTAGTTAAAGGTTTGCAAAAAACAAAGTATGGTTCCCTCGAATCGAAATGCATATTCAATAACGCGTTGAACTAGAAAGCACAAATGCGCTAATTTCATTTAACCGTATTGATATCGTTAGGTATATTTGTCCTCCGGTGGTACATTACAAAATGCTTCAAATCAGTACATTAAAACGTTTCAACCGAAAATATGAGCAATTTTTTATTTAAACAAATAGCAATTAAAAGTCCTTCGAATTGCAGGCTACAAATTCCCAACAGAGAAAAGTGGTATTTTATGGATATACAATTCTTTTTTCATTACGCTGCAACAGTAAAGACAATCTGATAGTCTACATTTGACTTGAAACCATTAAACATTTTTGAAAGGAGATATTCTAAACCTCTGATCCTATGCAGTAACACAAGCAAGTACTTTAGTTCCTTTCTGGCTTTTATTTTCCATTGATGTTAAATATAGCTCAACGTGTTGCCTCAAAACATGCTACCAATCAGAGATACCCTGAATTTATTTTTACCAAGAAAGTAATGAAATATGAAATGATAAACAGAACATGCGACAATCACGTAAATTACGTGTTAGTGAATGTAAGTAAAAATGTTGTTCCCGATTTCAATGCTTTACCGCACGACATATAATGAACATTTTCAGTTGCGAGATGCGTAAGGTAATCTCTCCAAGTCGAACGCTTCGACTTTGAGAGATTACCTTTGAAAGTACACATGCCAGAATAAGTGCGGCTCAAGGAACAAGTTAAAGAATGGTGGCAAAACGACAAGAGATGGTATTTTGTGTTTTCGATATTCATGCGAACAAGTCAGTTGTGACTGATTAAAGGCACATTCGGATAAAATTTGAGAAAGAGCCACCCAGTGGTAAGTCAATTCGTAATTGGTATTCACGGTTTTAAGACACGGGCTGAATTTGCAAAGGAAAATTGACTGGACTTCTCTCGATAGGAAATAAAATAGTGGAGCGTGTTTGTGTAAGTTACGTAATGAGCACTCAATAATCCACTTATCGAGTAGGACGAGAGCTTGGTATCCCGCAAAAAACTATAGGGCGAGTTCCGAGGAATCGTTTGCACATGCAAACGTATCTTCTGCAGTTGATTCCAAAGATGAAGAGGGATTACCGCAAGCTGGGAGCTCTTTCTGGGAAAGGTTTGTGACTTTAATGGAGGGTGACGATTCCTATGAAAACTTAGATTCTAGTGACGAACCAGCATTCCACATTTTATGAAAGGTGAAGAGGCATAACGTAAGAATTTGGGGCGCTAAAAATCCCCATGCAATTCTACAACACGACCTTGCTTCCTCAAAAGTAAATATAATCTGTCCAATTACTCATCGGAATATGTATGGGCCCTTCTTCGCTGAAGCCACTGTGACAGGAATTACCTATTTCGACATGCTCGAACAGTGGCTACCCCCACAGATAGAAGAATACATTGATAAATTTATTTTTCAAATCGATGTTGAAAAATGTTATGCAAGATAAACATTCGCCGGAATCCAGCCTTGTCTTAAATACATTTAGAGTACTGGTCTAATCGTTTATCTAACTGTTCCCTAAAGAACATCTGTCACAAACGCTATTGTACTTGGTGCCTGAAAAAGCGAGTCAGCAAGCCTGTCTGAAACACCACGATAATATGGTGTGCATTAGGTGTTTTTCTTAATTTTGTTGACATTTACTCACCAAAAAACGCATTTGTCGGGAATTTTCGTCAATCCCACCGTCATTGAGGTTTACCTGAGGCTTGCCGGCGATTAACCACGTGGACGGCAGAGCAAGTGATTTGGAAATATTGTTTTTCTAAACAGCTTTTACCGGTTGCCCTCTCCCTTTTGATCGTTGTGTGCCCCTCAAGTTATTCGGATCTGTTTCTTAAAGTGTGTTTTGTTGTCTCCGCGAGAAGTGTGCCGCACATTCCAAATAACTTATGAGCGTTTCCCGCTCTTGAGGTATCTAAATTTACACGCGCAGAGACTTTGAGTATTGGCTTTCACACATCAAAAGCAGTTCTTGAAATACGAATTGAATCTAAAGGTGATAAATTCTCTAATTTGAAAGTACTGCGTGTTACATCCTCTGACTTTATAGTATTGTTAAGTTACATTTCATATGCACAGCTTTAACGTTTGTAAAATTTGAATTGATTTTTTAAACACAGTATAAACCGAGGAGTTACTTACAAGATGTAATATTTCTGCTTTATTCTCTAAACTGCATTATGTGGTGATGGTCCTTAAACTTTCACTACAAAATCTTCGAGGGGATGATTTCACAAAGGGAAACCATCGCATTCACTCCCTGAGAATCTAACCTTACTATTGAAGAATGTATACACATTCGTACATTAATTTGAAAACAAAATTTACAGTCTTACTCAAAGCAGTTTCAGACATTTTTGTGTGTGTGTTGTAGTAGCATTGGCTTTACATTTCAGGGTATTTTGCCAAATATTGCAATATGAAAATTAACTATTAAAAACATACACTGAAGAGCAACTGAATTAGAGACAGCTGGCGTTATGCAAATGTGGCGCTGTGGGCGGCCCTGTAAACGGAAATGACATGCTGTATGCAGCAATCTGACAATATAAGGAGTAATGCGACGAGAATTAGTAAGAGTCGGACGCAGTATAAGTAAGACGAAGGATCTAAGCGCATTTGATCGTGAGCAAATTTTCGAAGCCCGACGAATTGAGCACTCCATTTCAGAAGTCGTGCAGGCACTGGGATTTTTACGAGCCACTGTGTCACGGGTGCACCGTGAGTACATCGAATCGGGCAAAACCATCGCTGCAAGGGCCAACTGCCGTGGACAACAGCGTGTGGATGAGAGGGGTCATCGTCGACTAGCTCCCATTGTAACTTCGAATGGACGGGCCACAGTGCAAGAAATCACTCGGCAATTTAACGCTGGTGCACAAAAACGTGTGAGCAGCAACACCATCCAGAACCATCTCCTCCCTATGGGGTACAGAAACCATCGTCCCATGATGTTACCACTGCTGACCGCACATCACAGGGTGCAAATATTAGCATGGGCGCAGGAACATCGCCACTTGACCCTAGACATGTGGAAAAATGTTGCCTGGACTGATGAGTCGAGATTCACGTTGGTGCATGCGGATGGCAGGATACGAGTACGGCGCAAACCACATGCAGTGATGGATCCTTCTTGCCAGCAGGGTACTCTTCAAGCTGGTGGGGTGGCATTCTCGTCTGGGAATTGTTTACCTAGACTACAATAGGACCCCTGGCACGTGTGACATCGTCTCTCACAGGTCAACGTCACAAGGATATCCTGGACGACCATTTGCTCCCGTTTGTGTGTCTTGAACATCCCACTGGAGCCCTCATCCTGCAACAAGACAACGCAAAGTGCAATCGCTCCCGACTTGTATCTGAATGTTTGGATGAACACTCCACCGACGTGACCTTGCTTTCTTGGCCAGCTAGGTCACCTGATTTCAGTCCTATCGAGCACATCTGAGATGCCATCTAGAGAGATGTTCGGGGTTTTGACCCTCCTCCATCAAATCTTCGTGAATTGTGGGAGATTGTTAAGGGGTCGTGGATCCGTATGGCTTCCCAACGCTTCCGGTGTCTTGCCGAGTCCATTCCCAGACGAATCGCCGCCATCATGAGGGCGAAAGGTGGTACTACACGTTACTGGGCAGGTATCTATAATTCAATTGCATTTCAGTGTATGTTACAAACAAGATACAACTCTGAAATGCAAAAACAGTCAGAAGTTCTATATCTAATTTCATAGAAAGCTATAGCCTGCATAAAAATTTCAAAGCTACGGCCAGTACGTTTCCAATTTATTATTTAGCAGTGTTCTCAGTCGAACAGATATAATAAAGCAGGTTGCGAAAATTGGTATATAACGATTTTTAAGAAAAAACTGCTTCTATTCCTCTGAGTGTGAGAAAATGACACTCTTCATACCAGAGTAAGTGTTAAAGGTACGCAAAAAGCACAGAGACACCTATTGAAGAAGACGGTGCAAACCGAACTGATACCATAAATCAAATGGCGGTGTTATATTGAAACCGAAAAAATGCATTTGATCGATGGAAGGGAAGAACTTTGCTATCCCTCTTGCGAATTTAGTAGTGACCGAGTGCTGGCTGATGAAACGTGTATTTCTTAATTTCAAGTGTCCCGCAATACTTGTGGTCCAGCATTTGCCCTCAATGGTGAACATACGATGACCAGTCGAAAAGTTGGTAACAATTCCAAATCAAACAAAACCGTGGTAAGAAAAGATAATATCATGAACATTGAAAATTTGAATTTCAAAATGTTTGGTACACAGACTCATCAATTTGAAATAAACCCAAAGTAAAAGTAAGGGTCTGACGGAAGAATGTGCTGAAAGAGTAGTTGGCCGCCCCGGTGGAGCAGTGGTCTAAGGCGTTGGCCTCCGATCATTCTTCCGTAAGGGGTCCGGGTTCGAATCCCGGTCAGGCATGGATGTTGTGTTTGTCTTACGGCACTGGCTCTCTCCCTTCCCTGGAACCAGTGACCCTAAATTAGGGACGGGCGACTGCTTATAGCCCATTGAGTTGCTCACGGTGGTCGTTAAACCTCCAATCAAAAAAAAAAAAAAAAAAAAAAAAAGAAAGAGTAGTTGAAAAGTTCTAGAGGTATACATCACTGCATCATTTGATATATGTTTCTCAAATTCCGATCACTCCGCGTCTTATGTATTTTTGAAAACCGTTTGAGGTGAAGAGTTCCATGTATTGAGATGTGAAGAGTTCCATGTATTGAGATGTGAAGAGTTATGAGTATTTCAGAGAGGAAACACTTCGACTGTTTCAAGCGGTTTTGGGAATAAAGAAGCCATTAGTTTGTTTCTTTTCCACAAAATACATCCCATTAATCATGAAAATGTCAACGTTATTACAGATGATTTTTTGAGATGTATATGATAGCAAAGTCACTTAAATTGTTTGGTAGTTGAAAGTCGAGAAAAAAAATTTCCCCCCACAATGCATAATATATCCGTAAGTAATGTGTTAACTGCAAGAACATTAATACGTGATGCTTTACTCATAAGTTTAGCACTTGAATCACCCGACTTAAAATTTAATTCAGCATTGTTTGGCATTTTGTCAATTTTCGGTAAAGATTTATTATTTGTTTCAGCCAGAGATAAATGATCATATGTAGAGGATTTTAGGAAGGTAGTGTCTGACCCCAGGTCTTAAACAACACTTAGAAATAGGAAGTTAGGGGATTTGGGCTAGAGTGCCCGATGGGAAAGTGACACGTAAGCGTAGTAGAAAGGGGAGGAAGACGCCCTTATTTGTTACCGAAGAGCCAGTACCCGGAGTCCGACGGCTTAACGTGCTCATCCGACGCACGGCGGATATTTAGTGGATCGAACCTGAGGTCCTTTCCGTGGGAGTCACGAAAGTTGTCCACTAGACTACCCGTGGCCAACTGCCATTGATAATCATTCCACCTTCTTAGTATATACAATATTTGCAACAAAAATGGGTCCTGTACACGGACAATGTTTTAAACTTTTTAAATTTAAACTTGAATTTAAATTATGAGTTTCAATAACAAATTATATCCCACTTTCAGACGATATTTGACTGTCATATAGGTAGCTATATTCGGAGATTGAATAAGTAATGCATGTAGCACATATCTGGATATTTGATTCATGCTTGATTCGTGTGGTTATAATGTTGCTAACATTATTCGATTTTGATTATACACCTAAGTTCCAAAACGTGACAATCAGAGAGGTGTTTTTTTTTCAAATTTAAGAAGCCGTCGATAAATTACGACGCGTGTGAAGGGCATAAAATGAAATACAGAGAGTGATTCCAAATTTCGCAATATTTGGATCACATTATATTTTCATGCGCACCTGTACAAAGAAAGCTGGCTAACATTCAAAGTACAAGCCATCGTGTTGCACCGTCTTTAGCCATCTGTCTGCCAGTTCTTCGATTCAGCGGAGGTAGTAATTCTTGTACTTCGAGGCGAAGAATTCCTTCACCTCAGCTGCTGGCTCCACCTGGTTGTTGAAGTACCGATCGCGAAAGAATTGGGCCATGAACCGTAATATGTAATAATCCGAAGGGGCAAGGTTCAGACGATATGCTAGGTGTGGTGTCAGTTCGATGCCCTCAAGTTTCTGGACTTTTGTCTGGGTCATTCGCGAGGTATGAGGCTGAGCGTTATCTTGCTGTAGGAGAGCGCACTTTCTCTTCACCAGTGACGGGCACTTCTCCTCCAAAACGGCATACTTCAGCTGTGCAGGGTAGATGTTGGCGTTTGTGGTCCGACCGTCTGAACAAATTCGCTATGGATTAACCCCTTTGAAATTTCACCAGAAGCAGATAATCATGTTGTGCTCGAAGCGCCCACGTATGGGAACAAGTTCTGGAAGCTGGATCGGGCCCAACAACTGTCGTTGTGTGTTAGGATTACAGAGATATACCCACATTCCGTCGCACCTAACGATTCTCTTATTGAAACGTACGTCGCGCGGGTTTTCTAGGAGTTTCGAGCACACTTCCACTCGGTGGTTTGCTTCAGCTGGCGTCAGTTCGTGAGGGACAATTTATCAGCTGCTGTAGATCTTGTCGAGGTCTTGAAGGTGACGAACCATGGTTGTCTGTAATACTCACTGCTTGCCTGATAATCTCCAAGTGCTGGTTGTTGGATTTATCTCTACTGACTGACGCACGGTGTCAGAATCCAAGGTTCACGGCCGGCTGACCTTGGCTGATCGTCGAGGTTTCTGTCACCACAAAGCAATTTATTCAAACATCTGATTTTGGTGCTCTGGTCCACGGAACCTTCCCATTTTTAATGAAAAATGCCTCGTGTTGCTTGCGTAGTGTTATGGCCGAATTCAAACTCATAAAGCAAAATTTACCTAATCTGCAGGTTGTGGCTGTTTATCATTTAGGTCTCCCAACCGCAGACATATCGACGACATGCAATGCTGTTCATGGCAGCGACTTCAACATTATGACCGCCTCGACTGGCTGCAGTGTGCTACTTGAACTAATTTAAACACGTGACATACAGGCCGCAGCACATCCATAAATCAAATATTGCAAAACTTTCGACTCTCCCTCTATACCATATGCATTTCCGATTCTAGCGTTTAACATGTGTTTTTTAGATTACTCCGCTCGCTTCTGATGGAACTATATCTCTCAAAACAGACGGTTTGATGGCACGAATAAAACATTTCTGCATGTGAATCATTTACAGTATCTTAATATGTTTATTTTCACAAATAAAAAATAATTAAATTGCTTATTATTATGCATTATGCACTGTCAGGTGAAACGCTTCCAGATTGCTGCAGACAATTTCATTTTTACGGCATTGAACAGTTTCAGAATAGAATGTTGTTTTCCATCTTTGGAATGAAAATTAAAGTCTTATTAACTAATAACAAGTTTGATGCTAAATAATTGTGTCTGTGAAGAATTATGCTTTTCCGCTCACTAAGTATATCATCTTATTGAGTTCATTTTCTCATTGCTGACATTTAAATAAGAGCACTCACAGCCAGATCGCACAGATTATCCATTTTGCATTTAAATAAGAGCCGTCATAGCCAGATCGCACAGTTTATCACATTTGCGCGGTACTGTAGAACGCAAGTACAATCAAACGCCTAGGTGACTACAAATATTAAACTGCCCACCTCAGCTTTCTCTCTCAAGTAACAAATCCTAAAGTTTTCTACAAAATTGATGTCAGCCATTTGATTATCCACCTCGCTGACAGTCATACGCAAGTATATCCTAGTTACATTTTATGTTCCTTACCTCAAAGAACCACGTGTCAAAACTATGTAAGAATTTCTAAATATTTATTTGAAACGTACACTCCGAATAGCGCACCTCATCTTCTTAAGTTTGCGTTAGCAGCATTTTTTATGGATTTTCGTTGTGAGGAATGGATAAGACAACAGCCATCTCTACGCTAACTACCTTCAAAAGAGAAGGATAGCTTTAGCGAAATGCAGTTAGCAGTCGACTACTGTAGACAAACATTCCGGTTCTTCGCAGAAATCAGTTGTCTATATATTGGCCTCCGGCTGACAGTACCATTACTTTTCAGTTCTCCACACATAGTAAGCCCAGATATGGATCCACAACATCATTCAATGATTCGGTCAATTGCTGCTGTTTCTCTGTAGATGCTATGTCAGCGATTTCGTTCCTGATGGTAAAGTTGTCAAAGGCTTAGACCTTTTGGCCTTTTAGAAAAACAACGTAGGCAATTATTCCACTGATAAAAAACCCGGTATAACTCACATTCTGAGAAAGCAGTGTGCTCTGTATCCAACTAGGCAACGACAAGAAGCCCATTATTAAACTCCAAAAGATCCTTTGTTCTTATCATTGTGATCACCACTGACAGTTAATGAAGAGCAGTGTTCTTAAATATATGCCTTAATCATGTGGTGAAGCACTGGGCCACATATTTAGCACATACGCTGCGGAAGTTAGACTTGTGACATCTTCATTCAGGAAACTTTATAATCCAATGTCCGCTGTGTTTATGTACAATGTAAACATATTCCTAAACTAGTTAAAATTAATTTTACAAAATGGCTTTGTAACTTTCAAGAAGAAAAACGTTACAACGTAACGGTATGTCTTGTGATTTCACCCTAGAATTGGAATAATGTTTTAACCAATACTAAGTAAATCATTTCCCGTCATTGACTTAGATCTGGCATTATTTTGTAATTTTCATCATTAGGCACTGACGTTCTGCTTTAACAGTGCAGTTTGGCAATAGGATAAAAGAGCATTTTAATAATTCTGGTAATGTTTTTTGTCTATCTAGGAACACATTTCTTTGTTGGATATGATATACCCGTTAAAAATTTCTTGCATGTTGAATTGCACTAAGTAAAACAAATTTCAAATTATTTTATATAGCTTTATTTTCAAGCAATTTAGTGCAGATTTCCATGCCTGATAATGTTTTCTAGCGCGTTTTAACTTTTCTGAATGCCAAATGCGTTTTTACTCTTTGGAAATATATGTAATATAACAATAATGTTAAAGGTAAATTTATCATTTCAAAGCATGGAAAACGTTATATCATCTACTTTTTCTGCCACCAGAGTAATACGCTCTTCTGTCTTTTCTTGGTGCTGAGGTATGCAAAGTATACATTAAAATTAGAAAATTCCATCTGTTTTAGATTTTGTGATTGTACGAACTAAAAAAATAGTCAATATAGATTTCATTATTTTAAAATAATTTATCACTTGTGCTTGAAATTCTGGAATGCCATCGTTGAATAGTGTTAAATCACGAATTCCATCACCACCTGAATTTTTCCTCCCCACATCTGTGAAAAATGCCTTTCAAACTCTTAATAAAATATGTTTTGAAATAATTTTAGGCATAACTGACTCTCCCTTGGATATATTACACATGACATTCCTAATGAAAAGGTTGAAATTATTTGCATAATGACGTAGTTGTTGCATGTAGCATTTGAAACAATTACACAGAATAAATATTTTGAATATTTCTGTCCTCTCAAATATATCTGTCCTTCTGAAATATCCATTAATTATGAGCAGTACTACGGTAGAGTGTAAAGGTTTTCGATAGAAGCTTTTACCGTTTCGAATTTTATTTCATAGAGGTCTTCCCTAAAAGAAATTTTCCATTCCAACTGAAGGAAATAGAGATATCCTCAAAAATGGAATATTTGTTCCCCTATAATTACAAAATCGTGTCTTATTTGAAGATATAAGTAGAATCAAAACATTCTCAAAATGGGCAGCATCGCAAAATATTTTTGTCTTGTTTTTGATGCGAAGTCATCGATGCAAGATTTAGAATAACAAAATGCGTTCCTACGATTGACGTTGGTGTATCTGTTTTTCACAAACCGCTACAAATGAATCGAATAATACCATTTGCCATGAATGACATCCAAACTTTATTCATTTTATTAACAGGATCGTCCTGAAACGCATGACAGCGTCTGCCACTTTTCAAAGAAATAAATTAATTCAATGATATTTTAAGACCAATTACCCTAGGTAACACTTACCTCGAATTCCATAGCAATGAAAATGCGAAACAAATGTAATGCACTGATATAAAAAATAATTATGAAGATGTAACTTATGTAACAATTATTACTTCTCCCCAAGCTTCATTCACAACTGTCTGTCTTGCGCCAGTCTTCTGCATACTACTCTGCATGTTTTCCAATTTCATCTATCCATATTCCGTGTGGTCCTCTTCTGGGTCTTCCTCTGTCTCTTGGGATCCAATCTGAAATTTAGAATATCCATCGATGGTCACTTCTTCTGGCAACATGTACAGCCCATTGCCATTTCAGAGAGTTTACTCTCACAATAATGTCCTTCACTCTGGTCAGTTTCCTTTTCCATGTGTTCCTTTCCTTATCTCTGCTGATTACAATAAACATGCATCTCTCCACACTGCTTTCAGTTGTCTGCAGTGTTTGTACGTTTTTTTACAAAGTTCCACGTCTCTGCTCCTTCCAAGCACTGGAAAAATGCATTGACTAAACTTTTTATTTTAAGACATAATGTCTTATTGAAAATTGTGATGTTTCTTCCAGAAACTCTCCCGCCAAGTTTCATAAGTTGATTAATTTCTTCATCAATGTGATCCTCGCTATATATCTATATGGAATGCTTTACTTATACAAGGAGTGGACAATGAAACTGAAACACATGGGTTGCCGTTCAAAGCACTCTTCACCTTAAACTTCCGGATAATTTAGGTAACACATTTCGTATAATTGTCTCTGTTTCGAAGAACTTTAACGTTCGGACATTGCGTGGTACTGTTAACGCACAGCTGCTATTCTGGTAAAGCAAATGTACGAGAAGTACATAAAATTGTAGTGGCAGTGCTGTCTCTTCAAACAGTTTCTTGTAAAATATATCATTGCGCTTTACAATGTTGTGTTCTAACCTCCAGTGAAATGACGCATTCCTCAGATGTCATCTTATGTAGCCTTTTCATTCAAAGATTATACCATTGCGCTTCCTCGTAAATTATACAGGGTATTCAGTTAATGCGGCGACGCACTCAGAGGGTTGTTAGTAGACATCAAGAGGAACAAAAATTGAAAAGGAACATGGTGTCGCAAACCACGTTTAGTCGGTGAAAATCGCGAAAATACGTATGCAGGTTCTGACGTCACGCGGGGACGACATATAGCCCAATAATAACTACAAAAAGATTTATTTGACAGCAAGTTTAAAACACATCTTGTGGTGCATAGTACAGTACTGGAAAGGGAGCAATGAGAATGGTGTGAACGAAATTATTACAGGTGTTGTTAAAAAAATATTACATTGTTGTGCACAGTACAATGCTGGAAAAAGAACGATGAGAATGATGTGCACAAAATTATTGCAGGTGTTGTTCAAAGTGGCGGCCATTCACGTCATTGCACAGTCTACAACGACGTAAAAGCGATTCCTGGACGCTGTCGAAGATACCGGGTGTGCTATTGATGTCTGCCGTAGCGACGAAGATCTGCGCTATGAGATCCTCAGGTGAGTCTACATGCGTCTCGTAAACGTGTGATTTCAGATGACCCCAAAGGAAGACGTCCAAGGGAATGAAATCAAGCGAACGTGGAGGCCCAGTAACACGTGCCTACCTACCAGCACAATGGCGCTACCGTACGACGCCCGACGCACGTGCTCCTACCCCAGCGCATGCAATTAACGACGCTGCTTAAGTCAGGCATCGTGAGTGAACCCACGAACGCATTTAGCTATCAACTGACATCCGTCTTCCCTCTCCTCTGGATTCAGAGTCTGCATACGTATTTTCGCGATTTTCACCGACTAAATGTGGTTTGCGACACCATGTTCCATTTCAATTTTTGTTCCTCTTGATGTCTACAAACTATCCTCTGAGTTTGTCGCCGAATTACCTAACACCCTGTATATTTTAGAGTGTCAGCACGTGTGAATGAAACATCTTGTAGTTACACGTGATTATAGACCAGCTCCTTCCTTGCAGTTGTATTTTAGAGCTAACAACTGTGTTTCAGCCGAACAACGTTTCCTTGCCTAAGCATTTATCATGTAAAATTCGAAGTCATTCCAAGCAATAGTTCCACATGTACCAACCTTGGAAATGTGAGCATTAATTATGGTTACTTCTGAAAATTATATATTGTGGTATTAAAATTAAAAGCGGTATCTTGTGGTGTTATAATTTTCTTCTTGGTCTCCACAAATTTCGTAGTTTCATAGTGCTGAAAGCACTTAGTACTGATACCTATCTCTATAAATTAGAGGTGTTTTTATGTCCAGCTGTAGAGAGAAAATAGGTTTCATTCTTTGATCTGTTTGGCATAAAAATTGTTATGCCCCATCGTTTTATGCAACAGAGAGACTGAATCGATAATTGTGTGTGATAGTCAACAGAAGCTGTGATCTTTATTATCAACAGAAGCTGGTACTCCTGTTAATTTCAAGCCGGGTTTTAAGGACGTACGTTTTCTTCTTTTCATGCATAAAAACGTTGCTTTTTTCTGAACTAGAAAATGTGTCTGACAAAATAAGTGACAAAAATGTATCTCTGCTTTTTGTAGGACAAGATAGTAAGCTTTCCAGTATTTCCATATCATGAGACTTTAGGAAAAAGATAATTAGTTATAGATAATCTATTATAATTTTTTACCGTTCCGCTCCCCTAATTTTCAAGTTTTCCCAATTTACTGATTCAAATAGACACGGTAGTTTTCATTCATTTCAAGGATTTCAGTTATTGTTTTTTGGACAAAAAAAGAAATCCCCAAATTAAGTTTCTTCGAAGGTTCCAACTTATTTCTAAACAGAATTCATTTCAAGGATTTCAGTTATTATTTTTATACCTGGATGTTAAATACAATTACCAGTTTTTAGCGGGTTTTTTGTTGTTATCACTCTAACGGAAATCGCCAAATATTGCATACCATAATCGAAAAATATCTTAATTATTTATAGACTGAGAATTTCTAAATTATTTAGAAATATTCCTTTAAGATTACGGAAAATGATTGTATAGGAACGTATGTTAATATGGTCCCTGTTAATACATTGAGAGAATCCACTCTGTTACATATCATGATAATCGATTTTCTCTATATCTGGTCACAGGTTACTCAGATGCACATTCATTCATTGCAATTCACTCGTTCCAATAATATCTTTGATTTATTTCTGATCATTTACAACAAACATTTTAGAGATACAAATCGTATCGCTGTAGCAGCCGTAAAAAAGGAACCATGAACGATTGATTTTCATTTGAATTGTTAAAAAATTTCAAGAAAATAGTAATATTGGAAATTGGTATGTTCATCGTATGCATTAAAAACAAAGTCTGCAGCAGATGGAATATATTACTTTAATTTTGAAGCTAGAACCGTTATTTGTTATCTATACGTCCTGACATGGCTTAATCTGACGATCTGATTGCGTCAGTATGCATATCCAAAACCCACTAATACAATGCTATAGTGAAAACATTCCATAAATTATTGAAATGTTAGTTAATGTAGACAGTTTGCCTATCAAATTATTTATTACTTTACTTTTTATCATAATTTATTTCAACATAAACCGACATAAACCATGCGTATGAGCATTCGACGCAATAGGAAATTCTTGCCAAAAGATAAATCTTTCCGGTATTCTTACAATAATTTATCAGAAAATTTTCGATTTTATATAAATAAACCATTACTGAGTTCTCGATGATATTTTTTCACACTTTTTTTCATTCGGGTTCTGACCCATATGCGAATGTAGACCTAAAACATACAATAAACGTACTTTACGCGCAGGTGTAGCAGGGTTAATCGAATTGAACGATATTTTTAAAATGATTCCATGTCTAATGTATCAGATGTCTTCTGGTAAAGTGGGAAATCGCACAAAATTTAGAATTTCTATTGACTTTTCATATTTTGTAGAAATCCATTGTTGGCATTCTCCTTTTTTCTCTTTATACGCAAATGTGAGAACAAATGAAACGTAATTTAACGGAGATGTGCTGACTTTGAGACCATTATTTTATGCAGCAGCAATAGATATATTGCAAGTCAGCGATGGATAAGGAGAAGGAAAAAATTTGAAACGAGTTTGAAGTCAATGATGAACTTAATTTTCTCTTCACCGGCGTTTTCATAAATGTGTTTTATCCATTAAAAATTTCTGTGCGTTTTAAACGAAATGTACAATGGCCGTTCCATACATACTGAGAGTAAAATCACACAAAATGTGGAAATATAGGTGCAGCAAAATGTGTGTTTCTCTTTCTCAAAGTATCTTCCCCCGTATTATATGCAACGGTCCCATCGTTGAGTCCACTTTCACAGCATGTGGCGAAGGCCTTTTGGGGAAGCTGCTTTAGCGATTCCTATACAACTTGAAAAACGTGTTGAATGTTGCGCCGCGGAACTTCTTTATTGATGGAAACAACCAGAAATCGCACGGGGCGAAGTCAAGAGTGTTGGCAGGCTGATACATGATTTCAATACTGCATTTCGTAAGAAACTGTTGTACAAGGCAGCCACATGTGGACGGCCGTTATCCTGGTGTAGGATCCACTTGCCCACTAGTTACGGCCGTTTAATCGACATCTGTCGTCACAGACTCTTCGAGACTGAAATGTAATAGTCAGCATTGACGGTAATTTGTAGAGAGACAGCATGCTGGCATATTGCATCTATATAATTAAAGAAAATTATCATCATCACCTTACCAGCTGATTTGATTTGGTGAAATATTTCGGATTAGGGAGCTTGTGGGTTTTATACACTCGTTGTGCCCTTTGTAAGGGGGTCAAAATAATGGACCCATGTTTCGTCGGTAGTTATTTCTGTATTTAGAAAGAGTGCAGCTTTAGCAATTATTTGTTTTCGCACATGACACACCTGAAGTCAGGTTAACAATTGGTCTCTCGTCAGGTCATGAGGTAACCATCTGGAACACACACGATTCAGCAGTAACTTGTCGCGTGGAATGCGGAATACCAAAAATATTTGAAATATTAGTTGATGCCGCTATGTTTTAACACGTCATCCGTCGATCTTCTTGCAGGATCGCCCAAGCAATGTCAACAATACTCTCTCTAACAACACTTTTATGTCGACCAGGCCAACGAGCGAGTTTTGCCGACAAATGACCGTTTTTGAAATCACGGTGCCAACTTAGAGTCATTGAATCATCCAAACATTTGTTTTTTAAGCGTTTTTCATTAAATTGATTGTTTGTGGAGTCGTTTTTACCGAAACAATAGACAAATGTTTTGAAGAACGTATTTTGGTCTTTAATTCTGAATCACCCACCTGCACAGCTGTATGGTAAAATGCAGACGCACCTTAAACAGCTACGCAATAACAAAACTAGAATTGTCTGCCACGGCTAATAACAGTTGCTGTAGATACATCCTTAATTCCGTTAGTCGTAAAAGCAGTTGTTTTCCCCCTTTGCCCTATTATCACCTTAAAAATAATATTATTCTCAGTTCTTATGAAACGGCCATTGTAATAGCATAACTTCCATCCTAATGCTTGAGGTTACATTGTCTCTTGAGCAATACATAATTGATATGTTGCTTTGGCATGTGAAATATTAAAAAAAGCTGCTTCCTACATATACGTGTACATATCCAGAATTAATATTTCGGCGATTTGCGCTACAGAATTCCTTTTGTTTTATTGCACCATACGGGATAAATTTCACTGAAATCTTGCACTGATGATCCGTGGGCGGCCCAAACATCCTCGGCGTATCGCAGTTTCCCTCTTCGGACCACTTTCCGAAGGAACTAACCAGGACTGGCGGCGAGTACCCCGTAGAACGTGCTGTCTCTGAAGAGGTCTGACCCACTCGCCTGAACGTGTTACAATGTTGTTTTTATGAAATTAGGTGACACTAGTCCTCTGCCACTCCCATCTGAACTCCGTACAAGTCGGCTGCCATTTAAAAACAATTCATTTGCCACTCCCATCTGTAGAACAAGAAAAACACTGAATAACAAAGCTCAGTATCAAGTGTTGCTTTTCTTTTAAACTTACCATGACATTCATACGCGCAGTCCTTTACTTCGATCTGCATAAAAAAGCTCTGGTAATAATGTTTTAGCACTTCGGAGTTTATTTTCTCTTCAGCGGTTTCTTTCTCGCAGGTAGGGATTTATTATGGCAATTTACAAGAATATGAAGACGAATGTTGCGTTACTTGTAAAAAGTAGTTACACTAGAATTGGAGCAGTATTTTATTTTGAAAAAAAATAATATAGTAAAGTAACATTCACTAGGCTTGCGTGCAGGGCAAGATATGTGTTTGTTTCTATGAAGAGTGTGTTATCACACTTACTGTTAAAGTTCTTTCCATATTCGGTAACTTAACTTCCGATATTCCTCGGTAGATGAGTTTACCATGGGTCTTAGGAAAGATTGTTTGCGATTGAGCAGATTGTCTTCAATTGTGAAATACTGAAGAGCACACTTTATAATTTTTGTCTTTTCAGAGTATGAAAACCGCCGTGAAAAACAGTAACCGTACTTAATCGCAGGTCACTGCTTCCAGTCAATGGAGAAAAGAAGTGACGTGAGACAAACACACCAACAAAGCTTTTTCCGGGATTTGAATAACGCTCATCTGTGACGAAATATCAGTAGGACAAGTTATATTAATTTTGATATTTCAAACATAATTTGAAATCATTTGGAGACCAGAAAACGATTTTCTATTGCAGCTGTTCACACTTTTCCTCCGCATTGGAAAAGGATGAGACCAACGTCAAAAAGAAATGAAAAGCATAACACGTGAAATTAAATGGAACTCCAAAGAAGTTCTTTCCTGTGATATGAAGAATCGCCATCAACAAATTGATATTTGGAAAGATCTATCGTTTTCTAAAAAAATCAGATATATTAGAAAATCATAGTTCTGTGTCCTCAAAACAATGAGAGAAAAATTGCATTTTATGATACAATTCTAAAAATATTTAATGTCTGTACGAGAAAAATAAAAAACAAGAGAAACAAAGCAAACGAAGCTCACAGAGAGAAAAGAGAAGCTACAACTGTATTGGAATTGGAGAATCCTTTTTCTGCATTTGTAAATCTAGCGAATATTGTTAGGGATGAGGATTGTTTTCCTGATGCCTTCAGATAGATTCGATTTGGCAATTTATCTAAGCGAAATTTTAACGCTTTCGCCACTGAGCCGTGCCAGTTTTTATCATTATTTGTGTTATTAATATATATTCACCTTCAGAATTATATTTTTCCTAAATATGCTAAAATATGAAAACGTTTGATTTCCTATGACACTTTTAACCCATGTAGAAAGATCCTTGGTGTTTTGGGGAAGGTATACTGTTCTTTAAAAATCTCAATTTTCAATTTGAAATGAGTTACTTTCATTTAGAAATTTTTTTATAAACGTAAAGAATAAAATTGTTAAGATTTGTTTTTGTTTGTTTGACTCCTGACGTTAGCAACTCAGCGAGCCACAAGAAGACGCTCGTCAAACATTTATAGTCATTGGTTCAAGGGTAAGTAAAACAACAATTCCGTAATAACGGTACAACATCCATCATCGTTCAGGATTCACCCCGTCCTCATCTAGGACTTATGGTCTCAAGCCGGCCTGACGGGCCACACATTTGGCAAGGTGTCTCCATAAGGGGTTTAGTAAAGTGAAATTCTTCTTTTTAATACATGTTTATTTACAACATTTATGTACTTCAGTCGCTGACATAAAGATATATGTTTTTCTTACCTCACATTACTTATATATATTCAGGAGTGGTGGGAAGGTATGTGAAAATGTAAAAATATTCCCAAAGGAAATATATTTGTTAACATGCATTTATATCCTAAAAATGAAAGGTTTACAGTAATTTATTCGCAAAATATTATATTATTATTATTAAAGTAAAAATGCTTTCACCTGAGTTTTATTTTAAGTATATGCTTCTTTTTTTTTTTTTTTTTTTTTTTTTATTGGAGGTTTAACGACCACCGTGAGCAACTCAAATGGGCTATAAGCAGTCGCCCGTCCCTAATTTAGGGTCACTGGTTCCAGGGAAGGGAGAGAGCCAGTGCCGAAAGACAAACACAACACCCATGCCTCACCGGGATTCGAACCCGGACCCCTTCGGACGAATGATCAGAGGCCATCGCTTAGACCACTGCGCCACCGGGGCGGCAAGTATATGCTTCAAGCGGGTGCCTTTACACTGACAGTTCAAATTGTTTTGGAAGGGGTTCAAAGTCCACGTTTTCGAAAAAACTTGGAATGCAACTAACGCTTTCACACATCGCTATTCCTAATGCAATATTTGTCGCACCAGGTATCTTGTCTGACTACTTTTTGACATCGCCTACACTTGCACAATGTGTTCACTGTTGTACTGGGGATTAACGTTACCAAAGACGTTAGCGGGCTTGTATCCCAAGAACAGCATTTTGAAGCATTGATCAGCCGATGCTGCAATCATTCATTTTGTGTTAAAAGGCTGTTTCTAGATTCCATTTAATTTAAATTATTTGAAAGACGATTTTTCACATGTAACAGCCTGTACGTCGAATAGTTTATTTGTAACTACGGGACATATGATGTTCTTCTAAATCTAGTATTTAATTCGTAAGGAGGGGCACTTTTTGTTGCTTCATGGAAAACTTAACACTTCTATATTTTCAAAATTGATTTTCATCATTTTCCGTAGATTCTTGGATACGTGCTTATGGTGATTTCGTGGAGAACTTCTAACATGTAACTACACAGGTAGTGTAAAATAAATTTTTGGTTTATTCTGTTTAGCCAAAAATTTGTTGCTTGTAACGCATTGCAAAATGTCACGAAACTACTTTAAAAGCACTCAATCTACATTATAAAAGTTACACAGTTCATTATTAACATTTCACGGCTTTAGGTTTTATAGTTGTTGATGCAAGGAAATGTATAATACACATTCTTCAAACAGTAAAACTATTTTAGTGAAACTAATTTGTGTCATTGCTTTTAAATAACCCCACACTGTTTTGGCAATGCACAAACGAATCATAGCCCGGGAAGCTTTGCCCAATCAATAAGACAAACGTTATTCGCAAAGAAGCTGCCTTTTATTTCTATTATTTTAGTACAGTCGTCGGTAAATACACTGTAAGTGACTGAATATTTCAGATATTATCAGACGTCCTAATAATATGCAGTGAATAAAATAAATTGACACAGAGAGCTAAAATAATTCAGTTTTAAACGAAGTTTGTAAAATATAATGAACTTTCACATAAACATGCAGTTTTTACTTCCTCATAATAAAGTGATTTCTTTAAAATCCATGCCTAAAGCGTTTTAAAGGATTTTTTTTACATAATAAATTTACCATTCCATTTGTTTTATGACTTATTCCACTACGGAATTAAAAAAATCTTCACATGGTTTTAATTCAGGATAAATGTCCTGGTAAATACAAATTCACAGGAAATTATGCTTTCATATGGGAACTATAACCTCATTAAAATGGAATAGTAAAAGCACGTATTCACAGTAGGATTTCATACAGCGTACATATACTTTTAATTTCTAACAATGAGATTACCTTTGTATCGATATTATCAAGTACACTCTTTTTCCGGAAAAAAAATAAGTATGACCCAAGAAATATATTTGGATTCCAAATATTAGACGCTTTTTTTAATTTATCACAAACAAATATAGTCTGGACATTTGATCTGTTTTGATTTTCAAATTCTATCGTTACTGGAAATTCAAATTCAAAAATTAAGATTTCACAAAAGGCCTATATTCTAGTTCAGTATCATATTGTAAATAATATATATAGTTCGAAAAAAAAAGAAGGAGTTCTTGTTTTACACTGAAAATCGTTCTTTGTCTGTATCACAGATATTTTGGCATTTTGCCAAATAATATTTTAAAAAATTCTAAGTGCCAAGATTCATGTGCTAGAAACTGGTGGACAATACAAACATTAATGCAGTTGAAATTAACACATTATTTTGAGAGATATTTTTGCGCTGCTGGGTGATACTGATTTTGTTTTTTCCAAGAACAGCACAGCTTTCTTAGGTGTGTCAGATGTTTAATCAAAATACCTTGGGTTATAGCGATTTGCAAAATGTCCGTTTTGTAATCCTTGCGTAAATGCTTCTAATGGATAAAGTTTCCCCATACGTGAATGCGAACTTCATTTGTTCAGGTAAGAAGCCGACTCGCATGAAGAGAAACGCAACGAAAACGTATTTTTGTAACTGTTGGTTATCACAATCATAAATTGTGCAAAATGTTAGGAAAAGGGAATACGAAACTTACCAATATAACCTAGATATCAATAAGCCACTGATGTCGGAGAATCATATACTTCAACACAGACAGAGCTTATTACTCGTATGAAAGCCTTAGAATAGAATATACAATTGTTTCTCTGAAATGTCAAACCATATCGCACGAGCATCGGAGCAAAGACCACCACTTTTCTTCTAAATTTCTGAAATCACGTAGACACACATTAGGTGTGAAAAGGGTTTTGATAATCATAACTCCTTGATTTTTTTATTTATTAAACAGCATACTATCGAAATATATTTATGTTGATCTCTAGAAGAAGCGCAGCAAGAAACTTGCTCTAAATCTGATCACAGTTGTACTCAGAAACGATAAGCAACAAACCTTGTTTAAATAACCTTTAACCTTCTGATGGGTCAAGTATTTTTTCTGTGCTACCTTAATTTCGGCTCTGTGACTGGCGAACATTCTTTCCATGAGCGGCTGGCTATGTGAACAAAAGCTATTTCACTAGTGGGATCGAGTTTTTGACGTTTCCCCTTGAGATGCAGGGCAAGACGGTACTGATTGACAGCCATAATAACTGGATTAGACTAATAGCCCTGTGCCTCCGGTAAGAGCAGAGTGGGGTGTCTGCATCATACAACAAGCTAGTAAAATCATTCAATGCATTGATTATAATACGCTTTCCAACATTACAGAAATCATTATTCAAGTTATCACTCAAGTTATGAGAATAATGGCTGTGGAATAAGTCTCGGTCCTGTGCCCTGACCTTTCATCCCATTTCGATGATATTCAACAGAACCGGCTTGGTATACCTCCGAAATAACATGATAAATTTTGTCGCAATCGAAGCATTTTTACGTAAGTTATGATGCATAAGGGCTATGGAATAGATCCCGCTCCTGTGTTCTAACTTTTGAACCCATTTCGCCCATTTTCAATAGAATTCGTCCACAGGCAAGACCCTACAACATACTAACATTTCATCCAAATCGAAGCATTTTTACATAAGTTATGACGCATAATGGCGATGGAAGTGATTCCGCTTCTATGCCTGACCTTTGACCCCATTTCGCCCATTTTCAATAAGGTTTGTCGCCAGTGGAATTTACCCTCTCCTATGTACTGACCTTTGACCCCATTTCGTTCACTTTAAATACGGTTCCTTCCCTGGTGATCCTCTACCAGGTCCTAAGATTTCATCGAACTCAAACGATTATTTCGCGAGTTATCGTGCTGACGGACACAACGCGTATCGTAATGAGGCAGATAGGAATCGCGACTATCTGCTCGCCGCAAAAGTGTGACGTCATAAAACTTTAGTAGGATCCACACACAACGCGTGACGTAATGAGACAGATGGCGTGACCGTGCGCCAACATTCTCAAACACGAGATTGTAACGTCATAAAATTTTCAAGCATTGGTAACATTAATGGAACAACGCCATCAATAAAAACGTTATAATTCGGGCAGGTTATTTACCCCACTAAACGAATTCTTCTAAAGTCGAGATCAAGTACCAGAAAACGGTAGGTTAAGGACTTTCTAGTACAATTTCTAGTACCAGAAAACGGTAGGTTAAGGACTTTTTCATCAAAATTCTTAGAGCCGTTTTCAAAATAAAATGCACATACATACACACAAGAATTACTACTTTAAGGTGGATGTCAAGTAACTTTGCTTCCTATGCTTCCAATGGAAAAACTTCTGTACACATTTTCTTCACACTTAATGCGTTCTCAAGGATGAAAATTTGAACATCGATTAAAATATCTTCATTTTATAACTTACAGTACTTAATATTTTCTAAAACATAACCATATTTATGCATTTCAACATTTGTTCGTCTACTGACGTCATGAAAATACATGTCGCGCCATCTTTTTTCTGAACCATTAATGCGTTCATAACGATGAAAATTTGAAAATCGATTAAAGTAGTTTCATTTCATAACTTGGAATACTTAATATTTTCTAAACCATAACCGTTATTATGCAATCCAACATTGTTTTGTCCACTGACGTCATCAAAGTACAGGTCGCGCCATCTTTTCTCTTGTTTCGACACCAACAAAGGAAAAGTTATTGAATTTTAATATAACTATGGTTATGTTTTAGAAAATATTAAGTTTTCCAAGTTATAATATGAAGTTATTTTAATCGATGTTCAAATGTTTATCCTTGGGAACACATTAATTGTGAAGGAAATGTGTACAAAAGTTTTTCCATTGGAAGTATAGGAAGCAAAATTACTTGACGTCCACCTTAATAATATGGGATAAGGGCAATGGAATGGATCGCAATCCTATGTCCTGACTTTTTACCACATTTCGTCCATTTTCAATAATGTTCGTACATAGCAAGGATCTCATGATGATGTCAATGCAGTGTAGGCTCTTTTCCCACAAAAATCAAGTGGTTCCTCGCACTTAAGGATCCCCGGGCGAGACATGGTATTTTCGCCGTACATAGGGATCTCATGATGATGTCAATGCAGTGTAGGCTCTTTTTCCACAAAAATCAAGTGGTTCCTCTCACTTTAGGATCCCCGGGCGAGACATGGTGTTTTCTCCGTACATAGCAAGGATCTCATGATGATGTCAATGTAGTGTAGGCTCTTTTCTTACAAAAATCAAGTGGTTCTTCTCTCTTTAGAATCCCCGGGCAAGACATGGTGTTTTCCCCGTACATACCAAGGATCTCATGATGATGTCAATGCAGTGCAGGCGCTTTTCCCACAGAAATTAAACGGTTCCTCGAGACTTACGATCCCCGGGCGATTCATGGTATTTTCTCCGTACATAGCAAGGATCTCATGATGATGTCAATGCAGTGTAGGCTCTTTTCCCACAAAAATCAAGTGGTTCCTTTCACTTTAGGATCCCCGGGCGAGACATGGTGTTTTCCCCGTACATAGCAAGGATTCATGGCAGTGATTTATAATATACGCGAATTCTGCACTCAGCAAACAGAAATAAATCCCGTTGTTTGTTTTTCTTTTGCATTGGGTTCATTTCTTGGAGATTACAACACAAAATCTCTACAAAAACCCACACACACAAAAAGCGAGAACCGACAGTTATTGGAAAATAAAAAAAGCTTTTGCAACGCCTGGAATTGACACATCACAGTTCACAATAAGCTGGACATATTCGTGGGCTTCAGCAACTAAAACAAAAGACTGAATAACAAGAAACAGGAGAAGACTTCGAAGTGCAGCACGTAGTAAAGTGAGGAATGAAATTCGAAACCATACTGGATAACTATGTTGGATTATTGCTTGAGATCTGTGTGGCTACTCAAGCAATATCTCACAAAGATAGTCATTTTGGAAGATTTTGCTTTAACATAAAGCACTCATATAATAATTCTGAATGTGAAGAATTACTGTACTTTTCGGGTAAAATGTGTTTACATGAAGAATACAACTAAGCATCTCACCGTCTCATAAAATGTTGGTACTATGTCTGTGGTTGATTCACATCTCATTTCTTGTACAATACGAAAATGCCAAACAATGGTATTTCAGTGCACCAAATATTCATTATTCATGAATTAGCCAGTAATATGTATCGCATGTAATTTATTGAATAGAAAGGACAAAAGAGGAAGTTACATGGAAGTATCATTTCTAGACTGAATTTCAAGCCTTGTCTTGTTATCGGTTCGGTTAATTCTTAGGCTGTAGCTTCTTTGTTGAAAAGGCCCTTCTATCGAAGCACTCTGAGCCAATCTCTATCTTAATATCACCCTGACGAAGTTGAAAATTTTCAGTATGCAAGTTCGTAACTAGTGCATGTTGGAAATCATCTTTATGACTGATGTCGGTAGACTAGTTGGCGCCATATGGACCTTTAAAGGTTTTGACACTTTTATAGGTAGGTAATTTGTAGTCGGAATCAAAGCCTGGCATCCAACCTACGGTTAATCGGATGGTGACTGCTTGGGCATAGTGGATAGCATGATGTATGTGTGAGTACTAGCTTTTCTTATTATAGTTATTTGCTCACTTGTTCTTTTTTATACTAAATATCATGTACAGTGTAGACGTTTTATAAAGTACAATCCACTATGATTCTTCAAAGAGCTAAACTTCTGAAAATGAACGGTTTCACGAAAAACATATCTTGCAGAATATATCAAATCCTGAACAGTTTCGGATTTTTTTCCCTTGGAGTGTTTTCAAGATATTTTCACAAATTTCACAAAACCTGGTAATCTGATGCTTCAGATACTTGATCATAAGCAGAATAATCACACTTCGAACATTATTTTGACTACTTCTATCACGATATTACATGTGGTAAGCCATAGCTGATATGTTCAAGTCCGTTTTACCTGAATTTTATCTGTTCGTGGAAAATAATATCCATTACTAACAATCATAACGAACTATGAACATTCGCTTTATTAGAACAATATCCTATCTGGATGATGTGCAAAGCTTGGAAGCTGTCATTTCTATTGTACGCCAAGAAATTTGGATCATTAGTATAGTTATACTATTTTGAATATATCAAGTGTTAAATTAAAAGATCCAACCCGTTGTAGGTTTAATTTTCGAATTTGCTTAATATCCGCATCATTCTTTTCGTATTATATGCTTCTGCTTCAATAATTCTGAACCCCTTTGTGGTGCATCGCTAAATGAATCGTAATATGCGGGTACATTGAGAAATACACAGTCGGCTAAGCGACTGGTATCTCTCTGTAATAGAGAACAAGCGTCGAGGGATCGCCGGTGATTTAAGGTTTTCACAGAGAAGATTAAAATATAACTGATCTATAGCTTGCTGATTGTTTTCGCTTTGCTTACAGATGGGCCAATTGTGTACTGTGAAAATTTAGGGATACATTTATAGCTAAAATCACTGATACTCAATATGAACACTTCATTTGCCAGCAATATCACATAAAGAACAAAGGACAAATGGAAAGTATTTTTTTCCGTTTCTACTCGTACTTGGATTAGTTTCACAGATGGTGTGCTTGAAGCGATATTCGTGAAACTAGACTTCAAATAAAAAGCGCATTTAAGCGAAATCTTTACATTGCTGAAACAATTTGGAGCAATGTTTTTCCAAAGTCAAACAACATGTGCAATGTCGTTTGCTCTTATAAAAACCTTTGATTTCGATGTAAATGAAATAACCATGTGGAAGAAAGGTTTAATCATATTCTTACGCTTAAAACGGAACACTATTTCTTCACTTTGTCGGCAAATTGCAACTTACTAAATGCTCAGTCTCAATAACACCTTTCTTATCCTAACGTTTGCGTAATGGATCCGGCTGACAGATCATGCTGAAAACATGATGTTAGTCGCATCATGTTTTATCATGATCATGATGTGTCATTCGTATGGCAGATTGCTATAGGAGCTCAACTGCTGCATTTCAGTATATTAATTCGTTATTCAACGTGATGCAAGCACTCTAACACCTGGCTTCCAGACGATGGAAAAGGGAAAAAGTGAACCTGTTGTCCAAATTAAACTACAAGAAACGGAGAATGATCAATTCAGAATTCAATTAATATATATATATTTTTCATCTGCACTTACTACTTGGGAGTAAGTGCAGATGAAAAAATTGCATTCATCACACGCACATATATTTTTAATAGCCCCCACTGTTGGGAATATACTACGTATTAACGGAGTCCCTAGCAAAGATAACAATCCTCAACTCGGTTGATGCTGGCCTGATGGAGAAGTGGTCTAAGTGCTGGCTTCTCACAATTCGTCCGAGATGGGTGCCGATCAAATTATTGCGGGGCCCGAATAATATATTTTTTCCTATGGCACTGGTTCTTTCCCTTACCTGGAACCAGTGGCCTTAAATTAGTCTCCAGCCAATGCATGTGATTCATTGAGTTCTACACGCTGATCGTTATAACTTCCCTCTAATAGAGAACATAGAAAAAAACTCCGTTTCTCAGTTATAATAGCAGCGACATCCTCAGGGAATTTGTCCAAATATGTCCGGGATCCAGTTCTGATGTGGCATGGGTAATACGCTTCTCATACAGCACTGGACCTGCTGTCCCTCCAGGGCAAAACGGGTCACAAATCAAAAGCGGTTCACGTTAAAGTACCTGGTCCCTAGTTTTCCTGAGGGTGGTTGCTAAATCAGGAAAGCAGAACATAGAATAAGAAATTACTCCTTCCGATTTGTGACACCTTAGTTTTACCATTCTTGATATTTGAGCATTAAATTCAGGGCAGAAGCATGTATTAATAAAATACACGTTATATTCTAATATTTTATGGAACACAGAGTCTTTTCTGTAGGAAGGGCACTCCAACTGCCTAACCCAACTTCTAACTTTGGCAAATTTCTGCACCACATTCCCTCACGAACTAGAACTGAAGTTAGCAATGTCGAAAATAATATTGATTCTTGAATGGCGATATTAGGAGAAAGGTTCTTGGTTTGAATTGCAATGTATAATGCTTACATGCTTCTTGAATTCATACAGGTGGTTTCAGAAAATGATTTAGAAATATTGCAGATCTATGAAATTGAATCTCGTGTATCTCGAAAGAATTCCCTTCAAAAAATGCGACACGGAAGATTATGTTACTTGTAAAAAGAAGCTAATTAGTATTTCATGCCTTTATGTTTTTTATAGTAACAAACACATTAAAATTACACATTTCCATTAGGAATTTTAAAAGTGAACGACTTAAATTTCTTCCAACCCGTTTTATTCCCGTTTTTAATTTCGCTCAAACATTTTCTTGTGAAATGATAAACTTTATTAATTTTCTTAAAGTTCTACCTCAATTTTTTTCACAGGTTTTTTGTAGGAAGATTTATTAACTAATTTCTCCATTAATTAATCTGTGCGTCTTTTTGTTTTTTCAAAAAAAAGCTACATTTCCTTTTCGTTTATAAGATTGCAATGGCGGTTTGTTATAAGAGGACCAATTGATGTGTCACAAAATGAGGATCCATTAAGAACAAATGCATGTACTTCATGGAAAGATGATCCATTTCTCATTTTACTCCATCTTAGATGGACCAAATACGAAACAAAATAAATGCCTCCCGTTTAGTGTTTTCTCTGGAAGAAATTCCTACACATGTTCTTCTTCACAGGTATACCTGCATGCATTCTTATCCTGAATCCTCGGAACATTTATGGAAAGTGAGAACGCAGATAAACTATCTGTTCCATGTCCTGAAGACTTACTCATTTCATTGATATCTCCCTCTGAGGTTGGGTAAGTGTAGTGGAGTAAGACAATCGCGGATTTCATGAAATAGCAGCTACACGTATGGTGCTTCAAACTTTTTAACTATTCGATACAATGGAAATTGCGAAAACGGTTACCATCTGAAATTAATATGTTTTATCAAACAAACGTTTCTCTGCTCGATTACCAAAGACTCAGGAACTGTAGATGGCAACTTAACCGATATAGTTATTTCTAATCTCCATGATGTCGATTGCGGATAACAGTAAGAGTGTGGGTGACCCGAATTTTTCTGAATTTGCGAAATCTGTCAGTACACAACATGCTAATATATTCTCCACGTGGTGTTTCTGTTACTACCTATTGTCAGTCCTATTTATGTAGTATTAAACGTGATTCGTAAAGGAAAACAGGTTTCTTCGGATCTTTCACGGTCCACTTCCAAATCTTTACGCCAATCTCCAGGCGTTGTTGCCCATAACGTTCTGGATCATGTGGTTACAAGTAGTTTCACATGATGCATCTATCGTGGAAGTGTACCTATGAATACATGCCTCCGTAGTACCTGATAATAATAAACTATTCCAAGGTAGCATGTTGAATATTCCAGATAATGCAACAGAGTTATCTCTATTGGTGAGCATTAGGTAGCCGTGGTCCTTTGGTAACCAATCTACACTAATGCCGTTTGCCGTCTTCTGTGAAATTACGGTACTCAATTAGATGATGAAGCACGTGAACAACCTACAAAATTCATTGTTACCCGAGTACTGCTAACTTAGCTCTGTACCTCATGGGAATTACCTTTTTCAAGCAACTGATGTCACCGACTGCGTATCATACGCCCTTGACTTCCATATACATACACGCAACGACGCGAGAGATCCGAACATCATTTGACGTGGTGTAATAAAGTTTTAATTCTTATGAATAGTTAAATAAACTTAGAGGTACTGGCTATAGCTTAAATCTGCTACCTGTATACTTAGAATATCTCTCTTGGACTTCATCATTACCGAAAATCGTCCTTCCTTCAGTTTTCTAGTAAGAAAACGTCACAATCTTGGTATGTTTTGTAGTTACAAAAAAGTTAAATTACTACTGGGATGATCTACGTGACAGGATATAAGATTTTCCGTAATACATTTCACTGTTTCGTAGTTTGAACGCCATCTTGAAATAATCTGTAAGTTACAAGGGTTGTCCAAAATAATCGAAACACCTTGAAGCAATACGTTTTACGCACCTAATATAGTGTGGAAGCACACTTTGCATTTAAAACTGCTTGAATCCTCCTTGGAATGGACGCGTACAAATTATGGATGGTGGTAAGTGATATGTTGTACCGTTGTTCCTGCAGAAACTGCTCCAATTCCTTGAGAGACGCCGGAGGAGGATAACGGTATCTCACTCTGTTTTCCAACCCAGACCATAGGAGTTCAATGATTTTTAAATCCCGTGATTGTGCAGGCCAGGAAAGGTGTTCAACTTCATTAACATGTTCCGCAAACCATGGTTGAAACGCTCAACTTGTGTATATCGGGGCATTATCACCTTGAAAGGTGCAATCCCCTGACGGAAACAATGTCCGCGCCATTGAATGCACATGGTCAGCCAAAAGGGTGACGTAGTCACCTCTAGCGATCATTCCGTGGAAGGTGATAATGGGACCTGCTGCAAACCACGACGTAGATCGCTTTCCACAAGACTTTGCTGATTTAAGCGAACAGCAAGGGAGAAAGATTTCACAAGGACATAAAAACGAGGAAAAGAAAAATATGAGGGAATTTGGGATGCCTTCCCCGAAGGCAGATTGCTGTTGAAACCTTCAGTGGGACTGTCTCGGTAGATCTCACTCTAGAAAGTCCTAAAGTGCTATAATAAAAGCTTCTTATATATGTTGAATAATATGATCGAATCGTATGTTCTTGGGTTGAAATAAACTGATTTAGTAACAGGTGGTTGTTTTGATTGCATGCAATATTAATAGCATCATTATTGCCAACAGATTATAAAAATTTGAAGATGAAGGGATTATATGGTACCCTAATGTTCACGGAAAACCAGCTGAATCAACATATAAGGTGGCTATACCTAAATCCAAAACTATGGCTGACAGGGCAAAATTGATTCCTTTTTGGAAGCACTTCCCGAAATATATACAAGAATAGGTCTAACTTTTGAAACACCAGAGCGTGTACTGTGAAGTATTATCGTCAGTAGTAAAGCTGAAAAATAAGAGTATATTATTAGATTAATGCTTTTGAATTAAATTAAACTGTTTTTCAAGGATATTTTATCATGTTCGCTCTTCCGAGCATCTGTTCGGTGGAGGGCTCAAATTAAAAAATATGTAATATATCTGTGGTGTTTCCAATCCCTATTTTTACCTTTCTTCAAGTCTTAATTTACGGTCATTTTAGTAGAAACATGAGATATCCAACCTATTACTTTGAAACGTAAAATCCTCTGTTAACTGGTGAAACCTGTAAAGCCGTCTGGCGTGGATTTTCAGTTCTGTGTAGATATCGAGTAGATTTGGACGGTCAAATATATTGTTTAAAGTTCTTTTCGAGATTTTCGAGAGTGCACATGTTTCAGGTAACCTTATACCTTTTTACATATGTTTTTCATACTGATCGCATTTCGTAAATTTAATAGGGACTTTTATGATGACTAAATGTGTTTCACTAAATACACTGGTGTGCAAAAATTAAGGACGAAGAGGAAAAATTAGCATAACAGCGGAACGAAATGAAGAACGGACCGAAAGACCACCCAGGAGATAGACTAGGCTCCGGTACGGTAGGGCATGCGCATATATGCAGCATGACGTAGGGAGGGGGGCTGTAGGAAGGATATAAAATACACGGGAGGTGTACTCTCAGCAATACAGTGAAACCTATTGCACGGTGTAGATCGATTTGAACGACGTCGAGTTGCTGCTTCCGTGTGATATGACCAACAGGCAATCCAACAGACGTCATCTGATGACTTTACCCGAGGTCGCGCCATCGGAAAGCTGGAAAAAGGTCGAAGTGTGGCTAGTGTGGCCGAGGAGTTCGGGATCGCTCACAGCATCGTTTCACGAATTTGGACAGCATTTCAAACGACGAGAACAGCTGTCCGAGAGTTAAGCAGTAGTCGTCCACGAGCAACCACGGCGGCGAACGACCGGTATATTGTCCAACAGCCGAGAAGAGACAGACGGCAGACAGCGGGAGAAAACGCAAGGCACATGCAACAAACAAAGTGACGTCCGTTATCGCGTTTTACCGTGGCCAGGAGGCAGCACAAAGGTGGTTTATTTGCACGACGACCAGTACGGGGTAGGCCATTAACGCCTGCTCATCGTGGATGGTGGTTTCTGTGGTGCTAGGAACACAACAACTGGACACATCAGCAATGGGGTCGAGTACTCTTTACGGATGAGAGCCGATTTAGTATGACGGGTGATTCTGGACGTATACACATCTGAAGAGAGCAGGGAAAACGCAATCACATTTCCAACATCATCGAAAGGGACCGTTTTAGAGGTGGCGGAGTTCTCGTTTGGGGCGGTATCATGCTTGGTAGCCGTACTGACCTCCACCTCTTAAAAGGAGGTTCAGTCACTGGTGTCTGCTATTTTACCGAGGTCCTCTTGGCTCACGTACGTCTGTTTAGAGGGGCTGTGGGTCGAGAGTTCCTCTTCATGGACGACAACGCTACACCTCATCGTACAGTGGCTGTCGCAGAGATGTTGGAGAGTGAAGATATTTAGCGCATGGAGAGGTCCGCTAGGTCCCCGGACCTAAATCCAATCCAACACGTGTGGGACCTTCTCAGGAGACGCTTGGCAGCACGTCACCAGACACCAGCAGCAATCCGCAGCTGCAACTAGCGCTACAAGAGGAATGGGCCGCGATGCCTCAACAGCTCCATGACAACTTCGTCCTCAGCATGGACAGTAGTTGTAAATCCTGCAACGCAGTCAGGGGTGATCATATCAACTACTAAAAACTGGATATTTCTTGACAGCCGCCTGTCACATGGACGTTTCTTTCTTCTGTCCAGTTATGCAGGTAGCTACCATTTTAATAAAGTGCCTTTGTATTCTTTGGATTCCTTGTTTGGACGGTTTGCTCACTTGTCCTATATTCCTTCATCTTGGTGATCTTATGGTAATATTTGAGTCGATGTGGAGCACTTCTGCACGACGTTACATTCGGAAAACCGTCTCGTCCTTAATCTTTGCATGCCAGTGTATGAAGCAAATAAATACCAAGGCACAAAGGATTTACGAGTTAGTGGAATGAAAAGAAAACTAGAAAGTAACTTCCCTCGATCGGAGTGGTATACAAACCCAAAACTCACTTAGCGATGATCGCCGATAATATTGGAAAGTGTAAGCATAGCGTCGGATGGCACGTGCCCCGGACATTAGAAAATTTTAATAAGAGGGCAATCTAGTAATGACACGGAAGATATCTGTGGGAGGTTTAACAGAGTCGCTAAGACGTTCAATGAGGAAAAAACCGAGAGCTTTGTGAGCACACACTCTGTCATGCTGAACTTTAAGATTTTTCTGTGATTCGTCTTTGGGACCTTTTTTGCATCACATGCCAAGTCGAACAGTTTCTTGCATCTGATTACGTTTAAAATAAATTCACAAAATATTTTTGGGAAGCTAATGCATTTGAAGTTTAAAGCTGCGAGTGAGCAGGTACAAGGAAATAGCACGTAAAGTTGGAACCTCTATGCATCCGATAAAATTTAAAAAATCCATAAAATATTTTTGATAAGCTAATTCCTTTGAACTTTAAAGTTTCGAGTGAACTGGTACTAGGAATTAGTGCGGAAAGATACACGCCAAGTCGGGATCTTTTTTGCATCACATTAAGTTTTAAAAAAATCGACAAAATATTTTTTGTTAGCTAATTCCTTCGAAGTTTAAAGTTCGAGTGAACAAGTACTAAGAAATAGTGCGGAAAGATGTACGCCAAGGCGGGAACTATTTTGCATAAGATTAAGTTTAAAAGATATCCACAAAAATATTTTTGGTAAGCTATTTACCCGGAAGTTTAAAGTTGCGATTCAGAAGGTACTGAGAAATAGTGCGGAACGATGCACAACAAGTCGGGAAGTTCTTTGCATGCGATTAAGTTTAGAAGAAATCCACAAAATATTTTTGGTAAGATAATTTATTTGAAGTTTAAAGTTGTGAGCGCGCAGGTACTAGAAATTAGTGGGGTACGACACATGCCAAGTCGGGAACTTCTTGCCATGTGATTAAGTTTAAAATAAATCGACAAACCAATATTGGAAAGCTTGTTCCTTTGAAGTTCAAAGTTGTGAGTGAGCAGATGCTAGCAAATAGTGCAGTACGATACACGCTAAGTCGGAAACTTCTTGGCATAAGATTAAGTTTAAAAGAAATCCACAAAACATTTTTGGTAAGCTGATTCTTTTGAAGTTTAAAGCTGCGAGAGAGCAAGTACAAGCAAATAGTGCGGTACGATACACGACAAGTCTAAAACTCGATTCCTTTTAACAACCTTCTTCGCACTGGCCACTCTCAATCCATTTTAGACCTCAGAATTTGTGTTCAGTTGTGCAAGCAATCTGCGTTACGCTCCAAACCAGCATTTTAACGTAATTTAATTTAATATAAACTCTAGACGATCACTGCTGTGTACACTTTTGTAACAGTTACTTAACAATTGAATGCGTAGCTTCATTGCACCTGTTCTGTGTGAGACGTTATCCACAGAAACAAATAAAAAACTGCCCACAAGCGTGTTAAGCGTGGTGTCGGCCACGAAAAATGTTATTCACGACAAATAATGGTGGATAAAACTGTTTAGTTCTCGACTAACTGATTCTCCGAGTAAATGGTTTCTTTTTTTCAGAATCCTAAAAATTACTTTAATGTGCAGTTCTTTCGCTATGACTTTTCGGGGACTGATAAACGACGCTGTGGGACTCATTTATTTGTAAATTCTGGGAGTCCCACTAGCAACTTCACCCAAGTTCTTTTAATAACTTCGTGAATAATTACAGTAATAGAATATTTGGTAAAAACATACCTTCATGCATGGAAAACAGAACCATATAAGGGATGTTGAAAGTGTGTACAATGTACAAGTATATCTAAACAGGTTTGACCACGAGGCTTCAAACAAGGAGAAAGATTGGGGCTCTGTCTTTCGTTTTAGGCATTTGTTGCCGAACGACCGAACATCTTTTGACTACACGTTTTTGTTTTTTGCTAAAGAGAATATGCCAAAGTAAACCTAATTCAAAAAATTAGGCTTTCGGGAGGACTACAAACAAGTTCTAGTGGATTTAAGAGTGTGAATCAAAATGAAAACCCCATTGTGAAAAACGTATCCGTTGTTTACTGGATAACTGCGCCAGTTCATTTAGCGCTAGCAGTGATGAAGTTTTTAACATAAAAACTTATCACAATGTTTGAACAACCTACCTACTCGACAGATTCGCCATATGAGATATTTTCCTTTCTTTTGAGGTCAAGTGTGTGAGCAGGGCTACCCGTTTTTTTTTTCTTTCGGATTCTGGGTTTAACGACCACTATGAGCAATTCAATGCACTGTAAGCAGTCGTCCGTCGATAGTTTAAGGTCACTGGTTCCAAGGAAGAGAGAGAACCAGTGCCGTAAGGCAAACACAACATACATGCTTCAGCGGGATTTGAACCGGGACCCAACTCGGACGAATGGTCAGAAGCCAGCGCTTAGACCACTGGGCCACCGGGCTGCGGCTACCCGTTTTTGAGTCAGTGTTATAGTCGTGAAGAAGAGAACCACCTAGCTTCTTAAAAGTATCACACGACATGAGCTACAGGACTGTTTTCAACAATAGAAGTTCCGAATGCTGCGGTGTATTGATTCGAACTTCCAGTATATTGACGTGAATTGGAATTAAACATTCACGTTTTTAACTTCATTAAACTTATAATGCCAGTCTAGATATTTAAGATACATATTTCCTACTCTCAAATCGCTCCTGTAAATCTGAGAGCGACGTCCAAACAGGTAATCAGTTATTCATGATATTTTAAATTTCCTTAGGTCTACATCACGCTCATAACTGATGATACCCAAAAATCAGAAAAGCAAATTATCGGGTAAAAAGAAATTTTTGGATTGGTGCGGCACATTTTGTTTAATACCATTAAGAAATACACAGCAACGCGATGCTACATAACCATCCTGAAGGCTTTATTGTTTTTACTGCTTTAGGCTCTCGTAGATGGCGCCACATGTTGAACCTCACAACAAGTGGCATGGTATCAATAAGGTTTACCGAATCTAAATTCAATGTTTTCACCCTTTTCACACAAATAGAACGAAAAATTTCAGATGTTAAATACGTTGCATTTGGTTACTGCCAATCTTTCTTCCAAGGAAACAATTCTAGATGAGGCGTTCTATAATGCGGATTCTACCGAAAACCTTTTAAAATTAGTAATTTGTTGTTCTGGAAAAAATACAACCAAGAGCGTTGCCGGGATCCGCGAGCAATTATGCCACTGTGGGAGTAAAGCGCTATGAAGCCTGTTTTGTTTGTTTGTTTTTAATTCCAAACTACCTTGTACGATGGTAGGCGCACATTATGATATTCGTTCAATACTATTAGTACACCACCGAACTTATGCTACGTGAAGTATAATAAAAAAGCCCATTCTATTTACAATATTCCCTAGATTCCTCCATTAAAATGCGTAACAGATGAGTATGCTTTCCAAATTTAGCAGGCTACCTAGGGAGAACATATGTTGCTCAAGGCTTTTCTATAAGTGAAGTATGTGAGGAACCAAATGTCCCCCAAAAGAATATCAGAGCAAAAAGTGATGAAGAGGTGTATAATAGACGTTAGTGAAATCTCGTTTAATCATCAGATTCTGGTTCTGCTTGTTTTTGCAATCAGATTGGAGCTAATAAATTTCCGTTTTCGGATGTTGTCTCAAAAAATTCTTTTTGATACTTCACCTTTGCGTGGTATTCTCAGTGCTCTTGTAATATTCGATTGTTCTGTCTGAGTTAATTTGTTCTCTATCTTTATATTGCTTCTTGTTCATTGTTCTCTTCTTTTTAAGAAAGTTCTGCTTATTCGTATAAATACTACAGTCATGTTTTACTACTTGTGTTTTTCTTCCATAGTTCCACTGAAAATGTGATTTGATTGGACATGACTTCTTTTTAATTACTTCAATGTGCAGGCCTGTTTCGATAGAATTATACTGCGAACAACTGGGGTAATAATGCCTGTCGGATGCCTGTTGAGCCAACTTTCGTCCATTGGGGATATTTGAAACTGCTCATATTGCAGGCCAAATAATAAAATTTGTCCATTTCTTTTGCTTCATATTAAAATACTACTTGCGCCCTAACAAAACGAAGAAATATAGTTGAAACATTTTTTTTATGTAAACAGTAGTATCCAGTTAGTTAATTTACAATACATAATGCACTCCATTTGTTAAAAACTGTTGTAGTAAGAAACATTTCTTCCAATCGCATAAAATGCGAAATCTGGCTCTTGGATATCTTTAAATATACTAAAGGATTTTTATATTTATACGCTATGATTTCCAGGATTTACTTTTCATTTAGTTAAGATTTATTTCTGTAACACTAATATCATGTTTTCTGAGTCCTGTATCAAAGATTGTAACGAGGAATGGCGGTTATTCGTTTTAAAGACATGATAATGTTTAAGCGATTTATTTCCTTACAGCATTTCAGTTTCTATTTAAAATTGAGTCAGATACTTTGGACACTTGAGAGAGTAGCTAGTTGGGAAATTTTGATATCTGAGATATCTAATTCACGTTACATCAGGTTAGTCAGACAGAACGTATTATTGATTTAAATGCAAAGCTTTCGACAAAAATTGACATTGTGTTTTAAATAAAAGGCAAGTTCTGAAAGAAATCACTGGCTAAGCAAACGAAAAAGGTAGAGTCTCGCATTTACTTGCAAAAGGGCTATGGTTGGCAAATTTTGGTCCTTGCCAGTTCTCTTTGTGTAGTCAGATATGAGAACTTATCCAAACTAACAGCCATTCTTAAATTTTGTGGGAGAAATCAGGTCTTACGTTTTTGAACACTAACAACTGGACAAAAGATTACTTGATTATCTCAAATGCCTAACAAAAAGCGAATGAAAAAAACGATTACTACGTCAATGAAACCGCTTCAGTTTTTACAAAAAAATTTTAAAACATTATTCCAAAAGAAAAACTAAAAGTTATTAAATCAACCTTTTTTTCAAATACTAACTGCTGTTTATTTTAGAAAATGCATTATCAATTGATTTCTCTTGGTAAAAATACAAAAACAAAACAAAAAACACATTAACAGCATAAACAGTTTTTGAAGTATATCATTTTATTATTATTTTATAATAATACCAAACGTTATTCAGGAAAAAAATTAGATAAATGGATTATATTTGATTTGAGACATCGTTACGTTTTTAGCACGACTTTTGCAAAAAAAGATCGTGCTTATGTTACCGATTTGTCCGTCTGTCCGTCCGTCTGTACCCCCGATATCTCTGCAAATATTAGTCTGATTTGAAAAATTATTTTTGCATTGGGAAGCTTGAAATATGCGAATGACGATCCTTTATTTCGTTTTTTTTTTACGATGTACAATTCGCCGCTAGAGGGCCTAAATGCAGATGATGTCGAATTCAAAAATGCGCTTTATTCCACATATTTGCTTTTAAACATAAAATTAAAAAAATACTTTTATCTTTCGATTCCATTTATGTCGAAGAGTATTTTAGATATGGTTACTTTTTTGAATTACGCATAGATTTTTCGCTAGGGGGCGTAAAGGTAAATTTCATTTTTCCCGATAACTCTTTTTCGAAAACTCCGATTTGAAATTTTTTTCCCAGCGGATACACCTCGTGATGGAAAATATTTTGCATGTAATTTCAAATTTTGGTAAAGAATACTTTAGCCGCCAGGGAGCGTAAGCGTTAATTTTTGCTTCTTATGTATTTGCCATAAAATCTGAGCTTCTAAAATGTCTATTGAAAACATCGTTTCGTGGGCTGATGCCACTCACATCGATAAACATTTTCGGAATACTTTTCTTAAAATATTCCACAGTTTCTCCGCCGGGGGTATATTGGTATATCTTGCATTAGTCAATGTCACTACTTCTAGGAGTCCGATTTGAAAAATTCCTTCTTTGTTGGATAGTGTTTCCAGAGTGACATGTTTTTCATATAATTTCAAAATTTTCAAGTATTTCATAGACCTTCCGCTAGGGGGCGTAGGGGTAAATTGCGTTCCCACCTATATCTCTGCTTCTAAATCTCCGATTTGAAAAATTCTTTTGCACCGGATACAGCTCCTGATGGGAAATCGTTTGCACATAGTTTCTAATTTTTGTAAAAAAAATGGTTTGGCCACTAGGAGGGGCGTAAATCTTAATTTCCGCTTCTGATGTATTTGCAGCAAAATATGAGCTTCTAAATTCTCGATTGAAAAAATTCATCTTTTGTAGACCGATAGTAATAATGTCGACAAACATTTTAGCAACATTTTCTTTTTAAAATAATGCATGGTTTCTACGCCAGGGGTCTTAGACTTATATCATATTATTTTCAATATCTCTACTTCTAGCAGTCCGATTTTAAACATTCCTTCTTTGTTGGATAGTGTTTCCAGTGTGACATGTTTTTCATATAATTTCAAAATTTTCAATTAATTCATAGACTTTCCGCTACGGGGCGTAAAGGTAAAGTGCATTCCCTCCTATATCCCTGCTTCTAAATATCCGTTTTGAAAAATTCTTCCTGTATCGCATACAAGACCTGATGGAAAATATTTTTCACAAAACTTCTAATGTTTGGTAAAGAATGGTTTGGCCACCAGGGGGCATAAAAGTTAATTTCCGCTTCTGATGTATTTGTAGCAAAATCTGGTCTCCTGAAAACTCGACTAAATTTTTTTTTCTTGGACCGATACCGCTCATATTGAAAAACCTTTTGAGAATACTTTCTTCCTAAAATAATGAATGGTTTTCCCACCAGGGAAACAAAAATCGCATTTTATTTTTCTCGATATCTCTGCTTATAAGAGTCCGATTTCAAAAATTATTTCTGTGTTGGAGAGCGTTTCCGGTGCGAAATGTTTGTCATATAAATTCACGTTTTTCTTAAAGCACAAGTCTGCAACCAGAGGGCGTAAGTTCACGATTCCGTTTACAGCAATATCTGAGGGATTAAAAACCCGATTTAAAAAAATTCTTCCGTCAGATATTATTGTTTTACATACCGTTTCCATTGACTTTGAATAGCTTTGATAAATTTAATTTGCATCAGAACGGATTCAAAAGACGTGCTTATTACAACCGAAAATTCGGTGTCATCTTTATTGTTTTTTATTTGGCAGTGTTTTTTCATTCTCTTGAAATCTAATGTACTTCCAGGAATAGAGATCAGATGACATCCTCAGTCTCTTCTCACGTACCTCGAATTATACTTAATTTTAAATAGAATTTATACGACATTCACCTCTAAAATCTAAAACGAACGGTTACTCCTAAACAGGTTTACGATAAGTGAAAATGCTGTTTTTTCTACCTGTTGAAAAATGGTTTAATCTTGAGTTCATGTCCTTCACCTTGTTGCCGAAAAACATAACTTAACTAGACTACTCCAGCTGGTACCGATATAAAAGTTAGTTACTTTGGATTCATAGATACGTGAGCCACATTTTTTAAACTGGTGCGTGATGTGGCTCCTAATGGCACCGCACTGGGAGTGTAATAACTTCAAATCACATTCATGGCAGCAAGGCGTCTTTCTTTGGGTCCTCAAGATGTGTCATTTATTATTATTTATAACAATAAATACCTTGCAGGTAGTAAAATACATGAGCTGCATTATTTTCTTTGATTTTTTCCACAGTTCCTATTTTTCGTTATAACCCACTTCTGTTGTATTAGTTATCATCAAACACAAATCATCGCCCTCTCCAAGTTTGTAAGTGATTCACGGAGAAATTATCATCGGCCGATACCGGGAATCGAATCCAGAGTCTTTCAGTTACGCCCTAGACATGCTACCTCTGCACCACAGCGTCCTCGAATGATTTCTGTTTGATGATCCTAATCCACGTCAACTGTGTGTATTAAGTATTAGTAATCGTTATATTTTTCTCTCACACTGAGTGACCGATATTTCATCGGACAATACAAGCTTCCATTTCCTTGAATGTGCGATCGTGCAGGGCGAAAGGTGCTCGTTACTCTGGAGAGTCACATGGCTGTTACAGACGAAGAGGGTTACTTCAGCGAAGGCACACCTACGAAATGTTGTGACATCTAAGTGTTTGTAGAAGAAGTATGGTCAATTAATTTAAGTCCAAAGAGTAAAACAAGCGTTCCATAAAGCAATTAATACTACGATTTCCTTGCCTCTAATATGGGTATTTTGTTTCGGATATTTTATAAAAAAAATCAGAAAAAAACATTACGAACAGAAACATGTGGAGAAACAAGACTTCGCACAGCGTAATTGTTTTAAAGGAAAATATCTGAAATGTGGGACGTCAATTGGAATAGTAGTATGTACTTAGTCAGAACTCATGTAGCCTGGTCCATATACACGGTCGAGTCACATTATTGTGACCACCAGCTAATATCCAGAATTACCGCCGTGTGCAGCGCAGACAGCAGCTAAATGGTCTGGGAGTGACTCAATAAGGTGATAGAAGGTTTTCACAGGTACGTGGAGCCATGTTGACTGCACTGCATCTGACAGCTGCTGGAGGGTGCGTGGTGGGTGATTTATAGAGCGAACAACACGATCGAGGTGGTCTAACAGCAACTCAATTGCGTTTACGTCTTGGAAATAAAGGGCCGAGGAAATACTTTGAATTCTTCACTGTGCTCTTCCAATCACTCTAGTACATTTCTAACTATGTGACACGTCGCATTGTAGTTCTGTAAGATTCCATCCGTCCCAGAGGAGACAATCGGCATGTATGGATATACGTAGACTGCAAAGATAGATTTATAACGGAATCGGTTCATAGTGCCTTCCACAGGCATTAGTGGACACAGAGATTTTCACGGAAACATTCCCCACATCCAAACGGTGTCCCCACCAGTTCGTGTTCTTCCAGCAATGGCTGAAAAGCCTTTGTTTTCCGATGTTTCTCACCTTATAAGCCAGCGTCCATCCGTCCGATGAAGCACAAAGCTTGACTCGTCGGAGAAGGCAATACTTTGCCTATCAGCAGATGTCCAATTCCTTTTCTGCCGATGCACCTTTGTCAGTATTGCCGCAGTGAAAATCCTTTAGCATCGGAGCCGCACACGCAGCAGGGTTCGCTGAACTGCTGTTTTAGACACACTTCCATTTGACACCTGTTTCATTCGGACAATGGGTTGCTCCACTATAATGTGTCGGTCGGCCCTCACGTACCTTCAAAACCGACGAACACCTCTCACATCAATGGCACGTAATGCTACGAAGTTTCCACATCGCTTATTCGCAATTTTGCCATTTCTCCAAACACGATACAGTTTGAAAACAGCAGCACGCGAACAGTTCACAAAATGCGCTGTATAAGAAATAGTACCACACTTTGCCCGAAAGCCGGTAATAATCCTTTTTTTGCAAATCTGATAAATCGCTCTTTTTATCCATGACAGAAAGAAGTGATATGTTTTCAAATTGCCTATAGCACACTTTATATACCCTCCAAGCCATGTAATGACACTTTTCTTCTTTTATTGGCTACGCGCTGTTGACGTCAAAAGTAGGAGTTGGTCACAATAATGTAACATAACTGTGTGTATCAAATCTGCAGCCCCTTTTCTATTTATCAAGACGATATGTCTCTATACAGTACTTTGAGTATCTAAGTATTTTTTCAAAGAAGAATTATAGAAGCATCTGAATGTATAAAAACGGAACTGAAATGAGTGCACTTGAGAAGGAAAACTGTATATTACTTTAAACAGAAGATGTGCCAAAATTGTATTCGGTACAAATCTTATTGAAGGAAAAAATGTATTTATAATATAAATCGGGTATTTATTATCAAATGTATGGAATAAAATGTATATTAGTTTGAATAAAGTTTCTGTATACAACAACTGGTGGGGCGCACATCATCAGAGGAAACGCCAATATATTCAAAGATTATTTTTCTGATATTGCAAGCTTCACAGTACGAAATGATGTTCCTAAATTACTAGCAGGAGGAAAGACATGATGTCCTAAGATTTATGGTTGGAGGATTAATGGCAGAAATTTCCGTGACTGACTGGTTGCTAAGATGTCAATCCATGATAGTGCCACGATGAAAGTCACGGGGCTCTGCCGTTTCTCTGTTTATTATTATCTATCACGTTACCAAGATACGTGCATCTTATTGAACCTTTTTTGAACATTTCTGTGACGTTTATCAACAAATCCAGCGCTTGCGTATAGCATCTGGATCCTTTGATCATGTTATGTAATTTAAATGGGAAAACGTTGTTGTGAACTTTGTGAATTTAGCATTGTGCTATGTAGTTTTAAACTTTTAAGACTTCATACAAAAGTGCCATTCATTTCACCAACTAATGGCGTACGCGCAGTGCTCAAAAGGACTGGGAAAACACAGCTTCCTTCAGCTTTCGTCGTTGGCTAGATTTAAATTTTTGCTATTTGGCTGAGGTATCCACTCTGTCGAATTGTGTATCAAAGAAATCACTAAAACGAACGAAGCTCAATCTAATGTTTACACATTCATCATCGGATTTTGCAAAGATCACTCTAATTATAATTTCACAAACTTGAGCGGATATAATGGTCATACGACCTTGACTACCGTTCAACAATTTGGAGAATGATGGCTGAATTAGGGACGTGTCCGCCTTACACTAGGAAATTAGGAAGCTTTATACAGGTAGCGAAAAATTATTGCCGTAGCGTTTTTAGTGCTGTCATCCGAAAAATAAAAGCACATATGCTTAAACAGATGTGCGGAAGCTAAGAACAAAATGACAACAAACAATCTTATAGTGATTACCATGATTTGTAGGCTAAAATTTAAGAAGGTCGCTGCTCGTGTATGCTCTTTGTTTGTTTGCATTTTGCTGAGATTTAGCCGATATACTTTAGCCTCCCGTCACGTGCGAATTTCGGTCAACTTTAAGGTTTTCCCCAATCATTTGAGATATTTGTGTGTTATAGAATGCAGATCGATTGCAAGGCATGAGCTGTTTTTTTCTTTTTGGAGGTATAACGAGCGGCATGAACCAAGGCTTTTGCTTATAAGCAGTCGCCTGTCCCTAATTTAGGGCAACGGGTTCAAGAGAAGGCAGGAATAAGTGCCGTTATACAAACAAGATATCCAAGCCTCACCGGGATTCGTATCCGGACCCTTCTCTAACGAATAATCATAAGCCAGCGTTTACACTACTGCATCACCGGGATGGTGAGCTGCGGGTTGGCGAGCACTCCCCGAATTAAATTTAAAGTTTACAGGAAGAATATATGACGACTTGAACTCTTCTCCTCAGCATGCGTGACATTTGTTGATGGAGTGTGTAGTGATTATTTAAGATTTAAGAAACTGCTGTACCATTGTCAAAGACTTACTCCTCTGACCTCTCAACCTATGCCTTTCAATTAAAAGTATGCAACATAAAACAATATGAAATGGCATACCGGTTATTCATATTTCGCGTAGTGATGTTTCAGATTTACTAAATCCATTTACTGGAATATTATTTCCCCTACTACCATTCGGTGCGCATATTACTCGCCCAGGACAAATTTCGAATTTTTTCATTGCCTGAGGTTTCGAAGTGGCAATAAAGCTCTCAGCGTCAAATATCATCCTCAAACGTAGGTACTGTATATAGTCTTTTGAAATTAATTCATTAACGACATTCTCCAGATAGACTAACGGCTTTTTCTCTCTATGATTTTGCTGAGTATTTTTACAAAATGAAAAGGTATCTGAAACTTTATTCAAAGGCAAAAGTAGTTCTTTCATAATTTTGTTTTGTGTACTGGGATTAGCATATATATTTCGGTCTTGTGGGTCGTTGGTCTAATTCAGTTTGACTTTCATTCATAGCGTTGACCGGTTTGGTCTGCCGGTAAGCGTTTTTTATCAATCTTTCAGTGTTTATATTCTTTTTTGAATTTCAATGTCTGTTTTGGTGTTTGGTCTGGTGGCCTAGGAAGCATGACCAACCGACGTTTTTGGTTCTCCTTGTCGTTTGTTGGTACTAGAAAAGCGACTCCCATAGGTTGTTGCTCTCCTGATGACGGCAACCTGTTGTTCATTTTTTTTTTTTTTGGTTTTCAATTTTTAATTTCCATTATTGAGTTTAATTTAGTATTCTTTATGGAATTTAATTTTTGCAATTCTTATATTCTACAATTCACTCTACATATGCTACCACATGAGTATAACTGCCTTTGGCGCTTCTCATTGTACTAGCTAGGGTTTTGTTCTATTTTTGTGATTTGGATTTCTTTTTCTTTTGCAAATTAATTTAAATATATACATATATTATATTTTTAATAGACTTCATAATACATAGTAGTTTGAAAATGTTTTCATTATGTTCATTTTTATTTAAAACATTCTTTTTTTATAGTGTCATTATTTTTATTTATTTTTTTGATAAACTTGTTAAAAATATTTAATATATGATTTCTCGCTCTAGTTTTATTCCGTAACTCCACAGATTTTATGGTCATTGAATGGTGGGTAAATGTCATCAGCAGAAGCATGTGAAGCATCAATCTCTACAAGTTCAAGCAGTTCGGTTTTTACACGACTTTTTGCTGCAGATGCATTTCTGGCTAAAATGCGCATGAAATTGTCACATGCTAAATCTGTGCTTTCATCAATTAAAATCGAGAATTTAGTTTTTCTTAAATTTTTATTCGTAGCCTCAGTCTCTATTTTAGCCACAACATTTGAAATGATTTTAGCGCACATACGAATTTCTATTTTCTCACCTTTTAGAACTTTGGAGTCAGGAAATGCATTTTGGTTATCAGGAACTAACTGTTAAACTACCTGAAATGCCACATTATTACTAGCAAAAATTACAGCAAGTTTTATTTGGCCTGTTTTGACTTTACTGTCATGCGAGTCATTCTGATTGGTTCGCATCTGGGAAAAGCTCTCAACTGCTGGAGATTCCTTTATAGCTTTCAAGCTTTTGTTATGCTTCTGAGTATTAGCATATCTCATGAGCTCAATTTTGCCACAAATAATAGAGCAATAGTAAGTCATGCATTTACCTCGTGCATCATTTTTTTGTAAAGGTTGCTGCCAACATTTAAAATTTTTGTCACTTAGCCATTATTCCCTAAACTTTTTTAACATGCTTCACTTTATCTCTTTCTTCACTTGTAAGCTCGCTTTATGTTTTCTGTTTTTTTTGGTTGGCGTGGTTACTTTTTTCTCTACTGTCGAAAATTATCTTTCATTGGCAATCAGGTTCGGCTAGTGGATGGTACACCACTTAAATCATTGTTATGCACACTACCATCGACTTCAAACTTATTATTACTCATAACCGATTCTACACCGTTGATTACTTAGGAACACACAATACAATAAACAAAACATCAAATGAGATTTCAGTTATCCGTTATTAGCAGTGGGTATGCTTTTCTACTCACCTTTCCTTAGGGTCTGCACAAACCAAGCGACGCCGGTTACACGTTACTGAACGCACATGCGAACGCATTCAGTCGCTGTAACACTTATGGTTACCTAGGGCTTGGTGTAGGGCAATCACAAGTAAAAATATTTGAGAAAAAATGCACCAAAAGAAAAAAATAATCAGACTACCACGGAATGACAGAAAAATTCCTGGAATTTCCTTATTTTAGTCAACAATTCCCTTTTCGCCATCATACTTTACAACAGGTCAAAATTCTTTGGTTTTAGGGACTTTTCCCTGTACCTACCATTACTTCCGACAAAGTAGGAGCATATATGCTTCTGCAACCTACTGGTTTAGAGCGTAAACAAGTGAGTGCATTTAGCACTTTTTAAGAGGGTTTGGAATTCACATTTCAACACGGCGACAGCAAACATTTTTAAAAATACTTATAACTATTTATTTCGACATAAAAGTGAAAACATATAGAAGATTCTTAAATTAAGAACATAGTTTCAGTAAATTTTCTTGTAATAATTATTAATACCGTGAAATTTCAGAGAAAAAAGAATTAATATGACAACAAAACATTCTTGTTATCGTGTATAAAACATGTTCATGTCCATAATATTTTCATTGTCATTTCTTCCCGTCTTCGTTCTGAGTCTTATCACAAGGAAAAATTATGATACACCTATGTTTCTTTTTGCCTCTACTGTTTCTTATGGAAACACATAAATTTCCCTTTAGTAGAGTGGCAAAACACCGTACATGTATGGCATCTGTCGTCATCGAATAATGTAACTTTTTTTTTATGTAAAAGCAACATAGCATATCGCATATCACACCATACTAAACGACCAACAGGCTGAAGCCAAACCAGAATAAAAAATAAGCGGTATCGCATCGCAAATTGCGATGCAAAAATAGAAAATGTCTGGTGCAAACTCATTCTTGTATCGCAAAACCACGATTCAAAGTTTGAAAATTAAATTTCCATTAAAATGTTTAATCGTAGAAAAACTTGTTGTATATCGAAAATAAGGTTATGCTTACTCGTGAAAAAAATAAAAATCCCTTATTCATAACTTTACGTAATATTTAATGTGTGCTCTCAGCTGTAAAAGCTTCCTCGTGTAGCTCTAGCTGTTTTGATTGAAGTCTTTAGTTGTACACATTTTGATCCTGTTATATAAGCGGTTTGTATTTATATGTAGCTCAAAAGATATAAGGACTTAAATTTTATTTAAATTCCAGGAAATCTAGACAATGTAGAAGTAAGATTTCTGCGCTACAGGGTTTTTTATTCCAAAAATAATTTAAAAGTACGATGAACATTCTGGCACTAGAACAAAAATCTGAGAAATTACTCCCTAGTTAATCTAAATTAGAAGTGCAGAAGCCATGCCGATTATTCTGGTTTTTATTATCTTTAACTATGATCAGTTTCAAATACATGTTTATGATTATAACCCATTTTTCTTTTCGCAAATTTAGAATAATTTTACTTGATCAATTTTGAGTACATTTTAAAATTTTTAGCAAACAGTTATACAGTTTGGCCTAATGAATGGAAGTTGTTATAAGAATTGTTTGGCTTTACTGAACTTTATTCGCTGAGGAGAAGGCTCTAATTTAAAAAAATAACACCAAATTATTTTGAGAAAGAAACCCTAACAAAGTAACTAAAATTATATTTCCAAATCTTAGGAGAAAAACGAAATCTAAGGAACTAATATTTGCCGCTGTCTCGATAGAGTTGCCAAAGTAGGACGCGTGAGCACAAATTCTGATTGACATTTAAATCCTGTGCTTCCAGCAACAGCGGTTGAGCTGTGTTTTGTTATGTTACCGCTTGAAAGGGAAAGGTGTATTTACAGACATAAAAAAAAAACAAAAAAAAAAACGAGCCACCCCCTTAACTTTCGAACCATTTGCCGCAGATAAACAAGTAAGGTACCGTTGGAAAGCACTCAAAGCGAACTATCATATGGTGTGCAGACAAATGCTAATTAAGCTAATTAACATGTGAATTAGCTCACTATCTCCGAATTTTTTCATATAAAGGGTAGGTTATTTTATGCGCATTCTATTTAGCACAAGGAAAACCCCCTAAATATTAAATATCATCCAAATCGGATGATTAATAGCAAAGATATTTGCAAATAAAGCTAGAGGGGGCTTCCATATATCTACATCTGGGAAACACACCTTGAATGTTTCCTTCCCTGCAAGAAGAGTGATAATGCAGGAAAGTCTGCATCTTGAACGGAACCACCGACAGATTCAAAGCAGAGGACCACGAACATCTACGATAACTTCAGCCATCCAGGAACGGAGTTCATTTACTGTTGCCGTTTCCTTTATAACAACTCCATTTATTCTTGCTAAAGACTTGAATTAGTGTTAGAATAAACAGTGTGTATTTTTCTAATAATGGAAAACCCGAATCTGTGCAAGCTGAAATTTATTTTTATTATCATTACAAATTTTCCGATCATTACACTTTCTCAGGGCAGTGAGTATTCACGTATCATTAACAGGTTGTTTCACAATAGAAAATTGAAGCAGAACTACGAAATCCGATTTTTTAGAACGTCTTTTTTAAAAAAAGATCGTATTTGTGTCATCGGTTTGTCCGTACGTCCGTCTTTGGACACTATATCTCTGCAACTATTAGTCCGATTTCAAAAATTATTTTTGCATTGAGAAGCTTGAAATGCGCCAATGATGATCATTCATTGCGTTTTTTATTTTTATTTTTTTAAGATGTGCAATTTTGCCGCTAGAGAGCATAAACGCAGATGATATCGAATTCAAAACACATTTTATAACATACATTTGTTTCTAAACATCCGATTGCAAAAATTCTTTTATTTTCAATTCCATTTATGTCAAAAAGCATTTCATGTATAGCCACTTTTTCAAGTTATACATAGATTTTGCGTTAGGGGGCGTTAAAGTAAATTGCGTTTACCCCGATATCTGTATTTCTAAAACTCCGATTTGAGAAATTCTTTCTTCGGTAGATACAGCCCCTGATGGAAAATATCTTGCATGTAGTTTATAATTTCTGTTAAAGAACGGTTTGACGACCACGGGGCGTAAGTGTTAATTTCTGCTTCCGATGTATATGCAGCAAAATCTGAGCTTTTAAAACCTTGATTGAAAAAGTTTCTTTGACCGAAATCACTCACGTCGATAACTTTTTTTTTGGGGGGGGGGATTTTTTCTTCTTAAAATAATGCATGGTTTATCCGCCAGGGAGCGTAGATGTATATCATATGTTTGTTAATGTCTCTGCTTCTAAGAGTCCGAGTTGAAAATTTTCTTTTTTGTTGCATATATTTGGTGATGCGAAATGTTTTTCATATAATTCCAAAATTTGCAAGTAATTCATAGACTTTCCGCTAGGGGCCGTAAAGGTAAAATGTGTTTTCGCAGATTTCTCTACTTCTAAAACTCCGATTTGAAAAATTCTTCCTCTGTCACATACAGCTACTGATGGGAAATGTTTTGTATATAATTTCTTATATTCGGTGAGTAATAACCACCAGCGGGCGTAAGGGTTTATTTCTGCTTCTGATGCATTTGCATTTAAATCTGAGATCCTGAAAACTCGAATAGAAAAATTATTTTGTAGACCCATTTCGCTCTCTTTGGGAAACATTTTCAGAATACCCTTTTATTACAATAATGTGTAGTTTTCTGCAAGGAAGCGTAGATGCATATCTTTTTTTTGTCAATAGCTCTGCTCCTAAGAGTTCGATCTTAAAAAATATTCCTTTGTTCGAGAGCATATCCGCTGCGAAATGATGTAATTTCAAATTTTTCTTAACAAAGAAGTAGTCCAAGTATCCGTTTACAGCAATATCTGAGGGACTAAAACCCCGATTGAAAAACTTCTTTCTTCGGTCAGATACTACTAAATGTGCAAACTCTGTGAGTGTATTTTCTAATCAAAATAATGCAAAATTTCGCCGCTAGGGGACGCCAACATTTTTATTAATTTCTTTTGCTTTTAAATATGAGATTTAAAAAATTCGTTTGAAATTGGATTCCATTTACCTTGTGGAACACTTTAGGTTAGTATTTGAAGAGTTTTATAGTTCACAGTTTTGTCGCTAAGTGGTACTTGTGTACTTCTGTTTGCAGCTGTATCATTACTTCTAAAAACCCCAATGATAAATTGTTTTTTTTACTGTATGCTATTCGCGACAATAGAGATGTGAAACATTATCCTCTTTAAATAATGCAAAAATTTCCCACCAGGTAAGAGTCAATGCTTTTTTTTTCGCTGCCTTTGCGGGAGACGTATTTGAAAATTTGAAAAGTTATTTTTCCTTAGCATAGCTTTTTCCACGAAGAACATTCCAAGCCTAATTTCAACTTTCCTATTATGCAAAATTCTTGAGCAAGAAATCGTAGAATTATATCATGTTTCTTTCTATATTTGTTCTTTTAGCTGTTCGATTTGAAAATCTGTTTCCGATATCCTGCAGCTATGAGAAAAATTTTGTGCGCTATTTGTCAATTAATTTTTGTAACGTACGTTTTAGATGGTGTTAGAAGAAATGTAGCTGTTTCTATTTCTGTATGTTTTATTGATTGCAAAAATCCGGCTGATGTTTTCCAAATGCTTACATTGACTTTCAATAACTTTGAAAAATATAATTCGTGTCAGGAACGGTTTAAACGATGTGCTGATTACAACAAAAAATTCGTTGTCATCATTCTTTTTATTTAGAATATTTTGAACGCACAAATATAGAGAACGAGGATGTAACTATCAAATATAACTGGGAATACGTATAAAACTCTATGCCGCTTGTCATTGGTCCACCCAAACGCTTTGTTAACGTTTCGAACGGCAATTGCAGCAGAATGGCCCAGATTAAACTCATACAGGAAAATGACTCTATATCCGGCTTCCGAATGTTTCCTTTGCAAGTCACGTTACGTTCAAGCAAACCACGTATGAACCTTGTTCTTCACACATGCTTGCTATTTATAGTAACTCTGTGACGTAATATCCGTAACACCTGTGAGTGGTTCCATTCCTCTGTGGTGTGGGCCTGTCTCCACCGCTCGTTCGCGCCGGACATTTCATTCCTCCCAACCCAATATACCATGAAATATATAAGAACTGGCGCTGCTGTTACCTACTGAATGGTTATAGATTAATGTCTATGTGCTACAAAAGACACATGACATTTTTGAAATCAAGTTTCACTTATCCAAAATCCACTATTTAAGTAAATTAGAGCATTAGTACAGTTAAAATGATGCAGATACTTGATCCATGCCCTATTTCGAAATTTTCTTTTCTAGCATCGTGGCATTTCGGAATATACAGCACATCAATGTGTTCTTAGTTGAACACATTGAGAAAATGTTGACAACTCATTCGGAACACATCGAGAAAGTATCTCCGGAAAATGTATTCGCAAGGTGCTACGAGAGTATTCCTTGCTTTTGCCACGATGTGTCCGGAATGTGTTATGTAAAACTACTAACATTTTACATCATAAAACATTTTATGGTGGAAAGAGCTTTGAAAACACACACGGAACAGGTTGAAACCCATTCGGAACAATTTGGCAACATATGAGGAACGCAATGATCACCCAATTTTTGGAAATGACTTTCGCAAAATGCTACGAAATTGTGCGACCTATTCCAAATGATTTCTAATTTTCCACCTCAAAAATTCACTTTTCTTTCATAGATATCTTGCTAAACATGCGAATTAATGGGATCATCTGTCTTGTAATTTAAATTTGCACCTCTCATGTATTAATTCCACGTGTCAATTTAAAAGTATAAAATTTTCTTTGTTCGAAAGTATGAACGTTTGTCCCATTTTGTCGCCCACAGCGGACGCGTATAACACTTTGCTTTCTTTTTTATAGCAAAATTGACCAATTTACAATAGCTGCTGGTGTGACGCTATCTCATCTAAATCATTCTAACATGAGGTCAGAGATGCATTACATCACACGATCAACTCTTTTGAAACAGGAAAGCGTTACGTCAGGAATTTTAATTCTACTTTATCATTCATAAACGACATACAGAATTTTTTCCTTAGAATCCTATGGTCTGTCTCTCTGTCTGTTAACCCTTTTTATAGCCACTTCTGGCTATAGGGATCTTCCAATTCTTTATTCGGAAGGGCAATTGTCTAATTTCTCACGTTGAGTAGACGGCTTGGGAAATGCATTTCTCTGCTACTGACAGCATGAGGAGAAACAGACAAAGTGCATCCGGGAACGACTTGACAGGAAACCATCTACGCATTGGCGTCCCCAAGCTCAGGGAGTCAGTGGAAGCTCCTAGAAAAGCCGCATACTTTGGCCGGCAGGTCCGACATTCTATCCACCGACAAGAATTCTGTCGTATGAAATTTAATTTAAAGATTTTCCTTGCGAACCTACAATATTTATTTTAGATTGTCACACCAGTTTCTTTTCTCATTTAAGTCTAAAAATTGAGAGTTCCAATACAGTAGGTAACCGTGTGTTTTCATTATTTCATGCACATGCTGAAGAAACATGATTTGAGTACTTTTTTTTATCTTTTTCCTTAAACTACGAAATTCTCAGAATATAACCATTTTTTTTTGTTTCGCAGAGTATAACCAGTTGCTATTTTATTTATATTTGTAGAAGAAATAAAACAGAAAAGAAAAAGAAACGAAAAGTGCAATTAGATCCGTATTAAGCTACACTAAGTAAGCTTAATGATCCAAACGCTACTGGTTACGGTTATTTTCTTAACCGGTAGTCGAAAACGACTAACGCCGAAGAGGCAATTTGCGTGCATATCAAAGCTGCACAGGCAGATTCGGCTTCTGTATTGCAGCGAAAGGCAGTTTGGTTTTTTATATTACAGACAGTTTAAGCAGTATAACTACAATGGAATATATCAATGAATCGAAACAATATGCAATTACATGCGTATTATACCATAATTCGAGACGGAATGGACACAAAAGCAAATCTGCAATGTAAAAAACAAGAAAGATGACACCGATTTTTCGGGTGTAATGAGCACGCCTTTTAAATCCGTTCTGACGCTAATTAAGTTTATCAAAGCTATACAAAGTCAATGGAACCAGTCTGGCACAAAAACTATTGAAAAGCTTCTTTTGACCGAAGAAAGAAGCTTTTCAATAGTTTTTTAATCCCGCATATACTACTATAAACGGAATAGTGAACTTACGCCTTCTGGTTGCAGACTTATGAGTTAAGAAACATTTAGTTAATGTGAGAAACATTTGGGAGCGGGAGCGCTCTCCAAAAAAGGAATAATCTTTCAAATCGGGCTTTTCGAAGCAGAGATATGGACAAATATAAGATACGCATCTACGACCCCTAGCGGGAAAACTGTGCGTTATTTTAGCAAGAAAGTATTCTAAAAAAGATTTTCAATGTGAGCGGTATCGGTCCAAGAAAAAATAATTTAAGTCAAGTTTTAAGGAGCTCAGATTTTGCAGCAAATTCACCAGAAGCAGAATTGAACACATATGCACCCCGGTGGCCAAACCATGCTTTACCAACTATTATAAATTATATAAAAAAAAACGTTTTCCATCACGAGCTGTATGCGATAAAGGAAGAATTTTTCAAATCGGAGTTTTAAAAGCAGGGATATCGGAAAAAACACAATTTACGTTTGCGCTCCCTAGCAGAAAGTCTATGATATACTTGAAAACTTTTAATTTATATGAAAACGTGTCGCATCACAAACACTATCTAACAAAGAAGCAATTTTTCAAATGGGACTCCTAGAAGTAGTGATATTAACAAAAATACGATATACATCCACGCTCCCTGGCGTAGAAACCATGCATTATTTTAAGAAGAAGAAAATATTCCTAAAAGGGCTGTCGGCGTGAGTAGTATTGGCCCACAACCGATTTTTTTGTCAATCGAGATTTTAGAAGCTCAGGTTTTGCTGTAAATAGATCAGAAGCGGAAATTCAGATTTATGCGCTCTGGTGGCCAAACCATTTTTTTTTTACCAAAAATTAGAAATTATATGCATAGGGTTTCCCATGAGGAGATGTATCCGATGCAGAAAGAATTTTTCAAATCGCCGTTTTAGAAGCAGAGGTATCGGGGGAAACGCAATTTACCTTTAAGCCCCTTAGCGGAAAGTCTGCGAATTACTTCAAAATTTTGAAATTACATGGAACACATATCACAGCGGTAACTTTATCCAATAAAGAAATAATTTTTCAAATCAGACCATTAGAAGCAGAGATATGGGGAAAAAATAAGATATACGTCTACGCCCCCTGGCAGCGAAACCATGCAATACTTTAAGAAGAAAATGTTCTGGAAAGGTTTGTCGACGTGAGTAGTATCGGTCTACAAAGGAATTTTTTTCAATTAAACTTTTAGAAGCTCAGATTTTGGGCAAATACATCAGAAGCAAAAATTAACACTTACGTTCCCTGGTTGCCGAAGTATTCTTTACCAAATATTAGAAATTATACGCAAAAGATTTTCCTTCAGGAGCTGTATGCGCTGAAGAAAGTTTTTCAAATCGGAGTTTTAGAAGAAGATATATCGGGAAAAACGTAATTTACTTTTACGCCCCCTAGCGGAAAATATATGAGTAATTTGAGAAAGTAAGTAAACCTGAAGTACTCTTCGACGCAAATGGAATCGAAAGTTAAAGTAATTTTTTCAATCAGATGCTTAGAAGTAAATATATGTAATAAAATGTGTTTTGAATTCGACATCATCTGTGTTTACGCCGTGTAGCGGCAATATTGAACATCGTAATAAAAAATGAAATAAAACATCATCATTGGCACATTAAAGCTTCTGGATACAACAAGAATTTTTCAAATCGGATTTATAGTTGCACAGAAATGGTGTCCACAGGCGGACGGGCGGACAAACCGATAACATAAGCACGATCGTTTTTCAGAAAAGACGTGCAAAAAAATCAGGCACACTGGTTCACTCGCGCAGGAAGCAATTTGCAGTTTTCATTTCCGTGACCACAGTTTCATAGTTTAACGAAGCTGTAACGGTATTTATGTAAAAAATATACAGAAAACACATACGAAGCTTTCGTTTTGTGGAACGTACTGTTGGATTTTTGTTTGTTTTTTTGCATTTTGGAATTAAGCAATATACAAGAGTCAGCTATGTAACCAATAGGAAAAAACGAAATATGTAACTGCACAAAATACATCGTAAGTTTAGTTATTTTTGTGCAAAATTAATAACTTATAATGTTCATCATTAAAAGTTGCAATTCCGAATTTGATGTATATTATTATTACTGCTTCCTTCAACCAACTTCACGTAGAAACACTTTCTCCTAAGCGTCTGTCAGTTTGTGGGGTAAACCGTTTTACAGTAAGTAGAGGAATGCATGTCTTTTTTATGCACGGCCCCTTAGTGGACGTATGATTGAGTTTTTGCTTATATTTCAGCAAGGTTTCATGCTATCACGCTGTAAATTTGGATTTAAAGGTTTCAAAATATTTGGGATCACATGACATATTTATATGACATGGTCATAATTCATTTTTTTCCATGATCATGTTTCATAATTTATAATTCCCTTCATGTACCCGTTCTGATCTTCTATAGCGGCTCATATTATCTGGGCCTCTTAGTGTTTTACTGTTGTAACACCGAAGAACTATATCTGTTCTCGATTAAATGATAAAAATCAAAAACGATTTTTGCAGTTTAACATTAGCGGCATCTTTTTTCCGTAGCTCACTGTACACTTATTTATTATTCGATTCGTATGAAGTTTGAAATTTAAGGGTTTTATTATGTGCCGAATAGGATGCGCGTAAAATAACATACCTCTTATATGGAAAAATTCGAGATAGAGAGCTAATTAGCTTGTTAATTAGTTTCATTAGCATGTTTCTTTACGTCAAATGATAGTTCCCTTCAAGTTCTTTCCAACGGTACTTTTCTTGTTTGGATGCGACAAACGGTTCGAAAGTTAAGGTGGGTGGCTCGGGTTTTTTTTTTCATGTCTGTACGTTATGAAATGCGGAAACTAATTGAAAGCAGGCTAGTGCTCTACTGACAGCTTGATATAAAATCTGTGGTTATACAAAACTAATTGTAGAGCTATAATCTCTTCTCAATGATTTTCCGCGTTTCATTTCTATTTTATTCCCTTGAAGCAATAAATATATAAAGAAACATTATCTTGGCTTTACGTCATACACTACATATAATTATATCCATTTTCGTTAGAGTCGTTCACGTGCGCCAGATATTACGAACCGCTGGTTTTAAGAATTGGCGGGGAAATTGTTTCCAAAACGGAAATGTAAAACATTATGAAGTTGAAACAGAACACAAGCAGGACAATACGTACTTCTGAGAAATGGCATGCTGCTGAGAAATGAAGAATGTGTTTCATAATATCCCTCGAAGTTCTGATGTTTCCCGAAGATGGTACAGATCTTCCACTCATACATGTGGAACGCACTATGGAACGAATTTGTTATGAATCCATCCTTACAGAACACGTATACCCGTTCATGCCGATTGTTTTTACTTGGACGGATGCGACTTCCCAGCATGATAACGCGACGTGTCACACAGCTAGAAATGTCTGAGAATGGTTGGAAGAGCAAAATGAAGATTTCAAAGTACTTCACTGGCTCCCTAATTTCCCAGACGTAAACCCAATTAGGCATCTGTAGGACCACCTCGATCATGTTGTTTGCTGTATGGACCCTCGACCACGCACACTCCAGCAGCTGTCAGATGCACTGCATTCAACATTACTCCACATACCTGTGAACACCTTCCAACATCTCATTGAGTGACTCGAATCCCGTTTAGCTGCTCTCCGCACTACACACGCCAGTTGGTGACGATATTAACTGATGATCACAATAATGTGACTCGACCGTGTACAACGCTTCAAGAATTTTGACGCGGTGACTTGACTTGACAATAAACAGACACGAAGTATTATTCATGAGGCATCACGCTGGCTGTGCACGAGGTATTCTTGTATAAAAAAGATGTCACTTGATGAACTGGTGACACTTTCGCGGGTACCTCTGGGAGACGCTACCTTTACAAACGTTCCTATCATTCATTAAAATACATTCTTCTTTCTAGTAAGATAACAACATTCTAAATCTTCTGAAAGTCATTTAACGTGTCTAGATATATTAAATGTACATCATTATTTGTTTTTTGAAAATAAGAAATATTTACTAAGGAAACGTGATTTCTATGATAATATCTGTGAAACTCTCAGAAAGAAAAGCTTCTACTGATTATATCAACGAATCAAAGACATGAATAGCAAATCCTGACAAAATAACCTTTCCCACATAAACTGTCTTTATAGAACACAAACGTTTGCCGTAAATTTTGCATAAAGTTTCGGAAAAAACGACAATAAGGACAATTTAATTAAAACTATCAGTTTCTTTTTATAAAAATGGATTTCCAGAACAGCTCAAGTGCAGAGTTGCAACCATTGTTGAGATAGTGCGCACGAATAGCTATTTATTAAATTTTGAGATGAAATCATATAGTAACAAAGAGCAGCATGGTAGTACTTCTGTACTCTCAACCTGGAGTACATTTATAAATTAATACTGCGATAAAACCCTTCATGTAGCCGAGAACCACGAGTACACTTATGTCAAGTTTGTACATGCTAGCGTTCGTGTCAGAGCAGAAATGCAGTGCTATGAACAAACTCTTTCTTGTTAGAATGGTTGGGAATGTGTAAATTCAGTGAAGAATTGTGCTCTCGCAATTCCGGTGGTTAAAATTTGTTCTGTTGAAGTCAATAACGTGGATACGCCTTTTTAAATGAGAAATATAGTATAAACTCCGGTGCGAGGTTTTGACATCCGGCTTGAAGTTCATAATGGGTCGTCTAGAAACCAAAAGAGAACGAAAAAAAATGAAATATATATGATCTAACATTTTAGCTTCTTGTTTCATATCGTAGTTTTGAGTGAGGTAAATGAAAGTTGATTGTCTTAAAGTTATATACACAATTGAAATACACAACAATTGAAAAAAATTATGTGGAATTCAGCTCATTTACACGCGATTTTCTTAATTATATGAAAAGTACTGTTTAACTTATGTATTTTCGAATCTACGTGCAACTGGGAAAAAACGGAAAGATATTGATTACTTGCAGTTTTGTTTTTAAAAATTTAACTACTTGAAAATTAAAATTCAAAGAAATTTTGGTTGTGGTCCAATTGAATTAATCCTCTTTCGCCTTTTGGTAGGCATGCTAAGAACACTATGCTGTTGTTCCCTAGTGGATCTTCGCCTGTTCCGTCGGCAGGCATCATTTAAACCGTAACCGGTTGTATGTATTGATCCTCACACAGCGTCTACCCTTTCCTGTTGCAATTTATACCTGTGCACTCTTTTTCCGAAGTGAATAAAGCTGATTACGCAGTAAGAAGCTAGCCTAAAAATTCTATGGTCTTGTTGTTTCCAATTAAAGACATCTTTTGTTTTCTAGCGAGTTTCGCGCCGCGTTGACGTAAAATCTTAATTTTTTTATTTAAAATACAATAATGGTTATGACCAAAAGTTTTTGTATATGGTACAATGATAAGAACGCACATATCCTTAACTATTCTCTGATTTTTCCTAATGTTCTTAATTTAAAATCCATGCATATTTTTATCACATGCAGTTCAAGTGGAAAAGTAAGCACACTTTCTTAAAAATTTTTAGAGATGAATCTAGAATTCTCAATACTAATCCGGAGTATAGCAATGTACATACCTTGAGCATTACTCTCCCTATTTATTAATTGAAATTCAAAGACTTCGTCAGCATAATTTACTAAACATAGTCAAAATTATGAATGTCATCAAATCTCTTCCGTCATAAATGGTGATAGCAGCACTCACTGCTTTTCTGATTTGCTCTGAATGTTTTAAATAAACTATTTAATTTCGTAGTGTTAAACTTTTTACCTGTACAAACGGCTAGTTTTCTTTCATTTCTTTCATAGTGCTTCTCAGCAACCTAATATACAAAATGATATTTTAATGATCGCTATTGCATACCTTAGTAAAAATATTTTTAACAGAAAGAAAAATAGAAAAAAAATTGTACACACTATTTACCAAAAAAAACAACAAAAAAAAACCGTAAATAAATAAACCCGAAGCACCCGACGATATTCAATGGATTCTGATGAAACTGGGCATGCTTTAATTTCAGGAAAGAATATGCAAATGATAAGAAATAACGGCCAATGATTAAATAGTTGCCGGCCACCGCGCATGGAAACCGGGTATCGCGGAGGATATAACAAGAGCAAGGTTGCACACAATAAGAATTGTAACAACGGATCTCGGTTGCATTAATTTCAACGGACTGTGAGGATGCCTCGCCTTTTCATTCGTGCACAATACGAGCAGTTTAGCGAATTTTAGGTGATGTGTAACTGAGCTGAGAGAGGCCAGTTTGTCAAGTCGCGGTGTCACCATGTCGTTGGGTCGGAGAGACGCAGCAGTCGGACCATGTTTGCGCTAATGGGTCGAGGTCGGCACAACACAGCGGCACGCGAACAGTGGACGGCCGAGGGCAAGCAGAGAACGCGAGGACCAAGTGAATATCAGAGATGCAGGAGTACATCCGAAAGCGACTACCTAAACCATCAGTGACCATTTTGCTTCTACTACAGATACGGAAGTGGCCATCCGTGCCCTTGCCGGACGACTTCCTGCACGGGGACTACATTCAAAGAGGTCACACCGCTGTCAACGACAATTCACCGATCATCAACAGCATCAATTTCTGCGGTGTAGTGCTCCATCAATTTGGGTAATGTCCCGTTGCGCACTGAAAAAAACGTTTTCTTAATTCGGCAAAATAATTGTTGAATTAACAAAAAATTATGCCGATTGCAGTCAACAAAAATGTTTGTTGAATTTACAAAAGTTATTTTGCTGAAAATTATGGCTGATTGTAAAAAATTTATTGTTATCAAGACAAAACGTTTTGTTCATTTAACAAAATGCCTATGTCGATATTTGAGAATTTGTTTGATCCTACCAATATGTATTGTTATCGTAATAAAACATTTTGTTGCTGCAACCAAACATAGTGTTATCGTGACACTGTAATTTCATGCTCCAACAAAATTTAAAGTAATGTAGCTGGGTCACTTTGTACCTAAATTTTTTTTCGGATGGCAACATTTTGTCGGTGCAGTACTTTTAGGTCGTACCCTTCGACCGCAGGTGTCCGCCATTCTTTATTACGGAAGTATCCACCCTTTTTTAACAGCCAACTCTATTTTCTTCGATAAAATGTTTTCCCGCCGTATTTTTTTCTAGTGGCGTTCAAATGGATTTAGACGGTGTTACGTCACGAAGAAATTTTATTAGTGCCAGCGAAAATCGCTCACCGTGTGCATTTGAACCTGAGACCTTCAGTTTAGGAACTAGCGATGATAAACACTCGGCTATACCTGTTCTTACGAGTAAATTTTTATCTGCGAATAAAGCATTTGAAGGTCGGTTTATTAACTTCTGGAATGTTCATGCATGATTTATACTTGACATAACGATGTATTGACACTATTTTGGTTCGTGTGTAAAACGTTTCGTTTTACATGTTACACACGCAACAAATCTCCGATTTCTTTTTACATGTTTTCCTTAGTTTTTTGATGAAACAAATTATTGACATATTTGTTAGACAAAGAAACCGTAATATTTTTTAACGTTCTATATGTTTCACAGTACTACCGCCATACAATCTTTGGTTGCAGCATGAATTTTTAAACACCTTACAGCATAATAACGGAACACACAGGATAGCGTGATCAAAACATTATGGCAAAATACAGCTGTAGTTGCTGTTAAACTGAAAAATAACATTTCCATGTAACGTGGTTAGTACGTGGTTGAAACGCCATGAACTGCGTCACACTGTGCAATTCTCGCATGGAGTCTGTAGTACAGATGTTGGATGTAAGTTTGGGGTATTGAGTTCCAAGCATCCTCAACCTGGACGCGTAAATCGGAGCTGGCCGTGGCTAGCCGTGGAGACCGTATAAGCCGTTGTCCCATAAAACCCCACACGTTCTCAATGGGGGACAAATCCGGTGAACGTGCAGGCCATGGACGTTGTCTCACACCCTGCAGTGCATGTTGCGTTGCACGTGCCGTGTGTGGGCGTGTGTTATCTTGCTGGAAAACACCCCGATGAACCGACCTTACAAATGGCACAACAACGGGCTGAATGATGTTTTTGATGTAGGAGGTGCTGTTTAACGTACCCGGTACAAACACTAGTTGTGTACGGGGGCTGATAGCTGATCGATCCCCACACCAGGAAACCAGGTGTAGGCCCTGTGTGTTGCTGGCGGATGCAAGAAGGGTTGAGATGCTCCCCTGTTCGTCTGCGAACACGCATACGGCCATCAGAGACTCCCAAGGAGAATCTGCTTTCATCGCTGAACACGACAGATCGCCATTGCGTTCTCCAGTGCAGACTTTGGCGACACAACTGCAGCCGTTCCTGACGGTGAACTGGATTCAGAGGTACACATGCCAGAGGCACACGCGCATGTAGTCCTGCATCCAGTAGACGGTTGCGGATTGTCTGCACAGTCACCTCAGGTGCAATGGCAGCTCGGATTTGCGTCGCAGTGGATGTTCTGCTTGACAACGCCGCTCTTCTTATGCGTCGATCGGTCCGCTCATCAGTCCGTCTGTGACTCCCGGTTCCACGTCTTCTCGTGTGGGAATGTTCCTCGGACCATCTACGCCACCATCGTACCACCAACGATACTTCCCGTCCAATTCGCTCCGCAATAGGACGATACGACCACCTGGCCTTGCGGAGTTTGACTTGACCACCTCTCTCAAAGTCCGATAACTGCTGAAATCGTACACGTCTTAAATGTCCAGGCACTGAAGATTCTTTAGGGTCTTCGCACGTGTCCGTACGCCGACGACTAATTACATTCACTTCGCCATACTCCTTAAACACCACCGACGATAATTTGCATATTATGCCGTGCTGGGGCGTAATCGCTCACCGGTTGGTCCCGAAATTAGCATCACACCTACGTAAACTCGACTTAATTAGCATATGTAAATTTCATGATCGTCCGCCAATTCCTTCTTGGTGTTCTTTTTTCACTTTCCGCCAGTGTATTTAGCTTATACATGAAATCAAGCTATATACATAAATTACAACTCTTATCATTACTTCATGTGTAAATGTTTAATTGCCATCAGGAATTGATGGCAAATGAAAATTTGCCGTCAGCATAATTCAAAACGGAATCTTAAGCGCAAAACGAGGTTGTTCTGCACAGTGGTATTCAAATAGTGCCCGTATGGAGTAGCTATTAATCACGTACGGTTTGGCGTAAGTTCGATGCCACCTCCAAGTTGTTGAATTAACAAAATGTAATTTTGTGTTGCCAACATAACAATTCCGATGGAGTTTGCCTGAAGAAACGAAGTAAATCGACAAAACAGCTCAACAAAACGATTTTGTTGTTTCAAAAAAACTGTTTTTATCAGTGCGTAGCGCTGTTTACAGTGTTAAGTTCTAATTTGTACTTGATGCCGATGACTAACCTTTACCTCACTGAAATATAATGGCCAGCGCACAGATCCTCTATTTCCGTAGAAAGCTAGACTGTTCGCACACAGGGAGACCGGGGAGCTATTCCCTCTGATAGCCCGATATCCCTGGTAGTTCTCCGTAGCACTCTCATGGATCAAGGTCACGTCGAAGACCTTCTACGATCCGTTATGTTGCCATTCTTGAATCAGTATGAACGAGAGGTTTTTCAACAGGAAAATGTCGGATACACCAGACACAGCTCTCCGATTCTAGCCTCCGTAATGTCTTCAACCTGTAATGGCCAGCTAAATCGCCCGATATCTCTCCGGACAACATAATTGTGACATGATGTAACACTACCTCCATTGTAAATGTAGCTAGACATGTAGTTGCACTGAAAGGGTTTGCTATTTTTGGCATTGGAGAACTTGGGGATTTGCTGCCTAGTTTAACAACACTTTTATCTGAGTATTCTGTTAGTCAGTTTTATCAATATCAAAAATAGGAAACCTTGTCAGTGGTCATCGAATTGCAACGATTCGTATATTCTCCAAATGTCGAGCAATTTTAGCAAGGGGTAGAAGTTTACCAGATGTACAGCATACAACTGCAGAACTTAGCAAAATGTGCCCTTATTAGGCCGACTTGGCGTTTCCCTTTGCAGATATCTGTGAAATATCTGTACAATCCGTTGTCTTGTTTTACATATATTCTCATGTTGGTATTTGTAACGTTAAATTTGGGCAATTAAACGTTAAAATTTGGTTTCTTTATACTTTTAGTTCTAGGATACGGTGTCTGTGTTTTGGAGCTCTTAAAGACTCCTCCGTCAATGAAATGAAACACAGTGCACTGATTCTTTAATATGCCGCAGGCTAATAACACACCACCTTAAAAACAGTTATCTATTTCTGTTCTGGGATATGGTGTTTGTGTTTGGGAGCTCTAAACGTATCCTCGGTCAAAAACACTACAAAAAGAATAACGAAGGGCAATTATTCTTCGCTATGCCACAGGTCTTTAACACAGCACCTGGACAGCATTTATCTCTTTACGTTGTTATCTTTTTACCTGATGAGGTAAAGATGAATACGCTTTAGTAGAGTTCTCTATATTAAGCAACGTCTAGATACATGTGATTATCCAAACGGATATCATCAGATAACAGAGAAGTAACGAATTCTTCAGGAAGTGAAGTTAGATATTGATAACAAAATTCATGCCGCAAGTAGTCTGATATAAATTTGACTTCAATTTAAAAGTCTAAACAGTGCTGTGATCTAGACGCTTTCATCTGTGTTTTCAGTACATTTGAGAGGCAGCGTATGTTACGCCCTACGAAATTGCTAATATACACCCAACGCCAGATAACGTCATGTTCAAAGTATACGACACAGTTGTTAGGCCACTTACGATGCCGTTCCTGTGATCTTTATCCGTACGCATATAAAATACCTTCAAAAGAACACTAACTGAATAACCTGCAAATTTGGGTTCTACGCAATGTCTTGAATCAGTTCGCTCTGCTCATGCTTAAAAATTTGAGGTTTTCGGAGGGCATTTATGGAAAGCCATCAGTGCTCGCCTTCTACCTATATTCCCATAAACTAGTGGAAATTAAAGTGTTTGACATAGAAAATATCACTACAAAAAGGTCAGCGCAGTACAATATGAAACGTGCTACACCTATAGTAGAGATGAGATAGGAAGGATGTAATTTCTTAGATATAGGAAAAATACTACGTGGGAGGAAACTTTGCTAAGCCACTTTTCCTCCACATGGTAAGTAAGACAATTTTTTCTCACATAGTGTACTCGCCAGTATCAATCGTACGCATGGACGACATCGAAGGCTTTACATCCAATTACAGTGGCGTGCAAAAATTAAGGACGAGACGGTTTTTTGAATGCAACTTCTTGCAGAAGTGATCCACATCGACTCAAATCATACCATAAGATCCCCAAGATGTAAGAATATGGGACAAGTGAGCAAAACCGTCCAAACAAGGAATCAAAAGGATACAAAGCCACTTAATTGAAAATGTAGCTTCGAGCACAACTGGACAGAAGACAGAAACGTCCATGTGACAGGCGGCTGCCAAGAAAAATTCAGTCTTTAGTAGGGGATATGATCACCCCTGATTGCGTTGCAGGATTTACTGAGGACGAGGTTGTCAAGGAGCTTTCATGGCATCGCGGGTCCATGCTGAGGACGAGGTTGTCAAGGAGCTGTTGAGGCATCGCTGCCCATTCCTCTTGTAGCGCCAATCGCAGCTGCGGAATCGTTGCTGGCAGCTGGTGACGTGCGGCCAAGCGTCTCCCGAGAAGGTCCAACAGGTGTTCGATTGGATGTAGGTCCTGGGACCTTGCAGGACAATCCATGCGTTTAATATCTTCACTCAACTCAGAATCCACAGCACCTCTAAACAGCCGCACGTGAGGCAGGAGAACATCGGTACAATAGCGGACACCAGTGATTGAACCTCCTTGGAAGATGTGGAGGTCAGTACGGCTACCAAGCATGATACCGCTCCAAACGAGAACTCCGCCTCCTCCAAACCGGTCCATTTCGATGATGTTGGAGGTGTGATTGCGTGTTCCCTGCTCTCTCCAGATGTCTATACGTCCAGAATCGCACGTCAGACTAAATGGGCTCTCATCCGTAAAGAGAACTCGACCCCTTTGCTGATGTGTCGAGTTCTTGTGTTCCTGCCACCACAGAAACCGTCGTCTCCGATGAGCAGGCGCTAATAGCACACACCGTACTGGTCGTCGTGCAAATAGACCATCTCTGTGCAGCCTCCTGGCCACGGTTAAACGCGATAACGGACGGCCAGTTGTCTGTTGCATGTGCCTTGCGATTTCTCCCGCTGTATGCCGTCAGTCTGTTCTCGCCTGCAGGACAATATACTGGTCATCCGCCACCGTGGTTGCTAGTGGACGACCACTGCTAAACTCTCGGACGACTGTTCTTGTCTTTTGAAATACTCTCCAAGCTCGTGAAACGATGCTGTGAGCGATCCCGAACTAGTCGGCCACACTAGTCACACTTCAAACTTCTTCCAACTTCCCAATAACGCGACCTCGGGTAAAGTCATCCCTGTTGGCCATATCATACGGTGGCAGCAACTCGCCGTCGTTCAAACCGATGTACACCGTGAAATAGCTTTCACGGAATTGCTGAGCGTACACCGCCCGTGTGATTTATACCCTTTTGTCACCCCCTCCCCTACATCATGCTTCATAAATGCACATGACCTACCGTACCGGACCCTAGTCTATCTCCTGAGTGGCCTTTCGGTCCGTTCTGCCTGCTCGTTCCTCTGTTATGCTAATTTCATTTTGTCTTGAACCAAAACCCCCGCTATCGGTAGATCTTTAACACAGGGTGAATTTCTGTTGATCAAGTTAGAGATCTACATTTTATAATAGGACCCGGTTAAGCTGTTATGTTTCACGACAAAACTAACACACAAATTGAAGAACTTCGCTAAATGTATTCCCATTCAAATCGTGTTTTTCATAGCGGGCTTTTTGGTTCAAGACAAACCTTCCCTTACATGAATACGATTCTGAAATGGCGCATTTTAAGAAATATTGGTTATTTAATTTGAAAAGTTGTGAAATCCACTTAGCAACAGAAGCTGTTTAAATCAAAGAACCTGTCATCTGGGAAGAAGAATGGAAGATTTGAAACAAATGTTGGAAATTCAGTGCAAGCCATGCTTGAGACTAAATACCAGAAATAATATATATGCATCTGGCCAAGTGGCCATGTCAGATTATTGGAATTGGCATCTGGGTGTCTCCAATATTATAGTACATAAATTATGTTAAAACAATGAAGATGCGTAGATGCGCAAAAGGTCATTATTAAAGTTGTAAGAGTGAGACGCAGAGAGATTTACGATTTTAAATAGTTAGGAATGCGTTAGTGCGAGTGCAAGATTTTTCCTGCGACCACCATCAAATTGTAAATTAGGACTGAATGCGAATAATTGGTGTCCAATAGTTCTAAGCTATAGAAAAATCAATGAAGTCGCCTAAATTACTAACTGTTAACACTGAGAAGATCATACATTTTGCACTTTCGGGAAATCATGTGCAAAACAAATATAAAAAAAAAAGTGCATCCTAATTTTTATTTTATGAAAAGTATTTCTCCAATAAATTTGTGGTAAATGAAAATTTAGAAGACATCTTTTACCTTGATTATAAAACCGTGGACGCACTCCTCGAAATAATACAACCCAATATTCATCAGGCAAAATACTTTCCTGTGTCCAGCTATGAGAGTGTGAATCGGCTATGAGTTTATAAATTTCACCGTTCCTTCTGTAACTTATTTGTCTAAATATTTTTTTTTAATTGTGATAATTTTCTCTTACCTTTGAATCATCCGCATGTGTTGTTTGGTCATTGCACTCAGTTTGAAAATTGGTGTTATACATACTTTGATATATTATTTTTCATTATTAAAGCATTAAAATTCTTCCACCAGCTTGTTTCACACCACAGTACAAGCTCGTTGCAGCACGCCCCAAGGTAATTGGTGCACACCAACTCAGCCGTCCATATGGTGCAACAGGAAACGAGATTCATCGGGCAAAAGACATTCATCCAAACATTTCCTTTTTCAATGTCCAGTTTTGATGCACGCGTTCTCATTGTAGGCGCTTTCGACGGCGAAGAAAGTTCCACATGCGCAGTAGAATTGTTCTGGTACATCGTATCCACATTTTCAGAAGAGTTCAATGTACTACTACTGTGTTATAACAGATTACTAACGACATCATCATTCAAATAACCGTTGAGATGCACCACAGTATTGTTGTGGGGGAAAATCTCAAGTCACGGCACCATTTATTGTTGTGGTTGGAATCTCATTGTCACGGCACCATTTAAATGTTGTGGGGTTATCTTAACCACCTTATATGAAGTTTATTATAATTGATAGCCAAAATTAAATCTGAAGGGAAAATTTTGAATTTGGACTAAAATTTAACTTTGGGAGATGGGTAGATGCATTTCGAAAAAAAAATTTTCCAAGTACTAGAAAGCCATGAACATCCAAAACAAAATTGCATCTAAACATTTACATTCCACAAGCAGTTATTGAAAAGTTTGCGTTGTTGGTGTTCACGAAGAGTTGAGTCGTCTGAAAGTGCGAAAATAAGTGAATATTGTTGCATGTGTATGAAAATGTGTCACTATAAGTCATAGGATAAAATGTACTCGTTCAACAACAACTTGTGGAGGCGGTGAAAGTCAATTAAAACGGACAGGACAAAAATTGCAGTTATGAAATACCTTATACTACTAGGGTTCGGATCGATAGCTTTAGTCAAGCTAAGGGGAATACATGGGACCAAGTCATGGAAGACAGCAGCACACAAAATGTTTCACACTGCACTAATTTTGGACTTTTTTTGGAAAGGCTACTGCCTGTATTTATTTTTTCTTTAAAAACGTAACAAGGTAATTTAATGGACAAACAGATGGTATTTCCTTTTTTCTTGTTTGTTTACACACAGCAGTATAAAAACAGAATCTCAATCTTTTCTTTCTATCTGGCCACTGGCCTTATGAACAGCACAACTTGACATATTTCAACACAGTTGGTCTGAACACCAGGCATCGACTTTATGCCTCCAAAATTATACTACGATTCACTTATTTACACACAAATACTGGATTCTTTTTCATTCCACAAGGTGGACAAGTTCTGTTCTTTTGAAACGTACTCTCTTCTCCCTCACCTAATTAGTTCAATGACAAATTTACAATTTTACACTTATTGATTTAAATTTACAGCACCTTAACAACCTTAGCAAACTCTGCAATCTCCCCAAACCAACTTCAAAGACTTCAATTAAATTTACAGTTATAATAAGAGCGACAAATTATACTTTAACCAAATGTACTATCGGCAAGTAAACAAACCAAATAAATTATCCTCAAAACAGAATTTACACTGAGCACAAGCATTAATTAACATTACATAACCTATAGACTACACTGAATGAAACTACTTCACTTATAAAGAAACCTCACTAACTAACGTAAAAATTATCACTATTCTTAACATCAACATAATTCAGAAATTCAAACAATCTTCTTCACTAGCTTGCTCACAAAAATCACCTCACTCTGCACTTCAAATAATAGCTCAAGATACTTAATAACTCTATACTGCAAACAAAAGCTCAAAATACCAATTAACTAAATATCATGTTCACTACCACTAAACATCAGAATTTAGAATTTACATCCCTAGCACTAATGCATATCATAAACAAATTAATTTAGATACTTTAAATCACATCAAACAAAACTTAAATTTAACACCTGCAGTGAATTACTGAGGTAGCGGTGAGGCATATACTCTCAGTTCAGACACTACCCTGGGTTTTGAGAACCAACACAGGAAGAAAATACTAGTCAGGCTGAAGGCGTGAAATTGGGTCGTGAATCCAATTTCAGCCAAGGCAAAGGGAAAGGACAAAAAAATCCTCAATTGCGACACATCATCAGGTACAGAATTTCCTGTAACATGATCTTGCAATATCCATTGAAGCAACGCCCGACCGACTCTCGCTGGCAGTACATATCTCCGTGGGCAGCGAAACTACTGGGGGTTTTGAAGACAAGTTTTCCCCAAAAAACCACGTCCTCAAGGCTATCCCCTTTAGAACCAATGCATGATCCCACCTTGATCAACCACGTCTGCAAGAGCCTGTCGTACTTCCACCCAAAATACCCCAGGCACATCCGGCCCAGAACTAACACACTATATCCCAGGAAAAATCACAAATCTCTTAATATTCCAGGAAATCCGAAATCACAATATCCACATATATCCCAGGAAAAATCACCTATCTCCACATATCCCAAGAAATCCAAAATCACCATATCGGCATATATGACAGGAAATCCAAAATCACAATATCCACATATATCCCAGGAAAAATCACCTATATTCACATAGCCCAAGAAATCCAAAATCACCATATCGGCATATATCCCAGGAAAAATCACTTATCTCTCCACATATATCCCAGGAAAAAAATCACTTATCTATCCACATATATCCCAGGAAAAAATCACTAGCAAGGAAACTCTTCTGCACCATGGCAATGCGCAGGTCGCACTGCAGATAACAACACTGACCATTTACATAACCCACTGAATATTTTCACCTTATAGAAAATTAAAATTACATTTATACTTTTTTTGTAACAACAAGAAAATTTAGGCCAAAGAAAAGAACTATTAATACTGGAACTGGTGAGCAAAAGTGTGTCTTCTCAACCCATGATGTTCATTCTTTTTGTGAAAATACTAAACTTTAGAACCCAAATACCTTATCTTCTATTCTGCACATATCGCATCCTGGTGAAAATTCCCTACTCAGAGTCCTCTGCCCTAGGACAAGTTCCCCGGCTTGCCCTCAGATCACCCCTTTCCAATGGGAGATTAACACTCCTCTGGAGCATGTAAAATACTGGTCCTCAAATAACACACCAACAATCTTAACTTCGACACAACACTCCAAGAATGTAAACAGCACTTTAGGTTTCCAATTTCATCACACTATACATATGCTCCCAAAATCCCAATATAAATCATCCCTTAATTTATCTTCACTCAGGAAAAAAAATTACCTCAAAGCTGTAAAGGCTAGAGAGAAATGTTTACAATTATTTTATCACACACGGCATCACAATAACACTGCTTTTTAATTATCACATGCCCAACTAAACTTTTATCGATGCACCAAAATTTACTGTGCTCAAACATTAAACCAAATTTTTCGGATACCTTAAAATTTACTGGCCTGGGGAGTTGCTAAAATACCAGACATGACAACACAAAAAAAACATAAATGAAAGCATTTTCAACTCCCCTTTCTTTTTTTTTCCTGAACTCATACCTGAGGAACTAATAAATCTTATTTTTGAAAACTGAACGACAACACAGCCACCATCAGAGGCAAAAAAAACATATTTTTTTTTCTTATGCTCAGCTCGAAGCTTAGGTACCTTCGTCGGATGTTATGTATCAATACCAAAAGATATGGACTAAAGCATTACCTTTGAGCTGGCGTTTTTTTTTTCACAGTTCACGGTTAAGGCACAACCACAGTCTTTTTTTTTCCTGAACACGGGCATCGCTGGCAGCTGCAGACTTAAAGTACTTTTTGACGAGAGGTGAGGCCTTGCAGTATTCACCTGTGTTTAGCTTCAATGTGCTTCTTGATGGCCTGCAGGGAAGTGCCTCCCTGTTCCCTTCCTTAAACGGTTAATAGCCGAGGTAACCATTTTCGAAACTTTGGGATGAGATGGAACCTTCTTTTGGCTTCTTTCCTCCGGCCTTTGAAGCAGGCCTCCCTTTTGGAAGTAGCAACAGAATGGAGAAGCCGTCGATGGGATTGCGGGATATCAATAAGGGAGAAGGCATGGTTTTTTTTGTTTTTTTTTCTCGGCTAAGTCCTCTCCACAAACGAACATCGTCTTAGCCTGTCGCCTACCGCCATTTTTCTTCCGGGGCAAAGTTCCCGGCCGGTGGAATGCCGCTTTATCCGCGTTCTACACCGTCAAAACTTTCGATAGGCAGCCCAGATCCAGAGTGTCCCATTGTGGTGGACTGGTGGTCAGCAAAAGCAGTCAAGAAAAACTCGTTTTTTCTGTGGGTCCTCTCCCCACCAAAAGGCGAGGAGAAAACTCGGCCGTTCCCTTTTCTGCCGGCCAGCAAGAGCGAAGACTAGAGAAAAGTCCCTGAGACAAGCGTCTCAAAGTGTAAAAAGAACGCTGGGGTGCTGGAAAATGCCGACCCCTGATTGGCTGACCTCTGCATGGCAACAGCAGTTCCTCGCACAACGGAATTTCTCTCCCACGCCTCGAGTGACCTCTGACCTTCACACGTAAGCATCGTTGCAGCGTCCGGCACTCTCAACGAGAAAAAAATTGTTACCAGGCACATGGCATCTTTGGTCAGACAGGGGAAGATGAGCCCTTGACCTTTGCACGTAGGGACCAAGTAACTTCCTATGTGCGGCTGTGACTTTGTCCCAGAAATAGAATGACGCCAATCTCAAGAAAGCATTCCTGCAACATTTTATGAGCGAGTTCTACCGAATCTTTAAAATGGCCGATCTGAAAGAAGATTCCCTTTTCTCACAACTTTTGCTTTTTTCAGAAACGTTTTTTTCCTCATTCCTTGATGTTAAAGTAAGATTAATTTTGATTCTCTGAGCTGCACACCTACTCGCCTTTTCCTATCGCGATAAAAGAACAGATAAAATAATTATTTCCAAAACCCCAAAGTCAGTTAAATCAAATATTATTCTCTTTTTCTTTCTTTTTTCTTTAACATGAAATTTTGTTTTCCTGGTTGTGATTAAGACAGCGATTTTTTTGTGCACGAATTCCCCTGCCTTTCAACCAGGAATTTTTTCTTCTAACGTATAACATGGCAGAAAATTTTTGCATTAATTAATCTCTGATAAACCAACAGAAAGATTGATCAGGTCCTTCCGAAATTCACCAGGGTTAAAATTTTCGCCATGACAGTATGTTTTCTATTAGCTCCAACCTTGCGGAATAACCTTCGTTCGAATCGATAAGACGTGGTGTGCGAATCCATGCCGGTGTTTCGCGGTTTATCCTTCTCCGGAACACCCTTTAAGGTCGTCCCCACGTCTCAGCATGACCACCCCAAAAGCCTTTTCGTTTCACAAATGCTCTGACCCAGTCGTTTGGACATTATAATTTGGCCCATTAGATTGCTTTCCGCATCTGAAGAATAAGATTAACAATGATTAACAGGACTAAGTATCAGGTGTTATATTGCCGTTATCTGAGTTCTACACGCGCCATTATTTACCTACAGTTTCTTCTGTTTGTATAAAGATGAGCAAAGGTTTGGTCGTTGTTGTATATATTTTATAAAATATTCATTTAATCCTGACTTCTCAATTGTCTTGCACTGATTTTATTTTTTAAAATATAAACAAATGCTAAATCTTTTAACTGGCTGTGACCATTTATATCTGGATGACGAAAGTGGGCTGAAATTAACTGGAGAGAATGTAATCTAGAAATCGATAGAACACGGCTACAAGGAGTGTAAAGCACATCAGAAAAGGCCGCTTTCCCTTTAATTATGTTATACAAATTATCATTTAGGGAAAATATTTTTTTTTTCAGTGGTCTACAAACAAAATTTTTTTGAAGGCAAGTGAAAAAAAACTGGCTCTAAATGGTTAAACGGAACTCACTCGGTATTTTATTTTGAAGGCTCTACACTGATAATCACACCGGACGCAAAACCACCTGTTTGGAGCAGGACTTCACGGAAATTTCTTAGAAATTTCTTTCACGTAGAACCTTATGTTTCCCTTCAAAATACCCTAGTGTCAAATATTTCAAAAACGTATTGAAGCAAAAGCATAAAGAGCTGAAAACTATGTGTATTATAAAAGATGTACGTCTAAAAAAAGTGAGCAAAGAAAACACGCACATTTCTGCCCTTTATATGCTAACATGTTTAATATTTTTTCGGTAGTTTTTCGTTAAAAAGTAATAGAAAATGAATTACCATTCATTTTTCCGTTTTGATGATAGGATGGACGGAAAATTTGTGGTATTCATGTTTTGGATGCTAGAATGGGCCCAAAATGTGTGATATCATCAATTGAGGTTAGAAACCATGGCATCGAGTCTTTTATCCCTTTCCTAGTGTGATCCGATAAGTGGTGTGTTCCGAAGTGCTGCTGGGCCCACGCATGTCGAATTATGCAGTGATAAGCCAGTTAGATGATTTTCCGTTTTCTTATGGGCGATTCCAGGCAGATTTTGTTGGCACCTTTGACATGCCAGCTATTCCTGTACAGAGAAACGCCGATTGATATTAACTATTAGTTAGTTGTCCCGTTCATAGTAAACACTTGCTACGTTTCCTCTTCAAAAGACGGGTGGATTTAAAGTGCTTGATTTCCCACTCTTGTCGCTAGCTGTCATGCCTTGTTCGTAGTCGTGACATCCCTATTTCTGTCCCTCTCGAAACCGTTCAAACCAACAACAACACTTGCGGAGGTATTACCACGACGAAACTCATACAACGTGCAGTGGCGTATTTGCTCCTTGCCAAATCCCATGTTGGAGACACTTACACTCTTTGCTTTCTGACAGTTAACTGCCACTGACGTAAGCCACTTAACTGCTAATGCCATGCTGATATGTGTGTATATATATATATATATATATATATATATATATATATATATAGAACGAAAACATTATAGAACAAAAATACAAAATTTTTAAAAAGGAACTTCAAAACAAGTGAAAGCAAAAAACAGGTTGCCGTCATCAGGAGAGCATCAACCTGTGAAAAGCCAAAATTGTCGGTTGGTCATGCTCGACTACGCCACCAAACAAAATTCTAATAAGCACAAGAATTTCAAGAATCAAGTTTATACAACTGAAAAAAAATTAATTAGAAGCTTGCCGGCAGAACAGAACCACCATGACAAGACATCAAACAAAACTGAACAGAACACCCACAAGAACCCAAATATATACGCTGATATAAAAGGTGGTCACGGTTAATCAACTACCTGGTAAGCCAAAAAATGTGTGAATTGACAAGATGCAAAACTGCATAAGTAGATAGGACCTTCAGCTATTAGTGGCCCAACAAATAGCGCTTTGTGTTGCCTATATACTTAAAATTGCTAGGTCCTAGGTTAATAATGCATGTTAATGTGCAATTTGAAACTCTTGGAAACCGAATTATAGTTCAAAATTAAATGTTTAAATTTATGTCATAAGAAAGTTTTAGGAAAATTGTTAGATTGCAGTTTAGAAAGAAGAGTTTTCAAATTTTTTACAAGTAAGAACTGTGTAGAGAAAATTTTAGCTATTTTATGAAACTGAGAGATGAGTAGATTGCGATGCATAACTTTTGAAATGGTGGAGGACCAGTGATTGTAGTTAATGATATCAAACTCAAAATAGTTTCTTTTATCAAATAACTTCACCACACCTCTTCCCTCCTCGTTCACCTGAACCTCTAAATCGAGGTAACAAACACAAGTAGACGATCTGTTAGTTTTTTCTAGGGTAAGGTCGTCAGGATACAAGTCATCGGCGTAACGCAAGAAGTCAGGAATGTTAGTGACAATGATGTCATCAACATATCTTATAGCAATCCCAGGTAAAGGATGATTGGGAACAAATCTATCCTAAAAGAAATGTATAGAGAGATTAGCCAAACTGCTAGCAAAGCAACTGCCCGTCGGGATACCACAAGTTTGGAGATATAGCCCATCGCCCACGGTAACGAAATTCTTATTGATACAGAAATCCAGTAGGAAGTGCCAATACTGTTCTGTAGTAACATACATACGAAGTTCCGGGCTCGAACTTCGTATGTATGTTTAAGAAAACCTGCCTCAAACCCAGACGTCCACATTAAAATGTTGTGTTATAAATTTCAATGCATTCTGTCTGCCCTACATGAACTGTAGTAAATAAAAAAAAAGCCACAGAAACTAAAATGAACTATAAAACTCCTTACCATATTGTAATTCTATCTGAACTGTTACATATACGAAGAAGAACCACTGAAACTAAAGATGAACCATAAAACTCTTGGATTGTCCATATGATGAAAAATAAACGCCTTGGATTGTTGGCTACCGTGTTGTAAGGCTAACGCGCTCGGCTAGATATTAAGAGATCCGGGATTCATTTCCCCCGCGGTAACCGAATAACAATTTTGGTTGCTGTGTGTTGGTAAAACGTGGAAAGAGCGATGTATTTGTTTACTCTTTATAGAATTGTAATGCCTCGGAGAAATAACGACAGTAACATAAATCCTTCCACTAAGCTGCCCTTGACACAAATGTTGACATTCATAAAGAGTCACGATTAATTTCCAAATCTAAGTCGGATTTTCGAACTCCATGTGTGTTCCAAAAATCACAGTTAACAAATTTAGCTTCTCTTTCCTAGATACGTTCTACATACGTAAAACGTACATAGGAGTTTATATTACATGAGTAGTATATTAACTTTCCTTTGATGTATATACTGTATATATATCATGTACGGTGTAGATGCTTTTTATGTATGATAATCTAAACCAATATGAATCTTCAAACACCTAAACATCTAAATACGAACAATATTACAAGTATTACATATGAAGAACATATCAAATCCTGCAGAAATTCCGAGTTTTGTTTTCCCTTGGTCTGTATTCAAGATATTTCCACGTATTTCATCAAACCTCGTATTCTAATACTTCATTCGCCTGATCCTAAGCAAAATAATCACACTTCGATCTTTCAGTTAGTTTGTTCCATCAGTATATTTCTGCTGTACACCTTAGCTATGGTGTTGAAGTTATATTTACTTGAATTTTCTCTTTTTCTTGAAATAATCCATTAAGAACAAAAACAGTAAACTATAAACATTCCCTTTATTAGAACAGTGTCCTACTTACTTGGGCTCGCACGTCAACTAAATTGTTTCGTTTGACTTCTATTCCAAGAATGTTTGTTTTTAAATTGTATTTCAAATACACAGAATAATTGCCATTTAAATCTTATGTGTTAATTATTTTTGTTTCCAACAGTAAAACCGAAATTATAAAGTCTACGATTTCCAATCTTCAAACTCTCACAAGACACTGAGAGAAAACAAAAATACTTTTTAGTATTTTATTTGGAAATAAAGTTATATTAAAACTGTGTTTCCGATTTTCAGTTACTGTCTTACTGTTTCCTGGGAAGCTGATATCAGCTCTATGTAGATGTGGAGTACAATCGATAATCAGGATTATCGATATTTTCGATAGTCAAAAAAAAACAATCGATAGTGTGTTGGCCAAGTTGCTCGAGAGAAAATTTTTTTCCGGAATGAAAAATTATTTCTGACAATAAATTTTTCTTACCTTCAAACATTGTTAAAAAGCTAAGATCCTATAAGCATTGAAACTTACCTTTGTTTTTACTTTTCATGTAGGACCACATGTAACTCCGCCAATAGTATGTGGCAACTTACGGCCGATCACCTTCGACAAAATTAGGTCCCAATTGAAATCATTATAGCGTTAAAAATAAGTGCCGCACACTAATCGTGTTAGCATATTCGTAAACAGCATGGAGTCTAATTCGCCTACTGAGCAATCCTCTCACTCCCTGTGCGCGGGAGAGATGATGCAATATTTCTGGGTGTGCCCCACGTTTGACTCAGTCTATCTCGGCAATTCTTTGCGCAACACGACTGTGCGTTGTATCGTTTTAAAGCACTCGACGAGATCTACTCAGGTATAGGAAGAACATTTCGCAGTGTTTAGAATTAAACATTTAAGAACATTGTTTTCTTGTGAAATCGGTGAACACTTTAGACAATATCGCGTTTTATCTGGACAATCCTAAGTGCAAAACGACTGTGAGTTGTATGGTTTTATAGCTCTCGGTGAGATCTATTCAAATATATATGATCATTTTGTGGTTTAAACTACAATTTTTAAAAATTGTTTTCTTGTGAACAGGTAAACATTTTTAACAATGCCGCAGAATTCGCAGAATGAACGTAAGTAAATGTGGAGAAAATCAAAACGAGAGGCAAGCGCAATTGATGATTAATGTAAGAAGCTCAAGAAGACTAAGCATAGACTTGTGTATATCGTGTATTGACATGCTTTGCATTCGCAATCTGTCCGCATTATTTGTAAAAATTATGTAAGCTACTTTTAATATCATAAACCTGTATTGGCTATAACAAATTAAATAAACGCTTTGAAACCATACTCCTTTAGCTCATTTCAACTCTCCGATATGAAAGTTGTAGTCCTGCGTTCGAAAGTGATGGCTCTATCAGAAACTCAGCCTACCTGTGTTTGTTTTTCTAAGGAAGGAGGGGACCATTGTGAGCAATTTGATGAGCTGAATGAAGTCGCCAGTTCCTGATTTGGCCACTTTTAGGGAAGGTATAACCCAGTGCTGTAGGATGAACACAACGTACGATGATGTCACTTGGATTCGAACATAGACCCACCTCGGAAGAATGGTCACAAGCCAGCGCTTAGACCATAGGGCCACCTTGGCGGCGAAGCAAATGATTTGAGGATATGCTCCCGAAGTGAATGAGCAAAAATCACGAAAAAAAAGTTTTGCATGAAGAACGAGCCATCGCTTCTTAATTCTCATTTTCTGTTTGCATTGTATGATTTTGTTGTTGTTTCTTTTCACAAAAGCTAAAGAGAGTTCTGCAGTTTTGTATACCAAATAATTAATCCTATAATGTTTGGCAAAATCGTAGTAATAATCCGTGAGAAAATGAATAAATAAGGTTTTGAATGGGGCTGTTGCTCATTTTTTTTTTTTTTTATTATTCCGCAATTTTTTTCTTCGGTAAGCCTTATCTCATTCAGTTAGCATGGCATTGGCAGAGCCGAAGTTCGTTTGAAAGAATGTGAAAGTGTTTAATTTGTTGTCGAATCTGACGACTGGGGTACCTAAGCCCTGGAGAATGAATTCGATAAAATCTCGGTGAAGTGAAATAAAGAACTGGCTGAATCAATGGTCTATAGTATCCGAGGAGGCATGTATCTTTTGGGATAAAAATAATTGCCTGATCGACAATTGAATGTGTATGGAAATCCTGTAAACAAAGTGGACGAGAACGGCTATAAAAAGGGCAGTCATGTGGGAGACTAGAGTGAGTTTCTGATCACTCAGATAAACCGACATCGGGACATGCGAAATCACACCTGTTGGTGGCTTCTGTGGAAAAATGTACTACGAACTTGAAATATTCCCACACACATGAAAAAAAGAAAAAAAACTCACGGTCCCTGTATGTAAATTGTTTTCACACTGCACATCGCTTAGAAACATTTCAGTGGCAACAAAATAAGGAAAACATTTGTGTAGTAAAACTACAGATGTACAACCAAAGAATATGCGCTAAATAACTGAAAATATTTTAAATATACAAAATGTTTCTTTATTCTCTTAAGTTGAAATAAATAACTGCCAACATTATGTAATCTAACGTTTTAATCCAATGAAATGTGTATAAAACGGTCGAATTTCTAAAATAAACGTATTTATATTTTTTAAGGAATAAAGGCGAGGAAGTGCTTCCTTCTTACATGTTCAAAGCAACAAATCGAAATGAAGTCCTGCTCCAACCCATTTATATTCTTGACCAGTAAAAGTAACACTTTTTTTGTAAATTTTACAGTTCGCTTTTAATCCATTCGCTGGTCAAAGTATATTTAAGAAAACTGAAAAGAACCATTACATGTTGAATTATATGTGATGTAAGTAAATAACAATATCGGTGGTTCCCATTTTGTTCGACTGCTGAAATACAAAATGTGCGATACGGTTGTCAGAAAGTTAACTTCAAATTCTAATATGGCATTGAAATCGATACAGCATTAAAATGAAACCTGTAGTACAAAATACAAACATAAATGTAGATTGTGAGAAGTTAAAATATCACACATAACAACATTGGAAGCTATTAACGTAAGGTTTAGTAAAAAACAAACAGTACTCTTATATCAATTCATAATTCACAAAGAATTATAAGTTAAAGGATATGACATCGATCCAATGAAGCGAGCATTAGTATAGAATTTGAAGGTGACAGGATTGAAAATTATTGCATGATACAAGAAATTATTAGGATGATACACCATTACCTTTCTTTGAAATTGTTTGGAGTTTCTATGACGAGCAGAAGTATAATAGTATCTTCATTTCATGGTGATTGTCACTGTAAAATCCATTTATTTACTTGAAAAAATACCATTTTTTCAACATTTTTTTATGATAATCTGTTTTGCCTTTCAGACACCAGTCAACCTGCTTTAGAAAACACCTTTTCACATGGTACTGAAGTATCTGGAACACATAAATATTTCTATGATAATGTTGCCAGTTCTTTATATTGAATTTCTTGGGTCTTCCAGTAACAAAGTGGCTTGCTCTGTCTTTTCTCTGTTAAAGCTTCAATATGTTGCCGAAACTGAATCAAAGAATCTGACGTTGCAGTTGAAAATTTGCTTTTTTGTCTAAAAGGTCAGAAGACTCCCTCCAGTTCTAGCCATGGTGTTTTCTGGGGTATGCAACGATTGCTCGACAAACAATTGGTCGACATAACGTTTGGTTGACATAACGATTGGTCGACATAACGTTTGGTCGTTAGAAATGATTAGTCGACATAACGATTGGTCGACAGTAACGACTGGTTGGTATAACGATTAGTCGGCATTGGTCAACATAAAATGGTCAACGGAACTTGGAAAAAAATTGAATAAGTGCAAACAGTTTGACGGTAAATTGCCCCACTGGAAGATTGCCACACATCTTTCTGCAACCCGGAGAAATGCCACACACGAAAAAATTGCCACACCGGAAAATTGCCACATGGTGTTCATTAAGGGGAAGAGCACAAATCGCCGTTCGTCGGAGAAACGTTTTGAATGTGTGGCAATTTTCCTGCGGGGCAATTTTCCGAGTTTCCGAATTATGTGTGGCAGTTTCCCCAAAGTGCCTATACCTAAAGTGCCCCGGGGCCCTTTCGGAAATAACATCGTTCAGAAGGCACTCTATATCGATTTCACTTAGAGTACAAAAGATGACACGGGGGCCTATTTGGAAATAATATGTCATAATGCTGTACGTTTTGAGGACTATATTCTAAAAGATATTATTTCAGAAATGGAACGTTACGTTTTGAGAAGAGTGTTCGTTCTGAGAGGTACCGCTGTGAATGCAAACCGTAATCCGCTGAACCAATGGCTATCTCGATCAATCGCTCTTTCGACCAATTGTGCTGTCGATCAGTCGCAGTCGTTACTGTCGACTATTCGTTACGGTCGACTGATCGTTATGTCGACCAATCGTGCTGTCGACCAATCGTGCTGTCGACCAATCGTTACTGTCGAATGATCGTTATGTTGACCAATCGTGTTGCCGACCAATCGTTACTCTGGACCAATCGGGTATCGATCAATCGTTATGCCGACCAATCGTTATTAGACCAATCGTGCGACACCGGCTTTCTGTATTTTCTCTTGTTTCAAAGGTTGAGGCAGTGCTTTCAAATTCCATACATTTGTGTTTTGCCATACAACATGACAACTCGTTAGTGACGTGTTTTGAAGCATTGGAATAATTTGAGGAACTCATTAACTCCAACTTCTTGAACCTCGGATGAAGGATTGTTGAAATCCCCGAGACTGACCTTTGCTCGTAAGGAGTTAATCTTTTATTCGTAGATTGATAAAGATGATTTAGAAGCTGAAGGCATGCGGGTCATTTAAAATATTCTTTATGGATAATAATTGCAACACTATGCCATGGACGAGGAGATTCACCATTGACATGGTTACATAGCTTTCACCAGAAGCTCGTTCTGTGGCTGTTGCAAAAGGTTGCAAGACTTTGACTATTTCTTTCAATGTTTCTACATGAACAACATTCAAAGGCGAAGGCGCTTTTGATAAAGCAAGTTGTGCTGAACTAAGTTCATCTTGTGCTTGAAGAATTCTTTGGATCATCGTTAACGTGCTTTTCTCCTGGTTGGGGTTTCAATTGAGAGACGAAGCTTTTCTTTTTCCTTTGAACCTTGAATTTGCTGTAGTTTATCAGAGGCCAAGGTACTAGACTTGGAGAAATTTACAAAGCTTTGCAATTTGATATTAGTGAAACTAATTCTACCTTTGCCTGAGAACCTAATGCATCGCGAAATACCAAGTATAGTGTATGTGCGAAACAAGGCATATGACGACTCTGCACAAGATTAACTGCTGATAATATATTTGCACCATTATCAGTAACAATGCAAACAACTGTTTTCGCAGATTCCATTCACTGAATACTTTTTTAGTGCATCAGTTATTGTAACTGATGTGTGGCTATATGTAACGTGCTTTGTGGAAAGGCAAGCTCAGTGTAACTCATCATTTAAAGTGAAGTGGCAGGTAACGGAAGGTTAATCTTGCTGAGCTCGTGAACTCCACATATCACGTGTGACAGAAACGTGATCAACATCTCTGACCATAACAGTGAGCTTCCCATATACTTCGGTGTAGATATTAGGTACCAGAGTATCGATCACGGTCCACCTATTTGGAAGCTCAAATTGGGGATCTAGAGAGTAAACAAAATTTTTGAAACCCTTATCCTTAACAACAGAAAATGGCTGATAGTCTTGGGCAATGCATTCTACCAATTTAGACAGCAGTAGCTTATTTCTTGGACTTTCAGCATTATATTTTCTTGATTTCTTAAAATATTTAATCAACTGGCCCAAAGCCAGCAATACAACTGGCTTTGGGGCAGTCAGACGTACTTTCAACTGATTATTCAGAAAACACAGCGGAATGCTGTCAAATTAAATGATCCCTAAGGTTTGACGTATTGCCTGACGTTTTGTATTTCTTCCCGCAAAGGTTACATTTTGCGTAGAAATTATCCTTATCAAAATAAAAATAATGCTGCACAGAAGACATTTTACGTTTTTTTTTTTTTTTGGTTGAAGGTTTAACGACCACCGTGAGCAACTCAATGGGCTATAAACAGTCGCCCGTCCCTAATTTAGGGTCACTGGTTCCAGGGAAGGGAGAGAGCCAGTGCCATAAGACAAACCCAACATCTATGCCACACCGCGATTCGAACCCGGACCCCTTTCGGACGAGAGATCGGAGGCAATCGCTTAGACCACTGCACCACCGGGGCGGCTTTTCCGTTTATTCATTACTATTGACTTTCAACAAATAACTCTTTCAACACCTGACACACCTTTAAACTTCCAGTAAAAAAACGATAACAACGCTTTCGACGTTGCCTTTATCTGACTGAAACGAACACTTTTGCTTTGATTTTGTCTGAACCTGAAAAACCACAGAGTGCAAAAACCACATACCCTCACCGTTTACTCTTACGGTTACAGTTATCTTTAGTTTCGCGTTGTCATCATGTATCAATATGGTTGGTTGGTTGGTTGGTTGGTGGATTTTATTGGCGCAAGGGCCAGGTTTGGCCAAAGAGCGCCAGACAAGAACTATCAGCCACAGATTTTTAAAAACGTGGAAAATGATTAAGAGCAGACAGGCTTGGTAAAAGTTGAAAAAGAGTATGATGAAAGCTGTGAAGACAAGGTAGTTAATTAGGTTTATATAAAAATTTATTTATTAATTTACTATTAGAATTATATATATATACACACATATACACACATATATATATATACACACATATATATATATATATATATATTTTTTTTAAACACAACTACACAAAGGATGAGTCACTCTCCTCCCCCCACACTCCTCTGCAATGCTGGCAGAGGGCGGGGACGAACTGTCACTCTCCTCCCCCCATGTTCCTCTGCAATGTTGTTTGAGGCTGGGGACGATCTGTCACTCTCCTCCCCCCTATGTTCCTCTATAATGTTGGTTGAGGGTGGGGACCTCGCTGAGGCCGAGACAGTTGGATGGACACTGCACACCTTTGCGGATTGAGGGCCGGGTTTTCCGCACGTGCAGGCTTTCGGATGGAAACTGGAAGAGACGGTCGGCAGCAAAAGAGAAGGCCCAGAATCAGGTATTCGAAAAATCTCGAGCTCGGGGAAAAACACCTGTGTCGCTTGGTCAGCTGTAGATCGCTTGGCAAGGGCGGCGAGAGCTACAGGGCGCGGAACAAAGGGCTGCACGGGTTGTGGCAGAGACTTAACAACTGCGGCAAAACTACGCTGTCGGGTGTTGGGAATACCCAACTTGGCTTTGGCAGCAGGGTACGAGAGGCCTTCCAGGGTCTTGAGGCGCTGGATCGCCATCTCGTCCTTCCATTTCAGACAGTTGCGGGAGTAAGCTGCATGGGCCTCACCGCAGTTAACACAGCAGGCCGCAGAAGTGCAACCTTCCCCGTCATGTTCACCGGAGCCACAATTAGCGCAACGAGCGGAACTCTTACAGAATCGTTGTGAATGCCCGTACCTCTGGCACCGGAAACAGCGCAAAGGACTGGGAATGTACGGGCGAACTGCACAGACCAAGTAGCCTGCTTTGATTTCTGTCGGAACTTTCGGGGAGTCAAAAGTCAAGATGACATTTTTTGACTTAATCATGGAACCATCACGCCGGAACATCATACGACGTGCAGCAATAACACCTTGATCAGCAAGTTCAGTCACGAATTCGTCTTCACTGCATGGCAAGAGATCAAACTCCGAAATAACACCCCGAGAGGTGTTAAGAAACGGGTGAGGTGTCACTTTTACAGGAATGCCTTGAAGACTAGTGAGGTTCAGAAAAGTGTTACTCTGAGAAACACTGCAAGTTTGGACAAGCAGGTCCCCAGAGCGAAGCTTCCTCACAGACTTCAAGGGGCCAACCGCAGCGTCCAAAGCTTTAGAAATGAAAAAGGGAGATCTGGTGGACAGTCTCTCATTCGGATCGATGGATTCTACAAGCAAGTGAGTAGCATGCGTAGTCACAGCAATTGAGGGGAGACGACGCTTCGGAGCGACTGGTACAGCCGCCGAAGAAGAGGTTCCACATTCTTGGTCCAGGTCATGGTCTAAAGACCGTTTAAGGGTATGAGACTTGGTAGGTTGAGAAGACGAAGGAGAGTCGTCGTCAACTATCATATTCACAGGTGTCCTAAATTTGGAGTTTTGTTTTTTGTTTCTACCCATGGAAAAAAGAAGGAAGATTCGTCTGCAGACTACTCCACCCACCACCGAGCCCTACAAGGGAGAACTGGAGGTCTGCAAGCCAAGAAAATGACGCTGGACACAGTTCTGGAGCTTATACGTCGCAGATATAGCCAGTTGGCTGTGATCACACGCACTCGGCGGACACTTCGGCCTCCGGGTACCGTCATGCCAACGCCTTTGGCATGATCCCACAGCCCCCGGGCTCACCCTGCCGTGCTATACGACAAAAAAGCCGCTAAACCCTGCACAAAACTTGGTACAAGACTTCTGACTAGAGGTGGGTTAGTCTCTAGCCTCCCGTTTACAGCGAAGCCGGGGTCGAAGAGGAGTGTTGGTACACAGGAGGCACTTTTCCGGTCTCCTGCGACCTCAGCCGCCAGACATCCCATTTCCGCCTCACGGGTCTCCGCACGCGGCAAACATGCAGGTAGGTCTAGCACCCAAACCAGCTAAAAGGAAAAAAGAAATCCAAAGAAGACAAATCCTGGAAGGGAACCTAAACGGAATCTCAGCAACCTACGAACTGAGCGGTTAATATAATACAGTTAGTGGTGGAGGGCAACAAAACCACAAGACCGGGGTGTTAGTACATAACGTGGTAGCGATTAGGTAGAGAATACCACACAGGCAACTAGCCAGTGGAGAAACTAAATAAAAAACGAAAAAGCGAGACACAAGACCAGCTCGGGATCGTGGGGCCGCGACTCCCCAACAGCTGGATGAACAGCCGTCCCTGCAAACACCATCGGCACCAAAAAAGAAAAAACAAGCGGTGGCATGACATCAGATGTTGACCAGTCACAAGGTCAGCTCGGGCCGTGGGGGCGCCGCTCCCCAAATAACTGGAAAACCAGTTATCCCCGTGCGGGTATATCAATATGGCAGGGCCTGTCTTTTCGACACCTGTTAAATGAGGTGAAAGTAAAACGTTGGAAGTTGAATCGTTTGCATTTACAGAATTGAAAAAGTAAAACTATCGATGTACTGAATTTTACAAAACTATCGATAATATCGGTAGTGCCATCGACAGTACTTCCAGCTCTACATTCACCCGGGCAAGGGATGACTGAGATGACTGAAAATTTCTACAAGGGCAAATTTGCATTTTGTCTTAATTTAGGATCAGCCTTATCTTATATTCAAATTTAAGGTTTCTTATTCATTATAATAATTTAACAGTAAGGTTTCCTATTCTGCCTTATTAAGAAATTTCTATGTTCAATTTTTTTATCAAAAAAAAAAGATTCCCAGGAGAAACAGAATGCAACACAGAACGCTATTTCCCCGTTAACGTAAGTCGATCATTCTTAAAATTTCTTTTATAATTCAATACACCTGTTGTAATGATGAGTCAATGTTTTATGATTAAAATTGCCATTAACATATAGGTTAATGGAATAGAATATCCACGAACAGAAAACAACGAAGGCAATAATATTCTTCCACGATGTTTGCAGACTTTTACGCATTCTTCTTATACTAATGTTCCAGCACATTTTGTAAAATTCACAGTTGAGCTAAAAAGGAAAAAAAAATCGAGTTCAAATAATGTTGAAATCTTTTTCTATAATCTGTTGAATATTTAAAAATCGCTTTGAAAGGCCTTTGCAGTATAAAAATTCGATACCTTGTGCAGGAGTACCGGAGGTTCAATATGCACCTGTTACGTTGAATTCATACGTAACAATTTCTTCAAAATTTGAACATTCTTACAAATTCGAAATGTTTTGGCAAGATTAAATTGCCATCTCATGTGCCGCAAAATCGCTGGTGTAGTCACTTGTTAAATTGCATTTATGAACTTCTCTCTCATGTACCACAAAACCCTTCGTACTATACACTACTTCAAGAAACATTGTCACTTGTACTAAATAAATGAAAATAGTGTATATATATATATATAAATATTTTCGAACAATAAAGTTGAGATTCTTTCAAGATTTCATAATATCTTTCTGAAGTATCATTCAATTACTTTTTAGATCATATTAAGGAATTTTATTTAAAAAATCCTGAACGATAGGTACTTTATAAAGAAATAGGTACTATTCAACTTAATTTAACACTCAGAAACATACTTACTGTAGCACTTGAGTATTCCAAATTTTGGAGGTTTTTCATGTACATGTTAGCATTTCTCTAATATAGATGTAGGGAATGTACTAGCTAAAGCTGGACGGAGAAGAAGATATTACCGATTATTTTTTATATTTTTAATGACTTATTATATGCATTATAATAATGATTCGATTTGATATAATTAAATTGCCCATAACTTAAATTCCCAGCTGTGACGTGACCTTTAACCACTACGGATTATCAGGGATTCTGTGCAGCAATTACAGGAATCATGGTATATATAATCACACTTTTGTCTCCATGCCACGTGCTTACGTACGAGCAAAATGTAAAATGTTATTCAATAATCGGATTAGTTACATCTTTATAAGAAGTAATTTATTATTAATTTTCTCATGTAGAAAATGGGGCTTCTGTTTTAATTGCAAAGGAAGATTCACATAACTTTTAACATGTGCATTTACACTGCTTTTCTTTATTTATTACCGGAAGTGTAAGTTATTTTAAAAATGCAGTTCCAAGCCACTGCTGCAGCTTCTCGAAGATACTGCAAATGTCAGCTTATGGCAACGACCTCCACGCAATACAGGTATTTGCGGCTTTTGGCACGGCGAAAAAGGACAGCTACACTGACTCATCTCAGATCTGTTCTTGCCATAGACACCGGACGGACGGTATCAGCTTCGACGGTAAGCCGAAGGTATCATGTTCGGCGATCGTTATTAGATATCATGTAAGAGCTCGGTGACCGTTATTAGATATTAGGTATCATGTGTGCTCGGCAACCGTTATTATGCGTGCCCCAAATAACCCCCAAAACCGGAGGGAACGTTTCAATTGGGCAGGTATGCATGTAAACTATATTCAAAATCAGTGGATGTCCGATCTGTTTGTTCACTGATGAGTCTCGACACTGTTTATACAGTGAATCTTGCCGAATTCAAATTCGGGGAAAGACCGGTATTTCCTATCTTTTCGCTAATATCCAGTATAGAAACACCTATGGTTGTGGCAAAATTCCTATTTATGGGTGCCTACTGAAAGGCGATAGGTACGATGTACGTGAAGCTTCCCCAACAGACTTAGATGTATACAGGATATTTTATATAACATTGTTTTCAAGTATTAATCTAAAAACTGTTGTCATTCTTTGTTTCTATTATAACAAATTAATATGAAGCAATATTCCACAGTAGATAATATGATTTAAAAAAACTATAAGACACCACAGTACGTTAAATTAAAATTATAACAATGCAGTATCAAATTATTAGTAACGCCTACCTAATAAAATGTTGGGCAACTCTACGTCTCCTAAACTGGCACGTTGTACTGAATCCAACGACCTACAGATATTGTTCTATAATTATGTACAGCTAAGCAATGTAATTACTTTTCTAAACTGTCGAATAGTTTCTGAAGCAGAATATTTGTTGCGAATGAATCAGTGAATTAATCCCATTATAATAATGTCGTGCCAATCTGCAACAGGCTCTCTTTGCTAAAATACTTTTTTATGCAGAGGCTCTACGGCACCGTTACTTTAGGCGAACTTCATGTGGATTAGAATCCATTGGGTTAAAGCGAATGCTCTTACACTTGCAGTCAAATTTTGGAGGCATCGACTTACGTGATATCCAAAGTAAATAAAATATACAAAGTGACATGGTTTTCTTCAATCTTCTCCTAAGGCCAACCACTGTTTCTCAGATTATCAACAATGTTCTCTCACCACCAAGTAACCCACATTTTACTTTTCTCCCTTTCCTTCGAATGGACTGATACCAGCTGATTGCTCTCCATTTCCTTTCTGTGTGTAAAGAAGCGATTAAATCCCTAAAATAGATTTCCTTGAAAAAAATTTTACCGCGTACAACTGACCTCATTTGAGAACAAAATTTGTATTATTTTTCCATGCACCTGGTTCAGCAAGAGTACTTCTTCTACCCTACTTAGTTAAAAGCTGGAATCCTCACTGTTTCAAAACTGGTAAAACAGGATGTTACTAGGAAAATGTTGAAAGATCTTTCCGTGTATCTTCCTTTAACCACTGAAAATTCTGTTAAGTTCAAAATTCTCAAGGATGCTATCTGTAAGTCATTTCCATTCTTGGCAAATTCCGAAAGATTGGTTTCTACATCATCAGCTCCTTTTCTACTTCCGTTTACAATTGCTTTACAACGCCAATCATGTCTTTCGCACTCCCTTACCATCAAAACGTTACATAAGAAATCCTGTCTTTGCAATGCTTGTCCGTGCTACATTCATAGCGTACAACGTTCTCAAGTTTGTTCCATCTGGAATGCAACGCAATCAACCAAGACTCATCCTATGAAAATAGACACATGTTGGCTTGGCCTGCACAGCAGACTTGCTGTCCCGACTTTACTTCACAGGTTTCAGCTTACAACATCTCAAACTACCGTTAATGCTTCTCAGCAGGCGATGTGCATAATATTTATTCATATCGCCAAATACTCTCATCATTTCTTACTCATGTTTTTGGACTTCTTCCCAAGAATTGAACCACCAGCTACACCCGCAATGAATAAATTTACCTCCTATCTCCCCGCTGTATAACTCTTCACAAGCCAGCTATATGTGTCTAGCTTTACGTGTTACTCAAGTATGTCATTTACTCATTCCATTTACATGCTGACACAACCTGCCCAACTGTTACAATTCAGTCGACCCAACTGAAACTCTTGATGGTATTCCACTGTCGACTAACAGCCAGACTACAAAAAGAATATATACCGTAGCCTTGAGAAATAACTTTGTTTCAAACTTCCACGGATAATGGGATCCACTTGAACGCTGGTACGAGAACATCAACCACCGTGTTAAACTTAACACCTAAATTCATAATGCCTCCTCTTTCAGTTCTTGTGCTTTCCCGATCTTTTTCTTACAGTGAGCAATTCTGTTTTGGATATTCAATTAACAGTTGTCAAAAACAAATATTCCCCTGTTTATGCCTTATATACAGGGTGATTCAGCTAAGCGTGTACAAACTTCTGGAAGGGGTAAGTTGCACAATAACAAATCGGAATCACATAGCAATGCAGGGTGGGAAACGCCATCTTCATGTGCAAGTGTACAGATAGGATGAGAAATGAAAGAGCAGCACGTAAGAGAACAAAATGCTTTTTTTACCCACAAGACATTTGCGAAATGCAATGAGGTTATAGAAGGTGTTCAAAGTTGCAACCATGAGCTGTACCACACGCTTGACGTCATCGGCGCATGGAATCACGCACATTTTGGAAAATTCCTGGCGTGTCGCGGACTTCCCAAGCAGCTATAGAGATGTGTGTTACAAGGTCCTCATCACTTTCAATGGGGTGCCGTACACCAGTCCTTTGATGTAACCCAAGAAGAAGTAATCAAGGTATGTTAAGTCCTGCCATCTTGCTGGCCAATAAAAGGGACTACCAAGCCGGATCCAGTGATGTCAAAATGTCATGTTTAAGTGTTGACGAACGATATTGTTGAAATGGGTGGGGGCCCCATCGTGCCAGAACCAAACTGCACGGAGCAGCGACTGAGGGACCTGTTGTTCATTCAATAGCTCTGAAAAGACGTCCTTCAGAAATATCCCGTGACTCCTTCCGCCCAGATGAGGAGGCATGGTTTATTAAGTGGTCCCCGACAATACCGGCTCATATATTAACAGCTAAACGGTTTTGTGCTGCACGTGGTCGTACAGCATGCAGATCGTCCATCGCCCATACACGCGCCTTATGTGCATTGAAGAAACATTCCCGTGTAAAGCACGCTTCGTCTGAGAACAGCATATAAGCAGGAAATTAGGTCTCGGCCACACTCTTCTGCTGGTACCATTGCGCAATTGCAATGCGTCGAGGGTAATCTTCAGGGCTTAGTTTCTGAACGCGCTGCACATGATATGGTTGCAATTGGTCTTCGTGTAGGACCATCCACACGGTGGACTGGGACAGACCGGGCCGATGGGCAATAGCTCGGGTTCTGATAAGTGGAGTGTCTGCTGCAGTACTTAACACATTCTCTTCGATAGCAGGAGTGCGTATCCAACGTTCCCTAAACCTCGGAGGCTCTTGAGGAAAGAACCAGTGTCGCAAAAAATCTGATGCAGCTGTGCAAACACTTTTTGGTTTGGCATTTGTGCCATCGGGTACCGTTTCTGGTACAGTCGCGTGGCGGCTCGTCAGTTGCAGTCCGCTGCTCCGTATGCAAGGCGCATATCAGCCACTTCCGCGTTCGTGAACTCTGCCATCCTGCTACCTCTGCTGGCGGTCTACAAATGACGGTATCCTGAAAGAATGTATGAACAGTATCGCGGCTGAACAACGCAATCTTCCGCATGAAGACTGCGTTTCGAACCATGCATTTCTATGTGATTCCGATTTGTCTTCGTGCAACCTACCCCTCCCAGACGTTTGTACATGCTTAGCTGAATCACTCGGTATACAGGAAACTGATAAGCTAATGTTGTAATCTCATCATGATTATGTCTGGAAACTTCAAATATTTTTCATGTTTCATTGTTTTCCTTGCACCTCACCTGTAATGTACTCACACTGTAAATATTCATCATTCATCAACTCCATATATTGTATCCATACTTTGTTCGTTGCCGAAATAAGAACATTTGAACTCATCTGTTATCCCGTACGATCCATTCCTGTCGCCGTCGCACGAGAGTATCGACCAGTCGTTTCACCCCGAGGAAGGTCATTCACTTATTGGTTTGTTGTTTGTGCGCAAATCACTGTGTACCCTAGACATAGACGGTGTTGCAGAGCCGAGGGGATTGTTCGTTCCTGAATAGTTTCCACATCCAGGCTTAGAGCCTTCTCTCACGACTTTTTCAACGTTGCTTAAATCATGATTCTTTCTCATGCTTCCCCCATCTACGATTCTTACATATCTGAATCGCTCGTAATGAGCTTTTTGGAAAGTGACTTCACACCATACTTGCGTACGTAAATGAGGAAGATACATGCCTGATGGATATTGAGCTATCCTCTACTTCTTCATCGGATCTGAAAGTATCTCTTCCCATCGCACCTTTGAGTCGTCCAAAGATGTGACAATCACTTTAGGTAAGTTCTGGTGAATACGGCGGATGTCTTGTATAGTTGCAACCGTTGCACGGGCAGTATATCCTTTTCATGTTGAAACAAGAATACTTGTAAAATGGGATACATTAAGTTGATTAAGTCGTAAATCCTAAAATTTGAAGCAGCAGAAGAATTAATTACAGTTTCAAAATTATTCCACTCAAGATTGCATGTTACAGTAGAGTGTGAATTCATGTTTCCACCAAACCCTTGCAGTTCTTGGAAATTGAATACAGCTGATGTTATGCAAAATGTATTGGTATTCTTTAACTACTGCTTACACGATTTCATTCGTGTGTAAACACGCTGGCCACTAAAGTTTTCATATCAAATGAGAAAAATTATGAAAAACTTTACACAACGCAATATAAAAATCAAATATTTCGCATAAAGTACTGAAATAAATTCCTATGGAATGTATATTATTACAGCCAGCCTTTCTTTCTGGTCTGAAAATTTAAACTTTGAAATTACTGTACAAATGTATAAAAATTATGTTTCATTTCAACCGACGAAACAGAAAAACTTTTAGGAGCGATGAAGGATATCTGTAATGTACGATGTACTTTCTCCTTTCGCCTTTTTTTTTCATGTTCTTTCTGTGATACTTCATATTTCTTTCCAAAGGGCGGATTTACACGCAACTACCTGTATCTCAAGGGAATTTATGCTGCATGTTAGAAAGTACTTATATTATTTTGGAACTAGAGGCTCTGAAAGAGCAGTGCATAGAGAGCTCAGATAAGTTGTGGTGTTTAATAATTAGCTCCAATCCACATAATGTCGAGTACCAAATGTCGGTCGTTCACGAAATGCATCAGTAGAAGAAATACAGACATGAACGGATGACATGTATGAAGAAGAGAGTCCGATATACCGGAACAGTGAGATTAATTTGGGCATCATTAGCACGGTAGGTATTCTGTGGTTTAAAACAGCTCAACTTGGGGTCCATCTCAATGGGTCATTGTGTGCAAGCCGTTTCCATCTATCTGCGGTACTCTATGATCTGTTTTGCTTATATATATTTATACATGCATCTGTTGAGCTTTCGAACAACACAGGAAATGGAGAATACAAACCGGCTTTTTTTCACAAGCATTACAATTAGACTAGCGTCTGTAGACAGACGCAGAACAAACTCAGGAACATCCACTCCGTTATCTTATTTGCCAGGAGCCAAAACGCAAGCCACCAATTGCCGTGCGTGACGTGTGATGATGGAAACACAGCAGAGCAGTAGTTTGTTTGGCTTTGCAACGTTCTATGGGGTTTAGTGCTGTTAGTCCTAGCAAATTCTTATGTGTACGTTTGATGGATATAAAAAGGTTTGTATTAAAGCACCAGGTACTACTATGAGTTTAATACACATCCATTTTAGTGCTGCTCATCCTAGCAAATCGATGTGCAAACATTCCCTTCATATGCACGTTTCAAATGCATGTGTGACTTTTTACATACATCTAGAATACCGTCTCAATGTTTACAGATTGTTGTCTCCGATGACTTTAGCCGCTATATAGTGCTTTTATTTTCAATCATACTTGTTAATCGCAGTGTTTGTTCAGGTTTAAGATTGTGGCTTTGAACGTTTCATTTTCCTATGTATACATTACCACCAGTAGCAGCGTAACTAGCACAACGTGCGCCCCCCCCCCTCCAATCGCAAGATCTACTTTAGCACCCCTAAGCACAAAAATCTTCACAGGATTTGGAACACGATCGAGGAAGAATGTGTTTTTTACGGTGTGTGTGTGTGGTTCGGAGGGGGTCAGGAAGGTAGCGAGAGTGGCTGAAAAAGTAAGAGGGGTACCTGGAGCCATGTAATATTCACTTTTTGTAAAGTTTTTGGAACAGAAATACTGTGTAAGGTTATTGATCAGCCAATCAGGATTGACGGTGAGCTGACCAATGCATAAACATGAATATCCATTTTATCTCAAGGAACAAATCCAACAAAATATATTTAAATAGTAAGGTTAATAATTATAAAACTTCATAATCATCCGTTTTACTTTCAGTTGTTTCTGATATTCCCAGTTTTTGTCAAATGACAGCTTTCAAACTTTGAACAATTGATGAGCTAAACAAATCACCACACTTTTCATCCGCAACGTCCCTTGAGCTTAACAGGCTCAGCGTAAAAAGAACTGCCTGGGTTTGGGAAGTTTCATTGTGTGCTCACGTTTTCTTTTCCACCGATACTGTGGTCCACTTGGATATTTGTGGCATTTTGCAAATGGATGTCGTCAGTTTGTGTATTAAAGTTTTGTGGTTTAGCGTCCTACATTATTTCGTCGGAAAAATTAAACTGTGTGGGAAAATTGCGAAGTACAAGTTTTTAAGCATGCGAAATAATGGGGAACGGTGCAAAAATATAGTATTCGTAAAGAAGAAGAAATAATTTTACAGAAGTATTTACCTGGGAGTATGATAGTTTGGATGAGTACGTGCGGTAGGCGTAGGACAAGGCAGCGACGACGGCGTCTAGGTTGAGTCCGCTGAATGGAAGCTTCGTTGAGAATGTCAAGTTACGGGCGGAATAATACAACAGGAAGCGGTTCAGCAGTACGTACAGGATGTCTACAATGTCTTGTTACCCCCCCCCCCCCGTAGAAAGAAATGTAAGTGAGCTATGTATCTGTTGTATGACGTATATGTTGAGTTATGGTCTGTATTGTGTTTATTTACAGATTAGTTATCGGAACCATGTGTGATACTGGCGAATGCACCCTGGAACAGCGGATTGTTGTCAGTGTCTGGTTACACGAACATCCATACACAGGGAAGGCAATGCTTGACGTGCGTGCCAATTTCCAACTGTTATGTTTCTGAAAATCTGTGGACACCTGATCAATGTTTTCAGATTTGCATCATCATTATCCACGTTTTTCTTGAAAGAAAAAAAAATAAATCGAAGGGATAATAGTGGTCAGTTCAGGAAAGGGTGACGATTCTTTCCTGGAGTGATTTGCTGTTAAACTTTTCGTAAATTTAGATTTCCCCTCCCCTGGGTTCGATTTTGGATCCAGAGAGAAAGTCAAGAAAAGTTTCAGAAAATTCTATTTTCTCATCGTTGTTTTTTTTTGCTCCTCTTCTCTGCTTAATGTACAAAATGAGTGTTTTTACTTTGTTAAGGAATAGGAGAGTAGCAAAAGGCTACCTTCCCTCCGATTCAGTATTTATCATCGCTCTGGGGCTAGCCTATGGATTTTTGGTTAAGTTCCAAGGTTACGCATATAAATTGCGTAATAAGAGTTAGTGATTGCTTTCAAAATTACTCAGCCCAGCAGGATGGAAAGGGCAGTGCATAAGAAAAAAACAGGAAGGATGTAATATTCTGAGTGAAGAGCAGTGTAAATATTTTTTTCGCTCGATGTGTATGTACATAATGTAGCATTTGTATTATTCATTATGTGATCTATGAGTAGAACAATTAAGAAGTTAGTAGGATGTATTATAATTTTAACTTTGAAATTATGAAGTTGGTGAGGTAAGGCTGGGATGGACTTGATAAGTGGGCCTTAAAAAAAAAAACAAGAATAAATATAATCCAAATCAGGAAAAAAAAAAGGGGAAAAGAATAATCAATCGCCCGGGGCAAGTAATTTCATAAGTGATGTTTTTTTTTTTTGTTTAGTATTAAAAAGGAATGCAAGAAAAAGAAAGCTGGTCTATGCTCAAAGTAGGTAGTGAAAAAAAATGTAGTTCTTTTTATGGTATATGATGTATGTATTTATATTTTCTGTAAGTCAAATACAGTTCCTTTCTTCGTCCAACGGTCACTTTTTTTTCCCAAGCTAATTCCAAGAAATGGGGAGTGCTGTTTGAAATTGTTAGGAGGTCGCCCACCCAAGAATGAGCAGTTATTTACACAAAAAGGCCTTTTTCCCTCTCGCCAACGCTGTGGTGAAATTCTCCGAATAGAAACATTACCCCCGAGAAATTCCCCAGCTGAGTTCCGTGGGCTGACAAAGGGAGTTTAACCTTGAAGAGTTATAGTACTTGCTGTCAAGCTCTGAACGGCAGGAAAGCAGGCGTGCATAAAAATTTATGTGTTTTCCTACAAAAGGCAAGAAGGGTCATATCAGATTACACAAGGCCTGGTCCCTGAGAGTTCCCGCGCTATTGCTTTTTTCCCCACCCTACCTTCCTCTCGTTGTAAGACGAATGTCACGTGGGTAAGCACGAAACCATTGCGTGGTTTTGACCGGCTGACCAATAGGAGCAAAGCGTCCCTCGTGGACGGCGCTGATTGGCTCTCTGTGTTCTTCTGCGAGGGAGCGTCGTTTTGAGTCTGGGGAAGAAAGGTCTCGAAAAAGAAGTTGGACGTGAGAAGAAAGAAGGGAGAAAGAATGTAGGGAATTTGGAAGATAGTTCTTGTCCTCGGTGGTTATCCACCACCAGCCAGGAAGAGAAAAAAAGAATAAGACCTCATCTTTGATCCCAGAAAAAAAAATAAGCAAACAGTGGCTCTAGAACAGCCTCCAGAGAATGAAAGGGCCCGGGTCGAGGTGTGCCACCACCACTAGGCAGTTAGGCCTAAGAAAAAAGATAGCCTATTTGCCGGGCAGTGAAGAAGTCAACCGACGCGTGCATCTCCACCCCAGACGAGACTTGGCATTCGATACCTGCAACCTAATTTATGATGGTCAATGACGGCTCCGGCAAGAAAGCATCCTAACGTGCCAGTTGCACTTCGTCAGTGAGCGTGGTCAAAGCATTCAACCTCCCAGCAGTTGTCAGCCTAAGACGTAATGTTCCGAACTATTTGTGAATTTCAACACCGATTCCTTCTCATCAAGGGGTAAGTTGAATACACTAATTCTATTTATAGCCCTTTCGTAGAGCCGAAGTCGGCACTACAGTAATCAGATTACCAGTATGCTCCAAGGAAAAAAAGGTTAGTTTCCGTCTGCATGTCGGAGGTTGTCCAGTTAAGATTCATCAGGAAAGAAAGAGGGAACTGTACGTGACATTGCTCTCACAAATGTAGTAGACATATAAAAAGAAAAAGTTAAACTCACAAATACGATTGTAAATCGTGATAGTTTACTCGCCTCTTCAAGGCGGGAATTTCATTGTTAAAATGTTAACACTTCAGTTCACCTGTGCATACCTGCCTTAAGAAATTTATTTTGAGTTTTGTTGATGGAGAGAAAGATATAAGTTATCTTAATCTACGCCTATATATATACCTATATAAATATACACTCATAAATATTGGATCCAGAGTTTTGGTATTTGTTCAGAGAAGATACAATTTGTTTTGATAACATGTAAGCAAGCCACAAATGTAAATTAACGTTCACGTTGTGTTAACAAATGACATTATTCACGTGGACTCTACCATGATTATATAAGATCGATCATTTGAATTACTGACTCCACATATGAGTGGGCCAGTGAAGCCTTAGCGAAGTGCTAAATTGTAAATGTATTAAATCTCTCATAGCAATATTAATATCTGTCCTATTTATGCATGTTGTTATTGTTGTAAAAATAAATACAGGCATTAGCCCTTCAAAAACCAAATTTTGGTATAAGTTGGCATTCGATTTCTAGGTGTGTCTCATAGTTTTTGAGCCATCGCATTCATCAACCAAAGCTTTGACGTTGGCATAGGACGAGAATCTGGGTTTGTGACACAATATATACCATTGTATATTTAGTAAAATGAAGTAATGATTACACGACCATTTCTTTTTGATGCTTATATGCACGAGTTCCAAAATTACTGATTTTTCCAGAGTTTTTACATTTGTACACATGTAACATGAATACAGTGTGATGTCATAACATACAGAAATAGTACAGGTGGTGAAAACAAAATTGTATATGTGTACACACAAGCTCACCTACAAGTAAAATCCTCATACACAATTGTCAATTCAAAGTGACAAGAATATAGCCACCATAAAAACACTTTGGGTTTCGAAATGCATCTACCCATCTCCCGAAGTCAAATTTTAGTCTAAATTCAAAATTTCCCTTCAGGTTTACTTTTGGCTATCTATTATAATCAACTTACATAACGTGGCTGAGATTTCCGCCACAACACAGTCATTAATGTGCAAGAAACTATGACGTCCACCATTGACATAAACATCCTTTGAGCACAGGTACATTTTTAAAGTCAAAGGTAATACCTACTAGTACAGCGTTCTTTCAACATAATAATGCTGCATTCTACACTGCCCGGTGTTTTAAAGAACGGCTTACTGAGGATGTGGGAAGCTTTCATGTGTTGTCCTGGATTCCAAATTCCCAAGGCACCAATTTAATCGATCACCCGTGGTTTGTATGGGAACCTCAAATCCAATTTCAGAGGGCTTTACCACGTAATTTACTAGATTTGAAAGATCTGCTGGTAACACTCAAGTATGAGATGCCGCAAGGCACATTTAGAAATCTTTAAGCGTTAATGGCTCGTCGGGTAAGTGCTGTTTTACCGGCAGGTGGAGAACCAACGTCATATTAAATAAGTGGTAATAGTGTTTTGACTCTTTGGTGTCTATATAGATTTAAAAAAAATGAAAATACTGTAATCTCTTCAAGATAAACAACAAAGATACTAACATATGATAAAAACTTTTGTATTTCATACCTTGGTTCTTACATTAAATAAATACAACAGAAAACTTTTGGTTTCCAAACGTAATAATGCAAGAAATGTTTAGTCACTTTTGTTATAATTTCAGAATTCTTACGAGAACCGTATGCACTCTGTGTCATAAATTTCCTTTTTTATGTACAAATCAATCCTACTATAGTTCGAAAGAAGTTAATAAAATCATGCAATACATAAGTTATGATACGCTTTCCAACATACCAGGAATCACTACTCAAGTTATTACTCAAGTTATCAGGATAATGGGCTGATAACCTACCAAATCTTTAATTACACACGTCACAGCTAAAATTGATAAACTGCTAAATCTTTATTTAAATACGTCACATCTAAAAACTGATAACCTGCTAAATCTTTATTTACACACGTTACAGTTAAAAGCAATCACTAGTAAAAACAAAAAAGAAACAAGAAGTTCCTTAGGATTCACTTGGCCCATCCTCAGATGTAAAACAGAATGTATGTGGAGATTCCGCAACTAATATGGAGAACTGATTCTGTAGCAACTAATATGGAGAACTGATTCTGTAGTAGAAAAGGGTTATTGGATGTCACCATATAAAACCACTTCTGTACTTAAGATATATTGACGATGTATTCATATTTTGGCCTCATCAATTGAAGAATTGGATCTTTTTGCAGAAAATCTATCTTCTCAATTTCCGCCAGTTCAGTTTACCATTGAAATAGAAAGTTATTACGATCTGCCTTTTTTGGATTTCTTACTAAGGATAATTCCGATTACTCAAACCATTGCTTTTACAGTTTATAGAAATCCCTCCTCTACTCCTACCATGATACCCATCGCATCAGCACACCCTTTAAGTTATAAATTCCTTCCATACGTTTCATGCTTAAGCGAGCGTTTACTAATTCTCCTTTGCGCTGAATTATCCTAGATCGAATTTCAAGGATTCGTGCCATTGCAGGACATTATGTATTTTCCAGATCGATCGTAATAACATTTTAAAAACATTTAAGAGGACAGCACTGTCTGCCTTGCAACGAGAAAACATAAATCATAAAATTTGTGGATTCCATAGACTTTGCTCCGGTTCTCCTGAACGTTTAAAAACGTATGCCATAGAAATAATATAGATTTTAGAATCTTAACGAACAACGTATTAGGCATGGTTAATAGTGAACGAGATCGTGAAGACACCAACATCAAATACGTTGTTTAGGCGATCCCCATGAAGCCAATGGACACCACACACGAAGAAAAGTAATAGGATCATTTACACGTTCATTTAACACACAAGTCCAGAAACATAAATATAACCTGACATCTAGAACACTAAGCACAGCTTTTTCCCGCCTAACAGATACGAGAAGGTATTACCCAACGTGGACAGAATTTTCTGTATTTGCTACCCCCAGTTCTAAGTTTGAGGTCCTTTTTAAAGAAAGCTTACTTATACATAACGCAGTCAACACATGTATCGACGAATTACCATATAAAATCCCATCACCTTGGAGAGAGGCGCTAGAGAGGAAAGAACAAATGAACGTGAACTGACTTCAGGCAAAACATTGTATAAAAAATCGTTTCGGTGCATTTATTTGATTGTGTTTTTATATGATAACAACATTGTTAGCATTGTTAAGTGTGTGGTTGCAATGAAAGTAACCCGACCAAAAATGCGCACTGTACACTTCCTTGGCTAGTACATTCGCCCGACCCCTTACCGATTGGGTATGATTGAACGTCACCTACGGCCATCCCGGAATGTCGGCGAACTGACCAGGAATTTGGACATCATCTTGAATGCTATACGTCAGGGCCGCAACTGTACAACTTTTGCCTCTGTGCCACTCCGGGTAACCGCTTGTATCCAAGCCAGAGGTAGCACTGCAACGTATTGACCGTTCTGTCCGAGTAAATGGCCCAACTGCACTGAAATTGCAATAATTTCCTTTCAGATACATGTCCATTTTCGTAGGTCTGGTCACTGAAGACAATACGACACCACTTGATATTACTCTACGCTGACAGGAGCAGAAAACATTGGAACTGGTACTAGCAATTCTCGCTGGTCAATGGTATGTGGCGGAGTAGCCTCCTTGAATGTAGTCTACGCTATTGTAAATCGTCTGCCAAGTGTCCGAGTGGCCACTTCCGTCCCATTAAGGATGCAACATGGCCGAGTATGGTTGACTTCGAAGAATAAGGTTCTGTTCGTGCGGTACTCACAAACGTGCGATCCTTGAGTTCTATCGTTGCCTTCAACCGAACGCTCCCTATATTGCGCTGGATCGTGCCCTCCTCGACACATTGCCGTCAACATCGTCTTATAGCAGCCTCGCTCTGACCCAAAAGCGTGGACATGTAGAGACTTAACCAAGCGGTCTATCTCTGCCCAACTATACGTTCTCTCCCAAACTCATTCAAATGTTCGTATTATGCACGGACTCGACGTTGACGTATTCATGCTGACAGTCCGTGGAGGTTAACGCAACCGCAATCCGCCGTCACTGTTGCTCCTGCTTGCGTATTATTACCTGAGATACTTCCAAACCGAGTTTAATTATATTCGAACGACTTTCTCGCAGTACTTCGTCTTTTTTTCGTATTATGCACGGACTCGACGTTGACGTATTCATGCTCACAGTCGGTGGAGGTTAATGCAACCGCAATCCGCTGTCACTGTCGCTCCTGCTCGCGTATTAGTACCTGAGATACTTCCAAACCGAGTTTAACTACATTTGAACGACTTTCTCTGAGTACTTCCTCTTTTTGTTTGTTTTTACGCAAGGAGTGTATTTGGAAAGTTTGTTAATGAAAATATTCCGGATTTTGCCTAGCAGTGTAAACAAATCGATATGAATAAAAGGAAAAAGTGCACCTGAAACCTAGTTTTGATACTGAGTTCAGGGATGCCAAGGAACCATATCAGCAGGATCATGTACAATTTCTAATCACATAGAGTGCTCGTGGAAAACTGTATTTTTCATTTATTTCCAAATGATTTTTTAATTATATTGTCAATAGTAGCAATTTCTGTCCGTGCAAAAATTTGATCCCTTTCTAAAGAGATCTGTCGTCCAGGAAACGAACATCTGCCTGACAAATTCTAATCTACTTGAAGCATAGCAGGTAGCTCACGGGTTGTTATTGACGGCGTTAACGGTGTATTTCACACCTACATTCACTGTATGATATGACTAGAGAGGCGAAAATTTAGAAAGGTTTTCAATTATTGTAACTTATTTTCGCAGTAAAATACCGGCTGCTGCTTTTATTGTGCTCTATGCAGCCATTAATATCAATATTTCTTTCTTAAATCATACAAGTTACTATTACATTTACAAATAAAAATTGCAGTGTTTTATGATGACTAAAAGCTAAGGTACTGAAAGTTGTGACGTATATCTAAAAGTTAAAATTACTTTTGAGTGGCTGTATTTTTATGTAAATTTGGTTTCTTATGGTTAAAAATACTTTTAAATATAATGCCACATTTCCTCCACGATGAATTTGACTTTGGCAATTACATGACATCATGACAGAAGGAAATTGTGTAGTTGAGACACGAGACATAAGATCTGCAGTTTTTAAAAGTCAAACACACGCACACATACACACGAAATTTTAATGTGAACACAGAATATGTTAACGTTCAGTGTTCAAGGCAATGTATTTTAGGTCAGTTTTGCCAGTGCAAAAAGCACACACACACACAAATTGATAGCTAACACACAATGTGTTCGCATTCAGTGTTCGAGGCAATGTATTTGAGGCCCCTTTTTTCTAGATCAAAAGAAAGCAGAGCAAAGGTATTTGAGAAACTTGTTTCTCTGCCTAGTGTCATGATGTCTGTGTTAAGGGGACAAAACAATGACACCCTGATACTGGAAAGAAGCAAGGCCTTTCCTTTCATTCTTTAGGTCACAGAGTAGACAGGAAGGGAACGCCAAAAATGAGGACAAGAAGAGTATATGATATACGAACACCGGTGACAGATATATGGTCGGTACTACTGAGATTAGAATGCGCAAGTAACTATTTTGTCGTAGTTTTTGTTAAACCCAATCGCTATGAGGACATTTCTGTTCGTGAAGCTTGGTAAATTTTGGGCACGATTTGGTCCTGATACATCAGTCGCAAGAAGGTTAAGAAAGAGTCTTTATTGAAAGACACTGAAAACGGACAAACCTCGTTCTTCGTTTTAATGAGAAACGTCATTGCGAAAATTAAATAGAAGCTTCCACGGTCCTTCATTTTTAGTTTTTAAAACTCTTTGTTTACTATTACGCTGTTCGAAGCTTAAATGTACTGCATGTATACCCTGATATATGTATGTACGTAGTCTGTACAAGAATGCTTAAGAATAATACTGTATGGATAATAGTAAAACAAAATTTACTACTTCCAGTGACGTCTACAAGCAAGGTAAAAAACAACAATACATAGTTTGCTTATAAAGTTTTCATTCCTGACCTACAAATTCTGAATTTTTGTGAACACATTTTTTCGAGAATTTTTCGGGGAGGCTGAAAAATGTATTAATGAAAGCACGTATTTAAACAAACGCTGGTTAAAGTGATTTGTGGTTATTAAATACAATCTTTCGAAAAAAAAATGTTTCAATTATCGTACACATTATTTTATTTTATGAAGTCGAATACATCTGATAAAAAGAAAAATCCTAATACGTTACGTAAGTTTGAGAAAGATGGCGCTCTCGCAAAACGGCAGTGATTTTGTTATTTTATACTTATGAAATTATACAAATACGCTGCCGCCAGTTGAAAATGCAACACAAACGAACGGCGCAGATATTGAACTGCGATTTGTAGTGTGCATAACGTATGGTACGAAACGTGTGGTACATATGGTACATAACGTATGTGCCGTAAGTACATAACGTATGATGCACACTTATGAGAAGTACAAAACTATTAATAACGTAAAGCATAAAATTTTTAGGACCTATTGTACTCACCACGAGCGGTGATAAATGATACATGGCGTGGCGTACACTGGAATATGTTTTGGATATCATACTGCGAAAGGTGATTCCTTGCTCTCTCAATTAAAATCCACAGTTGATTTTGACAAACTGCCCGCGGAGTCCGACATTGTTCAGTGGGCGACCAATCAGACAAACGCTCAAACCTAGGAAGACCTGACACGCCGGGTAATTATTGATACTGTAAAACCTAGGTGAAAGTATTTCTGATTGCCATCTTGGTTTCTCACTTAAAAAATGCATGCTTCCGAATATTTGATAACGTAAATATACTAATGTTTCGTACATTATTGTGCTAACCTTTCTCTGTGATAAGAAAAAAACGAGAGAAGTAAATAAGTCTAATGAACTAATTGTATTATTGTGTGTGCGTATCTAAGGAGTTTGCAAAACAAGCCTTCGGTTATTGAAAATTATAGAAAACCGCCTAGTTTTGAGGAAACAATTATGAATAAATTAGGATTCTAATATGATGCATAAATGAAGTCCTGAAAGATTATACACATTATGAAGAAATGCTCGATTACGTTTCAAAATGATTGAACAGAAGAATATGCATTCATTTCTACAAAGCATGCTTGCTTCTTGTACACCGAAGCTCCATTTTACATACAGGAGAATAAAATCCCTAAAGAGATTAAACTTTCTGTCGCTATACAGCCCCATATTTTATGCTACGAAAATTTTAAAATGTCAGTTGTTTCCAACTTGAAGTTTATACTGCGACAAATGCTGATGTAATCTAATGCAAAAGACACGCTATTCTGAACTGCAGATCATCTGTCGCGTTCAGGGCTGGTAGATGCTCACTGAAGATTACGGCTCCGGCTAGTTAGGAGAATATTTCTGACGCACATGCACGGAGACTCCTTTGGCTGTCGTTGTCTCACAGTAGCATTGAATCAGCAAAGGGCCAGAGCTCAATGATATAGTACGTGTCGGTATTATTTCGCGTTACGAGGCGGCAGATATTTCTTAGCAGTAATTAGCTTATGAGAAAAAATGTGTTTAAAATATTGGTACGTATCGTCTTTCCGTCGTCTTATGAGCACAGCATCCATATTCAGCCATTAGTCTGCATTTGAATGTCAAATATCTTCAGGTAGTGGTTCGGCTTCAGAAAACCATTCTCCTGTCAAAACATTACAGTTTCAGAGCGATAATATTCTAAACATTTAGGTCCTCAAACAATACACAACCTTGCAGATGAATTACGAAAAAGGCCTTAATTCAGGCTTCCGCATTTATATTATTCCACACCGTTGCTTCCAAAAATACAGTTGAAAAGATAATTTTTTTTGATGAAATTCACAATGAAATACCTCTTGCACGAAATTTGTTTTACATATTTCTATCAGTTAGAATGCTGTTCAGAGGAGAATAAATTATTTCAAAAAATGTCATCCATAGTTTAAGAAAACGTTTTACCTCTCATTGGGTGAATATTTTAAATGGTTAGGATATTATGCAGACAAGAAATGACTCAGCAAAACATCTACGGGGTCAGATCTGACGGGTTAGGAGGCAGCGGAATCCTGCAATACTTAATGATTTGTCTTTCTCTACCAAATATAGTGACAAGGGAGTTTCTTGCGCGAGATTTGACATGATATGTCGTACCATCCGGCCTCACCTTCGGTTCTTGAAAATATGGAATTACATTTACGCGCTGTGATATTAAGTAACATGCAGTATATACAAAGGAAGTCTTCCATAAGTTTCTCGTCAGAATCCTAAAAAGACATTTCCCAAGTATAGCGGATGCAGTTAATCCACACTACGTATCTCCCGGTTAAAGCAGTGGCTCTTCTGTGTTATTGTAAGGATTAACCTGGGGCCACAGTCGGGAATTATGCGTATTGTAATAATCATCATGTAACGAAAAAATAGCTTTTTTCTCACAACACTTTCTACAACCATTGGGCATCCTCGGTAATTTTTGGCAGAGCCCGTTGGCAAAATTCTTTCTGCGATTACATATTTACATCAGCTATTACCCCGGGTACAATAATATATGCGGTTACAGCTGACGTAACGTTTGCAGTTTTATATGTAAAGATTGAACACACCATTATCGATACAATTTTAAACCTTGGTGCTGGGCTCTGCACGCAAGCTATATAGAATATGCAGGATAATCGAAAAAGCGGGCAACGTACGTAACATGGATGATTACCGAACAAATAATATAATACTCATATTCATCGCGTGGGTGCCGTATATACTGGGATTCTCTTTTTGGTGTAGAAGACTTTTAAAAAGGTTTAACTAAGCACTGTAAAAAATTTCATGGTCAAATTACGGTAGATACACCGGCAGCTGAGTGGCCGGTAGATAAACCGTAATTGTACAGTACCATAATGTAATGTTCATTAACGGTCTAATGACCGGGAAATACAAAACGGTCAAACTACCAGAAAATGTGGCCTAACACAGTAGATGAACCGTAAATTTAATACGGTAGATAAACCGTATTTTAAAGAAAAAAACATGGCAAAGTCTGTTAAATAAATCCGTTGTAAAGACCCTGTTTCCTTTACAGTACCGTAATTTTACAGTACCATACTGTATTGTTCATTAACGGTCTAATGACCGGAAAATAAAAAACGGTCAAACTACCAGAAAATGTGGCCTAACACGGTAGAGCAACTGTAAATTTCATATGTTAGAAAAACCGTATTTTAAAGAAAAACATGGCAAAGCCTGTTAAATAAACACGGTGCAAAGTTGTGTTTTTTTTTCAAAAATGTTTAGTAACCGTTTTTAGATTTGGTTTAATGACCTTTTCTTAATGTGTTTTTTTTTTGGTCTAATTAGGGCTTCAGCCAATTTTTGAGGCGGACTTGAACCGCAGTTTTAAGAAAAAAACACGGCAAAGCCCATTAAATAAATATGGTGCAAAGACAGTTTTTTTTTACAAAAATGTTTGCAAAATTGCATGTGCTTTTCACGATCTATAATGTGTTTGAGCTTTTGTTTTCATAATTCGTAAAACTCTCAAAAATACCGTATAATATATACACCAATCAGCCAAAACATTAAAACCACCTACCTAATATAATGTGTCTTCACCTGATGAGACAGATTCAATGAGATGTTGGTAGCCATCTCTTGGTATCATGACTGCAACAGATCCCACACTTCCTGTAAATTACGCGGGTGATGCTGCTCATACCCCTTCCTCCAACTGAAACCACAAATGCTCAATAGGATTCATGTCCAGTGAATTTGGGGCCTATGGCATTAAAGGGAATTCCAGTTATGTTCTTGGAACCATTCCTGAACTTTCTTTGCAGTGTGACTTGGATTACATCCTTTATTTCAAGTCTTGTTGAAAGGTGCCATCTCCACTAGGGAATACAGTCACGAAAAGGTAGTTTTAATGTTGTGGCTGATCAATGTACATTTATGTAAAAATTTCAAATGTGGTCATCCCCAGAACGCCACTCTTAGTCTACCGTAATGGTCAAAATACAAATACCACCAAACTTGCTTATAATGAGTACTGTCGAATCATTTTCATCTAAGAAACAATATGCATTATGCAGTTTTACTGATGTAGATCACTGGGGTGAATGACTTAACTTGTAAGTCCTGTGCAAAATATTTATGCCATTGAAAATCTAGATGAGCAAATTGTTAAAGCTTCCTCGGATTTTTCCAAAGGACTACTAAAAACAGTTAATTTCTACATGACAGCACAAAGTAACACATTTTTCATTTTTGTTTCTACAACTTCTGGTGTGACAATTGCAGTTCACTGTAGGTGTTTAAATTGGAAGGAGTCAGAAAGCCAAAGTGCACGTTGTTTGCAAGTATAACAAACAGATGTCAAAACTACAGAGATAATGGTGTATAGCAGTTGGCTTGAAGACACCGGGGAATTAGTATTTAAAAAATAAATGTTGCATATGCAGAGAACTAGAAACAAATCACCAGATATTTTCCAATGTGCTCAGACAAAAAAAAATTTATTGTTTCTTAGATTTAGGACTACCATTACCAAAATACTGATATATAATTGAAACTTAGATACACAGGAAAAAGTACTGAATCAACTGGATTGCATTTTTTTTATTTAAAAAAAACAAACTTGATTGGTGTAACAATATATATACAGATCAACTAATATCATAGACAATGTTTTTTTTATTATGTGCCACTTATTGTCCGATATCTTTTAGCCAACTGTTGTGGTCTTTTACTTTGTGCCATAACTTTGCAGTTTTTGGATTGACTTCAGAATAAAGCTTCTTCCCTTTCTTCCTTTCTACCTTTAATCCACATACAGGATTTATGCCCACAAAGCACCTGTGATTAAAGTGAGAAATTAACACAATGAAATACATCATAAAAATTCTGGCTTCTAAAAAAGTAACAATATATATACAAAAATAATATGTATCTTTACAGCACACTACTAGTTTGATTTTAAATTATTACAAAAACTAAATTATTTGTGTAGTGAGAAATCCTGAAGACCATCAATAATGGAAAAGATTTGATCAATTTGAATACTGTTTTTATCCCAAAATAAGAATACTGGTTATACAATACAATGTTCATATTATTTGACAAGTGTAGTGGTAAAAATTTGCAGTCAACTCAAGAAAATGAAGACCACCAAAAAAAATTGTTGTCACAATGGCCATATCTGAAAATTAGCAAGGCAGGTGGAATTACTAGAGGGCAACTGAAAATAAAAGACTGATGCATTCATGGACTGAGCAGATTCCTAATACCTAGCAGAGTTGTATAAAAATTAAATGTATCTGCATACACAACCATTGAAACAGAAAACTTGCTGAAAACCCATGAATCATAACAGTAGAATAAGATAATTTAAAGAAAAATTAATATGACAATAAATAATTATTAGAACATTACAGATTCTAGAGAGGACAAAAGTATATTAAGACTGAATGTGCAGAAATGTGTGTAAAATGGACCTTAAGGCCAAAACACTATGAACCTAATAAAAACAAGACTAATTAAAGTTTTTATATCTAGAAAAGCAGTTCCGTTAATGAACTTTCAAAAATTATAAATAGCATTTTCAACTTAATTCAAAAATAGTAGACTTATAAAATACATAAGGAAAAGACTTTAATTTCATAACTAGTAACTGCAAGAGGAACCTGGCAATATAATTTATAGTCTTTCTGTGTAAATGAAACTTTTGCTATAGTTCCTATATATTGAGAACAGGCATTGATAAAATCAAGAGGCCAGAAAAGTCTGTAAAACCAAAAGAAGTCACTATCGGAAGATGTGAAAATTTCTCGTTGAGATAGAAGTAAATATATTAATCTGAGTAAAGCCTTAAGTGTTTTAATTGCTGTAAATAACATTTTTAAATCTACAAGCAAAAACTATCTGCAAAAGCTGCTAATAATTTGGAAACTATCCGTGTATGGCATACGCATGCACGTCTATATTCTGAGACTGATACCAACTGCAAAAATCCAGGAAAAGCAGCTGATCCCTTCTAGTAAATAGGTGGACACAATTTATTTTTACACCCAGTCCTCAAAAGAGAGAGAGACCACTTATTTTCTTCGGTAAAGTGGAGGCTTAGGGTTAGAACAGATGAAAAGACCTAAATTATTTTAGTATTATACTTTGTTTAAAAAAAATAGGTTTAAATTCTCAATAAAGGACATGTCCCTTTTTTTGTATATCATGCAATACATACACAATTATAGATGTAAAAAATATATTTCATACACTTTGTTAACATTGGAGAGAGAAAAAAACTTCAATAAAATCAAAGTTTTATCCAAAAGTTCCTATACTAACCTTTGCAAAAATTCCAATGTCACTTTTGCCTCAAAGGGGTAGTGAATATTAAACACAAAATAGGCAGAAAACAGCATGCACACTGCTTTTATTGGATTTTGCACACTATTGACACACATTCTGTCAATTATTAACATAAAGTTCTCTGGGTTTAGAACAGAGGAACCTAAAAAAATAATATATACATATATTAAATTCGTAAAATTTTATGTAAAATTAACAAATTTAACAATGGTAATTATGCAGTTTTAACTTTTGTACAGCATCAAACAGCAGTTATAAAATGGTGTAACCAAGATACCCCTATCCTGTTAGACATCAGGATCTTTGTATTACTGTCATCATATTTAGTTAAGATTTTTGCTAGTAACTTTAAATAATGCTAACACTCACTGCAGAAGCAGGTCTCGCTTCCAACAACTTCAGAACAAAATAAGATGGACTTAAGTAGTGGGGGAAAAAAGATCAAATCATGGACATGTAAAAAAAAAAAAACTTTTCATTTTTATAAACCTCCGAAGTGGCTGGTTAAGTCAAACCCAACCAACCCTCTGCAAAATAATTAATTCACTACCCATTTATTAACTGCCGATCTTGGAAACTCCCAAATGACTTCCAAAAAGGCGGAAATCTTTCACCCCTGATAATAGCAATAACTTTGCAAAAATTACTGCCTGAGAGTGCTCAGGCATGGAAATTTAAAATCATATCAAGTTGAATTCAGTTCATATGGGGTATGCAGATGTGTCAACTCACCGGATGAATGTCAAATTCTCCTGATTTTCACCGAGAATTAGCCATTAGGATGGTCAGCATTCCATCAACCACCATGATTTTGAATCGCCTGTGAAATAATTTTCTTTCTTAGTTTGTATTTGTCCTTTCCTCCTATCTGCAAAAAGAAAGCTTCCCAGGTGGCGCAGCGCAGTGGTCTAAGCGCTAGCTTCCGACCAAAAAAATTTGCTTTAAAAAATTTTTCCCTAGCCCAATTGTCATATATGACAACTTCAGCAAAGAGCTGACCTGCTCTGGCAATAGGAATGCCGGGGAGGGTCCATAATTAATTGACAGATTGCAGCTGCCCTGCCTTCTTGCAGTTCAGTCTTTCAACCCTTCGCCTCAAGAAATCTGGCGAATTCACTTACCGACAAAATTTGGCCTTGCCTTGTAACGAAAGGCGTTGTTAGTACGATGCTTTTTGTTGTTTTTGCCGTCGCTCACAACCTAAAGAAGACTATAGCATGCGGGCCATTTTACGTTTTTATTATCTTGCAGAATCTATGTACCCGAAAAACCTATTTCAGTAGGGAGTTGGATGATCCGAGGAAGGGAGGAGCGTAATGAAGAGTGTAATTTCCAAAACCAAAAACAGACCACAACCCTTAGGAATACTAAGAGCTTGAATGTTTTTAAACTGCCCCCCCCAATGACTATACGTAATGGACACCGATTTTACATGACCTTTATCTAAGTTAGGAAAAATATATCTGGGGTGTATACATTTACAATACAAAAACTAACAATGCAATAAAATGGGTATTGCTTTTAGTTTTATTTTTGTTTTGTTCTCCAGAACTTTTAGTGGACCAATAATACTTCTGGAAAATATCGATAAAAATAGAGCTCATGTGATTTTATGAGCTGTAATAATCTCCCGATTTTCAGATTTTGAAGGTTGGCATGTCTGGGTATGACATTTTTACTTGCATGAATGTAAGAATACAATAATTAAAAAAATACAGTATTATAAAAAAAATGCAGAGGACAATATACATACAAGTGAAATAAAGCAAATACTTAAAAAATCAAAACATTGTACTGTTAAGAGTGTGAAAACCAAATATGATACTAACAATTGGTTAGGCAGAATTTTAACAAAAGCATGGCACAAACTTTCAAAGCAGAAACATTCAGCAAACAATGATAAGTGAAGAAGTATGTCACTCTTAGAACTGCAGCTTTTTATTTCTCTAAAAGATCCGTGCATTTTCAAGCTTTGAAAATGCACGGTTCCATTTGGCCATGAACCTAAGCAAAATTTGGACAATTTTGGACGTGGTATGGCTGGCAATACTTGAAGAATATTTTACAAGCTTTGAAAATGTTCGGCATTTTGCCGCATGAAACAGACACGAGACTGACCAATGAAAAAATAAAGGCTGAATTTTTTAGCGATGCGAGGGAAAAAAAGCATTGAACATTATAATTACTAAGCACATCAGAATATGCAATCATCCTGTATAAGCCAATATAAAATAATTTTATTAATTACAACAACAAAAAATTAACTTTTTCCTGACCAAGTCACACTGTGTTATCTCACAGGCTGTTGGAACTTTGTTAGAGCAATTAAATAACCAGTGCAACATCAGATTTGGCAAGACGCACTGAAAATGCTTCTTGGGGAACTATTATATCAGTCAACCTTATAATAATAAGTCCAACAATGACACTGCCCCAGGACTGTAGCAGAAAAATCAAAATCACATTTTCAGTAGGTTGAGCAGTCACACATTGTCAGAATAAAAAAGTTTATTGATGTTTTCAGAGAGCTATCTATGGCAGCAGCATCAGGAAGTCCAAATTACTAAAAATTTTGAAGTGATTCTTATAATAGCCTTATTTTCACAAAAGTGCAATATATTAATACTGTAATACAATAGTAGGAAAGAGGATGATTCAGAAAAACGTTTTCTTTAAAGAAAACAAAAATTAGTTCTCTTTGGTTTCAAGTTGTACGTACAGTTCAATTGCTTTTATGACAGGGTAACCCCCCCCCCAAAAAAAAAACTTCAGTTTTATAACAATATAAAAAATAACCAAAACAATGTTAAAAAAGGCTGAATTCAGCCAAAAGGTGAAAACAATGTATGCATTATTAAGACAGGTGGCTCAGCATGGTTACTAGAAAGGTATATATTTTAACAGTACATCTCTCTCTCTCACACAGTGTGTACATACACTCAAAGGACAAAACATTAGATAGTTTGGAAGTGTGCTTCCACATGTTTTCTCCATGCGGAAGCACACTCCGAAGCAAATATCGAGAGTTGCCCTTCCGATTTTCCCCACATGCAACAAATGGACAGAATACACTGAAATATAGACCCACAATAAGATATAAAGGTTAAAATCGTGCAGAACGTTTTCAATATGTCACTGATTGCCAAACACTCCACTTTTATGAATCAGCACAAAGGAGATCTTCATATCAATAATTTATTGTTGGCGGAAAATGAAAAAAATCTTAGAAAAAAAATCACGATCTTACACAAAAACATTTTCTTAATTTCCTTACATATGTAAGGTGTTCCAATGGAAAATTAGGAACATTTGCTAGTTCTTTCAGAAAAAGTTAGTGAATAACAATGTATTAGCTTATATTGATGGAAATTCATGTATTTAACAACTTTATAGTTCCTTTACTTTTTCATCATGAATGCCTTTTATTTGCAATCCCTTTTCCTTAGCAGCAAACTACTGGACTAGTTAATCTTACTCAATAGTCTGTTCCAAGTTAATCCTCCGCCCAAAAGAGGAAAAAGATTGGAAGTTAAAACTCGGATGTACCACAGTGGTAAAGTCAACACCAGCTTTCACAGCTGGTTTCCCTTGCAAACGCAACGACTTAAAAGTTGATGCACAGGGAAAAGAAAACTAATTTAACAAGCTTTATGTCTACATAATTGTTCGCACCTCTCTACAAAGGGGAAGGTACATAGCTATTCACCACAGCAATCAAAACATTTAAAAATAGTGCAGGTAATTTACTTCAAAATTTATGAGTTAACACCATTAAAAGACAGTTTATTCTTCTAATACACAACAGTATGAAAATGTACAATAATTGCTAAACTATGATATAGAAAACGTGGGTTATTGCAGATGAGGCTTTTTTTAGGTCACTGTGCATTTCCCTTAACATACAAACTGGAAGTGCATGTTTGCCAATACCCTGAATATGACGTGTGGTGTCACATCATATTCTAAGAAAACAAAATTTTATGGTATGATAAAACCATAAGCAGTTCGAATAAAATTCAAAATATTCAAGAGGGAAATCATAGTGTTACCTTTTACAGCTAGAAATGGAGATGTTACTGCTTCATTAGGAGGACAGTGAGGATTGAGCACCGGAAAAAAAAATCAATTACTTTTGCATCACAAAATTAAGATACTGATAAAATATTGTTGCACTTCATTTTAGTGATGCTAAAAAATTCTACAAGTAAGAAAAGGAACCAACATTAAAACATACAGCATGTTGAGGACTGATGTAGCTTTTTCTTGGGGTGGGGTGAAGCATGCTCATTTAGCGCATATTATTCTATCTAGACTTTTATATATATATTATAGGTGGCTGCACCCTCACCCTTGCGTTTGCCATGATAAACCTGCAAAACTTGGGAGAAATTAATATTTTTGCCAATTATTTGTAAATTAAAAACATTAATATGACTTATCAGCCAAAGAATATTGTGTTGTACACAGCCCTTCACTCTACAGCTTCCCATATCTTTATTCCTTTGCCAACATTAGATCAGAATACCAGCAATCAGAAAGTTAAGCTAGCTGATATTTTTTTTAACTTCCTTTTACTAGTGATAAAACTGTAACGGCCAAGAAAACGCATAATTTAACATTAAAAAATGCTGCGTGTTGCCTTCTATGTTGGCTGAATTTGCAAGCGAATCAGGTAAGGTTTTCCATGATCCTGCTTCCTGAATTACACCACCCATGCTCAAGGCCATTTGCATTGAATAAGCTAATTTATGCCAAAAACACCTCCAGGAACTCTTATGAGGAGAACAGGGTCGTAGACGAAAAATTATGATCTGTGATCACAGATAACAAAAGGTCAGATTTTAATTTTAGATCCACTTCTTACCCGCAAAGGCACCTTCTGTTACTCCTGCATCCAAGGGTCAGTATTTCCCAAAATAAAGGTGGGAGATATCTGTAGATGAAAGGGTGGGCAACAAATTTGTTGGAAATCTCCACAACGTGCACACATGTAAATGGAAAACCACTTAAGTCTACAAGAGAGTTAAAAAACAACAACTGTGGACCAACATATTTTATCTGTAGGTCCATAAAAAAATCCACACCAGACATCTATAAAAGTAATATCCGAATAGATGTGGGGCACTCTTCAAAAAAATAGATGTTAGCAGAAATTCATATATTTGGTGTAAGTAGGTCAATGTTTGAAAAATAATAGATAAGCGTACTACAGACTGTTTCACCCTTTCAAAACTTTTTTGAGATGCACTCCCCCACCCCCTTAAATGACCCATCTTACTGATATAGCACATTAAACTATTGAAAATCTGCTAGTAGATCTTCATACTTATACAACAGTATCATTTGATGTGTAGCCGATTATCAATGAAATGGTTGTTAAAACATTGTGATAGTATACCAGCTGACAATATCAAAATTACTGAAATAACAATATTCAAGTAGATATGAGGGTAATGCCAATATTCAGAGATATACTGATCATCAATAATAAAATTTACACTACATTTCTCTACTAAAGAAAATATTCCAAATATTTGGTTTCTCTGTAAAAAAGCTAAAATTTCATACAAATATGTTGGTTGTAATTGCAATGATCATTATGTTTTATAAAGTTTAAAGAAATCAATAGAATAAATTCAAAATTACCTCAGAAACTGCCAGAAGAAATTTTACATCTTCATCAAAATATGCAGCAACTGCTGCAATTAGCAAAATGACTTGATTGCCATTTCACACATCGGCTTCTGCAAATAGCTGCAGTAAATTTGTCTTTTTCTGAGCACGAAAATAAGTCAAAAGTTCGGCCTTTCGATCTTCAACCGACTTGCAGAATTGGATGTATATATCAATGCCTGTTAGTAATCGAAAGTGTTGCAAAAGGCCAACACCTGAAAACAACTGTGGCCAGTCTTCAACTAATTTCACCAGGCTTGTTCCACTATTTATGTCAAGACGCTGTAAGTAAAAGGTGTCACTGATTAGCTCAATTAGTTTTTCATCTCCCTCAGTGAGCTGGCTGAGCTGGGTTTTTTAAACTGAAGGGACTCTGTAGTCTCATTGTGAGGCCAGTTAGGTGCCCAGTTGATGCATCCATAACTATCTATCTTTGGGCTAGGAAGTGAACCATGTGTGTTTCCTTCCTCTTCATTACAAGAGACCTTCCTTTTCCTAACTGGCATTATTTTATGTAGCCTGCACATGCTCTCAACCCTGTTCAGAAGTTGCTGAGCTAGGGAATCATAGCCAGATCCGAGAATGATCCCATTGATATTGTCGGCTAAAGAGGCATTGTACGTCTGTACACATGATTTTGCAAACTCCTGGACTATTTTTTTGGAGGGGTTTGTAGTGTACTGAAATACGTCATCTGCAACGACCCTAACCAATTCTCCTCTGAGACTTGGTTTGGGGGTTCTGCCTGTATTTAAGAATTTGTCCCTCATATTTCAAAAGGAAGAAATTTCCTGCCTGTATTTAAGAATTTGTCCCTCATATTTCAAAAGGAAGAACTCATCATTAGTGCAGTGGAACTTCATGTTAATAATGCAATTTCAACACCTCAGATAATGAAGGATGCATCTAGCACTCATAAAAATAATTTTGTTAATAATAACACACTTACAGGAATACATCAAGAAGTGCAGCTGCTAGAGGAATTGTTCCTAGGACTGTCTAGAAGCATTCACAGGTGTACAAAGGTCTTTGACACATTTTAGTGTCCAACAGGAAATAACTTAAAAAAAACTTTAGGAAGGAGAACATTACAACACTGGGTAAACACTTCCATAAACAGCTTGGATCTCATTAATCTCTTGGAAGACTGAGTAGTGACTCAGTCTGCTAGGTGAGTGGTAAGAATTCAGTTAAGGTTATCAGGCAAGGAATGAAATTTCCATAGCTGCTGGAAAAAGTTCTGACCCACAAGGAGCGATTTCCGGTTTTTTTTCAAAGCTGATGGCCATAGACAGTGTGCTGCAAACAAGGGTTCAGTTTGACAAATTTAATAAAAAAAAACAAATTCAGATCAAATATGGAAATTAACAGTTTGTATAACCTAATGATGATCCGCATGAATGGACCACCACTGGATAAATTTGATTTATCAGCTTCAGTGGACTACTGGTTTATGTTTAGTTTTTTATCAAAACTATAGAACCCTGAGTTTTACAGACTAAATTTGAATTTCATTTAGCAATAAGTAGTTTGGGTAATAGGCAGTGCTCAATACACTTAAACTGTATTATTATTATTAGTCTTTGTTCCCACATCATCACCATGAATTATGCTTGTGCATGAATACCCTGAAATTTGCTTTTGTTTCACCTGACTCCTAAATTTTGGAGCTGGTTCCTAAATCTGGAGCTTATTTTTCCAGTCCTGTATTATGTGTTGTTTTACAGGTTACATTTGTACAAACTTTTATATTACAATACATCCAAATGTTTTTGAGATATCACATTTTTTTTATTTGTAACTTAACCTTTGCACCATAGTGTATATATACACCTCATGAAAAGTAAAATAGGGCAAAAATAAATTCTTACCAGTTTTTTTAAATGATCTCAGTAGTTTTCTTGACTGTCTGGCTTCAAACATTCTTTTAAATCTGATTCTTCAACATATTCAATGTCCTTATACTTCGAAACTCCAGCGTCAGTTAGTGCCAGAATAACTTCTTCAGTCTTGCTTTCATCCAGTTGTAGTGTTTTTGTGACAAATTCACGAACTTGCTCCATTTCTTAAAAAGCAACACAATAATCAACATCATGTATAAGCATGTTTTATTTAAAGAATATAATTAATCTAAGTTAACATATAAAAAAAATATCAGTTCATTTTCCGTCGTGGATTCTTCCAGTTATAACCACAGTTTTTCACTTGTGAACTGAATCATAATTTTTAGATAAAGATTCTTCCACACATATCCACAGCAGCATTTCTCACTGTCTTTTAGGAACTTAAATGCCCCATAGGAGAACTTTACTGACTAAAAAAACAAGATGAAAATAATTTACCTCTACTGACCATTTTGCACTCCTGGAACCAATATTCAGCTGTGTCAGTAGCAATAATGGCAGTGTACAAATAGCTGATAAAATATGCATTATCTAGTGCTCTATTGCTGTTGCTAAACCATTAAAAAACTTATGTTTCAAAGCAATAACTTTTTTATTACCACAACTGTAGCATGATAAAGGGTAGAAATCACCTAATTTTTTGTCATTCACACACAAAACTCTGTCTGTACTTTTACAAATGCGCAAACCACTATCTGAGCACCAACGACCCTCCCACACATTAACAATAAAAGATATTTCCTTGTTTTTATCTTCTAATGTGAACAGTATTTCTCCAAAGACACAATCATTATCTTTGTTCTTTACATTTAAAAATGGCCTACAGTATAGAGAGTACCAAAAATTTTCACTTTGTTTGAAATGTGCAGAGGTTGACATTCTGATTCTTTTATTGCCCTTTGTATTTGAATGTAGTACAACTCGATAATGAAAGTTTGACTGTCTTCAAACCGAACCCTTTCAGCAAAACGTGAGCCATTTAGAAGATAAGCTTGCAATAACTGATGTTTGTTTGACAGTGTATCAGTGAGGTTTTTGAAGTTCTGACATCTTCGGGCAACTCTTTTGAAATATGAATGTTTACTCTCAAAGCGCAATGTCCAAAGACGAATAAGTGGTCCAAATTTCATCGTTAACTCAGGATAGTGCAGAAGGAAGTGGTGCTTTATTCGAAGAGGCACATCTGCAAAAGCAACCTTCCTTCCCTCCAAGTACTCTTCAATTATGATTTTGAAATATGCAATTTGTGAATGACTTATGCTAGGTGCACAGGCAAATTCCAAAATTTCTCTGAGTGTAACAACTAGTTTCCATACAGAATCATCAGTATCTATCTTAGAGTACAGAAGGATTGGCAAAAAGCGATGTAAGGGCCAGTTCTGACAAGCACTGCCATTTAACCTTTTGCTTTTTGGGTGAAACACAGCAGGCCTGCAAGAAGCATCATGCTCAGAAAATGAAAAGCCACGTATTACATCATTTAATAAAGTATACGTAAGCCAGCCTTTCTGAACAAAATAATTTAGGTAAAGTGACAAATCATAGTCACAAACCCCTTCAAACAAGTCATGACCAACACAAGGAATGAGCCCAGGAAGACAAACATGAAAGTACTGCAACTCATTGAACAGATACGGGAAAATGATTCCTTGGCTACCCATGGCTAATTGCGAAGCAGATGCATCATAATTTTCAACAGTTCGTGATGAAGCACTCAAATATGGATACTCTGAACTCTTCCAAGTATCTCTTTGCATTAGACAATAACGGCACATATATTCTGAAGTTGAGAAATTCTGGTTAAATCCACCAAAATGTGCTCCTAAATTGTCAGCAGTAATACAAAAAACCATCCCTACATAACATACACCATCCACATTAAATCCATTCTCAATTTCTTTAAGGTCACCAATCAATTGCCTAAATACTACTTTTTGGCCAAACAATTTTAAATCTTTTTCACAGCACAGTAAAAGAAGCTGCATTTGGTGAACTGATGACCTATACTGAGGGTAGATGTTTCCTAATGTGAAATAAAATCCGAGAATTGTATGTTTATTTCGTGAAGAACCTAACGGGTTAACAACCTCAAACGCATCCTGAAAAAGGATAAGCTGAAGGATTTTTATTGATCCATCTGCTTGGCATTGCTGAAACACGCTACCGTCAGTAAAATCACTCATTCGATCTGCTACTTCATTTTTCAGTGGATGATCTACTTGATCCTTTACAGACTTATCGTGGAGCAGATTAACAAGAGTTTTTTTAATTGGAATGTAGTGGCAGTAACGCAAGCGATTTACCTCATCACGACCCATGCAAATTTCAATGGGTTTGACAAATTTCATGCTTTTTTCAAAATATTGTCTTAAATAGATAGATTTAAGAAGTCCCGATTCAGTATCGAATGCAGATTTTAAAAACTTTGAGTCATGGACATATTTTACAATTTTTTTCATCTTCAGATATATTTACTAATTCACTCAATTTATCAGTGAAACTCTGTGTGAAAAAGGAATCCTCCTGAATCAGTAAATAATTTATCTCTTCCGTTATCAACTGTATTGTTTTGCATAGGATTAGGCATTTTGATTCCAAAAGCAAGCAAAAAAGAGCAATATTTTTCAGTGTGAGTTCTTCAGAGATATGGCTGTCTGACTGATTAAGTTGTTAACTTACGTCAGAAGTGACTAGTTCCACAGTACTGTCAACTCTCAAGGTCAGGGCAACTGGCTCAGAATTAAGAAACTGTGGAGATAAGAATTTTGTACTGTGATTCAGATGATATCTAGATAAATGGGATGAAAATAAAGATTTGACTTTAAATGTTTTGGCACGCCCCTTAAAACAGCATCTATATAAAGCCCCGGAGGTTAGATGTGACTTAATGTGCGATATTAAATCAGAAACTCTATTAAATGCCTTATGACACAATCTTTGGTTGCACTTTAAATCCACTTCTGAATTTCAAAGTTGTAAACCACGCAATCCACGGTGGTATCGCGAGACATGAGTATTAAAGCCATAGTAAAAGCCAAATGTCTTGGAGCAACCACGCACCCCACACTGAAATCTAAAATTATTTACATTTCTATGAATGCTCATGTGGTGAACATATTTCTTTAAAGATAAAGAAACATAGTTGCAATTGACACACTCATACATGATGTTAGGTATTAAGTATGCACTTTTATGCAAAATGTTTTATAATATGAGATATTCCTAAGAAAAACACAAGGAATTACTGTTTTATGTATTGAATGTAAAATTTCATGCATCAAAAATAAACAATAACTGACACTAATTGCCAAAGGCTTTGATTCATCCGAAACCAAATTCTTTTACATATTTTTTAAAAATTCAACCAATTTAGCATGCAGAACAAAGATTCATTACCAAAATTATTTACAATACAAAAAATATGTCCGCAAAAAGATCATCCGTAATTGTCAGCACTGTTGTCTTAAGCAATATAGAGGGTGTCCCAGAAATATTGGATACATTACAAAATTATGTGAAAAAAACTGAGCATTGTCGGTTTTTCTATGTCACGTATTACAAACACGGTTTCTATATTTTTGTTTTGCAGAATTGTTATTCCCAGAATCCGATAGATGGCACTAGGTGTGGCCTGATGAGGAATGTATGAGAAATGTGCAATCGGTAGTAATGTCATCCGTAGAGCACAAGGCGATGTGTGTGTTTTGGCTTGCGAAATTAAAGCTGTCATTAAAGTTAAAAGATGGTACGGTTTAGAGTATGGTTGTAATCCTCCATCAATGAATTCAATTAAGCGATGGATAAAACAGTTCTGGCAATGTGGAACCTCGTGGAGGAGCCGGTTGGCCTTGCATCAGCGGTGAGACGGTTGACCAAGTTAATGGACGTTTCCGACGAAGCTCCAGGAAATCCGTTCGTAAAGCAAGCAGAGAACTGTGCATTCCGAAATCGACAGTTCACGATATCTTGCACAAGAAATTAAAGTTTTATGCTTATAAAATCAAAATAGTGCAAAAGATGCATGCATGTAAATGATCACACTCTGCGTAACGATTTCGCTGTGGTTATGTTAAATTGAGTGAAAAACAACGAAAACTTTCTCAGTACTGTCATTTTCAGTGATGAATCCACATTTCATGTATTGTGAATTGTCACAACTGTAGGATATGGGGCAGTGAACTGCCTCATGCTGCTAATGAACTGGAACGTGATTCTCCAAAAGTTAACGTGTGGTGCGCCCTATCAAAAAGAGAAGTGATTGGCCCTTCCTTCTGCGAAAAAAACCAATGATGACATTTACTTGGATATGATAGAAACTTTCGCTATACCCAGCTAAAAAGATATGATGTCATTTTCCAACAAGACGGTACGACTCCGCATTGGTCAACATGTATACATAAGTGCCTAAATGAGCCGTTTTCCCAGCAGATAGATTGGCCGTGGTGGTCCCATTCTATGGCCTCCTCGCTCTTCAGATCTAACTCCATTGGATTATTTCATGTGGGATTAGGATCGTGTCTATCAGACGCCTTGTACTGATTTGCAGGAACTAAAGTAGCGTATCACAGCTGCTATTTAATTCCATAACTCCTCAGATGCTTGCCAATACATGGCATGAAATTGAGTATCGCTTAGACGTACTACGAGCAACCAAGGGATTTCACATCGAAATTTATTAGCTTCTGCAGTTACATTGTTAGTTAATACAGTCAGTTTATTTCTATCTGTTTAGTGTTTTGTTTTATATAATTTTGTTATGTGTCCAATAATTCTCGGACACCCTGTATATATACATTTTTGTAGCAAATAAATGCAACAGAATAAAAACAAGAATTTTATTTGTTGAGAAGGAAATAAGAAACTAAGACTTTTGAATCCAAAAGATTTTGAAAACCGGTAGAAACAGTAAAGATTTTATGTGTGCAGCTCTGTGGAGCACCACATTAACAGGACCTGCAATTTTATGAGAGTTCCTAGTTCTTTTTTTATGTGAAAAAGACTTTTTCCTTTTTCATACATTAGCATGAGAAAGTATTGTAATCGTAAAAAATTCGACTCCAAGATGTCAAAGGAAATGCAAGTTGTGATGTACTTTGCACCAAAAAGAGTAGTCATGACTACTTTCTATTTTTAAATATATCCGGTACCTGTATGTACCTCTTATTTTTCCAGTTTTTCAAAAAAATAAGATTTTCATTTCTAGAAACTTGTCTCCAGCCTCATTTATTTAGCATTGATGGAGATAATACTTCACTGGTGATGTGACTTCATTGCTGATATTCAATCAGAATGGCGACACAAGAGGCCTGAATGTTACATTGTGATTAAAATGTTCACCGATTCACCCTTTCATGATGTACATTCTCGGAGATTTGTTTCAATTCATTTATAGTGACAAACTGACAATGAGGGAGAGAGGCCCCTTGACATATATCAAATATGGCCTCAGCCATCTTGATTGAAATAAATGGTAAAGTAAGGTTTAGAAATTACCAGATGAATATATTTATATTTGGTGTTTTCACTAACACGCTGCAAATGTTTTTTTATTGGACTTTACCTTTTTTAATGCGGGGGGGCAGGTTTGGTCTTTGGAAAAAAATTCTCTTATCAGGAATTCAGGATGTTATTTTGGGTTCTGTATTAGGATTACAATTTATCTATGGTTGACTTTATTACTACATATATACAGCTAAAACAATTAGGGAATAGGGAATATCGTAGTTTTGTATTAAAACTGAGTGACAGAAAACTTTAGAGGTTGGGATAGGAACTACATACTCTTAGTACGCTATGCAAAAAGAAAAATATGGCCAAAACAATTAGTAAATTTAAATTTAATAATTTTTGGGGAGACAAATGTACAAAGGCATATTTATGATCATATCGTAAAAATGAAAATAAAGAAAATTTCTCACTGAAAAACATGTACGGCAATTTGCATTGTATAAGCCACGAATAAACGATTTAAAAAAATAAAATAAAAAAAAGTTTTTGCTGCCGTTCAATTTGAAAAATAATCTGCAGGGTAATTGTGCTGGAGAGGGGCTATATAATTGGAAAAGAAACTCTCTCGGAAAAAAATTTCAGTCCAGGATTTGCACGAAGTGAAGAGGACGGAAAAGGGATGTCATAATGAAATACCGGGAAAGCTGTAGAAAGGGGCGGCGGGAGTTATTTTGTCTTTGTATTGTTGGGAAAGACAAAACGCTGACTGTGCTTGTGCCCTCTCCTCATCAATTGGCCAATAAAAATGTATGCACAGTGCTTGCTGCAGGAACCTAAACATGCACGCCTCATTTCAAAGTTCCGTGTTCTGAATCTCGTGTACACTGTGCCTTGTATTTTATTTTGTCCTTTGCCAGTTTGACCAAAGTCTTTGTTTCATTTCTTCGGACTCCGGGGTCTTTATGTGCCTAACTTTTCTGTCGAAAATTCCGCTTCTGGATCAACATTTGTGATATACAAGATCATATGGCTATTTTTTTCTTTTTCTTCTGAATGTCACAATCTGTGAATTATACGCCGGCACAGATTATACTAAAAATAAAAAAAAGTGTGATTTCCAGGGTCTGAGGATAAACGACGAAAATTATGATAATTCAGGAATTTGCGAGCCCCAGATGAAAAACAAAACAAAAAAAACGAGTACCTTTTTTTTTTGCCAGGGCTGAGGGCAGAACATTTTTGGACAGAAGTGTACGACTTTGACATTATATATAGCCCCCTCCTACCCGCAGGTTCAATGTCTGGCCACTAAAAAATTTAGCTGGCCACCAGATTTCAGAATATTTTTTTACCTCTGGTTGTTAATACCTTTTTCCCTCAAAATAATCAGGATGTACAGTAAAGCAAGACACGTCTGAGAAGAGAACGTTACTCCATTAATTTCTTCTCTAATCAGCAGGGTCATGTGCTCAAAATCTGCAGGCAGCACGGTGGCATGCGGTTAAAGAAACACATACCATAGGTTGTCGAGCATACAGACCAACACCGTGTAGTCAGGCGCGAACAGTTTGAGTCGAAACATTTGTGTCAGTAGCCGTATGGACTTTGCATTGCAGAAGAGGGGCGCTCATACTCCGGTTTCTCCTGGCAGTCAGTGATAAAAAAAAACGATCCTCATTTCTTGACGTTGCTTTCCTGTGACCTTGCCCTGGTCTTTGCCTTAAATTTTCGGTATCTGAAAACCAATTCCAAAATCTGGAAATCATGCTTCGAGGCACTCCAATGGCGTCCGCTACTTGCGATTGGGTTTGACCAGCTTCTAAGTGACCGATAGCCCTCAGGCTACAGATTCGGGTAAATCACGTTCGGACATCACATTCAAAGCACGAGTCACTTTTACCCTGGACTAAACGATCATAAGATACAATTCACTTTTCATTCGTTGACAGAAACATACCCTTTTTAAAGTCCCACAATCAATTTTGCATACTGAGGTGTTTGGAAGTATGCAAAAGTTTCATTGTAATAACTTTCCTTCAATTTCTTTTAGCATACAAACAGTTGATGTCAGTAGTTCATATCTAAACCACGATATCTCCTAATAGTTTTGAGCAGTGTATTTTAAGCTAACGGGGGGGGGGGTAACAATGATGTTTAGCATTGGTGCTAATGCAGAGTTTGACTAAGAAATTTCTTAGATTTAAGCTTGGAACATAATGGCAACTCTGCCTGGAAAAAAGAGGGATTTGCCAGGCTATTTGAGATAGCTATTGGCTGGAAAACAATGGCATCAACTTTAACTCTGAGTAACAACTTATGTGTTTTTACAGAAATTAAATTTGACCACCCATAGAAATAAAGTGTTCGAAGTTGGGCCGCATCCCGGCGATTAAAAAATATTATTACCATCCTATCATGTAATAAATTTTAAACCCGTCACAGACTATGTAAAGAAATTAGGATGAAAGCACACATTTTAACACAAAAATCAGCAAATGAAATTCTTAATGGATTAAGTTGATGAATGATTAGCAGCTGGGACAGGAAAGATATAGGAGGCAGGACTATGGTGTCAGAATTCTTGTTAAATCACCTACGATTGTAACAGTGCTAGCTAAATAATTTTCTGGCGCCCATGTGGTCTGCAGGTGAAATTGATGATTCCACGACTTGTGCCTCGTTCTCCAAAACCAGTTGTCAGAGCAGGGGTGTTTGGTGGGCTAAAGGAGGTTGGAGTATTTGGAACTTTTTGGTCCCCAACAAAACTAGTATAGCCCACATCTGTTTTACTGAGGACTGAAAACTTCGTGTGGGTAAAAAAGTTCCGAAAAGCGCAAATTGAAGAAATAATTTGCATTATTCATATTAAATTTAGGACTTCCATTGTCTAGAAATCCTAAATCTTTTCTTCTACCTACAGAGATTGGATGTTTTTTTCTTCAAGTTTCTCTCATAAATTTGAATCTATTTTCATGTGTGCTCTTTGGCATATTTTAGAAAGATGTGATAAAGTTGGTACTAAATTACAAAGCCATCGCTAGATTTGTTAACTGGACGTAACCTTCTGTCATTATCCCATTTCATTGCCAATAAAAGAAATAATTTTGAAAAATATGAAGAAATAGATAAAACATTAAGTGAAAAATCTCCTGGAAGTTTTGTCAAATCACAATAAAAAAATATGCACATGGCAATAACCGTAATGAAACTATTCTTCAAGGACAGAAAAAATGTGAAGTAGAAACATTTAATGTGATTATTGATCAGTTGGATAACAAATGTCTGTTAGCTTATAAAAAAATTCAATTTCCATTTCAGTTCTTAGTTAACTGCCAACTAAATTTCTCTAAATAACTGTTTAGATTTTTACAGTGAGGATTTGGATGAATCTTTACATAGTAAAATTTCACATTTCTATGACTTTATCAAGTGTGAATGTATCTACTGCACAAAAAAAAATGTTCTTGTCAAGACATTGCAAAACACACACACACACACACACACACACACATATATATATATGATAATTTGATATTTTCCCAAATGTATATTCACCGTATTAAAACTACACTTGGTAAAAAAACACTTGTGATTGACAATGCTTCAACAAAGGCTTAACAGTCTTGCTATCATGTCATTAGAGCACGATATTGCTCAGCAGTTAGTTTGACGATGTTGTGCACTTCTTCACAAACCTCAAAGCAAGAAAAGACATTTTAAAGACGAACGCCTGAACTTTTTTTTTATTGGAGGTTTTTTTTTTATTGGAGGTTTAACGACCACCGTGAGCAACTCAATGGACTATAAGCAGCCGCCCGTCGCTAATTTAGGGTCACTGGTTCCAGGGAAGGGAAAGAGCCAGTGCCCAACATCTATGCCTCGCCTTTATTCGAACCCGGACCCCTTCCGGAGGAATGATCAGAGGTCATCGCTTATACCACTGCACAACCGGGGCGGCAAACTTTTGTTTTTGTGCATTCATTTTTCATTTATGTTGTCTACACTTGATTCAATGTTTGAATTTTCTTTAGTATAAAATTTTTGTAAGATATGTGGACACTTGAGATTTTGGGGATACTAGCAATGTTTATTTCTTACACAGTACACCTGAAGAGATTTTTTTAGGGGTTTTTCTTAGCTCACGAAGCAGTTCTAATGTAATTACTGCCTAGCATCAGTGACCTGTTTGTAAAACTTTCTACGTGCAATTGTGTTTGCATTGAAATACACCTTCTGGGGTACTCATTTTATAAATAAAACAAACAGATATTGGTACTGCTATTAAGTTTACGCGACGCGCGTCGATTTGCGCGTTGGGCATGAGTCGAGTGATATTTCTGTCATTTTTTTATAATTTTACAGAAAACACTGGCAGTTATTACTACACAAACACCTGTGTATTGATATATTTCAACTAATTTTTAAGAAATTGAATGGTTCTGATAAATTTCCATCTCACCACAGATGAGGTATACACACTGCTCACATGAGATTTCTTCAATGTGTTAGTTTGCAGAAAAAATTTTTCAACATCTTTAAACAGACATTTTAAAGACAAACTCCTGAGCTAGGTGTGAACTTCTGTTTTTGTGCATTCATTTCAAATTTGTGTTATCTATACTTGATTCAATGTTTGCATTTCTTTAGGAATAAATATTAAAAATAATACATTTCTTTATGTCTGCAAACACATAAGATGTATTTTACAAACCCTTAAGATACATATATAAAGGAAATAGATATCCAACATATGTACAAGACATACATATCTATCGTATAGTCTATAGGACATTCGTATTTTACAAGCACTTGTGACCAGAAATAGGGGCCACAAAATCTTCAGTAGCCCAGATTCCAGAAAAAAGCTGTCTGGCACTGAAAGAAAAAACGTAGGAAGCAGGAGCATGGTGTTAGAATTTTTAGCACCTGCGATTGCGAATGCTAAATAAAAATTTCCTGGCACCAACGTGGTCTGGGTGAAACTGACCATTATACAATTTGTACCTCGTTCTCCAAAACTAGTTGTCACCCTAGTCACAGGACAAGCGAGGAAAATTAGTTAGCAACTGTATTCGTTTACTTAACTTGTTCGGCCTAACAAATAATTTGAACGAAATACATGAAATAAAAAATCAAACTTGTTTCAATTGTTACCAAAACCACTTAATACTAACATTCTCATCATAATGCACTGTGACTTACACAAAACAAAAAAATACTTACCGAAAATAAATGCTGCGGTGCTTCTATAAATCAGTAACATAGAATCCTTACTTTGTGTAGAGAGACGTCCATCGCTTCGTACCAACATGGCTTCCGCGACCAGCCCGTTGCCATTCGACAGCACGTAAAAAAACAGGTATTATACCGTAATGGTTAAAACAGTTTAAACACCGTGAACATGTAGTTTATCTACCGAATATTTACGGTTCATCGCCCGTTGGCGTGCTTAAGGTCCGTAAACCGTTTTAATACAGCTGAAACACCGAGAATTCACGGCAATTTTTTACAGTGTACGCAGAAGGTAACTTTCAGAAGGACTATATGCTAAGCGACATGTATTATGCATGCCCCTCGTCCCAGCTACGGGAGGGAACGGTTCAGTTAGGCACTAAATGAATGTAAACAGGTCTCAAAATCAGTGGAGGTCATTTCTGTTCTGCGATGAGTCGCGATACTGCTTACAGGGTGATTCTCCCGAGTTTACATCTGGAGAAAGGCCGGTACTCACTATCTTCCCTCGAATATTCACGAAAGGGATATCTATGGTGGTGGTAGTGTTCCGGTGTGGACAGACATATCGTTAGACGGCCGTACCGACCTTTATGTGTTACCACATGGAAACGTCAGTGTTCAGAGTTATAGAGACGACATCCTAAACCTCATTGTTCTTCCGTATGCAGCTGCAATGGGAGATACATTTGTGCTGCAGGACGATAACGCCCGCACTCACACAGCTCTCCTTGTTCACCAGTACCTCGAACAGAAGAATATAGTGGGTAAGGAGTGGCTAGCACGCTCACCCGATCTGAATCCGATTGAGCATGTCTGGGAAGTACTAGGGAGGAGTGTTTCTTGGCTGCAGCCCCCTCCCCGAAACGTGCAGGGTCTCTGAATTTCTTTACTCGTGCAATGGACGCAGCTACCTTCGGAACTGCTCGACACCGTACTTAAAAGAATGGAACATCGCTGTCGGGACTGTATTGCTGTTCGGGGTAACCACAGTCCGTATTGAAGTAGCTTTTCCAATTTCATCTTGATACCCATAGTTCTGTATTTTCATCACTCTTACAAAATGTAAATACTTCGTAAATGTTCTTTTTTCGTTTTGTTGTTGCAATTGGTCTGGTAATGGGCACCACCAAGTTTCACCCATTTCGGTTGCATACCTTTTGAGTCATCACGGCTTTTCAAGTAATTAATGGAAACCAGTTTAATTAAAACGTATTTGGCAGATTGCCAATTTTACTGGAACTTTGCGTATGCACTTCGGTAATCAAACTTTCCTAATTATTTCTTTTATATAACTATATTTTCTTATTTATTACTGCAAGTAATCCAGCTGAATTTTTTGGTTGTGCTAAATTGTACTGCTGCTTTGACCAAACAGTTTGCATGTGGTTTAATTAAGCACAGCTCTAAATTTTTGTACTTTTTTCGTCATGAGTGAAGTACATAAGATAATTCCTGGTATTTTTACAACTGATAATAAGAAACGTATTACACGATTTACACTTGCCAACTGAAATCCCTTTGTTTGCAAGATTCACGTTTATTTTGAAAGTTCCTATTCCCAGAAGAGATCTTCCTGCCTTCCATCTGATTCTTTATACTGATGTATGACCTTCTCATTGTTGATATATTGATAATATATCACCCTTAAAAAATAGTTTAACTTTATATATATTCTTATTTTAACCTTCTCATTGTTAATAATTTAGGTAATATTTTAAAAACGAGAGATTACTGCTCATAATTGTTTTAATAAGATATGTGTTTCCAAAGAAATGTAGCCTCACGCCAAACATGTTAAGGCAACTAAAGCTCTTACAGTGGCATGGAATGAACTACCAGGAAATCACATTGAAGCATATTTTAGACATGTTGGCTTCATTACCAAAGATGATTTGAATAACAAAATCGTTGCTGACAACCTCCACAACAGAAAGCAAGTCAATGAAGCATCATTGACGTGTTAATGTCGCCAATGACAAAGAAGAAACAAAACACTCTCGATCCTTTTTTTTAAATCAGACATCCGGTATGTACTGTACTATGCAAATTAACTAGGACAAAGTAAAATTCACTCTTTTTTCCAAAACTATGCCTTTATATACACTGATAAATACCTGTATTAGTATGAAGTATGTCCTCCGATAGCAGAAATGACCTGTTGAATTCCTTTTGGAATTGACTCCACTAATTGAGTGCACATATATTTTTGACTTCATAATCGTTGAACCACACTTTTATAACAGTTGTTATCATGCGTTCTTTGGTTGTACAGTCCATTTTACCTAAATGTCTCTTCAAAATAGTCCACAACTATTATATGGGATTTACGTCTGGTGAAGTTCCAGGCCAATCAAGCAAATAAATTTGATTTTCCAGCATGAAATTCTTAACCAATTTCGAATTGTGACATGGGGCCAAGTCATGTTGAAATGTCCCGTCAAACGTTTGCAAGAATGGAACAATCCTACGTTGTAATATTTCTACGTATTTCTACGTGGCTGAATTCATCATACCTTGAAAAGGAACTAAGCTTCCAGCGCCATTTGATGTGAAAAAACAAACCCCAAAACATCTGGTTCTGAGAGTGTTTTACAGTTTGTTTGACATGCTCAAGTCTTAAGGGTTCACAGTTTCTTCGTCTAAAGATATTTGCTTGGTAACTCTGCACAAATAAATGAGTTTCATCACTGAAAATAACCCTTTTCTAGTCGTCAGCAGTCCATGATTTATATTTTTAGGCCCATGCTAAACGTTTTATTTTCATTTTCGCATTCAAATATTGTTTTTTCGTTAGTCTTCTTGCCTTCCGGCCAACTTACAGAAGCCTACGGCGTACAGTTCAATCACTAACATCACAACCACTGGCCAATAAATCTCTTTGAGAGTTGGTGCTTGTTTTTTTCTTTTTGGATTCATTTTACTATTTCTGATTAGATATTTATCGGTTTGTAGAGTTGTTTTTCGTTTTCTTCCACATTTACCTCTCCTTTTCGAAAACGATGATCCAGATGCATTGCATCGCTTAAGCAGTCTTGACTTGCCTACACCAACTGCAGAGCGATATCTCTTACTGTCATAGAAGTGTGATCCTTAAGAGCAATTATTTTTTCACGCTTCCTTCGGAAAATATCCAATTTTTAATGTACGAAAGCAGCACCTACTCACAGAGAGCAAAAACTAACATCCACCTGTCACACACGAAAGCTCACAACTGAAGCTGAAGTGCCTATTTCCTGTTTAAAACCGGTCAAACCACATTTTTACTATAAAGTTCTAACAGTCACAGCACCTCACAGCTGATAAAACTGGTTTACGTGGGTTTCCGACATCAACTGGCGATTACATTACATTTCTGAGAATAAAATAGCTTGTTCCAATTAATTTGCACGGTATAGTAATATGTATTGTTTGGGTCACTTTTCTTTATTATATAGTATTGTTATTTTTAAGTGTTGTGTAGTACGTACCCGAATGTAGTGTATGAATGTACCCGATATAACGAAAAGACCGTTACGACAAGTTTTCTGCCGTTTGCCAGCTCCGGTAACATCGGACTTTTACTGCAATATAATTAAATTTAAGATACGCATTGCCTTTCACAAAAACGCAATTTTTCTAATTCTTGCACTGCGCTTGCTCAGTGTACGAAATTAGTAGGTTTTTAAAATGTTTTCTAAAATTGACGTTGAAATAATGTAATAATATATCAAATTTTATGGGTTTACGTAATCGTACTGCGTTTATGACACGAATTTACAAAATCATACTGCGTATACGACAGACAGTAGGGGGTTTAATATATTTGCTGAAACATGAAATTAATTGTTACTGTTTGGATATATTGCATACGGTAAAAAAATAAAATAATTAAGTATACGATAATATTTTTCAGAAAAACGCGGCTCAGCATCCATCATACTGTTCTCTTATTCGTGAGCTGTGACTTACCTAATGAGTTAGGCGAACATTATTACACTGGAGTATCAAATTGTGGTGCGCAAGTATGTCACTAAGGTACACGAGGTGTTATCATTACTTTATGCCGGAATTCTACCCAACACATTTATGGATTTACTTTAATGAGACAGCTATATATCCAAGAATTGGGAAAGAAACAGCAAACTGATACTTAGGTACTTTTTAAATAAGAAATACAAATTTCACCACGGCAAGGCAATTAGCTGTGTGCCATTCAAATCGATGTATTCCGTTTTTGCACATTTATTTACCGCGAAAGTAATATAATATATAATGATTTATACCATCCCTCACTTTTGCGGTAAATAAATGTGCAAAAACGATTGATGGTATAAACCATTCTTCGGAGTTAATTCAAAATTCATGCTAAATAGTTACTGACGAATGATGATTTAAATCAGTAGTCAATCGATTTCCACTTACCCCGGGTGTCAGTATACTCTTACGAAGCATATTGTGCGTTGCCGGCATCCGGTCTTTAAGACTTAACGGAAATTGGCCACAGTCAAAAACAGTGCAAGCTCTGTTCAAAACAAGTAGCCGTTCACGAACTGATCTTCGGTCATCGGGAATACACCATTCGCATTTAAAACCAGAGTGAAGAATCTGCTAACTCCCAAAGAGCAGGAAATAAGAATACATTTACCGTTTGCGAATAGATCTCAGCTCGTCGCAAACTTACAATTCAAAGGAATGCATTCACGTTTAAATCTCATTCTTATGTTTTGACGTATTTCGTAGTTGCTACTTACTGAAAATGAAATTTCCACATTAATTCTTATATTAAGAGTAAATTTCATAGAAGTGATCAAAGTTGATTAATTTTAAATCAGTAGTAATATCTCAATATCAAAGGCTCTGACCCAAAATAATAGGTGGTACAACCAATCTACAGAATTCTTGCTAATTATTATCATCAAAATTTATAAATCTCCTGCCCTAAATGCAAACGTTATACACTCAATGGACAAAAAGCTGATACCTGCCTATCAGGGTGTTGGTCCTCCTTCAGCGCGAATAAAATCCTGTTCACGATGAAGCATTGACTGCACCACATACCGCAGGGTTTCCGGAGCCAATGCCAGCCACGTTTGTTTCAGCATTTTTCCTACAGTAACCCCGCACAGATCGTCGGTCTTGGACCAGTGGATATGTTGTTGCGCTCCACGGCAACTGAGAGAGCTTCCACAGGGTTTAAATCCGGTGACCGTGGGTAACACTGGATATTTCCAATCTTAGAAGAGTGTTTCTCGAGCCTTGCCTAGTTATTTGCGTTACAATGGGTGCCGCATTTTCCTGAACACCATCGTCCGCCACATGCGGGTAGGCCATGAAAGTAAGTGATCAGGCAGCACATGCTGGTAGCATGCGCCAGTTAGGGACATCTCCACACAAACTAAGGGTATAATGTGTCCCATGAGAAGTCTTCCCGACTCATTACAGAGACATCACCGCTTGAACACAGTCGACCTGCAGCAACAAGATCATAGTCTCATCCTGTAGGCTCCACATCTTCACCCTCCTGTTAACTCGGTACAGCGGAAAAGGGGACTACTCTGATTGCACGTCGTTGCGGCACCCTTTAGAGGTCAATCTTGAAGTTCTCATTACCAGGCAAGTCGTAATTTTCGATGACGAGCAGTCAACAGGGACACAGCAGTAGGGAGCGGTCTTCCATAGCTCTGGGCACGCGGCGGATGCCATTCCTTCCTCAATCTGACGCTGCTTGGGCATCCCAGAATTAATTTGGATGTTATTTACGCCGCCGTTCCCAAGCGACCACTTTGTAGTAGCTTGAAAAATCTAGGTCGACCCCGATCATCAATGACAAGTTTTCGAACACTGCATGCTCTCTCGTTTATTATGGGGTTTCTACACGCTGCGCGGCGGACGCCCATGTTAACAACCCATCACACCCACCTCTAATGTTTTGTCTACTTTGTGTGTTCACAATTCAAAGTGATGCGTAAGGAAAATAGTACGTTGAAAATTTTTCCCCACACGACCAGTGCCGGATTGAATAAACTTCACAGAGGTAAGAACAAATCATTCAACATTTACCGAGAGGATTCATCCTTTGTGAACGAATCGTTCACGTATGGTTCATCACTAACGAAAACAGAAAGCGGAGATTCAACCTCGGCGGTCACAAAGCATATCCGAAGACGCGCCTTCATTCATGTGTTTTCAACAATCACAGATATTTTTAGTATCATTTTCTTAGTTAATATTTTTCACACGTCATTCAACATTATTATGTATATTTCTGCCAAAGATCAAGGGAACTGAAAGAGTGTATGTGTTAGTAGCATGATATCTATCTAGCAACAGGAAAATATAACGTTTGAAAATTATCTACCATAGTTTCCCAGAATATATTTTGAAAAAAATATGCAAGCTAAAATAAAACATTAAAGTGAAATACGCAAAAAGTCTGTTCCAATTTTTGTTATCTTTTTTAGATTCGTACTATTACTGACCACCGTGAGCAACTCAGTGGGCTATAAGCAGTCCTCCCCTTGGATCAATTTCTGAAAGTTCTAACCACTACAGAATCTTTCATGTCTCGGAATTCCTCTGACTCTGTCATGTGGCCATTAAGATTTGGCTTTTGTCAAACTCGCTTGAATGTGCTGTCTTTCCCATCGGAAGAAAATGAACAAACCTAATTGACATTTTTCAGTATTAAGTGTTATTTATACCGTTTCATTACCATCACAAGCGCCGTTGGCTACCTAGGGTTCTTTCGATTCGCATAAATATATCCTGGTTAAAACCTTTTGGATCATCGGCGTTTTTCTACAATTTCAAATTAAAACAAAGTGCGACTTCCCATCTCACAGTAATTACTTGTGATAAAAGTATATTTTTAGTAAAAGTTAAAAATGTTTCTTGGAAAGAAAGAAACCGATTACTATGTAACCTCATCTGATATTTAAATTGGCCGGCGGTGGTACGATAAGAAAAAGAAGTTTAAAAATGTGTGGGAATGTGTTTACCTGAGCGAAGCCCTTGGTCGGGAAAAGTTTATTTTCTCCAAACTCATCATAGCGCCTAAATAGCACTTAAGCTGAACATGGATGTCATGTTCATCACCTCATTCTTGTTGAATATCAATCTTGAAACTTTTCGTTTCAATATAATGCTTCCCTTTTAAATTCAACATATTAAACTCAATACCTGTTTACTTCTTACGTCTCTTACCCACGTATCTGACACATTGCCGTATTCTTAAATGTTTTGTATAATTTTTTCTGACCTAGTAAAAATGTATTCGCCCTTTTTAAAGTCTTACACTAGAACTGATATTCGTTTTCAAAGATCACTGCGACGGATGAACCAAATAAATCTGTAGCCGTTAACAAACAATGTTTCGTCCATTCATTCATCAATGTTTCGTCCATTCATTCATTCATCATTATGGAAGGTACTTTGAAAGTTGGACAACCAAACATACATACAGGAAAGTAAGGAATGTCAAATGATATAGATGTAACCTAAATTTTTAAGTATGTGACGATATCTCCTCTTGTAGTTGTTGGAAACTAACTGTTTCAGGAAGCTGATCTCCCGCTGAAGCTCTTTTTTTAGTCAACAGGTATGTGTAAGTTTCTGAAGCTCCAATCTCTTTCTACCGGAATTTTTTAGTTCAAAATCATCGAAGAGAGCAATTTTTTCACAGAACTGCTGTTCTTTTTTGATTGGCAAAATACAGTGTGCTGGAAGGCTTCAGCATTCTCGAAGGACTGCGGAACTTTCTTCATAGAAGAGCTTTTACAATCCGTGGAAACTGATGCAGCGTTCCCTTTGTTTTTTACTGAAATTAAAAATAAATTACATTATTGCCTTATTGATACTTCCAAATTTTCAATAGCTTCACTTCGCGTTTTTCACCAAAGAAACCGTAGTGATCTCTTTTTAATTACGCGTATTTGGGAGCGGGGGGTACGGCGTAACGACCACTGAGAACAATCGGTTGGCTATAAGCTGATGTCCATCCCCAATTTAGGGCTACTAGTAAGAGGGAAAGGACAGAGCTATCACCATAGTTCAATCATATAACCTTAACGGGAGTTCGAGAATATTGACCTATCTCGGGCAAACGTTCCGAAGCCACCAGAGAAGAATCAGAACTTCTAAAACGGTACAACCTGCGTTCAATAATTTCCAGGATTAACCGCATAACTAACGTAACTGTAGTGGGTTAAAATTTCGCGTGTATGCAGGACGAATGCCGTCCTTGACCAATTGGGAAACAGCTGGAAACCAATTTATGCTGGCACCGTCAGGTGGCTTACGGGCAATAATGGAATCATAGAAAGCCTTGTCGTCTCTTTTCATTTCAGCAATGGAACAGCAGAGAATAAACATCTGCTTTTGTTTCGAAACTGGATAAATTAGCTACTTACAGTTTTTCATCGGGTTGTTAACGACCACCGTGAGCAACTTAATGAGATATAAGCAGTCGCACGTCCTTAATTTAGGACCACTCATTTCAGTGAAGGGAGAAGCCAGAGTGGTAAGACAAACGCAACACTCGTGCTTCACCGAGATTCGAACTTGTACCCAATTCGGGCGAATGATCAGAAGCCATCACTTAGACCACTGACCCATCGGGAGGTCTGACACTTACAGAATGGTAAATGAAGCGTATGAAGAAAGCAAATTGTTCTGTGGCACAATTTCTGAATGGTTTGCACGGTTTCGTGACGGGCGGGAATCTTTCGATGATGATTCGAGATGTGGTAACACCTGCAGTCTGCGGACAGCAGAAGAAATCGGAGAGATGCAGAATCAGGAAAAGAACGTTCGCCGAATTACAGTGCAGCTTTTGGTTGAGTCGCTTGGCATCAGTAAGTTTATCTGTCATAAGATTCTACACAAGGATCTAGGGGAAACGAAAACTTATTTTCCCAAATTTTTAGATTGATAGACATCTTTCTGAATGTTGACTAAAAGGAAGCTCATTTACCAGTCCGTTCCGATCTGTTTAACACGGCGGCTGAAGCTCTAGATTAATTGTAGGAGGCGAAATAGGGTGCCTACAGTATGATCCACCAACCAAGCGACAAAGAACTGAATGGAAAGGTACCCACTCGTGACAAATAGCACTCGCAGATATGAAAGAAAATGGTTTTCCGAACTGTTTTCAGGTTCTTCAGAAACGCGGGAAACTATGTGTTGATTCAGAAGGCCGGTATTTTGAAGGTGAACAACCTTAGTTAGGAGTATATTACTATTTTTATATTTCTTGTATTGTGTCAGTCTTGGAACGCTTCGGGCGTGGTTTGTATTTTAAAGAACGTGGAGGACTCGAATTAAAATCTTTGCGTGTGAATTATTTAGATTCAAAACTCCATTTATCTGCTTCTTTACCTTTTCCGAAACACATAGGTGTCCAAATGTTCAGAAAAACCACTGTTAGCTGTTTTACTCAATAATTTTTTCCACTACACTGTTCTCCGTGTAAATTTTAGAAGATGAACGAAAGGGAAGAACAGTGTGTGGAAGGATCGGGTTGGATTTTTGAACAGAATGTGACGGAAGTTTCCGTCTTCTCCGGAAATAAAAAAAAATGTTGCGCACGGACTTTAACACATTTGTTTTGCATCGACATACTGCATTTTTTTACGTATTTTTCCGTTAAAATGAATTCATAGAAACAATCTCTTCTTTTTTTCATATCTTTGAAGAAATGAAAAAAATGCCAGCTTCGCCCTCTTTTTGAGCGGTAATAAATCAAAATAGATATCATAAATATCTATTTCGCTTTATAATTTGTTTAAGTGGAGTACCGACACCTGTTTGCTGTGTTCTCCGTGAGAATCAGCTCACCTACTAAACCAGACAAGCTTTGCTGTTGGATATCATGTGTCTCCCGCGCACGGGTTTGGCTCCAACTTAGGTGAAGTGCGAAACAAAATATTTATGGTACATAGTGAGCTCGTAAACACGATTAAGACGAAAATACCAAAGGAATAATAATAATGCCTTTAAATACATATTGGAATTCAATCAGGATATAATCAGATCTGTGTTTTTCAAATCCACGTATTCACGTTTAGCGCATTATTCAACGATGGACGGTAGTGGTGAACGGATCATATTTTTTCGAGTTAATTCATTATTCGTACATTTGCAAATTATAATTTAAATAAATGAAAATTCAATTTACACCTTCCTTGGATGTCACTCTACTCTTACTATGTATATCAGCCGCTGCAAGTATCCTTCTTTACGCTCTGATCAGAAACTATCAACTGCTCGAAAGTGCACGAGCTCAGCTAAATCAATTCACCGTTCCTGAATGGATCTTCCATCTTCACGAATTACATGTATCACATAAACTTAATGCCACGTGAAAATCGGCATACTTAAAAGATGAGAGCTGAGGATGTATTTATTTTTGCAAATGGATTTCAGCTTGTCACAAACTTAGTATTCAAAACTTAAATACCATTCTTAAGTTTTGACCATATGTTCTAGCTCTTAGTGATAAAAAATAAATGCTCTTTTTAATTTTTATGACAATAATAAATATTCGTAAAAATGAAAAATGTTATTAATTCTTTTCAACAGATATATCTACACATTCGTATTAGATTAATATGACCACATACTTAATAATCGGAATAACCACCCATGACCCGGATGACAGCTGCCAGACGGCGTGGCATGGACACAATGAAATCCTGGAAGGTTTTTCTAGGGACACGTGCCCATTCGGACACGGAAGTCCCGGAGATGACATCGTTGTGGGTCGGAAAGCCAAACGTGTCGAACCAAAAAGTCCCACAAGTGTTCTATGCGATAGAGGTCGGGCGACTTCGCAGGCCAAGGGAGGACGAAGATATCGCTGTCGTGTTTCTGAAACCAGTCACATAATCCCTTAGCCACATGGCAAGGCGCATTGTCCTGTTGGTAGACAGCATCACCACCAGGGTATACGTCCAACATGAAGCGATGCATGTGATCGTTGTTTCTTATGTTTCTGATGTCAACGTTTGGTGCGGTTTAACACACGATAGAGTTTTTGGAAAGTTTCCCTTCAGCAGGTACTGTCAACGGCAGCGTGTATCTAGACATGCTTGAACTTTTACGTTTCCTTAAACCAAGGACATGAACAAAGCTGATTGCATCATCTATCAAAAGGATGGAGCACCACCACACATTTCAACGATTATGCAGGTGTGTTAAATGTTCGTTTTCAACAACAAGGACCGGACGAAACGGAATCATTCTCTGGTCACCACGGTGCTGGAACCAGATGCCATTGGATTCCTTGTTTTGGTGTGTTGTGAAAAGACTCTGAAACTTGTCCATCTGAGGAAAGAAACACTGCAGGAATTGCAAGCATTACTCCGGCCGTTCTTGCTCATTTGTGAACTAAGGTTGAATATCATTTTGATGCGTGCGTTCTGATACTGTCGGACGTTCATACTTATTGTGATGCTTTTCAGAATCTATGTTAGCTATTAACTGCAATATAATACATCATATCAAATTGCGTGACGTTTACGTGATTAACTGACGCTGAACCCCACCATTATTTTTTCAGACACTTTGCATTAACAAAAAATTGTATTTCCTCAGTTCGTAATTTTATAGGGAAAGTCAGTCAAGTGAACCGGTTTTTCATGTCTTGTATAAGGTTGACGGTTATACTACAACCACAACACAATGCTTTCTTGTCACATTGTTTATACAAATGTTCAGGCGATGCTCCGAATATATGGACATCAAATTGGTGAAGAAATCTAGAAATTTGGTTTGGGAATATACGATTATTAGGCCTTCTCGAAAAAAGAGAGACGCAGAGAAATCAAGGAGAAAGAAAAATGAATTTTTCTTTTATGTTTAAAACGCAACTAAATAATTAATTCTGTGTTACAGGTGTATCTTTGCTTTTGTTTGACGGGATAATACGATAATGCTTAGTATAATCCGTTAATCTTCTTTTAATTTCCGTTTTCAGGAGAAACGCTGCTAAAGGTCTAAATCACTGCTTTTGGACTGCATAGTTGTCAGCAACTTTTCAGATGATACCTAATGCCTGAGGTTTGGTGTTTGATCTACATTTCGTATGACTGTTTCGCCTGCTCTGAGACCTTCCTTAAACCAAGACAAATGTTGAAAAGCTAGAAAACAAACTTTTTTTTAATTGACCAAGGTCTCCTTTTTACTGACTGTGAATTCTTATTAATTGTTAATATACAATTTTTATAATTTTGCTTACTATATTAGCTGTCTTCAACCAAAGCAATACCAAACACTTCCATTTCATGAATGTCACCAAGGAAATATTAGGAAATTCAGAACAAATAGTATTCTCAGAATTTTAAAATAAGACTTCAGCGTTAAATAGGAGTTGAATTATTTTTATTAATTTTTTATATTTTCTCTACCTGAACAATGACAACAGAACTGTAGATAATATACATGTACTGAGACAGAAAATCGAAAGAGCGAATGAGTACAAAATTGAATACCTACAATACATTTATAGAGCATGGAAAATCTTTGAATTCTTCGTAACCTTCAGCGGATACAATGTCACGGAAACTCTGAGGTATGGGTTATGCAGATATTAATATTATCTTACCAACTACAACTATGAAAATAAGACTGTCGCCCCGATGGCGCAGTTGTCTAAGTGCGGGCTTCCGTCTATTCGTCCGTGAAGGGGCGGGTTCGAATCCCGTTGACGCATGAATTTTGTGCTTGTCGATCTCCCTTTGCTGGAGCAAGTGGCTATAAATTAGGCACGGGCGACTGCTTATATCCCATTGAGTTACTCAAGTTGGTTTTTAAACCCTCAATAAAAAAAAATGCAAGAGCAAATTATTTAATATTAAACAGAACAGCAGGCATAAAATTTGGAAGAGGAGTGAGACAGAGAGATTTCATATTTTCCAAGCATTGTATAAAATATACCAATCACTTACTTAGGAAGATAACGGAATACAAATTAATGGATCTTATTTTTTTTACGATCGTTTAGCTGATTAAATAACATTTTGCCAGTATTCCCACAGATCTGCTGAATATGATCGATATTGCAACCTGTTGTGAAGGGTATAGAAGTAGGATTAAACATTTCTTTACACAAAACAGAACTTGTGTAACAGGGTTTTAAAAGAACGATGTTTTTTAGACTTTCCAACACTAGGTTGAAGAACGTATATGATCCAGCTTTGTCCTTCTGCCTGTCTCTCTGTCTATCTCCCTGTCCGCACGATAACTCGCGTAACAATGGTTTGATTGGGACGAAATTATAGTATGTAGTAGGGAACAATCTGGAGACAAACGCTATTGAAAATGGACGAAGTGGGGTCAAAAGTAAGGACTTAGGAGCGGAATTCATTCCATCGCCCTGATGCGTCATAATTTACGTAAAATTGCTTCGATTGCGACAAAACTTTATCATGTTGCTCCGGAGTTGTACTGAACCGGTTTTGTTGAATATGATTGAAATAGGGTCCAAAGTCAGTGAACAGGTGGGAGATCCTCATAACTTGTCTAAAATGCTTCAATCGCGACAAAGCTTTAGTACCTTGCTCCAGGGGTATACTGAACCAATGCTGTTTAATATAATCGAAATGGGGTCAAAGGTCAGGCATAGGAGCTAAATTTATTCAACAGCCATTATCCTCATAATTTGAGTAATAATTTCTGGTATGTTAGAAAGGGTATCATAATCAATGCATTGCATTATTTTACTAACTTGTTACACTTGTGGATACCATTGCAAAAGTAACCAATGGTTACATTTGCGGGGACAGTATCAAACGAGAGGTACGTCGAAATAGAAATTAATAGGGTTATAAATCTTGGTTGAACAGCATTCGGAGGAAGCTGTACAGTTTTCAAAAGGAATTTTATTTGACGTCTGAAACTACAACTGTTTGATAGATGTATGCTACGTGACCTCACACATGCATAAGAGACATGGACCTTAACAGAAGAATATGCCCATAGGTTGCAAACGACTAAAATAAGAATGAAGGGATGACGGCTTCGTACATTCAGGAAAGCCAGGAAGACGAACTCACAATCAGGAACATACAATTGTTGATAGCATCATGATAATGGTAAATTAACTGAAATAGTAATGTCCAAAGGAGCTGACAACCGTTCGCCAACACCATTACTAGACTGGATTTGTGGTGACAGAAGAATAGAAATATGAAACCCCGTGATAGATGCGTGGATGAAATCCGATAGCATGCCTCAATGACTCGGGGGAGACTGCGTTTAAGAGAACAGGCTTGTCGAGGCTATCATCCAGCAATTGCATGATAATGGTTCATGATGATGATCATTATCTCTATGATATATCCCAGAAATTGTTAAAAACTGATGGGTTATGCGATAAAAGACGGTATTCTGCAACGATATTTTTTAACATTTCAGCTTAATCACCGCACCTTCCGTAATAAGTATTTGACAAAATTACAATAGAAAATTTCTTGAATATTATGAACGCAATCATTCAAAAAGTTGTGGAATATATTTCCTGATAGTCATCGTCCTCATTTCAAGAATTCCTGACTGATGGTGTTATCAAATATTATTAAAGCTTCAATGATAATGCTGTTCGGAATGTAAGATTTCCATTTATAGACGATATGCGAACGAGAAACAGTATTTTGTTTTCTAAAAAGTAAGAAAAGCAATTCATTTGCAAATAAAAATAGTTTTTGGACTAATAAATTTGAAACGAATTGTTCAGTTCGATTTCCGTTTAAGAGAAAGATGAAGTTACATGATGAAAAATGATCTTCCAGGGTTATTAGATGTTCTCTGCAGATGTTATTTCCATTATTTTGTAAAAAAAGGATGTTCATTGATGGAAATCGTATTTTTCACAATTATTGCACTACATTCTTTAAAAAAAAACTCATTTTGTATATCTTCAACTTGCACTTAATTGTACGGCCAGGACCTGCAGTTCAGTGTTCGTATGGAGCGATTATTCAATCACCAAAATTGAGATATCAATCAGAATTGGAAACAAAGTGGAGGTCTGTGAATGAATTGTAACTATTATATAGACACAAACCGTGATGAGCCAATTTGTAATATTATATCTTTCTACTGTTTTGTACTAAATTGTGAAAATCAAATAAGTAAATTAGATATTACTGAAAATATTTAGTTGAATGTGAGCCTAAAAACATTAACTGTACTCTGGCAATTATCAAAGAACGTAACTTTAAACCAGAGAGAGGAAAAAAAAAGACTAAGCGCGTTCAATGTAATTTTTCAAAGTATAGCGCACTTTAAAAAAAAAAGCTAATCCTGGACTTTACGAGTAAAATAACAGGAAGGTAAAAAAAGGCGGTTCTCTGAAATGCTTCGAACCCCTAGTTTAAACAGTAGTTTATTCATAAACTTAAAGTTTTAATAAGATTACACAATTTATGGAGTTAAAATACAAATACGCACGTCATATATGATAAAATGATTAAAAAACCGTCTCTGTGCGTTCAAACAACGTTAGTCCCAATTCACAAGACTTTAATTAAAATATAATATATACACTTTAAAAGCATTAGCACTTTCGGGCTACTATAGCCCATCCTCAGGTGAAAGTCAGATCTTTTGGTTAGTACAGCAGATATATACATACATAGGAAGGCAGCGCAAAGGATCATGGGGAAGGAGGCGGGGTAACCGTGGCATGGTCCCGTACAGAGAGCTGCTGCCTTAGTATTGTATCTTTCCAGACGGGGGGCATATCGCAGGGGACATAGTCATTACAGCATGTTACGCGGTGTTGAATGATTAGCAAACTTTCAGTCATTAACAGCGTGGCCTTATTTCTTGGGGTTATAATGATTTTCGCATTATCCCAATCAGGACTATATGTTCCGTTACAGATGTTTCGGGCTAGGGCAGTGTTTTGCTGCGCAGAGGGAGTTGTTGCATCTGACTTTCCTAAAAAACTGCCGTTCGTTGGGCGTCATCCCTAAATATTTGGCAATTAAAAACGACCCCAAAATCCAAAAAGGACTTTAATATCTTGGGCATCGCAGAAAAGAATTGCCTGATTCAAGAAATAAAGGCAAAGTACGGGTACGTTAACTACCTGAAGCGGGCCACATATGTGGCACATTTAGAGTATGTCAAGAAAACGCACGGGTTCATTGTGGATAAACAGATGAATGCCCTAGATGCCACGATTGAGAACAAGAACAAGAAAGTGTCACATACTCACATCTGGAATTTACAAGGACTGATGGATCAAGAAACTAGAAGACGCACTTTGCACAATAGGACTGCAGCTAGACACGGACCCCACCTTTCACACGGTGAGCCTTTTCTGAATCTTAGTGACTATGTGCTAAATGGTATTCCAAAAACTGCACTCAACCGGGGCCCAAAATATGCATACCCGGAAACGACAGTCAAGCCCCTTCAATGCATCCCACACATTGAAAGTGTGTTGCAAAAACTGCCTGAACCCGAAAGGGAACAAGCACGTCAAAAGATATCCAGAGTTATTAACAGCCAAGAGGTTAGGCCTTTTGATCTGTTCCACGAAGAAAAAGTACAATTGCGAAAATTGCGAGAGAACCCTAATTTAATTATTACCCGTTGTGATAAAACATCACAGGTCATCATAATGAATAAAATTGAATATGTTCAAAAAATGCAGCAAGCCATAGCGGCAATCCCTCACCGTGTGCTAACGAGAGACCCCACCCAAGCCACTATTACTTCACTCAGAGCTCTAAAGAAAAACCGCACCTTCCCAATTGCATTCCAGCAGGCATTTGAAATTCCACCGGGACCAGCCGTCCCTACCACTTTCGGGAGGCTAAAAACACATAAGCAAGGTAACCCTATTCGGCCCTTGGTCTCTAGTCGTGCGAGCCCAATCAGACCCCTAGAATCAAAACTTGATCATTTTCTGTCTTACTTCACGTAGACGTCAGTCTGTGCAGTTAAAAACTCTATACAAGTCATACCGAAATTAAAAACTCTAGATTCCTTTGTAGGTATCCCTTTTGTTCTTGTTTCACTGGATATCGTCAGTTTATTCCCTAGCATTCCCCTCGACCAGACGCATAATATTATCGCAGCAAAGCTGGCAAGTACTGACTACACACAGGATGAAATTATGGCTGTGATGAATGCACTGCGTTTGGTCAGAAAGCGCACATACTTCCAGTTTCAAGACTTGTATTACCATCAAACCGATGGGGCAGCTATGGGCTCGCCGTTGTCCGCAGTTTTAGCGGAGTTCTTCTTACAGCAACTGGAAGAGAGTTTTCTTAACACTACCCCAAAGGGACCGCTTTATTATTGCAGATACGTCGATGATATACTTATCGTATGGCAGCATAGCATCCCTGAACTTATGACTTTCATAGAAGAGTTTTCTAATGCTTCTCCTTCAATCAATTTCACGAATGAAATTGAGCACAATAATAAGCTGCCATATCTGGACATTTTGATTTCACATTCACCTAGTAGTGGTTTCCCACTATCTTTCAGCGTATATAGAAAACCGTCTAGCACCCCACTAATGATACCAATTTCTTCAGACCACCCCATTAGTCATAAACTGGCATCCCTTCGTTTTCAAATGAGAAGGGCATACACACATTCCTCGGACCAAAATCAGCGTAAACGGGAAATCGAATATATTTATAACATATCCAGTATTAACGGATAACTGGAGTACTTCATCAACAAAATACATTCGCAGATTAGACAATACTTCTTAATAACATTAAATAGTGATCGGCATCAAAAACAATACGTATCTTCTCTGGATTACCATCCCGCCATCACCGCCTTCCTGTGGAATATCTGTAATCGATTCCAATTGGGCTTCGGGATGCGCTCCATCACACTGTTTGCATTATTAAGGAAGGACAAAGAAAAGCCGCCTAGGAAACAAAAATGGGGCGTATATCGTATCCCCCTCCTGGACGCCAATGGACAATGCACCTCCAGTTACATCGGATCCATGACCAAGAACTTAGGATGCAGACTGCGTGAACATAAATACAATGTGCAAAATGCGCAGCAAAACACTGCCCTAGCCCGAAACATCTATAACGGAACATATAGTCCTGACTGGGATAATGCAAAAATCATTATAACCCCAAGAAATAAGGCCCCGCTTTTAATGACTGAAAGTTTGCTAATAATTCAACACCGCGTAACATGCTGTAATGACTATGTCCCCTGCGATATGCTCCCCGTCTGGAGGGATACAATACTAAGGCAGCAGCTCTCTGTACGGGACCATGCCACGGTGACCCCATCTCCATCCCCATGATCCTTTGCGCTGCCTTCCTATGTATGTATATATCTGCTGTACTAACCAAAAGATCTGACTTGCATCTGAGGATGGGCTATAGTAGCCCGAAAGTGTTAATGCTTTTAAAGTGTATATATTATATTTTAATTAAAGTCTTGTGAATTGGGACTAACGTTGTTTGAACTCACAGAGACGGGTTTTTAATCATTTTATCATTATTACACAATTTAGTTTTTTATACTAACTTCGAATAAACATAAGTGCATTAATATAACTGATTGTAACAGGAATATTCCCTCTTATGCAGTATGTAAACAGGAAATTTGAACGAGGAACTTGTAGCAGCAGAAATATAAATCTTGAGTCATTTGACCAGTTGTCCAAAGTTTCAAGAGCTGTCCTTTAATTATGATATCATTTCCAGACGTATTGCATTTATGCAGCCATTCCAAAACACTAAAAATCGACTTTCAGTATAGTATTCTTATCTTATATCACCACTTTGAGATACAGAGGAGGAATTTACCTTTAATATTAGTTTGGTGGGTATGGAAAACTTTAGGAAGGTGGGTCTTTCTTTTTTGTTAATACAACAACATGCAGTGTTTATTTTATTAGATTTGTTTTTCACATTTAAAGTTAGAAATAAAATTGACCAATTTCAAAAAAAAAAAAAAAATCAACTAAATATTCTTCATCATAGTTCTCGGAGAATGAGGTAAACCCAAAAACTAATGAAATTCATAGTGTGAGAGTTGGTCAGGTATAACACATGGCAGTGAATCTTTGAGTTTTAATGTGCATCATGATTCAACAGCTTATAATTCTAACTGCAGTATGACGGTTCTAGTTTCAACCTGAAGGTTTTTCAGAATACATACCGAGTCTCTGGTTCTCTTAATTCCAAGTGGTACAGAAATGTTGATATACAAGGGTATATTAACATAATGGAAAAGCTAACAGTTTGTGTAGAACTTATTTTTAATAAATTTTAGGACGATCTGGAGCTTCGTTAATAGAAGCCCTTCACCGTCAAATAAGCTTATGTGTGTCATGCGCATACGGTAATGGAATTTGTGGTCATTGTTCCTGGGAAACATATTCGAATATGTCAACGACTGTTGGAGAGATAGTCTGTGATGTGACTTTTCGATGCTGATATTCCAGAAAATGTTCAGATCTGTAGAGTGAGGTTGCCAGAGTAACTTTTGTAATTCATCTGATGCTTTTGAAATCAAAACGTGACACGTTTCGCACAATGCCAGGTTGCATTAACTGCTTGAAACGGGGGACGGTCATTAGTGAAAAATTCTTGCGGCATTCGATGCCGGTGGTAGCCAAGAATAGATTCGTGCGTTGCAGGCGTGACGCGAATTTGAAGAATAAACAATGGCCTTAAGGAATGCTTTGATATGACAACGAACAGGATCACCTCGATGCTTAAGAAGCGGTACCAAGCAATCGTTGGTGCTCGTGGGCATGGGAGCTGTAAGCTTATGTAATTTTTTTAATACGTACCCTCTACCAGTGATGGGAAACAATGTCAAGGAGGATTCATTAGAAAAGGTGAGACGTTGCCAGTTTTTAGCATCGCAATTTGTATCTGCTTTGCACTACCTTACTCGTCTTGTTGCACTGATGTTGTTAATCAGAGTTTTGTGGTCTGCAGCACCACCGTGAGCACCGATATGATGGAGTTCCTCACAAACTGCCAAGTCGGAAATGGAATCATTCCGACTGGTGTTCAACTCCGCTGCTTACTATATGTGTTGGTATGATCTTGTGCTTTCGGTTTACAGTCTGCGTCAAAGTTCGCATATCCTTACCACATATCTTCCTATGACTTCGACAATTTGCACATTTGGAGGCAACTCCGTATCCTTTTTACCAGTTAGTCATAATCTTGAATCCAATTCATCACGTGACAACTGCTATTTCTGTAGTTCTAGTTGCTCAAGATCTGGCAAGATGCATACCAATGATCATGATTTTTTGGGGGTCACTGAGATCTGACGTGGTTTACAGTTGCTCTACAGCATATGTTTTACCTGCGATCATGTCACAAATACGTGATAACCGACATCGAATTACACCCCTTTATACAGCTCATATTGTTCGTGACGCCTTCCCCTGTGATTGTCATGCGACGTATCGTGTTTACTCCAGTCGCAGTCGGTTTATGTTATAAAACAAATGGTGAATTAGAGTATGCATTTCAAAGCTGAAATAGATCGGTTTACATAAACAGAAATTGATGTTCATTGAAATTTTATATGTGCAAATCTGTTTCTTTTGTTGTAAGTTTATCAAGCAGCACAATGACCTAAATTGTATATTATTGTGGGCAAACAGCATCTGAAATATATATATGCATGTTCACCAAATTATTGCCAAAACCTTTCTCTTTTCTAATTTTCACAGTTATTGATATTGATTTGCATTAGTTCTACCATTTTCTGGCGTGAATGCAAATTCTGCTTGATAGATTTGCGGAGGATTTTGTTGAACCACTTTAACATACAATCTTTCAAAAATATCTAGCAACTTTTTTAAAAACTTTTTTTCCGGTTTTCCATTGGTCAAAACTAGTCGAATTTGAAAATATTTGTTAAAACCTTATATCGCCATTTGAGGTTTGGCATGAATGCTAAAGCAGATGATGATTAGTAAAATTAAAACCTGCTGGAAATGGCAGTCTTTATTTTCAGACGAGTTCAAGAAATGAATCATTTTCATGATATTTTAAAATCCTTAAATTTCCATTTTGTCTATTTACCGTAACATAACGAATTATTGCTAGAAATACTTTCTCAAAATTCGTTCCATTTTTTGTTTACATAAAATTATACTACCATCAAACTCTCCAAATGTGAGCTATCACAGATACTGTTAAAAGTGATTTGGACCAATACTTTATTTTATTTGTCGTGATATTTTTATTTGGCACATTGCCATTTATATTACAACCTGGCCAACAAAGCCTATACTCTTACAGAAATATTGGCGGAAAGTTCTAGCACCCCCAGCAGAGGTTTTTGAATTCTCCCAGAGTAAAACACCATTTTGGATTGAAATTCAGACGCACGTGCAAGATGAAAATGATTTTGATATATCTTACATAATTACACCCCTTTATACATTTAAAGTTTCTCAATAAGTATCTGCAAACTTTAAATTTGTTTATGCTTATCATCATACTACTGGAAATAATCGCAATTCAAACTGACGATTAAGTAAAAACTGAAAAAAAAAGGCTCAGTACTACTTCCAGGACGAGAAGTGTTTGAATATCTGGAGGAAGAACTGGCAGAAATTTGCACAATTTCTTTCTCTCTGGAAGAGAAAGTGTACGAATTTTCTTTTCCTTCTAATCAATCAGTGATGCCCAGATTTGCATTGTTACAACATCGGTATTTTGAAAACAGAATCAGTTTCACGGCCGATTTTCATTTTTTGCAGAAAATCTTTGGAATGTTATTAAATGGTAATTGTAAAATGATATCAATACATTACCTTCTGTTTAAACCATTGACATTACTTGAGTTATACAGGAAGGTTCTCCATTTAGGTTTATAGCATAGATTACCCTCGATGAAAATATTCATTAGTAGAACAAAAGGGAATTTTCTGGGACAGAAGCACGGAAAGTGAAGCCACCTCAGATCGGCACATTTTTTTAGAAATTTCTTCTTAAATTTTAGGTGGAAAGATTTCAATTTGGCCAGATGCTATCATTTACGTTTCGTAAGGGACGTAATGTTTGTAAATATCCACTCCATTAAATCCCTGAAAACATGTAAGAAAACAATCAAACAAACAATTATAAACATTTTAAATATACTAAGAAATTCTACATGCTTTAAGCTGTTAAAAAAAATGAGGTGAAATCTTCTGTTTCATTAGAAAAAATTGAAACTCGTATAAAGAGATAAATAAACTCAGCCAAATGGAGAACATTCGACTGTGGATTATAATCGATGCATCACTTCTCTTATAATTGGGAGATTGGTGAAAATTGATATGATGTAATTTTATAAATCAATGTTGTAATCCCATCTCGGGAGCAATTATGAAACACTACAGGGCAGCTGCACACATCGTTCCCTGAAAATTACAGGTTACTATTCTCTTTAGTTTCCACTAAATGCCAAAAGCATGCAGTAAGTTTTTTTCCATTTCCCCATGAATCTAGAAATATAACAAAAGTAGTCTTTGTTAAATAATTATAAATTATTATAAAAATAAACTACATTACACATCCATCATTCAAGCGTTCACAACCACCTAAGGAAGCTGAGATACGTAAGCAGGCTCGATGTGTGGGTTCCTCATGAACTAAAAGAAGCTCAATTGACGGCGCGTATAAACATCTGCGATATGCTCATTAAACGTGAGGAAAACGATCCTTTTTTAAAGTGACTGATAACTGGTGACGAAAAGTGGATTACGTGCAACAATGTGCTGCGCAAACGGTCTTGTGCCCGACGTTCTGCTTCTCCTGAAACGACATTCAAAGCAGACATTCATCAGCGGAATGTTCTGGTCTCAGTGTGGTGGGATTTTAAAGGTGTCGTGTTTTTCGAGCTCCTACCACGGAATCAAAAAATCAATTCGAATGTGTACTATCGGTAAGTAGACCGTTTGAACGAATCCATCACCCAGAGCTCGTTCATCGTAACGAAACCATAATCCAGAAACATCCAGAGTTCGTTCATCGTAAGAAATCTATAATCCAGAAACATCAAGAGATCGTTCATCGTAACGAATCCATAATTCAGAAACGTGTTGTGTTCCATCACGACAACGCGAGACCACACACAAGTTTGATCACCCACCAAAAATTATTGGAGCTTGAGTGGGATGTGATGCCACACCCAGCATACTCGCCTGACCTTACGCCGTCATACTTTCACTTGTTTCGCTCTCTTCAACAGTCCTTGCGTGGTATAACGTTCAATTCAGATGAGGCTGTAAATCAGCACCTTGTACAGTTTGTTCCCGCGAATGACAGGCCCTTTTGCGAACGAGGCATTTTGCAGCTCACTTAAAGATGGAAAACGGTTATCGAACAAAAACAGGCATTATATCATTGATTAATCTTTGTTCTTTATATCAAAAAATGACCTTTGCAAAACATGGCTAAAATACGTCATGACTTTTCCGACAACCCAATATATTTTATTTTCAGCATGAGTGTACAACTGGTATTTTTTTGAAACATTTTCCTACTAAATACGACCCTGAATAGGGCCCTTTTTATTTTATAAATGTTTTACAATTGAGTCCCTAGATAAGTACGATTATTCCTTTTTTATGTTCTTAAAAACTAGGGACAATGTCTGCCCAGTAAAATATATGAATAACATGGCTGCGAACAGTGTCAGCACAGCTAAGTTGAAGAGAAAAAAATAATACAAGAATTTGTAGGATGGTTACGGGAACTTTGGTATGCCCAGTTTTGGTAGCATGTATTAAATTGCCGACAGTGTGTGCACAATTAGCAGTTGAAAAGAAATTAGATTAGATTTTAGGAAAGTTTGAAGAAAGTACAAAGAAACCATTTGCTAAGGTAACAAAGGAAATAGACAAAAAAAAAAAAAAATTTATGCTTACGAACTCCAGGATCATACGAATGCAAACTACCTTTTTGCGGAGCTCCCAGGCAGTGCGAAGACCAGCTAACCAGGGGGTGTCAAACGACACAGAGGAAGAAACTCAAGAGGCGTTGCCTCAAATACCAAGGATAGCAGAAAGAAGATCCACCAGCATGAAAACATTAGACGGGGGTTATATAGTATTGCTTGCTAATGCAAATAATCAACCACTCACCCGTATTGAAACTATGTGGATTTCTCAGTTGTAACGCAGCTGAGCCCTCACACTATGTCAAGTTACCATACTTCGTGAGGGTTCTTTTAAAAATCACAATACATTTTTCATAACGAAAAAAACTTTTAAAATTAAATACTATCAGCTGCAATGAATATGCAAACTAGATACAAAGACTATCAGCGGACACAATTTTTAACGTCAAACATATAAAAATAATCAAGAAAATAAAAGCTCCTTTTTGGTGAGCGAAAGCATGGCAATATAAATTGTTTTATCTAAATAAACTCAACGGATGTTATGCCAAAGTTTGTCAAACATATATGTTTGGTTTACCATAAGGGATACAAAACTCATAATTTTAATGTAAAAGAATGACCTCCAACGCTTGGGATCAAAAAACAGTTACAAACAGGAAGAAAATTTGCTTATTACTATGATAATTAGTCTGTCTATTTCAGCAAAATCAAGTTTCAGAAAGTTTGTCAAATACACTATCTACCAAGAAGTAATTGGACACCCCTGCAAGCGACGAGATCTGCGGTCCTGATACACGTGACGGCCGCCGCCGTTAAATATCGTGTAGGAAACAACATCGCAACCAGTCGCATGCAAGATGCCACGCAGTTCGGAGATCTCTGATTTCGAGAAAGGTGTAATCGTCGGGTATCACAGAAATGGCCGATCCATACGTGACATATCCAGCGAGTTGAAGTACCCAAAATCGACAGTAGCCTACGTGATTGGCAAATGGAAGATGAGTGGTGACTGTTGGACTGTGCCCCGACCCGGCAGACCCAAAAAAATCGGAGTTAGAGACCGCCGGGTGCTGGCCAGAGAAATTCGGAAGAACCGCAACAAATCGATAGGCCACATCCGCGAGGAGTTTCAACAGGCATTCGGAAGTGTTCTTTCGATGAATAACATCAGTAAAGGAGCCCATCTACTCGGTTATAATGGACGTGCGGCCGCCCACAAGTCTTTGACCACCAAGTCCAATAGCGCTGCTCAGCTAACGTGATGCAAAGAACGTCGACAGTGGACCGTTGAACAGTGGAAACAGGTTCTCTGGAGCGCCGAATCCAGGTTCACCCTCTACCGTTCAGATGGCAGTGTCTGGGTTCGGCGTCTGCCTAGAAAACGCCTCCTGCCGGAGTGTATTGTGCCAAATGTGAAGTTCGGCGGCGGTGGAATTATGCTATGTGGGTGTTTCTCCTGGTATGGCAAGGGACCCTTGGTTGCAATCCTTGTACTCAACGCCGAGACCTACTGCAACATTTTGGATGACCATGCGTTTCCTACGTTGTGGCAGTTTTACAGTCTGGACTCATGTTACTTTCAGGATGACAATGCCACCTGTCATGTTGCGACGTCCACCATGGCTTGGTATGGTGGCAATGGGGTTAATCGAATGGACTGGCCGGCGCAGAGCGCGGATCTTAACCCTATCGAGCACCTCTGGGACGAGTTGGAGCGTCGACTTAAGTGGTGCCCCCACCTTCTTAAATCGGTGAAGGAACTGACCTGTCTTCTCCAAGCCGAGTGGAAGAAAATACCGCTAACCGCCGTACAATGCCAGGCTGAGAGTATGCCCCGAAGGGTCGCAGCTGTAATCGCCGCTCCTGGAGGCTCCACCAACTATTGAAGGTGAATACACTTCGTTTTCCTTTGATATCACAGGTGTTCAATTACTTATTGGTAGTTAGTGTAGTAAGACGACAATAATTCCAAATAAATCCTTTGGGGAATTTTTTTCAGTTCTGCCTGATATGATGGAGCACAATAATATTTAGTTGAAATGAAGATTTTAGCTAGGAAAATCAGAATTTGATGTTTCATTAGAGTTCATATTTCAGACATGCCTTTCGAAATTATCACCGAATATTTAACGTATTGCGCAATATAGCCACGAAACAGGAATTTATATTTTTTTGTTTTGCTGAATTACTTGGCTCAAAAGTACCATAAGAAGCCGAAACCTCAAACGAATCGTATGTAAACGTAGGGCTGTTCGCCGGACAGAGCAAATATGGTACATGATCTGTGTGGTTAGCGACATAAGCTTGAAGAGGAAGGAATGTTTTGCAATACTCCTCGTCACGGTATCGGGCGCAGTGACCACAGCTGCTGAAAAGAAATCCAATAACCAACACCCGTAAAAAATTTGAAATTAATAATACTTTCTGCGCTGAATTTCTGTACGAACTCGAAATTTCTACATGTGATTGCCTGGGGTATATGTTATGAGTTCAGCAGAGTTCAGGATCAACGACATATTCCTAGTCCGCTACGAAATGTTCAATATTTCGCATGCAACGCTTCTTTAAAATGAGGTACATCGCTGCGATTTATATTGCATCTGCTTGGGCCAACCGGACGTCTCGCACCCGTCGATTTCCTCGGATGAATCACGATTTCATGACACGCAGCACATCCGCTTTCGGAAAATTTAACGCTGTGTGCCTGGTGGAAATACAAGGGTGCTCAACTTTGGGTTCATACCGGATTGCGACGATACCATATCGGAAAGCATTTTCATTAGCTTGATTGAATTTAAAACAAAACTGAGTCAATAATTCTCGGCATTATTCAAACAAAATTTGGCATTCCTTCCCTCTGCGGCTCGTGTAGTGCTTTCTGAAAATGGCAACCTCCCGCTGCAACTTGGTTACAACCAAAACAATGCCCACTTCTTTTTGTTAACTAGTTGGCCAATCAGAAATTTTCTACCTGCTGGATGATGTGTATATTTGAAATGGTTCAAATGCTGACGTAAAGAGTTATTCGTGGCTAAGTGGAAGAAATGGAACCGGTCGGGGTGTAAACACCTCGCAGAAGGGTGGGTACAAACTCTTGAATACCGTGAATCAAGCTATTATATAAAACCGTTGTAAGTTTTACTTTTCCAATTCAGTATATTTCTATTTTAAAAACGTTCTTTTCACTGATTCATCACTGCCTCCATAGAGATACAGTTTAAAAAGCATAATGACTGCTTTTTGAAGAAATGGTTCATTTTTACACAAGAAGTGTATATAACACCTTAAACAGTTTTTACCAATTTTTGACCTTTTAAGTGTGGCATTCTTGTCCAGGCAGGTGGTCAACGTGAATTAGGGAAGTGATCGCATAAGGCAATTTTGGAAATTTTTATTTCTAACTCTGTTCTATGCACGAACAAGAAAACTGCCTGCCTTAATAGAATCAGCGAGAACTGATCTTAATCACAAGTCATTTAATACAGGTATTTCTTTTACTTTCTGTTTCTTGCATCTTATTTTTTCACAAGAAGAGCTCTTGCGTGTTTTTAATTTGTTTAAGTTTGCAGGAACAAATCAGTTCTTTTGGAAAAATTGTCCAGATGACTCAAGAATTCATATCCACGTTAAATTATTCTTACTTTAAAAAAAATATTCCTATATTATACTGCCCACTGCCGAGAAATTAAAACAAAAATTGTTCCTAAACCCACATACAAAACCATATTATCGATTTCGATTAACATCAAAAAGCAGTCGCATTAGATCAAGATATTTCTTAAACGTACTTTGATCATATATTCCCGTTATGCAAATGTTTTCCCACCAGGAAACGGTGTCTGTTGAAGTCAATGCCTTGCTAAGTCAGAACAAGGCAGAATTTGCACGCATTTCAAAAAAATGAAGACAGATATCCGGCTAATTCAACATGCTTGGAAATATACCCTTAGTAATTACTCTAATGCGATATTAATTTGTAAATCCAATTTCAAGTGACATTGATGAACTGTGATAAATGAGCTTCTGCTTCGATGGGCATTTCAATAAAATAATTTTAAATTGGAAATACATTTTTTGATCTATAGCTTCAAATTCTCAACGGACCTGGTCTATAGATAAAGCTTTACCGAACTGAAATTTGCCCTACTCAAAACATTACGAATATATTTACGGATGTCCTAAAAGCGAAACTGAATTAACTTATTTTTCAAGCACCTAACGCTTTGGGATAGACTGAGTGTCATCCCTTGTGGAACGGTCACATTTGACGCATAAGTGTAGTTGAAACCCGTGGTATGCGGCTAAAGTTAGAATGCCCTTCTCCTATTGTATGACTCATTTTCGGTCAGTCCGATTCTTCACTTTTTTGTTTATGTGAACTAAAAGAAGTAAGTCAACTTTCTTCGTGATGTTCGGAGCATTGTATTTACTATTCCTACGTAATTACAGTGCCGGGGTTGAGCAAAACTGTGAAATCTGTGAATCTCTGTTTTTAGATTTTTGCATTTACTACAAATGCTCAAAGTAAAGTTATTTATCTGGCAAAAATGAAGACGTATCAATGCTTCTTTTGTTGCAAACTTGTTGATAAAGATAAGATATGGGCGCCTCATTTATGTCACAGGAAATGATCGCGATATTTTAGAAGTTGGTTAAATAACCTGCACCATTCAATGCCGTTTGCTATCCCAAGGGTTTGGAGTGATCCAAAGGATCATGTTTCTAACGTACTTATAAATACACCACACTGTGAATACTCAAGATACGCAAATATAGTATTAAATCAGTTTATTTTTGCGGCGTATTAAGTACAATGATTCGCCAAACTTTCGCACTCCATTGGGAGGCTTTCTCAAGGCAATTGTAGACATAAAAATGCAGGGAAGTCAGGTGTGTACGCTATACCATTAGTATGTCCTGACAACAAGGAAATGGTATATATCGGAATGACAAAGCAATCCTAGGACACTAGGTGCAAAGAGCACATGCGAAGTGTCAACCAGGACATGCAGAATACAGCCCTCCCTAGAGAAGTCATGTGTTCCTCGGACGCTCCTCAATGGAAAAATATTAGAATTATTATATTATTATCAGGAAACAGTTGAAATCCTATCCAGCAAACTAGCGTGCAGTGATATAGTTTCTACTAGACTACGAAGAGTTTCGCATGCGTTATTAAAAAGATGGAAATACATCGCGACACACCGTATAATTGCGTGATGAAAATTCGTGTAATATGCTCGTGAAGTCACCCACGTTATTTCAAAAATCGTCTTTTTTCCTCACGTCTTCCAATTCCTTGCATTTTTATGTCTACCATCCCCTTGCGAAAGCCTCCCAGTGGAGAGAAAAACTTGGCGAATCTTTGTAATTACTACGCCGCAAAAATAAACGGATTTAATATGCTATTTGCGTCTCTTGAGGATCATGTTTCTGACTGCTACATTTATTCAGCTAAGGTATCTGTCTTTTCCTCGAAAAATAAACACACCACAGTAAATGTACGATGTCATCGCTCTGTCCACGTTATTTTTATAAACAACGAAAAGCAATTGAAAATTTTTATATCCAGCGCAGCTGGGATCGAACCATAGATCTCTCGATAACTAGCCGAGTGCGTTCGCTTTACGCTCCGGTGCCAACAATTCACAGCGCTTATTCGTGGTTTATCAGTCAGCATCTGACTACACAAATCCATATTGATTGGCTCAGGAACTGATGTGTCGCCATCTAGTGGCATTCAAGAAAAGAAAGCTGTTTTAATAACAGCTGATAAATCCAAGGGGCGATAGAAATGGTGAATATATTTTAAATACGTGGAGATAATGTAAATGTACGATGTCATCGTCTGTCCACGTTATTTTTATAAACAACGAATAGGAACTGAAAAATTGTACATCCAACACCGCTGGGATCGAAACCCAGATCTCTCGAAAACTAGCCGAGTGCGTTCGCTTTACGCTACGGTGCCAAAATTTCATAGCGATATTCGTGGTTTATCAGTCAGCATCTGACTACACAAATCCATATTGATGGGCTCAGGAACTGGTGTAAATCCTTTCGAACTGCGGGGAGCTTATGAGTATGTTAATGTCGGGATAATTTTGATCTGATAATATATACATGCCTAAAGAAACAGATGATAATGACTTACGAAGTTCTCTTTCCTTTTCACTCGTTTAGAAGAAACATCATCAGTTATTAAAATGAAGCACGAATCATGGAGGAGTTTGATCCCCGAAATAATATTAAATAGCACCCTTTCTTTACTTTTGATTTTATGTATTTTTAAAAAAATGAAGATTATATCTCATAAAATTGTATCAGCACGAAGCCATGACTTGAGAATTTGGTCTGCCATTGTTCAACAGCGTACGTTTCAAAATGCTTGTGCATTAAATTCATACCATTCGGCGAGCACTATCTCGCCCGGCTTTCTGACGCTTAATATAAAATAATGTATTCCAAACTTTCCCAGAAAGCCATACTGCTTGATGTAGAAACTGCCACAGATAGAAGTATATGTCAGACCTCCATGAAAGCTGTTGGAATTGTGTCTACAGCTAGGTTATTTAGTTGCTCGTAGTTGCAAACCAATCACGTTGTAGTTCAAAGAAATCAGAGCTCAATAAATCTAGACGTATTTGTGTTTCGTCGTCCTCATCTAGACGTATAAGCCAATGCTTTGAAACGATCTAGATAGACAAAGCACGGGTAAGGATTGAGACTGGCTGGGAGACGCCATCTGCAATTCCACCTTCACACGTACACCTTCACAGAAGGTTTCATCTTAAGGGCACATATGACTACTTTCTTCTCGCGTAGTTCCGCTGTGAAAACGCACCTCGTCGCCACAGTTCTCGGCCGAATGTGAAGAGAGTCGTGGAGATGGGCAACGTGCGTCAATATGGTCGGACTGGTTCATGTAAGCGTCTCGATCTCGCAACTCAGCGGCAATTTGTACCAGTCCTGAGATGCAGAGCGGACGGAAATACGTGAGATATACGGGTAGCGTAGGTCTGCCAGCATCGACACCGAGTGTGAATCTCTGATTGGCAGTGGAATGATGGCTCTCTACGAGCCAATACAACGTCCAACGCAGAAAATTGACGTAAAAGATTGCAGTGGAGCTGCAAAAACGCTTATGTTGACGAATGGAACAATGTTGCATTCATCGACTAGTATCTATTCTGCCTCACCGCCAACGTTCGCCAATTACTAGTCACGAGATGACGTGGTAACCGGTTTAATCTGGTTGATATCTGTGAGTGATATATGGCTTCTCAGCCTGGTGTAAGGGTTTGGGGCGCTCTCTGTTCCGAAAGACTTTCGCCTCTCCTATGCATATTCTTTGCAGCGATACGAAGACAAATTGTCGATAAGATTATATATCGCATTTTTGACGTATTTCCGTGGTCTCCATAATTCCAAGTTTCAACCATAAAAGGCTCGCAGGAAAACAGCCAACATTAACAGACAATGCCTTATAGATGTACAGATCGGGTGAGCCCGATGCGTCTTCCGAATAGTGAATGTGTCGAACGGCACTGAACATTTTGTAACACCTTCGCACGTCACTTCGCAATGTCGATAAATTCTGGAGCCAGTTCACGATGCATGGTGAGCGTTCGCCGAAAACATTATCCTGGGACATTTCCAACCGGTGCCACGGTGTTGCTAAATGCATTGCCCTGAATTCCGTTCATACAATCTATTGACATAGGCCACATTATGCTGTTGTATCGCCTGTCGAATTCGTGTGTGTAATCCCTGAGAAATTAGGATTTTTTCCACCTGCAAGTCTACATACGATTGTTCAATTTCCTTTGGGGGTGGCTTAAATATTGCATATTGTGCACGTTATTTTAAGTGGGTAAGTACTTTTTACATATGGTTTCAGAAAAAGATTCAATTTGCTTTAATTCGATATTAAATGATCATGCGGATCATTTGCAACAGAATTAAGAATCTCCGAAACTTTTCTTGCACCAAATATTTACTGAATAAATAAAGGAGGTATTCGTGTTAAATTTCTTCATTAAACAAAACTCGCTTGGTGATTGGGCACCTAAGCAACTGAGATTCTGTTTTTTTGCATTTTAAGGAGGGCTACGCGAACGTGGCTTCAAATATTTAAAAGTAGGAAATGCTTCCTACCAGTTAAAATATAATGGTATCTCCCGAAGTATTGATATATCATGCGCATATATCCAATCTGTAACACAAGTGTGCTTTGTGCGATCTATCGAAATAAGATATCGCAGCACACATAAAGCGGTGGTATATAAATCAGAAAAATAGAATTGACAGCATTTCATAGCTCTATGCAGGATATTTGTTAAAACAATCGGTTGTAGGAAAAACCATGACAAATTTGTTAGTGATGTGTCTGTCACCGAAGACAACGGTGATTCTGATTCAGATAACTTATAGAAGTACGACCAATTCCTTCCATCTAATTCATTCACTTTATTTACACTAGCTTATTCAGCAGTGTTATCACATACGAATACGTATGCTTCTTTGACACATTTCTTCAGCATGTGAAATACAGGTTTTTAATGAAATGTGAAGCAAAAACGAGGAAATGCGGAAAGTTCGGTTGTTGAAAAATGGATATGTCCACTTCCATGGGACAGTGAATATAATCAACTGTAAAACCTCGAAAACATGAAACTTTTGTGCCGTGTAAAATATATCGTAGTTTGCTCACTAAAAGCTCAGTTTTGATACAGGTTTAAACACTTTGTAAAGCCCTCTTCGTTTCATTTATTTTTATGAAGAAATCTTTAAACGATGCATAGCTGGTAATTTAAAAAAACAAAAAACAAAATAAAACACACACACACACACACACACACACTAAACAGTTTGCTTGAATTCGTCATTCGAATTTCGACCTGAGAACTCACTGACAGATTCCTTAAATCCTAGGCGCTCACCCCGCACTCTTTTTTTGTTTGACGGTCGCCACGATAAACTAAATGTACTTAAAGTAGGCCGTCCCCAATTTAGGCACACTGACTCTAAAGAAGGAAGGTAACCACTGTCGTAAGACACACTCAACATCCACGCCTCACATATATCTGAACCCGGATACATCTCGGACGAATGATCAGAAGCCACCGCTTAGACTCTGCGCCACTGGGGCATGTCAATCTGTGCTGATGCATTTCACACAAGACGAATCATTGATTTCGCATAATTTATTTGCGTGATTATTTTACGAGAAAAGTATTAAACTCCAACGTTAACTTCTTTGAAGACCTAAGGCAACGCATAGTTCAATATTAAGAATATCTAATGGCCATTACTGGGAATAGTGAACTTCTGGCTCAATTTAATTTCCGAAAATCTTTACATAAGGAGGTATTTTTAAGTACCAACATAACAATGATTATTTGACTCACTTTCGTTTTCGGAAATTTGTTCCCAAGGAAGTATTTTCAAGTAGCAACAGAATATCGATAACAAAAAGCCTAAAGAAGGTCACTGTAAGTATTTAATTGAAACCGAAAGAGACACAATTTTGTAAAATTCACTCCTCTTTTAATCTGTAACTTTAGAAGAAAAGTTATGCCATTTCAAATTATAAATTCTATACATTTTATTACTGGGTCTGATTGACGCACAGGTATTATTGGAATTCAATGATCATTTTTTTAAATGCTTCACGTTTTCTCTTGCAAATGCCTGCAATGTTGACTTTTCACAACTATGTGGAATATGAAATCGCCATGATAAAGTGACTTGACGTGACAAATAATTCATAGTTTTTTAATTTTTTCATTGAATACAAAATGAGGTCTTGGTTATGTCTTTCTTCAGTCCTTCTTTCTGAGAGGCGATATCGCAGCTTCATTCCTGCCCCCCCCCCCTCCCCACTCGATAAAGGTAACGTTGACAAGACTAAAATTTATCATAACTTTATTTCAGAGTGTACCTTCTACAGAAACCTTACATCCTCTCTAATTGTGGTGAAAAAAAAATTCTCTTTCTGGTGGAAGAATGTAAGGTCAGAGTGTTTTCGATACGTGCGTCTTTTTGTTCGTCAATCGAACCTGCGTGTAGAAACAATATATAATTCAAAAAGTCGGTCGCAGGATACTTCTTTTCGTAACTGACAAAAGAACGAACCCCTTCCTTTCGTCAAGACGTTACTCAAGCACAATGAGTGATAGATGATCATAATTACTGACTCCTCTGAAACTTTCTTTCACATTATATATATATATATATATATATATATCATCATCATCATCATCATTGTCAACCATTATCAATCCACTGCTGGACGAAGGTCTCCCCAAGTTTCCTCCACAACGGTCTGTCTTGTGCCAGTCTCCTCCATGTCACCCCTGCATACTTTCGAATTTCATCCACCCATCTCCCATGTGGTCTTCTTCTGGGTCTTTTCCTGTCCCTTGGAATCCAATCTAAAATTTCGGCTGTCCATCGATGATCTGTCCTTCTGGCAGTATGTCCAGCCCATTGCCATTTCAGGGATTTAACTCTGATCATGATGTCTTCCACTCTTGTCATTTTTCGGATCCACGAGTTCCTCTTCTTATCTCTCCTGGTTACACCAAGCATGCACCTCTCCATGCTTCTTTGAGTTGTCTGCAGCCTTTGTATGTCTCTTTTAGTTAAGGTCCACGTCTCTGCACCATACGTAAGCACTGGAAGGATGCATTGATCAAACACTTTTCTTTTAAGACATAATGGCATATTGCTCTTGAAAATTATGCTGTTTCTTCCAAAAGCTCTCCAGGCAAGTTTTGTACGCCGATTAATTTCTTATATATATATATATATATATATATATATATATATGGGATGTAAGGTCAGGTGATGCGTAACATCACAGCCTCTCCTTGACAAATGTCAACCCCGCCTTCTCGTGGTGCATCCTGTTCCCACTAAAGGGGCTCTGACGACCGCCAATAGCGGTATAACTATACCATCGGGATTAGAGGAAATTCTATCCCACACTCACCAACCCGCTTGGCCAGCGTGGTGAGTTATGGCCAAACCCCTCCAAAATGATTCCACAACTTAAATCTTGGCCCTCAGTCTCCGGCAGCTGTAATGCACCTGGCCAAGGCAGCGGCCAGTGCGACATGAAGGCAGAGGGTGCTAAGAATCCCCGGAGGACCGGACTAGGCTGCCATCTGATGCTGACCTTGGCTACGTACAACGGACGCTCCCTATCTTCTGATTCAAGGCTTCTTGAATTGGAAGAGGAACTACAAAGGATCAAGTGGGACATCGTGGGGCTAAGTGAGGTAAGGAGAAAAGGAGAAGATCTCATCGAACTAAAAAGTGGACATCTCTTCTACTATCGTGGGACAGATACTGGCAGAACTAGTGGTGTTGGATTTATAATAAACAAGAAACTGAAGGATAAAGTTGTAGAAGTTGAACGTTCCTCTGACAGAGCTGCACGACTTGTTATCCAACTCTCGAAAAGATACCAGGCTCAGATTATTCAAACTTATGCACCCACCACAAGTCATCCTGAAGAAGAAATTGAAGAATTTTATGAGGAAATTTGTCATCTAAATAATAAAGGTAAGCAGCACTTGAAAATAATTATGGGAGATTTCAATGCAAAAATAGGGCAACGGCAACAGAATGAAACTTCAGTAGCTAAATTCGGTCACGGCAACAGAAACCAGCGTGGAAATACTCTCGTTGAGTTTGCAGAGGCAGAAGGGTTTTTCATCTTGAACTCCTTCTTCAAGAAAAAGCCACACAGGAAATGGACATGGAGACATCCAAATGGGACGACAAGTGAAATTGATTTTATTATGTGTAACAAAAAATTTGTCATAGAAGACTGCAGTGTGCTAAACAAGTTCAACACAGGTAGTGACCATAGATTGGTGAGATGTAAGATGCACCTCAACACTAAACTTGAACGTGGCAAGCTCATAAGACAAACAAAATCTATTGACATAACCAACCTTAAAAAACACCATAATACCTTCAAGTTGGAACTGAAGAACAGGTTCTCTGCTTTAGAAGGCCTAACATCGGAAGAAGTGGACATCTCTGAAGTTAACAGAAAAGTAACCAAAGCTCTTATGGAAACAGCAACAAAATTAGCTGGGTCTAAGAACAAGTTGCATGTAAATAAATTATCAGGAAAAACGAAAAAGTTGATGCAAAAAAGAAGAGAGATGAGGACAACTATAGAAGATGTGACTTCCAAAGTGGAATATATAGAGCTATGCAAGACAGTAAGAAAAAGTATCACTGAAGACGTAAGAAATTTCAACTGTGAACTAGTGAGGAAAGCAATTGAAAACAACCAAAGCCTAAAGATAGCAAAGGGACATCTCAGTAAGGGAAGAAAACAGATTATGGCACTGAGAAAAGAAGATGGTTCTGTAACAAGAAATAGAGGCAAAATTTTGACAAGAGTGAAAGATTTCTACTCCAAATTATATGAAAGGGATGATACATGCACTCCAGACATCATGAAAGATACCAGTACCAGAGTTCCTCCAGTCCTTCCAGCAGAAGTTGCACATGCAATCAAGAACATGAAGCGGGGAAAAGCTCCAGGAGAAGATGGAATTACTGTAGACATCATACAAGAAGCAAGTGGAGAAATTGAAACAGAACTCGCCCAAATTTTCACTCGATGCCTTAATGAAGGAAAGATTCCTGAGGATTGGAAAACCGCTACAATGATCCTGCTACCTACATAAGAAAGGTGACATTGAGGATCTCGGAAACTACAGACCTATCAGCCTCCTATCAGTAGTTTATAAAATCTTCACTAAAGTTCTTTCACACCGCTTGAGGGTAACACTGGACATGGCTCAACCGAGAGAACAAGCTGGATTGAGAAGTGGCTACAGCACAATAGATCATATCCACGTGCTGAGAGAACTAATTGAAAGAGCGAGGGAATATGAACTTCCATTGTGCATGGCTTTTATCGATTATGAAAAAAGCCTTTGATTCGGTGAAACCATCAGCAGTTACAATGGCTCTGAAAACCTGCGGTATTGAAGATGCATACATTAATATTATTAATAACATCTATGAAAATGCAAGTGAAAAGATTAGGCTGTTTGAAAATACAACACACGTAAAAATTGGAAAGGGAGTGAGACAAGGTGACACCATATCTCCGAAGCTCTTTAATGCCACATTGGAGGGTGTTTTTCAGTCGCTGAGCTGGGAAAACAAGGGGATAAAGATTAATGGAGATTATCTAACCCACCTTCGTTTTGCTGATGACGTAGTCATTTTTGCAACTACCCCATCAGAGCTGCAGAGTATGATCCAGGAACTTGCTGACAAGAGTAAAGAAGCGGGATTAAAAATGAACTTTCAGAAGACAAAAGTGATGTTCAATGCTTTTACAAGAAATGAAGATTTATCGATTGATGGAGAAAAACTGGAGATAACAGATACGTATATTTATCTTGGACAGCAGATATCAAGTGAGGGTCACATTGATGAAGAAATTAATCGGCGTACAAAACTTGCCTGGAGAGCTTTTGGAAGAAACAGCATAATTTTCAAGAGCAATATGCCATTATGTCTTAAAAGAAAAGTGTTTGATCAATGCATCCTTCCAGTGCTTACGTATGGTGCAGAGACGTGGACCTTAACTTAAAGAGACGTACAAACGCTGCAGACAACTCGAAGTAGCACGGAGAGGTGCATGCTTGGTGTAACCAGGAGAGATAAGAAGAGGAACTCGTGGATCCGAAAAATGACAAGAGTGGAAGACATCATGATCAGAGTTAATTCCCTGAAATGGCAATGGGCTGGACATACTGCCAGAAGGACAGACCATAGATGGACAGCCGACATTTTAGATTGGATTCCAAGGGACAGGAAAAGACCCAGAAGAAGACCACATGGGAGATGGGTGGATGAAATTCGAAAATATGCGGGAGTGACATGGAGGAGACTGGCACAAAACAGACCGTTGTGGAGGAAACTTGGGGAGACCTTCGGCCAGCAGTGGATTGATAATGGTTGACAATGATGATGATGATGATGTTATTAAACAACTGGGAACTAAGAAACATACTGAAATCATTATTTAACATAACTGGAGTAGAACTGGACCTTGGGATTTTTGAACCGTTAGCTGCTAGAAGCAAAATGCGTAGTTCTTATTTCTACCGGCAACGAAGAATCGCGAAAGTGGCAAATTCCCCGCACTTGGAATAACAGATTTTCTAAGCAGTCTTGATTATTTCGAGCTATCAAGATGCATTTGCCTTTCAATGGCTGCAAACCAGTGAAGAATCCTAGTAGTGAGCGAATGGTCATTATAAATCCCCTCTGAAATTGTAACAAATAGTTTGATTCATCTACCTTCATATTTTGGAACATGCTGGAAGCTGTCTCAATACGTTTTCCTAAATTTCTCGATGTATTACAAATCCACATGCTAGGGATTTGTCCGCATTAGGCTTCCTTTAGTTTAAGATGTCAAATGATTCATTCAGAAGCTGAAAAAAGGCAGCAGTGTTTTCCTCATTTGGCATTAAATAGCATAGGACTTGCGCCGTATGTTTGGTGAAAAGTTGATGAATATATTTCAAATACGTGGAGATAATGTAAATATACGATGTCATCGCTCTGTCCACCTTATTTTATAAACAATGAATAGCAACTGAAAAATTGTTCATCCGACACCACTAAGAACGAACCACAGATCTCTCGATAACTAGCCGAGTGCGTTTGTTTTACGCTACGGTGCCAACATTTCGCAGCGCCATCTGTGGTTTACCAGTCAACATATGATCACTCGGCTAGATATCGAGAGATCTGGGATTCGATACCAGCGGTGTCGGATGAACAATTTTTCAGTTGCTATTCGTTGTTTATAAAATAACGTGGATAGAGCGATGACAACGTATATTTACATTATCTCCACGTATTTGAAATATATGCACCATTTCTATCGCCCTATGGATTTATCAGCTGTAATTAAACAGCTTGCTATGTTGAATGCCATTAGATGGCGACACATCAGATGCTGAGCCCATCAATATGGATTTGTGTAGTCAGATGCTGACTGATAAACCACGAATGCCGCTGTGAATTGTTGGCACCGTAGCATAAAGCAAACACACTCGGCTAGCTATCGAGAGATCTGGGATTCGATCCCAGCGGTGTAGGATGAACAATTTTTCAGAGACTATTCGTTGTTTATAAAATAACGTGGACAGAGCGAAGACAAAGTATATTTATATTTGGTAAAAAGTTGTTTTTGTCAAATAGACACGTTGGCGCACACGACCCTTTACGATAAAATAAGAAAGTAACAGTTTAGGACAAATCTTAATCTCACCACAATCCAATGTCAGCATGTTGTTCCTCTAACAGCGTCTTTTGTGACTGTCTTGTTGTCAGAAAGTATGAATCCCTCATCAAGAAGGTGATTCCTTAAAGCCGTGTATACATGAGGTACATCAGCAAAAACCCAAACACGTTTCGTTCGAACTTGAGGGTTGGGGGAGCATGTACTCGTGTATGTATCTTATAATTCTTGCCGCACAGTACGTTTTTCTTTTCCAAGATCTGCCACAACAGCAACAAGATTGTATTGTACACATTCCAGCTGTGATATGACCTCTTTTAGAATTGAAGCAGTAACAACGACATCAAAATTAAATATATGTGTTGCTTCCATGTTGCAAAGATTCCCCTTATCTTAGCAACTTGAAAATTACTATGCGTACCCACAATTCTGTCTTCTTCTACGACATATAAAATTCTGCTATCTACATATCTCAACATTTAATTGTGAAAATAACTTTGCTTGCGTATGCTATCTCAAAATTACAGTAATTGTAGTCATAAAAAATATTAATATCTTTTTTAATCTGTATGCATATCTATGCTAAAATGGAATTCGAGTATACTTTAACTGTAGTTATTGCGCACGGCTAATAACACTAAAACATTTGTATCGTACATTGCCAGTATTTCATATATTACATTTTTATTTCATATTTTATATTTTTATTACTTCTTCTGCTTTTTTTTTTTTTTTGAAATAATTGTGCGAGATGTTGCGAATTTCGTTATGAATCCATTTTTGAACAAAACTGTATTCGCCATTGGCATGCAGCTGTTAAGAAGGGTGCACTGAAGGCGGAGTGTAAGTAGTGGAAGTGTGTTGTGCTTCCGGACCTGTGCGTGGGAAGCTTCCTGATGCCTCATCGCAGAATACAGCAGTCATTCCGGCAGGTTTCGGGGTTCGACAGAGGAGAAATAGTGGCTTATCGCGAACGCGGTTTATCGTACCGAGACATCGGCGCCCGTGTGGGACGACATCCAGCCACAGTGAGGCGAGTATGGATTCGCTGGGTGCAGGAGGGACGGACGGGCCGAAGTAAGCGATTGGCGCAGCCGTGGCACACCACCGAACGAGTGGACTGGCATGTTGTGCGGCGGGCATTGACGGCTCGCACCGCCACATCACGAACGTTAGGGCAGGAATTAGGGTGTGTTGCGCAACAACCTGTGTCAACACGTACTGTTCGACGTCGTCTGCCGGAACGGGGACTTGTCGCACGGCGCCCATTGCTCCGATTACCATTGACGTCACACCACCAGCAAGTGCGGCAGCAGTGCACCGTTGAACGCCGCACCTGGACTATGGAATGGCACGACATTGTCTTCTCCGACGAATCTCGCTTCTGCCTGCAACACCACGATGGTCGGAACCGCGTGTGATTGCACCCCGGCGAGAGACTGTATGACGACTCCATTATGCATCGCCATACCGGTCCATCGCCTGGCGTTATGGTTTGGGTCGCAATTGAATATGACACCCGCACCCCTCTGATACGCATCGCCAGTACAATCATCAGATACCGCTACATCTCCGACGTTTTGGAGCCTGTAGTCCTCCGTTATCTGCAGGTCCTGCCAGTGGCCACGTTTTAATAGACAACGCGCCCGCACGTGGCACACATAGTGCATCAATTCTTGACGGCCCACCAGGTGTCACTGCTACCGTGGCCCTTTCTGTTCTACCTGTAGGTCGCCCGTCGAACACGTCTGGTCGCTGATCGCATCCGAGTGGAACGGAAAGCACCACCCGCGGCTACGCTTGATGAACTGTGGCAAAGTGTGGAAGCAGCGTGGACCGACATACCCCAAGTCCACATCCAAAGCCTCTTTCGGTTGATGCCGCGGCGTGTAACGGCCGTTATTTCCAGCCATGGGGGCCACACGAACTATTGATGTCTGCATGTCCCGCAAGTCGCACGGGCCTGTAAGCTCAATCGTTTCATCTTTGTATCTGTTGTTATGTGTCAAATAAATCTGGCTTTGCTATCACGTGTCCTACTTGGTGTTGAATTTTGGGTGGCCAGCAGTGTAGATATCCTGGTTATTATTCATACGATAAATTAGAATATAAGCTTTAAATCGTGATTAATGTGACATACGTTCGAATCTGACGGAGCGTAAAGCAGATGAGAATGCGACAAATATTATAGTTTCACGCATTTTCGAAATTGTATAAATTGCTAACGAAGCACAGTTATTTTATCTTTTTACTGCTTCTAAATACTTTCTGAAATGAAAGATCTGATTTGGGGTGTTCATGAATACGCAATCCAAAAGTGACATGCAGGGACACAAAGTTTTTGAAAGGAATTTCGCGCAGAAATAAAGTATTCATCGGATGGATTAGTAATACAGATACCACGTCCTTGAGACAATCTACTTAAAACTATAAATTTTGGTGATGATCTCCTGTAATTCTGTAATTACCGAATGGGAGGGGGAGAGCTTCATTGTGTTCTTCCTACTGCTCGTAGAAATTCAGAATTTTTCTGCCGGCGGTTGAAGAAGTTCATCATAATTTTTTTTTTTATTATACACTGATGAAAAAATCCCAACACCAAGAAGGAGTTGTGTTAGATAAACGACAGTTGGTAGGCGGTGAGAGTACATCTGTAAGATGACGTCTATGCAAATATCGCGCTCCGCGCATACGAGTGTCGCTACTGGCGCCCCTCGGAACATGCAAAGCAGGTTTGCTGTTAATACGCACTGTAACGTTCGTGAGCGTTAGTTATCGTTGGGATTCGACGTAGTGTTTTGACGTTAGTCGAGAATGCCTTCAAGAAGACGAAGAAGCCATTATCAACAGCTCACGGAGTTTGAACGAGGTCGTGTAATAATGCAACGAGAAGGGTGGATTTTCTTTCCACAATATTGCAGAACGACTTGGCAGGAATGTAGACACTGTGCATGATTGTTGGCAGCGGTGGTCAAGGGAAGGTACTGCCTCAAGAAGACCGGGTTCCGGCCGACCACGTGGCACTACTGATAGGGAAGACAGCCTTGTACGGCGTATGGCCGTGGCGCATCGTACTGGGTCTGCGGCAGCAATTCGAGCTGCAGTTGCCACCACTGTGACACAACGAACTGTTACAAATCGGTTACTTGAAAGACAGCTCCTAGCCAAACGCCATGTAGCGCGCATTCCACTTAATCCAAACCACTGCTGTTTGCGACGTCAGTGGTGTCAAGCTAGAGCTCATTGGAGGACGGAGTGGAGATCTGTTGTGTTTTCTGATGAAAGCCGGTTCTGCCTGGGTGCCAGTGATGGCCGTTTGTTGGTTAGAAGGAGTCCAGGTGAGCGCCTGCAACCAACCTGTCTGCGGTCGAGACACACTGGACCTACACCTGGAGTTATGGTCTGGGGAGCAATTTCCTGTGGCAGCAGGAGCACTCTAGTGGTTATCCCACGCTCCCTGACGGCACAGTTGTACGTTGGTCTGGTGATTCAACCTGTTGTGCTGCCATTCATGAATAGCATTCCAGGGGGTGTTATCCAACAGGATAACGCTCGCTCGCATACCACTGTTGTAACCCAACGTGCTCTACAGGGTTTCGACATGTTGCTGTGGCCTGCTAGATCACCAGATCTTTCTCCAATCGAGCACGTATGGGACATCATTGGACGACAACTCCAGCGTCACCCCAACCAGCATTAACCGTCTCTGTATTGACCGACCAAGTGCAACAGGCATGGAACTCCATCCCACAAACTGACATCCAGCACCTGTACGACACAATGCATGAACGTTTACGTGCTTGCATTCAACATTCTGGCGGTTACAACGGTTATTAATGTACCAGCATTTCACATTTAAAATGGTTCTTCTCGCGCTTACATTAAGCTGTGATCTTGAAACCTTAATTGATTAAATATGTTACCGATGCAAATGTATTGCCGCCATTTCATTCCTCTACAACTATTTTTTCGTGGTGTTGGGATTTTTTTCCGTCAGTGTATTTTAGAAGACAATACAATGATATTAGATTGTGTCCCAATTTCCGCTAGATTCAGAGATAAAGACTGCGTTTCTTTCGGAATAACCACCACCATGACCAACTCTGAATATTTTCCGAAATCTCCGGTATCTAGAATAGTACCACTGGGTCCAGGGAAGGGCGAAAACATGGCCTATTTGGGAAGCATATCGCCCGTGCCTAAACCGGTACTCGAAACCAGACAGTCTCTGACAACTCTTTGAAAGACCGACCTCAAACCAGTCTGCAACTGGAGCTAAAAAGAAGAGATTCCCAGGTTTCATCACTTCTTCAAATCTCCCATTAACTTAACCCTTTGCCGGACATACCATATAACTTTAAATCTCTAATACATGCGATGTTAAGTAAAACACTCAGGGTTAACGGAAGCTAATATGTAACAAGACGTATCTCAACATACAGCGAAGAGCCAAATTGTTATGTCCATGTGCCTAGAATGATATTGGGAACACACTTGCTCCAAAATATCTACTCCCCGGCGAGGTAATGATGTTCAAGGATCTCTAAAGAGGTCTTTGGTATCTGGTAACAAAGACTTCACCAACAAATCCTTTACTTCTTGTTAGATACTTGGTTGAGGCTCCACAGATCGGATTTGCTGTTCCATTACAACCCATAAATGCTTGATTGAATTGATGTCTGTGAAACTTGGAGTTCAGCGCAATACCTGGAATTATTTCTCATGTTCGGCGCATCATTCACCAACAATTCGGACAGGGTGGCACGGAGCACTATGGTGATGAAAGAAAAAACTACTTCAGAGGATTATCGTTGCTACGAAAGTGCGTATCGGTCTGTAATGATGCTCAGGTAGGTGTTAGACATCATAGGTTCCCGTAAATTAATGGCTGGACCTGAGGTTTCACAGATGAACGTTGCCTAATCACAACTAATTCCATTTGTCGGGAACATTTTGTATATGCAGTGTAGAACCCTTATTTTCCAGACCCCGTCAATCCAGATCACTGGGTTATCCTGAACCGATGATCAAGATTAAAGTGAGTAATGTGATCTTGCCTATATTTCACTACTAAAATACCGAATTCATCAAATCTAGAATATGATTTATTTTATCTTTGTTCTCATTGTGAAAAGCTATCACAAAATTTATCGATAATTTGTTACAGATTTTCGGAGTGAAAAATTGTCATGTAACTTTTATGAGTAATACCGAACATGGTTTTGGTGAACCACTAACCTTCTACAGAAGACAGTGCAAAATAAGGCAAGCTGAAAAAATAAATGACTTGCAAGTGAAAGTGTAAACGACATCCTTCTGAACGTAAATAAAGTAGGTTACAGAATACAATAGAGAGATTATTATACACTGCTGGAAAATTGCTAAGGACGGATCATAAACGGCTATATAGCGCACAAAAAAAGTAAGTGTGGTTGGATGCCAAGTGAAATGAAATAATGTCAGAATGCCAGGACATTACAAGAAAGACAATTTATTCTGCTCTGAAATCCAGAAGGCTTTAGAACGTGTTCAAGGGACAAACAGGCCATTTTGTGCAGAATACGTAAACGTGAAAAAAATGCAATTACCGTCCGCAGGCGTTCCGGCGTAAGATGTCAATACGGGATATGGCCACCATGGAGGGCGATGCAAGATTCCACACGTCGTGTCATGCTTTGCACAACATTATCAAGCAGCTGTTGGGGTAATTTATCCCATTCCTCTGTCAGTGCACGGATGAGGGTGTCCTTGTGTATTGGAGGGCATTGGCGACCAGCAAGACTCCTCCCCAAAGCATACCGCACATTTTCAATGGGATTCAGATCTGAAGAACGTGCTGGCCATACGAGGCGTTGAATATCCTCGCTCTCAAGACACTCCTGGACAGCGACTGTTCGATGACATGTTGCGTTGTCGTCCATGAAAATGAATCTATCCCCGACAGCACCACGGAACATAAAGGTTCTACCTGGGCAGAAGTGATGTTTATGTAGCTAGTAGAACGTAATACAACACCGTAAAATTTCAAAAAAAAAAATAAAAAAAAGATGTCCCTGAAGAAAATTTTCCAAAGCATTACAGTTTCTCCACCAACTTGTTTTTATCACATGCTACATCCTGGTGTCGACATTTCTCCAGATAAATGTATCACATGAACCGGGCGATCCACATGGTAAAACGGGAAACGAATCTCTTTGAACTAGACGGCCTCCTTCCAATCATTCGACTGCAGTTTCGATGCTCATACGCCCATTAGAAGAGATTTCGACGGTGTATCAAGTTCTGTATATGGACTCGGAGTGGGCTCAAACTTTACAACCTTTTTTTCAGCAGAGTTCAATTTATTTTGTTGTGTGATATTACTCCCCTGACCGCCGTTCAGATTTCGGATGAGTGGCGCCACAGTTTCCCATATGTTCTGTCTTACTATATGAGATAGCCTTCGCTCACCTCTAATATCGATGGGCATTAGTCGGCCCAGAACTTGTCGGTGGTTCGTTCATCGTTTTTCACTCTTCGTATAACTGTTTGAAGGTACTTACCACGTTTGACAGTGAGCACCAGACAAGACTTTTCTTCTCTGAAATGCTCTGACACAGTCATCTGGCTATTATCATTTTGCCTTTCTCAAATTCTCTTAATCCGGACGTCACCTAAACAAAAGAACTTTAAACCTAAGTTAAACTTGAGGGTAAAGGAAAGAAACAAGGTCATGATAGGGTGTAGTGAGCTGAGTTTCAAAAAGCACATTCCTTCGTGATGACTCATCATCGCCTTCGGCCGTTTGTGACAACTTCAGCTAAGGACACTGTACGATTGCTGATTGAAAGTCAGAAAAACTGTATTGTACACCTTATACGACGATACAACTCTATAATCTGCGTAGCACCCATAGAATTATTACCAAAGGCGCTATTCAACTTTTCAATTGTATATCATTGCGTATCACCAACTTTTTTATAGAAATTGAGCAAATCCTTTGTTCAAATGGAGCGGCCATTCTGGCTTGAAAAAAGATTTCGATGAACACAGGGTAAAGGTACGAATATCACGGCTGCCTGGCACCGACTAAAGGCTACGTGGTCTAGGAAAACACACATGCGCAGTAGTGTCCAAGATCGCATGTTTCGTTACTCTCGTCTCCTGGCTGCTACTGCTTGGCGTCGAGAAAAAAATAAGGTCGGATAATTTTAATTCAAATTTCATATTGCTTCACTTCTCAAAAAAAGAAAAAAAAGGTGAAAGGTCGGATACAGTTACAGTATGGTTAGTGTGAGCGAACCGTTATATCCCAAATTCTGAAGTTCGGTGTTGATGTTCGAATGGGATGTCTTCAGTTCCTCTACCAGTGTCAGTACGGTTGCAGCAGGCTTGGTCGACAGCACGTGTTACTCTGTATCATCTTCAACCTTACTAGGTTTACCCGTTCTAGGGGCACCAGACAGATTCCGTACTCTAGTCTCAAATTTCCAGTACCAGTCATAGCAAGTACTCTGTTGGATAATATCGTAATCAAACGCGTTCCTCAATTTTTCAAGGGCTTCCGTAACTTTCATTTAAATATTCATGGAACAATATTGCACGCACACCTTCCTTCTATAGCTATATCGTATCTTCACGACGTTTAATTAATTTTCACCAGAACAGCGTACGTTTCGTCCTAATAATTTATTCTTCCGATCACAGCACTCTGTGATTTTTACGTCACCGCAAGACACCAGATCCAGAATCTTGCATTACAAACGCTTTTTTTCTGTAAACTATCTTCACAATCTGGTTAAAATATTACCTAGACTTACAATATTATAGAGGTCACTTCTCTTGTTCGAGTTTATAATTCATGTTAGCTCCGTTAAAATAAAGCAGAATAAAGTAGACCGCACTTGTTAAGAAATTTAGTTTAATTAGGACTAAAAATATCTAAGTAATTTTAAGATTTCTTCCTAAAACGTAATTGCTGATACTATGGATATACAGACGCTATAAACTTACGTTGTTTAAATATATCCAGAAATCTTCGTTTACTCTTGGCGATCAATGCATTCATTTTTGCAACAGTCTGCACCTTAAACAAAAGTTCTCTATCCGATGAATAGTACTTGAAATTGGTTTTGAGGGAGTATGCGTTTAGTTGAATGTATGTGATATATAAAATGTCACCCAAAACTCTAACGTTACAACACAAGCGTACGTTTCAGTTATCTCCGTTCGTGCGAAGCACGTTTAAGCGACTCCTGTTCCTTCGGAGGGAAATATTGGGCCGCAACAGGACTTCTTAGTGCATCCTGAGAAGCTCAATAGGAATAAAGTCGGCAGACCTGGTAGACTAATCCATAATGTTCTTCTGAAGATTCTACCAGCCTCGCTTGGTGTTGATGAGCGGTTTAATCTAGTCGGAAAAATACATCTCCTATAGCATCGACATAAGCGCGAAAAGAGGTGATCACCTTAACAACCCTATGACATAAGGCATTGATGGCTTCTCTTGAAAGACTACAGAAGTGTGCGTGAGTCCACCTAAGGAAATGCCACCGAAACCAGAACGCTAACAAGATCATACGTTTCCCTTTCACAGATCATTAAGGGATGAGGCGTGTCTATCGTTTTCTTTAGTTCATAGCGAGCCTGCAATCGCTCCGCAAAGCACATCTGAACACATATCTGAAAAGTAATGATTTACATTTGTTATCAGCATCACTGACATAAAGCTTTGTGCAATTTATACCTTGCCTTCTGTCATTGAGGGAAAAGACACGCAGAATGCTGTTCGTCTAGCAGAAGGATCTTCGGTGAGTCTGCGCACAGGAAAGCAGACGCCAGAAGTTCTCTAGCCGCAGCAACGTCAGATTGCTATTAAGTTGGGGAAGCCATTGAGTTACTCCGCCTAGTTAATCAGGGATTTCGGTCATCCACCAATTTTGAAGCCTTAGGTGGTCTTTTCCTGTACTTTCTGGAAAGAAATTGTGTACTTTGATATTGGTTCCACAGTCTATACACTAGAGAAGTATTCTCCTGCAGCTATCTCAAAATGTCCACCATCAATTGGCAGTCTTTTTCTAGCCTTTCGATCTATTTCCACCTTAGCTCATCTGTTAAAAAATGTTTCATAGCAATTGCAACACATGTGCTGTCTCCAAATTCTTTCTTTACACACTCTAAGCGATTTGATACAGACTTCCGTAAGATTACTTTATATTCTGCGTGTGATTTGCACAAACAGATTTTATCTCCACGCATCTTGAAACAGTAAACCGACTCCGTTCTGCATTTCATTTCAGAATTTTATAACCAGCGTTCAATTCGGCACTTCAATTGGAAGCGGAATATTTTTTCCCTTTTTATGTCGCATGGTCTATTAAAAAAACGTTAAACTTGAAGATATTATTAACTGTATGCATTTCTTCTGAAATAGAGTGCCGCTCACATGCAAGATTTCTTCTTATTCATAAATTTACACTGTTTTTGATGAAAGAGATTTTTTCATGCAGGCAGATAGCATTTTCAACGACGTACGTGTCTCTTTAAACTATAATCGTAAGACACTATACCTAATTCTGTGTTCTACTGGACAGACAATCTGTTCAGTGGACCATGCGTATCAGTGGCGGAATCTCTTCGGTTTTCTGTAAGACTAATTATTATCTATCCTCCAATCGCCACCACAAACCAATCACAACCCGAACTTGCATTTACAGATTTTTCACCGTGTGACGAATAAATCCACGTTTGTGTTTCTCAAATGATTTTCCCCAAATTAAACATGTTCAGTAGATAGTAACAAATATGAACCTTTACGGTGCTTATGCTTTATCTCAACTAACTGCACATGTGATCTCTCCGTCCACACGTTTGTCAACACATATTTTCCCCTTTTCGCTTACGGCATGAAAACGTGAGGTAAATTCAAACGTTTCATTTTACATCCTGCGCTCACATAATTTATGAATGGACTTAAATACAAATTCATGTACCAATTTCGTCCGAAATCCCATATCTCCGAAAGCTCAAGTAGCTTCACATGTGTATTTACGTACAATGCAAGAGGGATGATGTTATACTGACACATAAATGTAGGAGATATCATTCCTTGAAGCGTTGATGATATCTTGAATAAAGATATAAGATATATCTTACACCTTCATTTAAATTTACATCCTGCATAGTGAAAGTACTTTAAAATTGCATTAAAATAATTTATTTGTCTTGTTGAACTTGCGACAAATTAGAAAATTCAATTTTGGCCAAACGATAATGTAGGAAAAGGTGCACGTTTTCTGTTCACACAATATAATGAAACAAAAAAATCTGACGAGCGTGTATATAAAAAAAAAGCATGAAGAATATCTTCCATATTTTGAAATTTGAGTAAAGTCTGTCCCCATAATTTCTGCATCACCTATTGCGAGCGTAAAATAACAAACATAGCCTTCAAAGTCAATATTGTTTGACTTCGCAATGCAAGGAACAGAATAAATGGTAATGTTTTGTTTTTATTGTAGGAGCGCCTCTCTTTCAATTACAAAAGCATTGGAAACCCTCTGTTTCAAATACTGTTATTTTTTACATAAAATTGATTTCCCAAATTAAACACTGCAGAGTAACAATTTAATTTCTTTTAAACAGACCAGCATAGTGACACATATAACTATAAATTAACATTTTGAAATAAACAAATCCAATAACCATTAGAATACACCATGTTTTTTATTCGAAATCCAACTGTATTACAACCTACGTAAATAAAAAATAGCCTCCACTGAGAAAAATGACCATCTAACACTAATGGCACTTAATGCACCTTAAGGGTGACGATACTCTTCTTTTTCCCAATCGCCTACGCTGACTAGAAACTGGAATGCAGAAACTTCTGTTTCATATGGAATTATTTCTATGCTTCACTTTCAATTCCCTTGTTTTTGTCTTTTAACAAAGGTATGGAATTCAGGCTTTCTTCTTGAAAATGTTAGAACAAACGAAACAGCTTTCATTAAAGCATCGCTATAAGAATGAATATGTCCTTCCACTACAAAATAATCTGAGGGGAAGACAATGTCTCTCATTTAACTCCGTCGTAGAGCAGCGACGCAGTTCAACTGCAGATGGAACAAATTATCTTGCCAAGGTGAATATTGCTAGCGGTGCATGAGATGTAAGATTAAATCCCGCATGTAGACATATGTTTGGTAATGACCGTGATATAATCTTTCACTCAAAAATAGATAATGTTCGTCGACTGTGTATGTCCATGTTTGGCGTCAATCGGAAATCTCAGGAAACAGTATACCACCTGTGTTGTTAAATCATGAATACCATATTTTACTTTACATTACCTGTGAATTTCTTTTACAATGAAGGTAGTTTTCGTTTTGCTTGAGTAGAAGTTACAGTTGCAGCAAAAATATTAGGTGATTTGTGCAAAATCACGAGGTTCGAAAGATAATGTCGAAACAATGTCAAACATGACTCAGTGTTCAATAAATGTATTTTAGAAAAAAATATCAATTTAAATTATAAAAGAGGAAAGAAAATAATATTTGCAGTATTGAGAAGTGTAACATTATATATTATTCCACTTCAGAAAAGGAATGTTACCACGCCCAGGATTTCCCTGCATCTGATATACTACTATACCATTCTTAATCTGAATTGTTATTCTTTACGAATTTCTTCGAAATCAGTAATCAGTTAAAACAATAATAAACGAAACGACGGTTTGTTCACCAAATATCAGTATTTGGCCTGTAATAAAAAGCTTTAGTTGAGTTCCATGCCTACAATTCTGTATTAAGTCAATAACTCGTACCTATTTTTAGAACAAAAGCATTCAAAAAGGAAATACGGACGTCTTCAGGCTGAGGTGATAAACATTTTGTCGTCTTCGGGCTGGGTTGATAAGAGAGATGTTGCTGTAGGGTGAAGGAGGGTGGAAGAGGCAGGACCTGATGGGAGGGACAGGGCAATCGCTGGTCCTGGCAAACAGAACGAGAAGAGGGAGGGGAGCGGCTACGTTACTCCGACAGTATTGCGGAACAACTGAGGGTACCGGATGCATATTGATTCACAAAATCGAACAGGTTGAAAAGAAGTTTTGGCAAATACAATAAATTTAAAGAAGCAGACGAAGATGACTAATTATTTCATTTCCTAAAGCATCGAATCTGGTAAGACTTCCTTTTCTGCCATATTGCTGTGTATCCAGTTTTTAATTTGATCATGTAATTCTATTCACAATTTATAATACGGAAGTTTATATTTTTTTATGTTCACCTATTGTATACACAAGAACACCACTGAGAGTGGTAGAGCTGTAAAACCCGTGTATTGAGTTATTGTGTATATCGAACTATCGAATTTTCCACTTCGAATTCGATATAAACGGGTTCAACTGTATTTGCCTATCAATTGGATCATAGTACAAAACCACACAGTTGCCTTTGTAATTTACTCACAGTGTGTTTTAATTGCTCTCTTCATATCTTTTGGTTTGCTGAGTGGATATCATACTTAATGAAATTTCATATATTTTTTTGAGTAATTCCGCATTAGTCTCCCTTCCTAATTCGCCGGTAACGTCAAATAGTACATAATGAAATTTCAGATTTTTTACATATTTTCGCAATTATCTCCCTTCAAATTCACGGGCAATGTCATTTTTTTCTTTCAGCTTTGCTTTCGCTATGCTCGGAGCTGAAACAGCTTGTACGGAAGTGATACTAGAATGCTTTCTTTGTGCAATGCTTGAAACCAAAATGAGAATTGAATAGAGAAGACCAATCTGAAAAATTAGCGTCTCCAAATTCCTTGCTTTTCTTCCAGTTTTCAAGGTTATTTAAGACATCTGACAAATGAGGTACTTAATTTATCCTTCTTGGTACCTTTTCCGACTCTCAGTTAGGTGTTATCCAGAACATATACGTCACATTTCACACCAAAGCCTCATTCCTCAAGTCGTTTTTTACATGCCTATTATCAGCAAAGCAATTCAAATTCAAAGTCATTTTTAGAACATTTTTTTTTGTAAAATCCCGCTCTGATGTAATGGGTTCACTGAAATCTGAAAATAACTTTTTCTAAAATTTTGCTCGTTAGGGGCATGGATTTCCCGTTGTTAAGTGTGTGAACGCCTTATATTTAGCACTGTTGCAAACATGTCTTTCAAAGAGCATTTATAATAGTTAACTACTCATAAAACCAATTCAGCTGCTCTTCTTTCTATAATCACAGATGTTTCTGAAAACATAATCACTTCAGAGGTACAAGGTAACACAAAAATGAAGAAATAATCGCCTCAAGTATGTGGAAAAGAGAAAGCTACTTATTCAAAGGAGATAATGTTAGAATTCTTATTAGCTGTCAGTTTCTGTTTCTTAAATTTTTTTATATATGTAATGTAATGAGAAACAGTTTAGTGAGACCCTACTGCTTTTCTTTTCTGGTAGAGAGAGCTTCGCTCAATACGCATATCGAAAATTTTTGCAAAACCGGTATTTGTATATATGTAGTGATTTGGAAAGAAGAACAATGTTATTTTTCATCAATATAAGAGCGAATTATGCAAATGAAAAATGATACATTTACTGTGACTGGAGAAATAGACCCAAAACAAAGAGAATACTATGGCGCATGATTTGTATTTGTCATTTCTGATTGTGATCGCTTCTTTTCCTGTAGTTCAGTACTTTAGAACATACAGTGCCTGCGTTAGCTTTTCTAATGAAATAATAGGAGATCATGAAAAACCGATGGCACCTTTAAACCTTCTGCTCTAGTACTAGTTTGCAGAAACATTGATGTTTTTTCAACGCAAATCTCGAAAAAATGGTTAGTTGACCAGAAACAACAAGATATCACTCATCAGTAAAAACAGGAAATAGGCATTATTTCTTTGAAATTAAAAGGTACCCTTTTTCGCATTCGGATCTTTCCTTGTGAGTTAACATGCTGTCTCCCCACATTTACATTTACACACTCAGTAGACAACGAAATAGGGTTTAAAGTATTGGTAATTTACATGGAGGTATCCCGAAATACGCATGAGTCACTATTTTATAGAGGTGGTACACGAATTCTGCTATTTTCTTTCGACTACAGTCTTTTTCTGCCCTTGGTTTCAAATTTCTTTACTATGCTGGCGATGTAAAATTTGTCCGCTGCTTTTCTTCCCCAAAACTTTTCCAGGAATTCACACGGTGTTACCCTTATACATTTTGCTATGCAATAACATTTCACGATAAACACCAGCTCCGCAACGGTATACACAGCCATCTTGAACGACGTTCAACGACACGGTAAAACACGTAGATTGCCTTCGGAAGGAATTGGCGTGCCCGGCAGTATGGTGGGGTGACGTCACAGTGAGTCATCTCTTTATAAGGGGAATCACTCCCGCGCATTTCTCAAAGAGCAGCGTCACTTGTAAACCAAACGTCGTGATCGATGTACAGTGGGAAAAAAATAATAGTTGGTTCCATGGAGTGACTACCTGGTGAATCACCCTGTACGACACAAGGAATTAAAGTCAGGGTGTATCACATCTATTTGTTATGTACGTCTTTTCCAGCATGCACCAAAACACGGGTTGCGTATAACGTATCTTTTGTATTTATAAATATAAATACTATGGAAGTATTGTATCTGTGCGCACGTATTGTATTGTTTTTCACACTTAAATAACAGCAAAAAATGAAAAATGCAATAAAAAAACGTGTTTAATACGTAATTTTCAATATGTGAGACAAGGGGGCTCATGACTATGCTCATAAGTGAAACATCAAATATCAGACACCTTCTAATAGCTGACAAATGTTGAGGCTACTGAATATCAACTACTGAGATGTTTCACTATAGATAGTACTTTGCTAACTTATGTCATCAAACACTCCTCCCATTGAGATTTTTTTCACAGACTAAAGTTGTGAAGCACCTACCTTTTTATTTGATCAAATTAAGCTCTCTTAAAAATTACATTATTTTCAGCTTTTAATAAAGAAAAATAAATATATTTAGATTATTTTCTTACCTCGTGATAATATTGCTATTTCCTTAACTCGTGAATATTATTTTTTGTTCGAAGTATTTTTATGTGCAGTAAACAATAATAATGCCCTATACCGCATCTACACAAAGCAAAAATCATTAGAGCTGCATTCGCTTATTGGGAAAGGTGTACGTTCCGTGTAATAGATATTGTTATATTTGTGTTCTCCTCGGGGAGGTCATGGGTCAGAATTCTTAACCTCCAGATTCGCTAAACATGAATTCCGGTTGCTTCCTGCCGAGTACTGTGTTGGTTTTATTCAAATTAATCGGGAACTTGAAACTTTGTCGCTCTGGATGGTGTAATAGATAACATATTCGGGCGATATCCGGGAGACTCGGAATTGATTCGCTCTCCAGGACGACGAAATTTTAATGTTTTCGTATATTTACTATCCATGTCATGTTTACACCAAAAAACGAATTGATATTTTCAGGATACTGTGCGATCACTAAAAACGTTGCGTGACATGCTGGCTTACTTCCTTGTATAAATAACGGGAGTTCATCTTTGTGAAAGTAAACAGGTGCTCGTCCAAGTCAAGAAGCTCGAATAACACACTCAGTAGATAAACTATTAGAGACAATGGTGATGAGCAGTTAACATGATCATCCACGCGCAGATGGAGACAGACCCAAACGGAACGTAGGGAATAAAGAGGTGGGCAGAGAAACTTCTCACAAGCTTATCGCAATCGAAGAACATGGGTAAACGTGTTGATATGAGCGATTTTGATCATGGGCGCATTGTTGGCGCAAGGCAGGTGTGTTAAGTAGTAAGAACCTGAGTTTTCCCTAGGAAAATATTATGAAGGATATGCCACTAGTATACCATCGATAGACGTACCAGCGCTCAGAAAGCAAACGGTGGCCGTTCACGTGCCATTCAGGACTTTCTTCGAGTTAGAATATACGGGGTAGTACAGACCGAGCACTTGGCAAATGCAGCGCAAATCACATCGAGGTTAAATTTTGGACGCTCAAACAGCGAAAGCGAGCAAACGGTAAGGCGCACTTCGCATACCATGGGCTTCGAGAGCAGAAGTCTTACTCGTGTGCTAAAGTTGATTGCTCGTCATCGGACATTACGCGGTGCCACTCTGAGGGGTCCAGTTTTGATGCTAAGAATATCAAAACGGGACCCCTGCTGTGTGGCACGGCGTAATGTGGTCAGATCAAGTTCCGTTTTCAGCGGTACCGAGGTGACGGAAATTTGCGAATATGGCATCTACAGAACGAGGTCATGGCCTTGAATTGCCATATTGACTTTGTACATGGGGATGGTGGCTCTGTGGTGTTTTTAGTAGCCTTCTGATGAGACACTTTAGGTCTTTTTGCGTGTCTAAATGGGTTCGTAACCACTGCGCGCTAGCACCACGTGTTGACGGAAAACCTACACGCGTTGCTGGTCTTTGCGCATCTTGCGGCAGATGCTCTGTTTCAGAAGGATAATGCGCTTCCCTACGGGGACGCAACCACCCAGCCGTGGCTCATGAAACACTCAAACGTATTTCGAAACATTCAGATGCCCACCAGACCTAAAATGTAAAGCCTGTGAAATATCTCTGACATGCCGTAGTACGGTTCATCAGATTCGTGGATCCTGGACCGCCGTCTCAGGCGGTGTTGTGGACAGTGCTGCATTAGGCATGGCTGGGTCTACCTCCAGAAAACCTGCAACAGCTGTTGTAGTTAATGCCTCCGTGTGGGCAGGATGTTTTTCACGATAGAGGAGGACCAACACGCTATTCGGCAGGTATTTCTAATGTTTTGTGTATTGACTATATCTTTTTTGGAGATTATCCATTAATTTTGAGCATCAGTATTCATTTCGAGCAGAACGAATATGAGTAACTATCAGGTAACAATTTGAAATCATGGAAAACTACGTCATATTTGGATCTACTACACAGATTAAAATCATGGAAAACTACGTCATATTTGGATCTACTACACAAATTAAAATCATGAAAACAACGCCGTTCAAATGCGGAGTTGAATGATAAATGGATTGCAACCGACGATGCCTTAGTCCATATGTAGAGAGTACTACCTTTCAAGCATGACGACTTAGAATATGCGTTTTTTCGGTCTGTGGTAAACTGCAATTTAAAACATGAACACTTCCTCGACAAATGTCAAGATATATATTTGACACGACGCTTTGTAGCTTTCAATATGTTCCAAACAAAAAAAAGGCTAGTTCACGTTGCAATGTATAAGACGTTTATTATTAATATTTTTCAAGAAATGCTTTGCATTTGTTTCTTTTCCTAATAGATATGACGCAAATGGATCTACTAAAAACATATATCTTCAAAATATGTTTGTTGTTCAAACTTTTTACTTTCATTTTAATATCTAAAACATTATTTATATAAATATACTTCAAAGTAAAGGTCTGTTGGTTCCTTTTTTATACTCTATATTTCTGGAAAAAGCCTTTTGCTGGGCTTGCATGGTTAAATAACTTCATGGGATAATTTGATTTGTAATTATTCCTCTCTGAAATGCAGGCGTAGTCAGAATCTTTTTCTGTGGTTTACTTCTTAGATCCCTACATAAATATTTCCCTTTGTTCTGTTAAATGCATAAATTACATTTCTGACTCTTTCATACCTGTGATTTTTTCATTAGCTTGCACGCCCTCAGAAATTGCGATTTATTACATTTTTATAGTACAATCAAAATTTTGTTTTGGAACAGAATTTGATAAACGAAGACTCTCTGCATGCCATTATAAAGCATATTTTAATGGAAATTATTTGTTCAGAATATATTTATGTGACAGTACCGTTGCAAAATGTTTTCGAAAAACGTCGTCGTTTCAGAAATAATTTTTATTTGTTGTTGTCAAAAACTTTGATGGGCTTTGGCTTAGTTTCTCCGAAACGAATGACATGCAAATATTAAAATCTCTAATAATATATTTATAAATGTTGACGATCAAAGGAATGTTTTAGTCGTTTCCACGCGCTTGATAAAAATAATGGGAATGGCAAGCCGTTGATAAGTTTCCTAAACTGGTCAGTGTAAAATGATTCTGAAAATTGTCAGTTTTTCTTATATTATAACGATCACAGCGATTGCAGTGAAGAATTTGTGCAAACGTTTCACAATTTTATAACGTTCTGACTGGTTTTAACGTCTTGAACACCTCCCGGATCCCCCTTTCTTAAACCCTTTGAATCTGCCTCATTCGCTATGACCTTGATACTCAAATGCAGTTTTACTTCATCTTGGCGACTCATGTGTCTACACGGTGACGTGATTTGTAAGTGTGAAATGGGTCCACTGTTGCCCGGTGGGATTTACAGCTGGAACCCACCTTCCGCCTTTCTCCCAAAGGAGTAAAGATTTTCAGTACTGGGCATTAGGCAAGAGTACCGTATATCTCTTGGTTTAATCCACGGGCCGTGAAATTCATCACCACATAACTCATATCAGCGGTGTTGACCCCAAAACATTATCGCTTACGGAAAAGTCTTGATTTTTGAGAAAAGATAGCAGTTCAATAAAATTAAAAAATAAATAAAAATAAAAACGACCTTTTTTTTTTTAAAGGAACTGATTTTAATCGACTTATGCACGATCATTTACATTTTGAAAAAAGAAACTTTGAGAGGTATGCGAAATACATCGACTGTTTTTAACACGGCATGATTCTCCTCATATTATAACCAGTAAGGGAATGGGCATTATTTCCATTATTTCGATAACACTTGCACATTTTGATATATTTTACGAAGTTTTTAAAAAAGTATAATTCTTAGAGGGTTCTTTTCTTTGCTTATATCTGAAGTTTTTGAAATACACTTGTTTAAATTTCAGAAAGCAAATATCGATGTTTTATACAAAGAAAAGAAATCAGAAATTTCAATTTGTGTTTCTGTTTATGAATTAAAATATATTACAAACACATTTTGAATTTTATTTCACATCCACAAACTCAGTGCTGAAGATACCACTGTGCCGCCCCGGTGGCGCAGTGGTCTAAGCGATGGCCTCTGATCATTGGTCCGAAAGGGGTCCGGGTTTGAATCCCGGTGAGGCATGGATGTTGTGTTTGTCTTACGGCACTGGCTCTCTCCCTTCCCTGGAACCAGTGACCCTAAATTAGGGACGGGCGACTGCTTATAGCCCATTGAGTTGCTCACGGTGGTCGTTAAACCCCCAATCAAAAAAAAACCACTGTTCTTCTCTGAGTAGGCTGGATGTCCAATACGTTTTTTTAATTATGTTGTACAGGTTGTTTTTCTCATACAATTTCTTATTTCATGCCCTCTACTGAGTCTTTCAAATAAGTATTCCCATTCATGTAGAGAAGCCAATTAGTTAGTAATTCTCTGTCTGTAATTATTTTGATAATACAATTTTACATTTTGACCAGCGTTCTCATTTACGCAAAATGTGATCTAACACCAGATGCTAATATTCTACCGTTTTTGAATCACTCCTGTCGATTACAGAGAGACAGATTTTCAGACTTTTTCGCAACTCTGAAACCAGACTACCAGAACGTGAGACCACTAGGTATTACTTCACGCATGAGACTTGCAACGTAACTGAACGCTTTCCTTCTAAAGTAAGTTTTTAAGCATTAACATTCATTTCTAGGTTTATATACTCTAATTTTCTTGCATCATATTTTAATCATTAGAAAACACTGTGTGTCTTTGCGTAAGTCATTAATATTATTTTACATACAGACTTCGCTTATCATTGAATGATATTCCCAATGCCAAGCCAGTACAAACAGTAGAAGCGCGTCAACTGCTTGTGAAATTTCATTTTTGAATCCGCATGTTGATCAGTTCGTCGTCCAGATTTTCCAAAAAGAGACTCCATGTAAATATCTATTCTGGAATTCTAACAATAAGACGTGTCTGATGTGCAAGTTTTACTGTTCAATACCTAACATTAACACGTCTGAAAACGTGAAGATTACATCGCTACAGTGACTTATGCAGCGTGAGTTATCACTGAGAACAACACAATGCCGCTGTAGAGTATTCCACGTTGATCGGACTGGACACTACTGCAACGGGCGCCAGCGATTCTCGCTCGTCAATGGGTCAGTGGTAGGCGGCAGAGATGCCTTCTCGAATGTACTCTCCGTGCCGCAGATATTCTAGCAATGGTAAGGCTGGCCACTTCCGTACCTGTAGACGACGCAACCCAGCCACGGATGGATGTAAGAGAAGAATTAATCTTAGCGTTCTGTCACTGCCCTCGGCCATCCACTGCCCTCATGCCGCTGGGTTGTGCCCTTCTGGATTCATTGGGACCAACATCATGCGATTGCCGCGTCGCTCCGAACTAAATATCAGTTGTTAAGGCGAACTGTCCAGCTGGCCTCTCTCAGCCCAGTTATACATCTTCTCTCAAATTCGATCAAATGCTTTTAGTGTGCAGGGATCGGGCTTCTAGGAATACTTACATTCTGTGGAGGTTTGTGCAGCCACAATATGCTGTCCAAATCGTCATTGCGATCAACCGTTGCTCTGCATATGCTATCCTCAATGCTCACGTACCATGCGCTGTGGTGGGCCACTATTTAGCCAGTGGTCGTTATTTTTTAATCGTTTCCATATTCGGTCATGTAGTAACTGTCGTACTTGGGGGCGGAGTTTCATCAGGAGCGAACCACATACTTGGGGTGCTTCGTCCTATTTTTTTTCGGCAAAGAATACATTTCAATTTTGTGTGGCTACTCTATAAAGTTGTTCCTTATCAAGAAAATCTCTAAAATTCGTTTCAGCATTCTGGACAGTAATACGTCTTTCAAATGATCCATAGCTGGTAAAGATAAGGGATAGGTGTCGTTTTGTCTATGAGGGATTTTGAGAAATGAAGAAAGTAATATCTGTGCTACTACTGCGAAATTACCCATGATACATATTCAATATATGAATTATATATATATATATATATCATCATCATCATCATCATTGTCAACCATTATCAATCCACTGCTGGACGAAGGTCTCCCCAAGTTTCCTCCACAACGGTCTGTCTTGTGCCAGTCTCCTCCATGTCACTCCCGCATACTTTCGAATTTCATCCACCCATCTTCCATGTGGTCTTCTTCTGGGTCTTTTCCTGTCCCTTGGAATCCAATCTAAAATTTCGACTGTCCATCGATGGTCTGTTCTTCTGGCAGTATGTCCAGCCCATTGCCATTTCAGGGATTTAACTCTGATCATGATGTCTTCCACTCTTGTCATTTTTCGGATCCACGTGTTCCTCTTCTTATCTCTCCTGGTTACACCAAGCATGCACCTCTCCATGCTACTTTGAGTTGTCTGCAGCCTTTGTATGTCTCTTTTAGTTAAGGTCCACGTCTCTGCACCATACGTAAGCACTGGAAGGATGCATTGATCAAACACTTTTATTTTAAGACATAATGGCATATTGCTCTTGAAAATTATGCTGTTTCTTCCAAAAGCTCTCCAGGCAAGTTTTGTACGCCGATTAATTTCTTCACCAATGTGACCCTCACTTGATATCTGCTGTCCAAGATAAACGTACGTGTCTGTTATCTCCAGCTTTTCTCCATCAATCGATAAATCTTCATTTCTTGTAAAAGCATTGTACATCACTTTTGTCTTCTGAAAGTTCATTTTTAATCCCACTTCTTTACTCTTGTCAGCAAGTTTCTGGATCATACTCTGTAGCTCTGATGGGGTAGTTGCAAAAATGACTATGTCATCAGCAAAACGAAGGTGGGTTAGATAATCTCCATTAATCTTTATCCCTTTGTTTTCCCAGTTCAGTGATTGAAAGACATTTTCCAATGTGGCATTAAAGAGCTTCGGAGATATGGTGTCACCTTGTCTCACTCCTTTTCCACTTTTTATGTGTGTTGTATTTTCAAACAGCCGAATCTTTGCACTTGCATTTTCATAGATGTTATTAATAATATTAATGTATGCATCTTCAATACCGCATGATTTCAGAGCCATTGCAACTGCTGATGGTTTCACCGAATCAAAGGCTTTTTCATAATCGATAAAAGCCATGCACAATGGAAGTTCATATTCCCTCGCTCTTTCAATTAGATCTCTCAGTACGTGGATATGATCTATTGTGCTGTAGCCACTCCTGAATCCAGCTTGTTCTCTCGGTTCAGCCATGTCCAGTGTCACCTTCAAGCGGTGTGAAAGAACTTTAGTGAAGATTTTATAAACCACTGATAGGAGGCTGATAGGTCTGTAGTTCCTGAGATCCTCAATGTCACCTTTTTTATGTAGCAAGATCATTGTAGCGTTGTTCCAATCCTCAGGAATTTTCCCTTCATTAAGGCATCGAGTTAAAATTTGGGCGAGTACTGTTTCGATTTCTCCACTTGCTTCTTGTATGATGTCTACAGTAATTCCATCTTCTCCTGGAGCTTTTCCCCGCTTCATGTTCTTGATTGCATGTGCAACTTCTGCTGGAAGGACTGGAAGAACTCTGCTACTGGTACCTCTCATGATGTCTGGAGTACATGTATCATCCCTTTCATATAATTTGGAGTAGAAATCTTTCACTCTTGTCAAATTTTCGCCTCTATTTCTTGTTACAGAACCATCTTTTTTTCTCAGCGCAATAATCTGTTTTTTTCCCCTTACTGAGATGTCCCTTTGCTATCTTTAGGCTTTGGTTGCTTTCAATTGCTTTCCTCACTAGTTCACAGTTTTCGGATAGTTTTATGTTTAAACAAATTAATCATAAAGGATTTTTCTTGGAGAGTATGGTGCATCTACTCTCCGAAGTCTTACTCTATTTTTATGGAAATATGCGTGTGTACCGTTTCCTGAAGTTTTGTCGTAAAATTATTCGGGAAATTATTGAAACGTTGACATTTTTCGTTTTTAGAATACAATTCCTGTGTTGCGTTTAAAAAAAACAGAGATGCCATGTCGTTTTACCAATTTGATTATTTTTTTTAATTTGCAGGTAACGGTTTTCTGACTGGAAAGTTCTACAAATATCTGGAATTGGCTTATAGAAATGTTTCAAAACCAGGCTTTTCTTCAGGATATCTAAATTTGTATTTTAAAAAGTTTTCAGAAGGCAACGATTCATTTTCTTACGAAATATGTGCGTAACTTGTCCAGTCTGAGGTAAGCAGATGCCAAAAGGAAATCTTGTTTTAGTGCAAAACATGTACTCATAGGGTTGGAACATATCTCTTGATTTAAACAACAAATTGCACTTTTTAACTGAAATTGTAACCGTAAAATACATATTATGCCCTCCAACTATCAAAAACGTAGAAAATAATACAATAATAAGCTATGTTTCAAACATTCACTGAAAAGACAGATTGTGTCAAACACACACGTCTCGGCCGTCTTTTTCGCACAGTGTATGAGTGCTGGTTTGTGATAATTCGCCCGAGAGGAGTTGGGAATCTATTCGCGGATGAGGAATGGATGTATAATGAATAACGTTTTACGCTGGTTGTGTAGTAATTATAATGAATAAAGTTTTATGCCTGGACTTAATGGAGACACTTAATGAAAGAGACCTAACGGCCAGACAGAGGTCTGACAATACTATGAACTCAGAAAAACGTACTTACTTTAAAACCTTTTATTACAGAACTCCTGGTGTTATCCAACACACACTCTACAAATCACACTACTACTGAATATCCGAACTTTCGTAGAATCGCATAACAATAATGAAGAAGAACCTATCACATAAAACGAAGCTCTCGGCACATAAAACGAAGCTCTCCCACATAAACGAAGCTCTCACATAAAACGAAGCTCTCTCGGTATAGTTGAGCGCGCCTATATATCCTGCATACCACCACGTCATGACTTACACTCGTTGCCACATATCATTCAGCGGGAGAAACAACATCTCGTTAAGTGAGAAGATAATTTGCATAGGAAAATAAAATAACAAGAGATAGTAAAATCAAAAGGAAACTGAATCTAGAGTATACGTTACATCATCTCCCCCTTAATTTTTTTTTTCCGAAAAACCTATCAAATTTTGAGTTTAGTCTTACATTTCGCTGACTGACGTTTATCGTCCTCTTTTTTTTTTCTTTTTGGTGGCAGCAGTATGTACAACATCAAACTTGGCATAGCAAATGCAGTAAACCTGTGACCGCAGCAATTGTCGTCTGTGAAGCAGGAAACACTTTTTATACTTGAACAGAACAAACCTGCATCGGCATAGATTATTTTTATTCTGCCTAGCAGGAATCACTTTTTTGATTTCAAATTACGTCCTCATAAAATCGTTGATTACAAACCAACTGTATCAGCAGCGAAGTTGCTTGTAGCTGCCTAACAGTAACAATTTTCACTATTTTACCCCTAAGCACATATATATATATAAAAAAATTTGGATTAGTAGACGGACATAGAAGATATATATAAAAAAAAAATTTCACCACAGCACACAAGGAAAAACATTTCAGCCATCCATATCGTCAAATCGAGAAAATTCACTTGTGTTATACATATCACTGGCATCACTGTCATAATCAGGGTCATCAATAATCTACGAAGTGTCACTATCTTCCAACAGAATGTTATTTTCTGGGCCATCTAACGTATTACTGATGCCACATTGTTTAAAGAATTTTACTTGTATTTCAGTCTTCACAGCCTTCAATGGTTTTGGGACCGACTTCCACACCCGAGCAACTGTTGGCCTTTTCAAACGATCGGTTGAGGTTAGGTCGTTGTCCGTGGCCCGAAACCACGGATTCCACTATTTTTCATAAATAACGTGAAACGGTTTGCTGATGGATATATCCATCAACAAGCCTTTAACAGGCCGCGTGGTTTATTGTAAATGCATTCCAGCAAAATCAACGCGAAGAAAAACAAACAAACATTGGTCTTCCCATGGCGTTTCACGAGGAAGGCAGTCTTGCTGTTAATAAGGTTAAACGGTAAACATTTTAGAATTAGCGCAAGCCTACGAGAAACGTAACTTTCGGTCTCCAAGACGCACGGTAAGTTTTTGAGACTTATTCCAAAAAAAAAAAAAAAAAATAATATCCACGCCGCCGGGAAACACGATACCTCTTAAAGATGGTACAATGAAAGACTATATCAGCTAAGAAAGGAGAGAAAAAGAGTTTGTTTTAAATATCTATCCAAACATAGCTTCTGTAATATAAAATGCGATAATTATCTGTTTTTGAGGTTATGAATTTAGCTTTCGCAGATGCCGAAAATGCGCAGCATTAAAAAACATTGCTTTTGTGGACATTCGACTTTTAAAATAATACGCGTCGCTACTGACCGTAGAGAAATATAATTTCGAAAATTACCATAATTGCATTCATTTGAGTAAAACGTAACCCAACACGAAGACGGAGGCTCACGAGCTGTTCAAAGTAAATTTTTTTTTGTTTTGTTTCCCAGTTTCGAGCAGTTTGAAAAGTAATACATTGCAAGGAAGGCAATATTATTTGCTGTCGCAACCGATAACGTACTGGGGAAGCTCAGAGTCAACACGTTCATATGTACAAAATGTCGTACTACAGAACTGTACTAATGATGCAAAAATAGTGCTTTTTGCATCTATTTTACACAATATCATTTAGGAATGACAGTCTTCCCTTCTTCTTTTTTCTCACGTAAGAGGATCGTTTTTTACGCCTAGGACTGAGCATCAAACTTTCTGGAAATATTTAAGATTCGAAATGAACATTGACGTTCGATTTATAGGGAGATACTTTTTTCCTTGATTTCAGTGCCTTATTATTTTAACTATGCTTTTTCCTTAATTTCCTGGACTGAAAACCATGCGAAGGAAAAAGAATGTTATTCACAGTGGGAAAATAAGTAATAGATATTAAACATTTATCCTTCCTATATCTAATTGCCCATAACTTATTAATACGTATTAAAAATTACAAAAACAATTGATTAATACGACGCAATTTTTAGCGCTTTTGAGAACAAAGTACTTTTCCTTTTTACTAACATACTAAGCCTAGTTTGTGGCGAGAGAAGGTAAATGGATTTACGTCTATGATGCCAACTGTTACGGAAAATGTAACTGAGAACGAATGATATCACTCCAGAGAAATCTCATGAATTACTGTAATTCAATTTCATTTAAGACACAGAAATGAAAACTGCAAGCTTAACGATCCGCTAAACCAATTCAACATATTGAGAAGGGACTAGGAAAAATGATGAATTATACATTAAGACCTTTTTTTTTATGGATACGTTGTACAACTTATATCTTATCATATCAATTTCTATAAAACAGAGATTTTATTTATTCGGATAATCCGAATTATCGCTTCATAATAACTTTACAATCAGATTTTAATCAGCCTTGATAAAGCCACACGTTTGTGTGCGAACGCTCGGGTATACCAAGTTTTTTTCTACACCAATAAAAAACCAACTGATTTGTTTCTAAGTTTATAAGTACACTTTTATTATTATTTCAATATATTTATGGTTGCAACTTTAGCACGGGTGATTCAATATATATTTATGTGCGCATAATGAAATTTTGAATTATGTAAAAGAATTTTCTCTTTTTAACGGAAAATCATTGTTAAAATACGAAACTCAAATCCAGGAATTAAGCAGCGGTTATTTCAGTGTCAAAAAGATACTTGAATTATCATTCTGCCACAGGCCTTAAATATTATACCTATTTATATCATTGTCACCAATTTAAATTAACTTGATCAACTGTCATTTATGGAACGTGGCAAAAACATTTCTAAGCATTCATATGTATCTTGCGAATATCACGCCATTCGTACATTTTTGCTTTCATGAACTTCATAAAATGGAAGCAAACAAATTAGAGGTTATATATTGTATTACCAAACGTGTTCATCATGTTCTCTACTATTCCTACAAAACCCAACACATAAAGAACAGGTACGGGAAATCCGGGAAATTATTTTCATGTGAATTCACATCTACTGCCCAGAAGAAAGATGTGAATTCTTCGATGGTAAAACGTCGTGCTCTGCGACAAAAGTAGAAATCCAGTGCACTTCGGCTTTGTTGTTCGTTTTGAAAAGCCTATCCCTAGGGATAGCTATCTAATGCCCAGAAGACTTGTTAATCCAATGGAGAGATATCCGCGGAATATATAGCTATAAACTGCGTTTCCCAATGAGGATATTTTATCGCGTCCGGAGTCCTGTTCCGTTCTTGTTTTGTAGCGGTATCTTAAAAGAACAACACACATTCACGATTAACCAAACGCAAGTTCTTTGCCAATAAATGAATTCTGAATTTTATTTGCTATGTAAATGTATGTCCTCTGTGATCATTTTTTCGCGTACGAGCCGCTAAATAATGTATTATGGCCATAACAGTCCACCCTACATTCAGAGAAACGATATGTGTAGGAAAAGCTGGCCCACTGGAGTACGTTATCGATTCATTTCAGGGCAACAGCTCTTGCGTCTGATGCATTTCAGAAAATGATATTTAAACCACTTCGCAGCGCAGGTGAACAAACGGTTCAAAAAGAGTAATTTCTGGTGAAGTCCAAGTAAAAACGTGCATACAGCTGAACGCTAGTACTAATTTTCATCTCACAGTTTTTGTGGTCACCGGATATGAGCCTGTAGGTTTTTCTTCATAGCATATAAATTTGAGCGAATGATTCTGCTCTTACATTAATGATTCAATTCTTAACTTGTAGAAATATGCTGATACATTTACATGATGTCTTCACGAAGGACGCTTCTCAAGTGTTCTTCTTAATGCCTCTGTAATTGTTCATAGCGTGACGAAAGGCCGAAGATTCGTCGTCATGATGAAATTTCAGGAAAAACTTTCTGGAAATTCTCTAGCTCACAACACCGACCCAAAGATCTTTGTTCATCATTTTCGTTTCATGTACCGCGTGTGTCCCCGTGTTAAATTCGTAGAGCATATATCTTCTGTTACTGTTCTCGAAATCTACATTTTGCTCATTGTTTTCAGAGGAAAGTGCAGCCGCAACAGAAACATGCTACGTATCCTATGATGATTTACAGCCTTCCAACATCGCGCGAAACAATGATTATCAGCGTCCTTCGACGTTCAGAATAAATGTCCCCTTATCTGTTAGAATGTGAAAAACAGCACACAGTTATTCATTAATAGAAACTTGAACTGAAAGTTAAAAAAAAATAATATCAGTTTCTCTAACGCATAGACTCTCCCGCAGAAAATTCTAGGTTCATCACGATCACGTTTATCACAAAACGTTTGTTTCAGCTAAAATTGTACTACGGAATTAGAAAGAAGTACGAGTGAGGGGAAAATACATCATTCAATATTGTTGAGTTTGGAATGTGATTACTTTCATATTCAGTAAGGAGCGATTACATCCCTCAATGCACAAACAAGGAATGTAATTCTTTCCGCAGTCGTGAAAATAATTTTTTAGCCCTATTTTTGTCCCGCGGCTATAGTGTTAAAGATCACGTTAATAAAATAACATGCTCTTAAATTTAAAACACGCAATTGCTGCTTTTTATAATAACGCACATATTAAATAGTTTTTGATGATTTCAAGTACCACGCATTCTTTCCAGACAGGGAATGCCAACTTTTTCCATGCCCTCATCAAAAATTTGTCTGGCTACGGGAGTGTTCTACCACAATTCCATGGTAACAGTAATTTTTTTAGAAAGCTTCTCAGCGCTTCCGAAACATTTCTACAAGCAAAAAGGAAATTAATCTTGAAGAATATAAATAGTATATATAAACAATCTTTAGCATAAATAACTGCAAAAAATAGTAAAACATTGCTTCAAATATAATACCACAAATTAGTGGAAATTTAGAAACGAAATTACATGGGAAAATTTTTTTAATCCAACGTATGTAACCAGTATTCACTTTTGAAAATAATAATATGTAAATTTCTCCACATTGCATGACACACTTTGTGAAGCAGTGACTCTTTTCAATGGATCCTAGAACATCAATGGTTTGAAGACTGTTGATTGCAACTTTGTTTCCATTGTTCTCCTGAGGTCTTCCTTCACCTTATATAAACTTACCTGATCTTTAGATTCTATGCAACACACACACACACACACACACACAAACGAGTAAAAGAATAAAAAGATTTTGTAATTGTTTATTTAACACATTTTCTTATTGTCATCTGCCTTTTTGCCATTTGTGTTCTATGTAGCACGAAGACACATCGATCACCCAGTCGGTCAACAAGATAGAAACAACCCCAAGACAATATTTAGAAAAACTTCTGGAGATTGTAGTTTTCAGTTTCCCACCTTTAATGTTTTTATCACATTGTAGTTACAGACGAGGCTATATGAAATCCAATGCAAAATTCTCGTTACCATTTACTTGGAATATCTCGTTTTTTATTTCATGAATTTCCCTATCTCTACTTAAAATTTCCAATGCTTTTTTCTACATTTATCTGCATACAGGACTGCAGAATAATTTGCAAATTTAATCAATGTTATTCTAAAAAAAACCTCAGGTACTTCCCAAGCACTAAATTGTGAGTCGCTTTTCTCAATTTTCCCGAGAAGGGCAAGTGCCGCTCTTTCTCCCATTTAGGCGGATATCTACTTGGTTAGAGAGCAAATACGGTACTACCGCTATTTAGCCTGCTGATACAAAAAGAAGTGAATCAATTAATAAATGTGTTTTGTTGGGGATTTATTTGACCGTTTTGGCAGACGTGTAAGTGGGAACATCTAATGCCTCGTAATTTCCAAATATCACATGATGTTGCCTTTAAAAATCCAATGTCGTTTAGGGGGTACAACGGTAATGTAGTTTGAAAATCAATAAATCGACAGGTAGTACGATTAAATTATGATTACTTATTTTTTTTTTTTTGATTGGAGGTTTAACGACCACCGTGAGCAACTCAATGGGCTATAAGCAGTCGCCCGTCCCTAATTTATGGTCACTGGTTCCAGGGAAGGGAGAGAAATAGTGCCGTAAGACAAACACAACATCCATGCCTCACCGGGATTCGAACCCGGACCCCGTTCGGACGAATGATCAGAGGCCATCGCTTAGACCACTGCGCCACCGGGGCGGCAATTACGTATTTGCATAAATATTTAAACAAATGGATATTAAGACACAGAGGTTTTGTATTTCAATTCGTTGGTCATCTTGTTGCTTCATCGATGAATTGCAAATCATTGTAATTTCCAAAGTGTTGTACCCTCTCTTATCACTTACTATAAAGTCTGCAGCAGGAATAATATATTTGTACAATGGGCATTAAAACGAAAGGGAGGAAACAATTTTCAGATATAGAACTTATGGCGATCAAACTGTTTTGTACAAATTCATGCAATATGAATATCAATGCTTCTCAGTACTTGTACCAGGTATCCATATTTGAACCTCTTAAAGTACCGAACGTTACTCATCCAAATGTTGAAGGCAACGGCATCCGTCATCGCATATGATTCAATCGAATCGTGTCAGTAGCACGGAGAAGAAAATTCATTTTTAAAATCATGTGTTGAAATTCATAATTTCTCTATTTACACAAAAAATTTCAGTTCACCTTTCGTTTACCGTTCGCTTTTCGAAAGTTAAAGTTCTATTTACAGTACCGAATGTCGACGAAACCTAATGTACCGAAAATTCATAACAAACTAACTGAAATTCCCACATCAGACGAATATGACGTTTCAACAAAGGAATTAAAGATTTTCTTTCATTCTTTCTTTTATCTTTTTTGTAAAAGTGGCTTTTATAAAAACTTTTCAATCAAGTGGTTTCTTCTTTTTTTTTGTAGATTTTCCCAAATTCTGAATAATACATAATATAGAAAGGAATTTTGTTTGTTCAGATTTTCTATGAATTAAGTGTGAAATAAGGAATTTCGAAACTGAAAAATTTTAAATTCGCATGTTGTGTGTAGATAATTAGTATCAGATCCTATAAGTTATTTTCCTGCACGATTCCAGATGCTCCATAGCTAAACATCTGAGTGACTCAAGATTTTGTATACTGAATAACACCCAGAAATAAGAGACAAATCAGAAAAAAAATATTTTTCTCATAAGAATTTTCAGTACTTTCTCGGAGAAGAAAATTAAAAATAATTTTAAGATTCTGATTAATTCCACTTCGTTTTAGTTATCATTTCATGAAGTAAGTTTTACTTCTAAAATCATTTCATGAAGTAAGTTCTACTTCTAAAATCTGAAAAACGTGCTTGCATTTTTTCAGCATTCACCTTGCCAGAAATAAAATCCTGCTAATAACGTCATCGCAAATATATGATGAACCTCTTACACCAATCAAAATTTTGCTTTTTCAAGCATTTCGTAATATACGACATGAGATGTAGAGCCCAACTAAGTCTGTTGTTTGCTATGTGAAAATTAATTTTAGGGCATAATAGTACTAATAAAATTTAATGTCAGAAGAAGAGGATTTAGTTCAAAATTTGTGGGCTTTCACTTTTGAAAATAAATGTGAGATTTGACAAAATGCTTTAACACCGCTCTAAGATAATGCCTAGAACTCCGCCTTCGCTAAAATTTGTGAGCTCAGGTGCAGGAGGACATCTCCTCGCTCTATCACTCGCCGCACGAAATCTGAATGTTGCCACTAACTATGCTATCGCGATTCGGTCCAGTGCTTTACATATTGTTTCTTGTGCAAGCTTTTCGATTAAAAAAAGTATTTTGAAATGTGTCCATATGAAACTATGCGAAAGATGGAAAAACATGTTTCAGCTTCCTTGAACAGGATGACTTCAAGTTTAAAGGCACGAACTCTATACGTCGGAAGGCTTTTAGGCCAACGGTAGTGCACAGAGAAGGTTTGATGGTGGGATTTCAAAAGCACCCTTTTTTGTTGCAAATAAACAGGTTAATGACGGGATTTCAATGGCATATACATACGTATAAAACAAAGACAAAGGTTTAAGACAACTCAACGTGTAATATGAGAGAAAACAATATCTTTACAAACAAATCTTGCGCCTTTATTTATTATCTATCACCTTCAGTCATCGGTCGGGCTGCTGACGGATTCCAGCCATGAAAAATACTTCGTCGTGCGACACACGATGAAGTCGTCAACACATGTTTGCACTTCATCAGATGTCCGAAACCATACAGCAGACAAATCATGTTGCATCGATCAGAACAATTCATAATGTGACGGGGCTGCTTCGGGGATATACGCTGGATGCTCCAAAATTTCCCAGCTAAGATTTAATAAGGTTGTTGTTTTTCTTTTTTTGATTGGAGGTTTAACTACGACCTTGAGCAACTCCATGGGCTATAAGCAGTCGCCCGTTTCTAATTTACGGTCACTGGTTCCAGGGAAGGGAGAGAGCCCGCGCTGTAAGACAAACACAACATCCATGCCTTACCGGTATTCGAACCCGGACCTCTTTCGGACGATTGATCAGAGGCCTTTGCTTTGAACACTGCGCCACCAGAGCGACGTCAATAACGTATCCTTCGCCGATTTCGGGACATGCAGCCTAGCGTTGCCATTCAGTAATTTCACGGGACGCAATCCTTTGCTTATGAATGGACGTTTCCGACTGATTTCATGGTTCAATCGCAGAAATTGTTGCTTGTAGCGATCAGAAGTAACAGCTTGACCGTGTTCCAATGATTCATAATAGAGCACACTGTACATATTCCACCAGATGACTAGCAGAACTTTCGTGGAATGAATATGGCGTTTCGGTGGCGAGTTCCTTGCTTCACGTTGGTGTACCCAGTGTTTTTTGCGTTTGGTATTGTCGTACCATATCCATTTAGTATCACTCGTAACGATTTTCCACAGGAAAGATTTTCTGTTTTGTTCATTCAACAGACTGAATCACTTCATTACACGCACATCCTTGTTTCTCTAGCTCAGGTCATGTGGCACCCATTTTCCTTCCTTCTGAATCTTTTCTATTGCGCGTAAACAATAGAAAAGGTTTGTCGAATTACCCCGAGTTGTTGAGCTAGATTTTTTGCATTTGAGAAGAATCTTCACCCAGCAATGCTTGCATGTTCCTCACGTGCAACCTTCTGCTGGGGGCAGCTACATTCTCGATCGCTAACATCAAAATCGCCCGTTTCAAACGGTCTAAACCGAAACTCCCACGTGATTGTCGATACAATATTATTCCCCCAAAAAGAACCGATCAATGTGCATGCTTTTACAGCGTTTCATCTTTGATGAAATTCGTAACGAATGAAGTGTCGAATACATGCGCTACCACTTGCCATTTTTCACCAACCGATGTGCAAGTGCGTTTGACTGTTGGGCAAACTTCTGTGTCACATTTTATACCCCGTACCACTTACGGTCACAGGACAACAACGCGGGGAAATATCGGATATTTTAAATTAGTGGTATACGTCACACAAAAAAACGCTTTGAAACTTATTTGTACACCTATTAGAAGAATATTTACCGAAACAAAATGCTTTTTATAAATCTGAATAATATGCGAAACATTTCTAAGGCTGGAATACGAGAACGGAACTGGTTCGCTTAGGCCTTGAGCAAGTTTTACACGCGAAGAAGCGACGCATGGCTCGTTGTTACACAAATGCTGTCTTATTTGGTAACGCTGATGTGCATTTATAGATTCTCTGTAACGCTGGTAAAATAGTATTTTTCCATCGGTAGTTAACGTATTTTTAAAATACACGACTTACTACTGCAAAAGGGAACTTAAAACTTATTACTCTTTAGCTATCATGTTTCACTTTATATCTTTCTGAGTAATTAACCTTGTAGCAAATCAATGAAACTACTGAGTACTGAAAGTAAGTAAGAAAACGGCTAGACCAAAGCAAACGTAAAATTGTTGAAAGCCTTCATATGAAGGTGATGCAATCCAGAGACGTCAGAAACAGGTGTTAAAACTTTAAACTCTACAAGACCTTTTTGTTAGAGTTTGGTCTTATTTTCCTTGTGAAGAAGAATACCGCACAATTCCACGCCTATGCTAAATAGCTATTCAATGGGATGCTGTTACTTGTCTTGTCTCTTCTTAAAATCGAATGACGAGGCAGAGCACTCGTTAAAATTCAACGCAGAAATGTGCTCTGCAGAGTTGTTTCCTAGAAATAAGTAATTCTGTGCAGTTTACAAACCCGATTAAGCAGATAATATAGGAGCAAAATAACGTTGCAGAAAGAAGATCATACAGACTGCAGCAATTCAACACTACCTCATCAGCATATTGGACTTTGTGACTTATCCATGTGTTACCTAAGCCCTCGTGAATAACAGGGAACTTCCGGTTGTGTGAAGAGAAGATGTCATTTTTTAGAGCGCTGCCACTGATTAATTCAATCCTTCTGGATGAAAAGTGGGGCGATAGCTCCACCCCATCTTTACATTAACGTCCCAGTTTTTTTTACATTTTTTTGAATTTTAATCTGGCTTTGTTTACATTAATATCCCAAGAAACAGAGGACATTTGCTAATTTATTTATTTATTGTAGAATTTCGGTAAATATGTATTTCTGCACAGAATAATCGAAATGTGTATTTTTATGTGAAAATATTTATTTAAGTCAAATTATACCCTAGTGACAGTTTTTCTATAAATGTTTGAATTTTGAAAAAAACAAAACATTTACAAACGAAATGCAGTCAGTATATGAAAATTGCCTGATATCTGAAGTTCTATTTTTTGTGTGGTTAATATTAATCTTGAAATGGTATCTCTGACTGCGAAGAGATTTATTTTATTTAGGTCCCTATATATTGGAGAATGTTTCAAGAAATGTTAGATATAATCGTCGTTCGAAACAAACGACAGCACTGAAAAATATTTCGAAATCCACTAAATTATCCCATTAAGGAAATTCTAATTTTGAATCTTAAAATATGTTAAATAATGCTAAATTCAGAACATACCATAAAATCCTTTTAATAAAAATGTGTCCACCGTAACACGTTCTTTAATCGCACAAATCAATCATCAGAGAAGGACTTCCTTTCATCGAACAATATTTTGCTTTTTCAAGCTTTTCAAGACAGCACTGTTTTTCCCTAACGGCACCCACAATTTTTTTTTGGTTGCCTTTTATATATAAATTAATTTTGAAACGAAATACTGAAAGAAAAATTTAATGTCAGAAGAGGAGGAATAAGTTTAAAATCTGCAAACTTTTACCTTAGAAAAAAAAATGAGAAAATATACTTTCACACCGCTCTAAGAGAATGCATAGAACTCTGCTGCAGATAAAATTTGTGTCGTAAGACGCAGGAGGGTATCTTCTCGCTCCATCACTCCGCGCAGTATATCTGAATGTGACCGCTAACTATGCTTTCGTCTTTGGGTCCAGTGTTTAACGTATTATTACTTTTGCACTTTTTTAGAAAAAAGAAATTCGTGAAAATCTGTTCCCATGTACAATTCAAATTATGAGAAAAATCGTAAATGATGTTTTCAGTATTTCTGAACAAAACGACTGTACAATATAAAACCACTCACTCGTACATTCTTGATAAATAAGTGTAAATGACACCGTCTCTGTACGAACAATTGAACAAGAAAATCAAGGAACGAATAAAAATTAAAAGCCATTAGCAAGTCTTTAATCTTAGAGGGATAAAACCATACCTCATAAGGGTATCAAACCAACGGCAGGGCAGAGAAAAAGATTGATGGCGGGATATTTCTAAAGCACTCATTTTAGATGCAAATAAAAATGATTTCAAAAACATTATTTTTGTGTTTTGTAGGGGTCATTCCTTACATACCCAAGATTTCAAATTTCATCAAGAACATTTTTCGAAGGAGAGGTCTAGGTGTAGGTTTGAAACCACCTAAATCTATGGCGGCCGTACTCAGCACTGAAAGGAATGACACCACAAGCCTTACGGATGCCGGTTTTTATACTGTTCCGCTGCAGTACCCGGACTCGTCCGTTCCACATTATGTCGGACTCACAAAAAGTCTTTCAATGTGAGAATGGCAGAACATAAAAGGGACGTAAACAAAATAAGCTTGCCACAGCACTTACCCGAGAAGTTATCGAACAAGGAGCGCAGCCGCAATGGAAGAACATCAACAAGATTGCTCATTACGAAGGTCCCAGAAGGCCGGCTATTAAAGAGACTATCGAGATATTGGCACGCAATGATGTATGCAATACAGAAGTTGCTATTGAGCTCCTTGTAGCTTGGAGACGTCTATTTAACATAAGTATGATGCAATAATTTGTATACATTAATGTCTTATTACGTTTTGAACGTATATCATATACTGTAACATCTCATTTGTTATGGCGTGTTAAGCATACGCCAGTGTGTTCTACATATCATGTTTAATTATGTGTATGCGAATTCGTCTATTTTAGTTTGATTCTATTTCCTTTGTTACCTCCTGATGAAGCCGTCCGTTGACGGGGAAAGCTTCTATAAAATTGTATTGTTTTTTCTACGCCAATGAAGACGGAGTTATATATTTATTTGTTATTGCTTTGGTGTTGACTACACATGATTTATTATTTTAGTAATAAATTAAGGAAAACGGCTATATATATATATATTGTATTTGAGTTGTATATCTATCAAAATTTTTATATTAAAACGATTAAAACGCTTTCGGCTAAAATGCGGCGGAAAGCAAATTACAACTACCGTTATACATTTCCATAAACACAAACCTGACGGCAGTGTAATTTGTTTTCAGATTTTCATTTCCCACTTCATCGGCAAATGGGAATTTGTTTCTAAGATGTCGATTGGGTATTCCTTCTTTTGTGCTTCAACACCTTACGAAATTTCTATTTCTCTCCAATAAACAAAAATCTATTAATCTGCTTTCTTTCTCCTGAAGGTATAAAGATAAATTTTGACTGGTGTTTTATTTCACATTTCGTTTCTTTCAAAGGAAGGGGAACTTTAGATCTTTCGAAAATTGCAGTCCACTTGCTACAGGCAGCGTCAGGCGGTATCCTGCTTCTGATTAAAGAGATGTGCATGAAGTTATGAAGATTCCGGGTACCACTTTTGAATGATAAGAAATGGCTTCCTCAGAAACTGCAACCAAATGTTTCTGAAAGAGATTTACATATGGTAAAAATTATGCTTCTTAGGTGACTTACGCTCTCATTCTGATAGTATTGTTTGCTATATTTCACATGTCGGTTTCTTGTAATCAGCGCTGTATTTTCGCATTCCGATTTTCCGTTTGTTTGGAATTAAAGACACCGTCTTCCTGTGCGTTCAGATTGCACCTGAACGTTTTATATTTTGGGAATACCAAATTTTCTAAAACAGTATTAATGACGTAAACACGCTATTGGATCGAAATTTGCATGTAACACCAAATGCAGGGTGTTCCACTTAGACGGGTCATAAAGAAAGTATCAACAAATTCTGAGCTCAAAATAATTTATTAGCTCAAGTTTGATATATTTTGCCTTTATAACGTCTAATTTGTTACACAGAAATAATCTTTCATAAGATACTACATTAAATATGTTTTCTTGTATCACAGTGTTTAAATAAAATAATAAGTAAATGTTTGATATGTTTGCAATCTTTAACAAGGAAATCTAATTATATCTATCTGCCTATCGAAAGCAGTTGCCTATTAACATTTAAACGGCCACCTTTTTAAAGGGGAGCTACGTCCCTCCTAATATATAACCCAAAATAAAAAATTAACCTTTTCAAGGGTGCTCTTTTCCTTTCTCACCAGACATTTCCACATATTAAACACGATTGGTCATTCTATTGAAATATTAAGTAACACAGATGTGTCGTCCCATCGCCCAAGTGGTAAGAGTCCAAAGGGATCACGAGAGCAACAGCATCAAGTGTGTAACGCGATGTACATCATCGATGGACGAACCAGCAGCCAGAGAGAAAGCGATGGTGGACCGTACGTCTTTAATGATCGGCGATGACGTAGGTTCTGCAGGCTCGTACAGACCGACCCATTGACACCAATTGCGCAGGTTAAATACTGGAAGTCAGCAAGAGAAAGATGAAACATAAGCTGTATACCCTGCATTACGAGACACGGCTAACTACTCGGGGGTTGCTGTATACTACTCGTCACCGGAAATTACGTTTCGTCTGTTTCCGGTAACATCAAAACTGGTCCTCTGCAGAGTGGCTCCGGTTCGTATTGTCAAATGAATCCTGTTTAGATGTACTGAGCTGACGGAAAGATGCGAGTGTGACTTCGACGGCACGAGGCCATGGTTCCGTCGTGCTAGGTTGGCTCAGTTCAAGGCAGTGGTGGCTCTGTGATGGTTTGGAAAGCCTTCTCATGAAACACATTAGATATTTAGTGTGTCTGGAGTGGTTCTGAACCTCTGAGTGCGAACAACATGTTCTGGCTCATCACGTACACGCTTTCACATGGATCGCGCAGTGTGCAGTACATGGTACTTTTCAGAAGGAAAAGCCGTTCCACCGGGCCGCACCCACACGGGAATGGGTCCAAAAATACCCACCGGAGTTTGGAACCGTCCAGTGGCCTCCATGATTCTTAGATTCAATCTCTGCTGAAATTCTCTCGGATGCCTTGGAACGTAACATCAAATCCACGGATCCTGGACTGATCTTGGGGGAGTTGTGAAGAATGCTGCAACAGATAAGGTTCGCATTACCCCGGAAACTCTCCGGCAGGTTTTGAAGTTGATGCCTTGGACTTTGCAGGCTGTAATTCGAGTTAGAGGAGGAGCAACACGCTATTGTACGTATGTATTTTTAATGTTTTCCCATAGAGTGTACGTAGAAATGAAAACATTTTAAGCACAGGTTAAAACTGCTAAAGATCACCATTTGCAGAGGTTGATTAACGTTTATAATTACAAAGTAAAATACTCGCCATATGCAAATCGTGTGAATCACGATTACGTAGACTTGTTTAACGTGCTGTAGCAGCCTTCCGCCATAAGAGCAGTCGAAATATTGCTTTCGTAGGGTTAAGATGCTCCACGATTGATTCCGTTCTGGAAGGGTTATAAAATTTCCTTTTTCGAATAAAGGGAATCTGTATAATACCCCTTCAAGGAACAAGAATGTTATTTGTATATAGCAATCCAAAACAGGTGCAAGAAATGGTTGCGGAATTTTTAAAAAATGGTATATTTTCATTGTGTAAATTCTCGCTTTTTCAAGCGTTCATAGAGATTTAGACGTGGCTTCAAAAATTTAAATTTGTAGATATTTCTTTTATATATAGTAGAAATTTGTAAGAAAATACTGCAAACAAAATTTAGTTTCATCACAGGAAAGGTGATTGTAGTTCTGCAATGTGAAATAACTCAAATGCACAAAAAGTGCATTCTTTATTCACGAGAATCCGACAGTAGATATTTTATTAAATAAAATACTGCAACACATTTCCTAAATATAAGTGACTTTCCAATGAAAATTAAGTATATTCCTTATTCCGAAAAGTATTTTATCGCCATGGCTATTTTATTTTTCCAACAAAGTTCGATCATTCTTCTTTTTCGTAATTTATTCTTGACGTTTGTAATTTTTTGTTAAATACAGTTGAACCTTTCCAAGTGGGAAACCGAGGTACTTGAATTATTTATAAAAAACATATCCCTTTTAACACACGCGCTTGCATGAAAGTCATTGAAATGAAAACATTGAACATTTGTAGTAATAATAATAGGATCTGCATATTTAATAATTACTTAAGAAGACGTATTACGCTTGGGTACCTCAGTGAACTAATAGATTCACGAACTTCTATTCGTTTGAAATATTCCAAAAAGAAAAACATACAGCATCTATATTTTTAGATGTAGGAAAAGCCTTTGACAAATGCTCGCATGAGGCATATTTATAAACTTTTCATACATGATTTTCTCCCTGTATTATTAATATGATTAAGTCACACTTGGAAAAAATAACTTTCTGTGCTAAAATTAATAAAAAAATCCCCTTTAAAAACATAGAGGCTGGTGTACAACAAGGAAGTGTCATAGCACCCACGCTTTATTCTGTTTTTACGTCGGATTACTCTGCCTTTATTAAGTTGCTATAACATTACAAATTTTCCTATCATTTATTAGTTTTTCCAGGAAACCGTTTTTATTTAAGAGCAAAACTACTCACCAGATAAAGTGAAAATAAAATCTGAACTAACAAGACAAAGAAGAGTTTCTGAATATAGCTAGATCGCATCACTATCTAAATTCTTATAAACAAGAAAGGGAAAGAGCTGGCTCATTATTCCATTCTCTATGGAAAGAAATTTCACCATCAAACAACAATTCCAGATATTGTATGACAAATTCATATTATCAAATCTTAATGAGACTTTTACAAAAGCTATTGAAATTCAGGTATACCGCTTCGAACAGCTATAGTTTTGACTTATGTGTAGACGAGATTGGGCGACTCTGCATTACACTTCTGAAGAAGGAGCAAAAGGCGTTATCTAGAGAAGCATGCTATTGGCCGAAATTAAGGTGTATGGAACTACGCAACTTCACTGGAGTATCGTATATCGTCACCCGTGCAGAAGAACTGAAACCCTGAACTAATAAATGTTTTTTAATTTTCCAAACATTTCCCAGGGACTTACTTTTAGAGTTATTATTAATCTCATTAATTATGAATAATTCATTAGAAGTTACAAAGTCAATAATACTTTCGGTACTTCCGATTTTCTCAGTATAAATACATCACCGGGATGAACTTTTTAAATTATTATTATCATTAAGTTAATAATATCTCATGGGATAAAGTATGTATGTATCTGAGGCAAGAAATACCTTTGAAGCAACATCAGCGAGACTACGTATCGTGAACAATAAATAGTGCGTTTATTAAAACGATTTACTCTGCAAGTTTTTCCCACGAGAATTAGTATTCCAGTATAGACAAAATGGTGAATTTAATGAACATTTCGGTACAGTGAGACATATATGTTGTTCATTGACAAACATACAAGAAAGTACGGCAAGAAAACCCACTCCTGCCCACACTTGAATTGACTGTCGCTGGTAAGAGTTGAGAGACTGCTCATAATCTAGTAGCAATCGTGTGCCGTATCATATGCGCTCTTGCTATTGCTGAAATTCCTCTGTGAAAAATACATGCTCCCACTTTATATTCCATGTCATGTACTGTTGAGCCCATGTGTAAGTTCCAATAATATTCTCATAAAACGTTGTTTCCTATTGTGTGCTTATCATTTCTTCAGTATGAATTATGACAGTGGTGGTGTAAATCTATAGTGGCGCAACTTGTATGAAGACTAATGGGATTAAAACGATGATATCCTTGTTGCATTCATCTCTGAAACACCGAATAATTTTGTTCGGTTTATACAGGGTGTCAAATATTTTTTTTCACGTAACAAGCAGACTCTTCGAATGATACATGCTGACCAATCTTAAGAAACAACTCCTGTATCTAGCATTAGATAAACAAACACACGGCTACATAGCAGAGTCCTCTAACCATTTGTTTTGGGATACGGGATGAATCAGCAGAACACAACGTTTGTGCGTTTAAGAGAAGAACAAATTCCACCGCTTGAACAAAATACTTGTCATTTATTTTAATTTCTGCAGTATTTTATCAAAAACTTAAAATATAATTATAATAATTTGAAACAATATTTCGTGTTTCCAGCATTTATCTTTTTCGATCAAAAAACATTTCCGTTCGAATAATAAACGTAGTTGTCTGTATGTGAATATGTAATGTTGTAAAACAAGAAATTTGAAATACACCGAGAGATGAAGTGAATTCTTACGGCGCAGAACTCATAGCAAGATACCCACGCTGTCGTCCGTCAATGCTAGGAGCACTAAGGGACCGGTCTGAATAGTGCGTTTCTCGCAATAATATTAGGAATCCAAACCGCGTTTGTAAAGGCAGAGCACACAAATTGAAATTGTTCTACATTGAACGAACAGCATTTCCACTGTATTTTAGTATAATGGCGTGTTTATCCAATACATTTGTAAATTTTATTCTCTTGTATTTTTGTATATTAACATGTTGCCGTCATTACAACACATACGGCTCTTATTTATAATTGTTGGCTCCTTTTCACTTATTTTTTTGCGTTGTATTGCTTTGGAATCGTGCTGAGATACTCGGCCGTACATTATATACACAAGCTGATGTACGCTTGCATTTTCTTGTACGGCACCTCTTGCACTGGAGTCCTAAGCGAAAAGGTCCCGTAAATCTGGCCCAAGTGTTGCCATCATTTAATTTTCTTTACTGGAAACGCGTGCAACGTTTTAAGAATTTTGCAAATCTGCGTCAACAATTTTCTTGAAGGGAATATTATATATTTTTTTCTACTACATAGTTTGGAGAGATTGCTTTCTAATCATTTACTAAAGTATTCTTTCTGATATTGAGACATTAGTATATACTATATAAAAACGAATTTATAGTGTCAAAAGCTGGTGTTCTATAGCGCTCATTCTGAAAGGTTAATAATCTATTTGGGGAGCTGATAACTAATGTAGTAAAATGTCACCCAAGACAAATATCTATGGTGTTTTTCTAAAATTTGGGCTGGAAATAATAAAACAAAAATTTTAATAGGCCGCTTATGAAAATCACTGGTGTCAAAAACAAAACACAACCATTAAATGTAATTCCCTAAATTTCAAGAAATTGTAAACTTTTCTTAATAGCTGTTACGGCTTGCTTGAGTTCAGTTGTAGAGCAAAATCTTAGAAAACCCGAAAACTTTTTTTGCCTAAAATTTTAGAACATTGCCTAGTTTTTCGATGCAAAGCTTCTTATTTTCCCAAAGATGTAGTTCTGAAAAAACGTTGCAGTTGAGAAAACTGACATTTTCTCCCATAACAGAATTTGACATAGTCAAACAAACTGAAATGGGCGAACAATATTGTCGCATGAAGTGCTTGTTGTTTTGTTAACATTTTCACCCTAATGATCAAATATCAACGACATTTCCTGGCTATACAGTTTGGGGTGTACAACACTCATGTGCACACATTTACAAGAAGCCTTATTGCATTTGAACATTTTCTTTCTTATTCTGGGAAACAAAAAATAATTGCTCAGCATTTCAAAAAATATTGACATGTTAAATATTCAGATAAATATACCACTTTAAATTCAGCCTACTGTTAGTCAAAGTTTTCTGAGGTAGATATTTTTTTCTTCTTTTTCGTGATTGCAACATCGTTTTACTTTCCGAGCTTTTAACTGCGAAAGATAAGCTGTTTACACTTCCGCAACATATAAACATATTTGAGACACACGATGAAATAATGCTAAAGTCTCATGGAAGAATTGTCAAGCTGTTGATTGCCTTTTATCATAATTTTTTTAACAATTCATTTTTCATTACTGTTCAAGCCTAAATTATAGTGTTTCCATACACTCTGCTGTAATGTTTTTTACAGTGTTGTAAGTATTGCTTAAACGGCGTTCATTTAAAACCAAAGGCATAACGAACATTTAAAACGAAAGACATGGCGAATATTTTATTACTTGGAAATATTTTGACGCTTTTACGAACACAAAGCAGCAAAATTTCATGTCAGTTATATTTCGATATCGTTCTCTCTCTCTCTCTTTCTCTCTCGCTTTCTCGTTCGCTCCACCTCTCTCTCTGTCTCTCACTTTTTCTCTCACCCTTTTCATATTCTTCCCGAACATCAATATTTGTTGATTGTCAGATTCTCCATATCAAACAACTCATTGGTGGGTTTTTAAAAATTTGAAAAATTACCGCGAAACTCATTACTGCTTCGAGACTAACAAGTCATGTACTTCGTAACTAAGTGGTTAGGTTTGAAATACTGAATATAATTTTTAACATGCTTCAGACTTATATAATCGTTTGCGGTAATATGTTTAAGAAAATATTTACTTTTACGAAAGTGCTAAAAATTTTATTATAAGGATAGTTTGTTAAGAACATAAAAAAAGGGAATTGCTTGCTGTTTGGAACAAAAGCACCAAAAGGATTTCCACTTCAAGACGCAACTATGAGCGATTTTCTCGGGGGACATAGCTGTAGAGGGAAATTGTTTGCTTTGGTTTGTTTACATTTATTTATCATTACTCTTGCATTTATTTAGAGGTATTTCATCGGTTCTTCGTGATGAAGAGATCCGGACATTTAATGTAGTGGACCAAAGATAAGTATGGTCGTAACAACAGTTAATTAAGCTTTGTGCTAGAAAAAATCACCAGGTGTTGTTGAAACTTAAACGCTCAAACTAGATTGCAAATGCAGCAGATGTTACTGAATACTAAAAACCCTATGTCAGATATTACTGAAAACTAAAACCACTATGTCAGATATTACTGAACACAAAAAACAACAACAAGAGCTATGTGATGCGACTGGCTTATGACGCCGCTGTAGAGGGTAATTGTTTGCTTCAATGATTTCTTCACATTCATTTGATATAATTATTGCTCTTATTTAGCAATATTCCATCTGTTCTTTGTGATGATGAGTTCCGGACTTTTATTGTGCTGGGAAAAACATAAATATGCTCTAAACAACAGTTTAGCTTTGTGGCAGAAAAATTGGTAAGTGTTGTTACAATTTATGTCGTTCAAACTAGACTGGAAATGCAGCTGATATTACTGAACAAGAAAAAGTACAATCTGAAAATCCAAGACTTAAGGCTGATTATGTTAAATTTAGATCTCGAGAAAAACAGTTTTGAATGGTTTGCTATCAACAAAGCGAAAACAATTACTTGTGAATGCAAAATATTCTAAAGCATTGTGCACGGGTAATCACACTTTCACCCGTACATATCTACGTATCCTATAGTGTTAGTAATAAGCATAGTAGAACTGTACAAATAGGAAACGATTTTGGAATACTTTTTGTCGATGTAAATTACTTATTTGTTTTGGTAAATATTTTAAGTTCTCCAAGACGTTGTTTTTTAAACGTACATGGCAAACCGTGAACTAACTTTTTAAGACGAATAAGAATGTCTCCTGAACTGGACATTTTTTTTCTTAGTAGTTACGAGAGAAGTAAAAAAATTTAAGTTAATGAAAATTTAATGTTTTGCTCAAATAAACTTTAAATTCTCCTCTCTGCTTTCAGTTACGTATGACCGATGTATGAATTGCTTCTGCTCCGTTTCTCCACACCGTGACTTCAAGTAAAGTAGCCAATGAGAGCACAGTTCTGTAGTCGACCCAAGCTAAAGAGATGTGTAAGAACCTAGACAAATACCATTAATTATTACTGCGTTTCAATACAGGGCAGTAGTTTCCAACTGGACTCCCACGAAGCCTTTTTTGCGGCATACGAATTTCTTGTAAAAGTAATCTACTGTTCTGAAATTGATGTTTTTAGCCATGAAATCGAAAGCTTTGACTTGCGTAAGAGAAATCCATGGAAGCTCCGAATGAATACAGTGCAATTCAGTAACAAACTAAATTGTGCTGTATTTTTGCAATAAATTGTGTATCCGCGTAGTTATATTTTCATCCACCCGTGTGACCGACTGAGAAGACTCTCCCGTCGTATTTCCTTCCACTCCTTCGTTAGATCAGTAGACTCTCCCGTAGATTTACTCACAGTAACTTCCAGTCAGCCGCTTCTGTTAAGTTCCAAACTGTACAAATGGTACGTCCTACAATAAATGTGTTTTCTTACGTTGTGGGTATATGATTATTGTTCCATTTTGGTAAACGTCATAATTAGTAAAATTTCAGAAAAACCTAAGAATGAGAGTGAAAACAGGGTTTATAAGGAACGCTGGGATAGCAACTGGATGGACTTTTTTTCTTTTTTAAAGTATAAAACTTAGTTTTAACACCTACCAACAGGGTGTTAAAACTAAGTTTTATTGCTTTCAAACTGTCATTGCTTAAAGTTATGCTTCAAACTATTAAACTGACCTAGAAGATAAAACACTTTTCGCATCAAACATATTTAGAAATTTTTTTTTAACTTGAATGTCCTAGGCAGTGTGTGTTGTAACTTTGCAGCTAGGGTAAATTGCAGCTTAGAGATAGTAAGAAAAAGTATGTGTGAATGTGTCAAATAAAAACTAAAACATTTATCGATATCATGTTCAACTTTTTTCAGTATTATATTGAAAAATAAAAATTTAATATTATTTCGATTTCGCTTGTGTACATGAAAGATTCCAATAATTTACTGAATAATATTATATATAATTTACTGAATAATATTATATTTAATGTGGGATGTAAGGTCAGGTGATGCGTAACATCACAGCCTCTCCTTGACAAATGTCAACCCCGCCTTCTCGTGGTGCATCCTGTTCCCACTAAAGGGGCTCTGACGACCGCCAATAGCGGTATAACTATACCATCGGGATCAGAGGAAATGCTATCCCACACTCACCAACCCGCTTGGCCAGCGTGGTGAGTTATGGCCAAACCCTCCAAAATGATTCCACAACTTAAATCTTGGCCCTCAGTCTCCGGCAGCTGGAATGTACCTGGCCAAGGCAGCGGCCAGTGCGACATGAAGGCAGAGGGTGCTAAGAATCCCCGGAGGACCGGACTAGGCTGCCATCTGATGCTGACCTTGGCTACGTACAATGGACGCTCCCTATCTTCTGATTCAAGGCTTCTTGAATTGGAAGAGGAACTACAAAGGAGCAAGTGGGACATCGTGGGGCTAAGTGAGGTAAGGAGAAAAGGATAAGATCTCATTGAACTGAAAAGTGGACATCTCTTCTACTATCGTGGGACAGATACTGGCAGAACTAGTGGTGTTGGATTTATAATAAACAAGAAACTGAAGGATAAAGTTGTAGAAGTTGAAAGTTCCTCTGACAGAGCTGCACGACTTGTTATCCAACTCTCGAAAAGATACCAGGCTCAGATTATTCAAACTTATGCACTCACCACAAGTCATCCTGAAGAAGAAATTGAAGAATTTTATGAGGAAATTTGTCATCTAAATAATAAAGGTAAGCAGCACTTGAAAATAATTATGGGAGATTTCAATGCAAAAATAGGGCAACGGCAACAGAATGAAACTTCAGTAGCTAAATTCGGTCACGGCAACAGAAACCAGCGTGGAAATACTCTCGTTGAGTTTGCAGAAGCAGAAGGGTTTTTCATCTTGAACTCCTTCTTCAAGAAAAAGCCACACAGGAAATGGACATGGAGACATCCAAATGGGACGACAAGTGAAATTGATTTTATTATGTGTAACAAAAAATTCGTCATAGAAGACTGCAGTGTGCTAAACAAGTTCAACACAGGTAGTGACCATAGATTGGTGAGATGTAAGATGCACCTCAACACTAAACTTGAACGTGGCAAGCTCATAAGACAAACAAAATCTATTGACATAACCAACCTTAAAAAACACCATAATACCTTCAAGTTGGAACTGAAGAACAGGTTCTCTGCTTTAGAAGGCCTAACATCGGAAGAAGTGGACATCTCTGAAGTTAACAGAAAAGTAACCAAAGCTCTTATGGAAACAGCAATAAAATTAGCTGGGTCTAAGAACAAGTTGCATGTAAATAAATTATCAGGAAAAACGAAAATGTTGATGCAAAAAAGAAGAGAGATGAAGACAACTAAAGAAGATGTGACTTCCAAAGTGGAATATATAGAGCTATGCAAGACCGTAAGGAAAAGTATCACTGAAGACGTAAGAAAATTCAACTGTGAACTAGTGAGGAAAGCAATTGAAAACGACCAAAGCCTAAAGATAGCAAAGGGACATCTCAGTAAGGGAAGAAAAACAGATTATGGCGCTGAGAAAAGAAGATGGTTCTGTAACAAGAAATAGAGGCGAAAGTTTGACAAGAGTGAAAGATTTCTACTCCAAATTATATGAAAGGGATGATACATGCACTCCAGACATCATGAAATATACCAGTACCAGAGTTCCTCCAGTCCTTCCAGCAGAAGTTGCACATGCAATCAAGAACATGAAGCGGGGAAAAGCTCCAGGAGAAGATGGAATTACTGTAGACATCATACAAGAAGCAAGTGGAGAAATCGAAACAGTACTTGCCCAAATTTTCACTCGATGCCTTAATGAAGGAAAGATTCCTGAGGATTGGAACACCGCTACAATGATCCTGCTACATAAGAAAGGTGACATTGAGGATCTTGGAAACTACAGACCTATCAGCCTCCTATCAGTAGTTTATAAAATCTTCACTAAAGTTCTTTCACACCGCTTGAAGGTAACACTGGACATGGCTCAACCAAGAGAACAAGCTGGATTCAGGAGTGGCTACAGCACAATAGATCATATCCACGTGCTGAGAGAACTAATTGAAAGAGCGAGGGAATATGAACTTCCATTGTGCATGGCTTTTATCGATTATGAAAAAGCCTTTGATTCGGTAAAACCATCAGCAGTTACAATGGCTCTGAAAACCTGCGGTGTTGAAGATGCATACATTAGTATTATTAATAGCATCTATGAAAATGCAAGTGCAAAGATTAGGCTGTTTGAAAATACAACACACATAAAAATTGGAAAGGGAGTGAGACAAGGTGACACCATATCTCCGAAGCTCTTTAATGCCACATTGGAGGGTGTTTTTCAGTCGCTCAGCTGGGAAAACAAGGGGATAAAGATTAATGGAGATTATCTAACCCACCTTCGTTTTGTTGATGACGTAGTCATTTTTGCAACTACCCCATCAGAGCTGCAGAGTATGATCCAGGAACTTGCTGACAAGAGTAAAGAAGTGGGATTAAAAATGAACTTTCAGAAGACAAAAGTGATGTTCAATGCGTTTTCAAGAAATGAAGATTTATCGATTGATGGAGAAAAGCTGGAGATAACAGACACGTACGTTTATCTTGGACAGCAGATATCAAGTGAGGGTCGCATTGATGAAGAAATTAATCGGCGTACAAAACTTGCCTGGAGAGCTTTTGGAAGAAACAGCATAATTTTCAAGAGCAATATGCCATTATGTCTTAAAAGAAAAGTGTTTGATCAATGCATCCTTCCAGTGCTTACGTATGGTGCAGAGACGTGGACCTTAACTAAAAGAGACATACAAAGGTTGCAGACAACTCAAAAAAGCATGGAGAGGTGCATGCTTGGTGTAACCAGGAGAGATAAGAAGAGGAACTCGTGGATCCTAAAAATGACAAGAGTGGAAGACATCATGATCAGAGTTAAATCCCTGAAATGGCAATGGGCTGGACATACTGCCAGAAGGACAGATCATCGATGGACAGCCGAAATTTTAGATTGGATTCCAAGGGATAGGAAAAGACCCAGAAGAAGACCACATGGGAGATGGGTGGATGAAATTCGAAAGTATGCAAGGGTGACATGGAGGAGACTGGCACAAGACAGACCGTTGTGGAGGAAACTTGGGGAGACCTTCGTCCAGCAGTGGATTGATAATGGTTGACAATGATGATGATGATGATTATAATGTAGTCAGTGAATTATTTAATCATTACGGAACATCATAAATTAAAAATAAAGCATTTGAATCCGTTTATGTTTTTTCAACTTCATCTTTTCGTATTTCCTGTGCTATCGTATTACACTACTTTCCTATTTTTTCAATATTTAAAAAGTTATTTTATTTAGTCAAATTGTTACTAATTTTTTAATTTGAAATACCCTTTATCATGAACTACTTACTAAGTATGTTAGAGTGTTCTAAAAGGTTATTTCTAAATAAATTTTATATTTCCTGTTGCAAGCGGAAACTCTTTCACAGGCTCCCGCCCTCGCAGTTGGTTGTATGATCTGCGTGGAAGGAAGTGACAATGGCATTTTTAAAGGATCCTTATTTGAAGTTAAACAAAATTTAAAAAGTTAAAGAAAAGTAATCTATTAAACATCTTAGTTTCTTAAATAAATGAATGAATGAGTTTCTGAATGGAAAAATAAAGTAAAACATTAATACATTTCTTAACTGTCCCTCATGCGTCCGCCTTTTGTTAGAATCGGACGTGAGGTATAAATAAAAGGAACAGAAGAAAAAATTATCTGTGCTGAATAAATAGTACAATATCTATAAACTCAATGCACCGAGGTGTCCTTATTTATTAACTTTTTTTTTGGGGGGGGTCTTTCCAGTGCAAGTGACAAAGTTAAAATGGGATTTCCGTTTTTATTTAGCCATCAAAATACTTTAAAATCGAGTTGCTAAACAAACCCCCCAAGTTTCATTGCATCTGTCTTTCAGTAATAGAATCAACGTATTGTATCACTTGCCCTCGAACCCCCCTCCCTCTTAAAATTTAATAAATAAAAAAACTTATAAAATTGAGTTTACAAATCTTGTCCTATTTACTCAGTACCAATACCTTTTTTTACATCGCAAATATCTGTTTCAAATAGTTGGAAAGAACATAGTTTCAACTGTTATAGTTTCGTATGCATCTAAGTACGGGAGATCACCGACACATTAGATAGCACCAGTCCACTGGGTAGGGCCTCCTATTTCCTAATTCCAAGATCTAAAGCCCGAAAAATTTACTCTACGATGAAATCTCCAAACGATGAATTAGTGTTCGATTAATTCCTCTAAAGCAAATGGGATGACTGCTCCCATTCGGAATACAGTGATTTGCTGACGCCAGCTCCTGAGGCAGTCACTCAAAGTCAATAAGCCACGCACAAGGAGTGATTTTCTGCACCATCTAACGCAGAAGATGAAGCTTAACACTCATTCAAAGACAACCTTAAGAAAAAGGACACGCCATGTTAAATATAAAGGCAACACTCTTTATATTTTCTCTGCTTCCACCAAGCCTTGAATCGATCATATCAAGATACCGTGAAAAAGTGGTCTGTTATAGACGTCTAATTCCAATTTTGGAAAAAAATAACGTAAGGTATGTGTACCAACAATAATTAAGGGTGTGTGCGACCAAACTAATGAAGACTTCCTAAAAAGTTCTTTGTAGCGGATGCTAATCTTAAGCATTAGCTTATAATTTATCATTTACCTACTTTCTCTCATAACGAATCAAAAGAAGCTACATGCGGAGCAAAGCCAAATCCAAAGTTTACTTTTACGAATATTATTGGGCAAATATTGTTGTTTATTTCCAATAGTAATGTGCAGGTTTTCAATTGAGCTCAACGCGAGAATGCTTCAAATTGATGAGTACACTGGTTCATATTACTGCCCTACAAAAACACACTGAATTCAAAAAAAAAAGCAAGAAAAAAAAACAAGAAGAAACTTATTTTCGGCCAGATATAAATACTGAAATGAAAATGTTTAAAAAGGCAACGCTGTGTCCTTAGCAACAACAGGGTTAACGCTTCGGACTTTTGCCTAATTTACTTTAGCCAATATCATTTACGCCGCTCGGGTGGCGCAGTGGTCTAAGCGATAGCTTATGGTCATTCGCCCAATAGGTTTCCGGGTTCGACTCCCAGTGAGGCATGAATGTTTTGTATGTCTTACAAGACTAGCTCTCTCCCTTCCCTGGTACCAGTGACCCTCATTTGGGTACGGGCGACTGCTTATAGCACATTGAGTTGCTCATTGTTGCCGTTAAACCTCCACTCGAAAAAAATGTGTTTACTGAATTTTCAATCCAGACAACTTACCCCGATATTTTGGTCTTACATAGCGGTTAGCCAGTTAGTTAGACACCCCAGGTTTTTAGTGTATCATCCTGGTCCACATTCCACAAGTTAGTGAGTCTTCAGACCGATACATGAATGGCCAAGACATGCTATTAAAATTTCGACTGTATTCCAATTCAAAGTAACCTTTCTCTTTTCCAAGCAATCAGAAAATTCCAATACGATGAACTTTTCAGAAGGTATAGCTCGGAAATGTGAAAAAATGATATTATCAGATAAAATATATTTATTTTATTGCGGACTACAGATAAAATTGTGTTCCGCATCGCATTTGAAGAAAGATAGATGTACTTGTAAATTTTTCTTTTATTTCCGTACGTGTGCTTATTTGTTCTTCATCACACTTAAGAAAAATTATGTAATAAAAGTTTATTTACCTAATTTTTTCTACGTACTAATGTTTCTGAGAAATGGATTCGAAAAATTATTATGTCAAACTGTCTTTCGGTATCGAAAGAAGTTGCACATGATTCGGCAAGGTATCAAAAGATTCTTGGTAATCTCACAGTTTTGTCCTTCAAATTATTCAGGAACAAACTATTTTCCTTCTCTTTTATTTTGAAAGAATGAATTATTTCGTAGTCAATGTAGTGTTTTCTTAATTTTAAATTCCATTTTTCTTATCTGAAAAGGTTACACGAGTTGAATATTGAAAACAAATATCAAAGTTCCACTTTTCGCATTATATAGTTTCACTTTAATTTCTGTAAAATAGTGTACATTAAACTCTCAAATTACTAGTTGTAGTCTATATATTATCACTCATAAATCCAAATAAACGCCTCTTACTAGATTCAAATTCAAGGAATGGTTGAAATCTGTTAATGGGTTTGCTATCCGTATTATGTTTTCCTACAAAATCTTTTTGAAAAGCTGTCCATGGCTGCGTTCGGTTGTTTAGTCGAATGTTCGTCACGAGACTGGAATGATGATACTCGTTGCAGCGTCAACAGCCCCATTATCAAATATCGTAGATACTGATATTTTGACAAATACATTGAGTAAAAAGAAAGGTTTTGGTACTGTTATAACCCAAAATACACCGCAATTCAATGGTGAATATTTTTTTCTGAAGATTAATTTTAAAGAATTTTTAATCAGCTCGTTTCAGTATTTTCTCTGCAGAGACGCCCTTAAAAATGACGTCTACACTCTAACACTGATGCATTCGGGTGCACAAATTAACATGAAATAAAAATGAGTGAAAATTACTATAATTTACTACCTAAAAATTCCGTAAATATAGTGGGTTCAAAAAATGTTTTATAATAGTTATCCAGATTTAAGACAAGTTTGTTAGTAAGCCCATAGTCTTGCTTTATACCAGATCTTCCAGCAAAATGATGGCGGCATTAACACGCATTTTCCTTGCAACGTTATAAATTTCGGAATGACGGCCCCAGTTTTCTGTTTTAAGTGTCGTAAACGATATCTCACCCAATGTGCACTTTTGATACATGTCTTCAACTTTTAGTAGAACAGTTAATTTCGATTTTTCATTCATAAAATCTTCTTTTTCTGAAAGCATCAGGTCTGATTCAATTTTTGAATTACATACAAAAGAAGCTCCAAGCAGAGATGTAACCACTTCTTTTCTTTTTGCCTGAGTAGACAAAAAATTGAAACCATCTTGAAAATGCAATAACCTGGTTCGAATCGCGGTAAGACATGCATGCTATTCTGTTTACGTCAATGGTTGTTACCCTAACCAAAAAACAGTGTCCCTAAATTTGAAAGTGACGACTATTTATATCCCATCGATTGCTCACGATGGCCATCGTTTAAAGCCAAAAAAAAAATGATAACGCACCAGATTTTATGGAATATTTTAATGTAACTAAATTTCATTATATTTAAAGCGGCGCTGAAATTCATTGCCAAATGAAAATTTTTCTATTATCATTCTCTCTCGCTGATGTGCATGGCATTTCCTTTGACAACCTAACCATTTATTTTATCGCTTGCTTGTTTATATGTTTCACATGATTTATAACATTTTCAAATTCATAATCGTACGTTTATAACTATATTGGCGATGTGAAAGATTTTCGTGTTGTAATCTCGAATTATAAAAATATTTCGTATGACTCTTTTATGCTTTGAAAGGAATCATAGGTTTTTAAACGATTTAAGTTGTGATATCTGATAGATATCCCACTATTGCACTTACATTTTTCGTACATGTGTATTTGTCGGAATTAATTCCTCGTAAATGTATGTAAACTTCTGTGTTATACACTAAAATAGATTGCACAAAAAGATGCCATGGATCATATGATTTCAAAAGTAGTTTATTTTATTGTGTCTTCAGAACTTACTAAGCACACAATCTTTGTGATCATGTGCATAGTAAATGCAGAATATACAATAAAAAAAGTACTTATGAAATCAAGTAAACAATGGCATCCTTTTTTATTCTTCACTTGGTGAGAAAACTCTTGAGTGATTTAAATTCAATACTACCTACATGCTATCTAATAAAAGAAACTGAAGCTCTATTAGCTTCAGTTTCTTTTATTAGATAGCATACACTATCTACCAACAAGTAATTGGACACCTGTGATAGCAAAGGAAAATGAAGTTTATTCACCTTCAATAGTTGGTGGAGCCTCCACGAGCGGCGACTACAGCTGCGACCCTCCGGGTCATACTCTCAACCAGGCGTTGTACGACGGCTAGCGGTATTTTCTTCCACTCGGCTTGGAAAAGACAGGTCAGTTCCTTCACCGATTTCTGAAGGTGGGGGCACCCCTTAAGTCGACGCTCCAACTCATTCCAGAGGTGCACTCGATAGGAATAAGGTCTGCGCAGGCCAGTACATTCGATTAACCCCATTGTCACCATACCAAGCCATGGTGGACCTCGCAACATGACAGGTGACATTGTCATCCTGAAAGTAACATGGGTCCAACCTATAAAACTGCCACAACGTAGGAAGCGCATGGTCATCCAAAATGGTGCAGTAGGTCTCGGCGTTGAGCCTACTGCACCATTTTGGATGACACCCCATAGCATAATTCCACCGCCGCCGAACTTCACAGTTGACACAATGCATTCCGGCAGGAGGCGTCCTCCATGCAGACGCCAAACCCAGACCCTGCCATCCGACCTGTAGAGCGTGAACCTTGATTCGTCGGTCCAGAGAACCTGTTTCCACTGTTCAACGGTCCACTGTCGACGTTCTTTGCACCACGTTAGCCGAGCAGCGCTATTGGACTTGGTGATCAAAGGCTTGTTGGCGGCAGCACGTCCATGATAACCGAGCAGATGGGCTTCCTTGCAAATGGTGTTCATCAAAATAACACTCTCGGATGCCTGTTGAAACTCCTCGCGGATGTGACCCGTCGATTTGGTGCGGTTGTTCCGAATTTCTCTGGCCAGCACCCGTCGGTCTCTAACTCCCAGTTTTGTTGGTCTGCCGGGTCGGGGCACATTCCGACAGTCACCTCTCAGCGTCCACTTGCCAATCACGTAGGCCACTGTCGATTTTGGGTACTTCAACTCGCTGGATATGTCACGTATGGATCGGCTATTTCTGGGATACCCAACGATTACACCTTTCTCGAAATCAGAGAGCTCCGAACTGCGTGGCATCTTGCATGCGACTGGTTGCGTTGTTGTTTCCACTGTTATCATTCTCCGAATTACTACATACTTTACTTCAGAGCTGTACGAAACATTTATTTCCTTTAAATAGAAGTATAATATCAGTACTTATCTTTTGGGCTTTGTCTCTTGTATGATGTAAAAAGAAACACTCACGCTTTTGCTCTAGTATGCAAACCTAAGGGGAAGTCGAAAAGGGTAATAACGCCGTAAATAGCAACAGCATCGAAAACTCAAATTAACTAAGCACCCTGTAGGTAAACGGCGGAATAGAACATACATAATATTCAAGCATGACTTGTAGTTTGCGCGAAGAAAGACCAAAATACTCTCCCTCAGTCCAATAGCGATCAGTTGAAAGGGAGAGACAGGACGGTTTGGGTAAGTGATACAGACGTTCGATTATTTCTGTTTTGCGCTAGAGACGACGAAAAGGGACGTCAAGAACACAATGTTAAGGAAACTCGTGGTCGAATAATTGGGAAGCCCGAGGAGGAGCGAACTCTGATGAGCACATGCGCAAGAGTTCGGTATATCCCATAGCATTGCATCGCGTGCGTGGTCATCCTTCAGCATTGGATGTACAGCTGTGCGAAAGAGCTGTAGTACAAGTTCACATAAAACACCCCCAGTGAGTACCGCCATCTGCTCCTACAAGCCACGAGGGATCGACACCAGACAACAAGTAGCCATGCAAAACCACAGAACATGAAAAAAGGGCGCCCAATATCACGGTTTAAAGTGGCGAGGTGACTAAAAACAAGTTGATTTTTTGACCAAAGACTAGTACACTGTGTTCCATTAAAAATGAGTACGGCAAAGACCGTTTACAGTCAGTATTCCGAAAAAATTAGGGCCTGGACAGCTGAACAATAAAGTGCGTTACTCTTTAATTATGAAAGTAAATGTAGTCTCTCTGGCGATTATGGACATCAGGTAATCTGGCAAAAGGCCGGCACTCGGTATCGTCTTGGAAAGATCAATGAAATGGAGAAGAAATGGCGGTCGCAGTGTTTTCGTATACGGTGGCATTCTGATCCATGGACGTACCAACCCCAGATACTGGTAGACGATACTGTTGGCAGTACATGCTATTGTAATGTGATAATTCCCCTTTTTATGCTTTCCGAGGTGTAGTTGACCCACAGTTCGTGTCAACAAATGATAACGTTACAACCCAACGTGCAGTGGCTATTCATGAGCTTTTGGAAAGCGAATACATCTAGCGGATGGATTGACCATCATATTCCTCCGGTCTAAATCCAATAGAACACATGTAGGACACATTTTGGGGAGCCGTGTTGACGCACATCAGTACACGCTGGAAATTGTCCAACTGCCGAAGATGATGCTGACGAAATAATGGGCAATGTTCCCTCCTGAACTCATCAACAACCTTGTGCAAAATATAGGCAGACGGTGGAAATCATGCATCGATTTTTTGAGGTAATCATATCCATCTTTGCGTCTTTGGAATTGATATTCCTGTTCACGGCGCCCAGTGCTATATTGCTAATCCTGAATAAAGTTTCACTATATAATTTAATACCTGCAGTTGTGAAGGTGTAATTACAGGCATCATTTCAGTAAGTAGTGGTTTTCCTATGGTTTGAATTTAACATATTCATACCGCTCCTAGGCGACGCTACAGCGCAAAACATGACTTGCCCTAAAGCTTAGCACAGCAGAGTTCTTTCTTCCACGTGACCATTAATGTCCTTTATTCGTCCTTTATAAATCAATTACTTCATTAAGATTTCTGAAAGGAACATAAAGCTCGCGTTGTTGTACACATGAAGATCTTGCGCTTAAGTTTTACTTTAGGGGTTTTGAAGAAATTTGGTAATCAAGAAGGGTTTGATCGCAGCACATAGGTAAAACGCGTCATTTTATTATCATGTATTTAACCAGAACTATAAAAGTCAGAAATTCCGTTTATTTGGTCAGTGAAAAATAAAATCTGAAATGTATGCATCTTTATTTCGGCCTCTAATTTGAAGCTCCAACTTGTGAAATACATCCAAAACAAATTTTACAAACCAGTTGATTAGCCTTTCAATATCTCTTCGATTCGTCACAATGTTATAACTAAAATTTTTCACAGCTCCACACTCAGTTTCTGGAAAATGTAAGATGCCGATATATAATAACAAAAAATATGTGCATATATAATCAGTAAGGCATGTATGTAACTTTAAAAAATATGTACATATATAATCAGTAAGGCATGTATGTATTATTTATTAATTGACAAGGGATAATATAAAAAGAAATGGCAGTATTTAATTAAAAATATATAATACTTTTCTTCTTGGTTTATTATAATCATACTGTGACCTGGTACTTATGATTTTCCTGAAAGGCAGTGTACATCTGCTTCATAAATTAACCACGCTGTTTTCAAATGCAAACTGTGATATCTCTGATCTAATTGCAATAGTACATGATCTTCAGTGTCGGGTAAATGGATTGGAATTAAACATACAATACTAAGCAGAATCTGCTTTCAATTAGTCAAAGGCAATTCTATTAGATTGATGACATTCATGGCAACATACTCCTTTTCATGCTTAGACAGGATTAAATCGCATTGCTCCTAAAAAAAGGGCATTGGTATTTGCTAAGAGAGAGAAAGCACAACCGAGGATGTTGTGGTAGCTAAAGTTCTGCCATATTTCCAAATGGTAAATGGTATCATGTATCAACAAGACGATGCTCCACCACATGTGGCACAGAATGACCAGTGTGCGCCAGTTTTTCCTTGGCCATGGCGTTCACCTGAATTGTCGCCCATTGAACAACTATGGACAATTGTCGATCGACGCCTGGTCCGAAAAGCTCCGTTTCAGTTCCCCAAAATTAACTTTGTTCGCAAACTGAGAGATTATGTCGTAACATTCCGGAGTGCTATATCCGTTTCCATATCCAGTCGATGTCATGCAGAGTATTTTCCGTTATGCTCGCTCGTTTTCGATACTTATGTTACTCAGTATTTTCCATTTCTCTTACAGGTATGTATTTCTAATTATTTATGTGTTGTTTTACCAGTAATTCCCCCTTCACTATACCTGGTCTTTCTTGATGTTGGGTTTTCCCCTTCACTATACCTGGTCTTTCTTGATGTTGGGTTTTCATCGCACTTTTGGCTCACAAAATCATTGGGTGACCAATTTTAAATCGAAGTCTTTCATTAAAGTTATGTGTAGTTCTAAGTTTGGTTCAAAAACGAAATGTACACGAAACATTTTCCCATTCCAATCTTTCTAGTAAAGACATGCTGTGAAACGAGTACCGACGAATGTAAACCTGCCGCAATGTAAATAAATGCGTTACCGTTTTTCCTCAAAGACTTTTCCGAAGTGAATCGTTACAATGACCATAAACCCTGGTGTCAGAAACTTGTGCTTGCTTTTCCTTTGATACAACTTGGTGTTAAGGCTCAGGATATGCAGCTACTGCTTTCTTGAGCAGGGAAATCACATCTCAATTTCACCAAAACGAAATTCTATCAATCGCATAGAATTCTAAAATACTACAAGGAATGGTGGCCTTCAACACTTTGTAACTGAATGAAGTTGCAAACCAGTATTGAAGTTTACGTTTGCTGTGTGAATTTTTTATGGTTTCATGTGTTTTAATAATGTTTTAATAATGTTTCACTTATACTTCTTAGCGTGCGGTTCACAGCATTAAAATTTATATTTAGAAAATAAAGTTATAATTAAATTTTTAATATTTTTTGGTGTCGTACATAAAGTACGTCCTTGAGTTTTAACTATTTTTAGACTCCCCCTACCCCATATCACATTTTGTTTGATTGTTGACACCTCCTCCCCTAAAAAGTACGTTCTAAATCGCGCAAACCCCTTTTTGACTACTGCGTTTACAAGTCCGTTGAGAAACAGAAAGAAAACATGTAGTTATTAAAAGAATTTGATATATTTACACTTTTTCCTCAGAAAATATTTATTATTTAGGCATTAATTTATTCCCAATTGCTACCCGAACTTTATCATTCTGAAATAAAGATCTACAGATGAACGCAGACATTCAAGGTAGCAACACTCCCGACCATACTATATACACAACATGATAGATTTGGTAGTACAATTTAAAGAACTTAATATTGTGATTTAACTAAATATCATCAGAAATCTGAAATATTTCTTACCTTTTATTAACTATCAAAAGAAGAAAGAAGAAAGACGACACCGAATTTTCGGGTGTAATGTGCACGTCTTTTGAACCCGTTCTTATGCAAATTGAATTTACTAAAGCTATTCAGAATCAATGGAACCGTTATGGAAATCAGTAGTATCTGATGGTCGTGGCTGGAAACAACTTCATCAACAGCACTCGTTTGTCTCGATATACAGTATGTATACGACCACTTTCGATTTGCTAAATCGGTAATAAATTTGTGACAACAAAACAGTCATGCACGATACATTACTGTCATGTCTCAAATCTTCTGGAATACTCTATAAAGATGCAGATCTTAATAAAAATATTGATTGTGTTACAAAGAGTTCTGCTTTATCAAAACTGATATTAGTATCTATGGTGAAAACTTGTAAAGATAAACATGAACTTTACTAAACCCAGATGGCGAATACGAAATGTTGCACAAACATGACGTACAATGTTGCAATAAAAATATCTATTTTATATAAACTGAAAATACACCAGAATTTCCAGATAACTGAAAGGTAATGTTCTTAATTGAAGCTCCATGAAAAATGTGCTATATTCAAATTATCAATAATCATAAACACGAGAAACGGACGGCGACACCGTTCTGAGGTAAACCTATTCGTTGACAAAAGCAGCCTAAAATAAAATTTTATAGTTTTAAGTATGAACAGAAAAAAATATAGTGTTCTGCAGAATCGCAAAATGTAGCTTAAATCCAATATCAGGAGCTCAGGTCACGAGTATAACAAGACTCACCAGACAGCAGATCTCAGACGCAACACAGAATAATTGGCATGAATAAATGATAGGGAGACGAGAAGTGATTCAAAGCCTTCTAGAATGTATAAGGCCATCACATGAGTTGAAGTGTTCCCTCTTTTATAACGTCATGCAGAAACAATGGGTTTCGATTGGTTTACAATGGTTTCGTGTATGACGACAAACCGGACTCCGACGTATCAGGATGTGAAACATGAGAATGACGTCACAAATAGAGATCACATCTCTATAATGGCATGGCCTTGTGTTTTACAAACGGTCTTTGGTGATATTGGATCCCCAGCTTCTCGAATCCGTGATTCAGGGCTGAAGAAATTTCAGTGTTTTATGACATATTACATTCAGTTTGATTTATCACACATAAATCATTAAAGAGAATCTTAACTTCGGAAGTAAAGTGGAATGCGATTACTCCAATTCGTAATGTTTCTCTTACAGCTTTCATGTATTGTTCAGCACCTTGAAATATATTCGAAAAGCAGAATTTGTCTTAAATTCCACTAACATTTGCCAATGATGAACAAATAAAGCTCCCTTGAGAATTTTTTTTTAGATATCAGGAAACAGAAAAATTATCGAGCTGAACCGTAGTAACTGCTCTGAAAAATGCCGTTATTTTTCTTCCCTTAAAAGTAATAATTGGTGGAATTTTACGGGAACATCTTTCCGTTGTCGCACCGTGCTCCTTGAGAGATGAAATTAATACCATTAAAATAAAAAAAAAAAAAGAAGTCTCTAATAAAAACAATGAACCCTGCTAAAGGAAACCTTTTTTGTTCTGAACTTTTTTCCTTACATGAATCATAAGATTTAAAACTAAGTTTTTGAATAAATAATCAGCTATCAAAACAAAATTTGGTCAAAAATCAAATAGATCCTCTCAGAAGTTTTGAAATTTTAGTTGTAAAAATAAAATATATTAAGTTATCGAAACATCTTATTTATCTCTTAATCAGTATTTCATATTTCTTCTCGCCTTTTATTAGGCATCAATATCATTCCACATTCATCACTAAGAATACGTTAAAAAACTTACGCTATCTTTCGTTTACATGAAACGATAACGAACTTTTCGATATAGTTTCCAGTCCTTTCAATTTAGTTGCTTGAAATAAATTGAGAACACAACTTTGTGTTAAATTTTCTCTTAGGAACTCAGTTTTTTCGGTTTTAATACGCATAATATATATTTCATTTTAAATAAATAATAATCATCATTGTCAACCATTATCAATCCACTGCTGGACGAAGGTCTTCCCAAGTTTCCTCTACAACGGTCTGTCTTGAGCCAGTCCACTCCATATCACTCCTGCATACTTTCGAATTTCTTCCAACAATCTCCCATGTGGTCTTCTTCTGGGTCTTTTTCTGTCCCTTGGAATCCAATCTAAAATTTCGGCTGTCCATCGATGATCTGTCCTTCTGGCAGTATGTCCAGCCCATTGCCATTTCAGGGATTTAACTCTGATCATGATGTCTTCCACTCTTGTCATTTTTCGGATCCACGAGTTCCTCTTCTTATCTCTCCTGGTTACACCAAGCATGCACCTCTCCATGCTTTTTTCGGATGTCTGCAGCCCTTGTATGGCTCTTTTAGTTAAGATCCACGTCTCTGCACCATACGTAAGCATTGGAAGGATGCATTGATCAAACACTTTTCTTTTAAGACATAATGGCATATTGCTCTTGAAAATTATGCTGTTTCTTCCAAAAGCTCTCCAGGCAAGTTTTGTACGCCGAATTATTTCTTCATCAATGTGACATTCACTTGATATCTGCTGTCCAAGATAAACGTACGTGCCTGTTATCTCCAGCTTTTCTCCATCAATCGATAAATCTTCATTTCTTGTAGAAGCATTGAACATCACTTTTGTCTTCTGAAATTTCATTTTTAATCCCACTTCTTTACTCTTATCAGCAAGTTCCTGGATCCTACACAGCAGCTCTGATGAGGTAGTTGCAAAAATGACTACGTCATCAGCAAAACGAAGGTGCGTTAGATAATCACCATTAATCTTTATCCCCTTGTTTTCCCAGCTCAGCGACTAAAAGACACCCTCCAATGTGGCATTAAAGAGCTTTGGAGATATGGTGTCACCTTGTCTCACTCCCTTTCCAATTTTTATGTGTGTTGTATTTTCAAACAGCCGAGTCTTTGCACTGCATTTTCATGGATGTTATTAATAATATTAATGTATGCATCTTCAATATCGCAGGATTTCAGAGCCATTGCAACTGCTGATGGTTTCACCGAATCAAAGGCTTTTTCATAATCGATAAAAGCCATGCACAATGGAAGTTCATATTCCCTCGCTCTTTCAATTAGTTCTCTCAGTACGTGGATATGATCTATTGTGCTGTAGCCGCTCCTGAATCCAGCTTGTTCTCTCGGTTGAGCCATGTCCAGTGTTACCTTCAAGCGGTGTGAAAGATCTTTAGTGAAGATTTTATAAACCACTCATAGGAGGCTGATAGGTGTGTAGTTCCCGAGATCCTCAATGTCACTTTTTTTATATAGCAAGATTATTGTAGCGTTGTTCCAATCCTCAGGAATCTTCCCTTCATTAAGGCATCAAGTGAAAATTTGGGCGAGTACTGTTTCGATTTCTCCACTTGCTTCTTGTATGATGTCTACAGAAATTCCATCTTCTCCTGGAGCTTTTCCCTGCTTCATGTTCCTGATTGCATGTGCAACTTCTGCTGGGAGGACTGGAAGAACTCTGGTACTGGTACCTTTCATGATGTCTATAGTACATGTATCATCCCTTTCATATAATTTGGAGTAGAAATCTTTCATTCTTGTCAAAATTTCGTCTCTATTTCTTGTTACGGAACCATCTTCTTTTTTCAATGCCATAATCTGTTTTCTTCCCTTACTGAGATGTCCCTTGGCTATCTTTAGGCTTTCGTTGTTTTCAATTGCTTTCCTCACTAGTTCACAGTTGAATTTTCTTACGTCTTCAGTGATACTTTTTCGTACTGTCTTGCATAGCTCTATATATTCTACTTTAGAAGTCTCTTCTTCTTTAGTTGTCCTCATCTCTCTTCTTTTTCGCATCAACATTTTGGTTTTTCCTGATAATTTGTTCACATGCAACTTGTTCTTAGACCCAGCTAATTTTGTGTGCTGTTTCCATAAGAGCTTTGGTTACTTTTCTGTTAACTTGTGAAATATCCACTTCTTCCGATGTTAGGCTTTCTAAAGCAGAGAATCTGTTCTTCAGTTCCAACTTGAAGGTATTATGGTGTTTTTTAAGGTTGGTTATGTCAATAGATTTTGTTTGTCTTATGAGCTTGCCACGTTCAAGTTTAGTGTTGAGGTGCATCTTACATCTCACCAATCTATGGTCACTACCTGTGTTGAACTTGTTTACCACACTGCTGTCTTCTATGTCCAATTTTTTGTTACTCATAATAAAATCAATTTCACTTGTCATCCCATTTGGATGTCTCCATGTCCATTTCCTGTGCGGCTTTTTCTTGAAAAAGGAGTCCAAGATGAAAAACCCTTCTGCCTCTGCAAACTCAACGAGAGTATTTTCACGCTGATTTTTGTTGCCGTGACCGAATTTACCTACTAAAGTTTCATTCTGTGGCCGTTGCCCTATTTTTGCATTGAAATCTCCCATAATTATCTTCAAGTTCTGCTTACCTTTATTATTTAGATGACGAATTTCCTCATATAATTCATTAATTCCTTCTTCAGGATGACTTGTGGTGGGTGCATAAGTTTGAATAATCTGAGCCTGGTATCTTTTCGAGAGTTGGATAACGAGTCGTGTAGCTCTGTTAGAGGAACTTTCAACTTCTACAACTTTATCCTTCAGTTTCTTGTTTATTATAAATCCAACACCTGTATCGTTCTGCCAGTATCTTTCCCACGATAGAAGAAGAGATATCCACTTTTCAGTTCAATGAGATCTTCTCCTTTTCTCCTTACCTCACTTAGCCAGACGATGTCCCACTTGATCCTTTGTAGTTCCTCTTCCAGTTGAAGAAGCCTTGAATCAGGAGATAGGGAGCGTCCATTATACGTAGCCAAGGTCAGCATCAGATGGCAGCCTAGTCCGGTCCTCCAGGGATTCTTAGCACATTCTGCCTTCATGTCTTACTGGCCGCTGATTTGGCCAGGTACATTCCAGCTGCCGGAGACTGAGGGCCAAGATTTGAGTTTTGAGTCAGAAGTTTTGAGTTTTATGTTGTAAAAATAAAATATATTAAGTTATCGAAACATCTTTCTTACATCTTAATCAGTATTTGATATTTCTTCTCGCTTTTTATTAGTCATCAATATCATTCCACATTCTTCACTAAGAATACGTTAAAAAAACTTACGCTATCTTTCGTTTACATGAAACGATAACGAACTTTTCGAGATAGTGTCCAGTCCTTTCAATTTAGTTGCTTGAAATAAATTGAGAACACAACTTTGTGTTAAACTTTCTCTTAGGAACTCAGTTTTTTTCGGTTTTAATACGCATAATTTATATTTAATTTTAAGTATAATACCAGTCTTTAAATTTCCAGGAAAACGTGTAATGTCAAGCACTAAAACAAATGGTTCCTGAGTAAACTATTCCTTATAAAATAGTATACCATACTGGTGATCCGAATTTCTTGCTGTAGAGCAGAAATCAAAGTTTCCAAGCTTTCGCACATCATCCAGATCGCTTTTTAAAGGAAGGTAGACAACGAACTGTTTGCTGCCTACCTTCCATGAAAAAGCCATTTAGTTGATGTGCGAAAGCTTGGAAACTTTGATTTTTATCTATGCCATTAAATTCGGATCACTAGTATGGTTATACTATCTTATGTATAGTTGGTGTAAAGTTCCAAGCGTTATTATTTAAAATATTTCTCCCCTAATTTCTGAAAAAAATCAAGCGAAATAAATTATGGAGGAAGAAATTACAAAAATTAGATGTACTTACTGTTTCCTTTCCCATTACGTTATTAGTAATTGTGAACAAATATGGATACTAGCTCTCAGAACGATGCGCTGATTTGAAAGTAATGCATTAATTAGGCATTCCCGGACCTGTGCTCCCCATGGAGTCTTCTAATTAATATACAATACGTACATTTGTGAAGAAATATCATAAATACAGGACGCTTATCAATTCCTATTTTGTCATTCAACATTTAAACATACTTGGAGATTGTTAATACATGCTCCTAAACATAGAGGTGTTGGATAAAATGTATAGAGCTTTAGCCAAAAATTTGTAGTGATAAAATGCATTCCAATCTGCAGTGCATAATAAAACGGCTAAATCTGCACTTTAGTGTCCTAAATTATTTCGTCGGAAGAATTGAACTGTGTGGGAAAAGTGCGTTGTACAATTTTTTAAGCGTGCAGAATAATGGGTAAAGGTGCAAAATTATAGTACTTTTAGGTAAAAGGAAGGAATTCTTCTGAAGTATTTACTTGCAAGTACGATGGTTTGCAGCAGTTGGTGTGGGAGGGTGAAGCAATGCTAACGGCCACGACGTAAAGGTTCCGTGCGTCGGAAGGGAGTGACAGTTGGTAGTGAATGTGCGGAAGAATACAAGAAGAGTGGGGTATATTTTTTGGAGGAGTGAGACGCGTCGTGTAATTGAGTGCAAGTAGAAGTAGTTCATAGATGTTTTATTAATATTTGAGAAAGAAATGTGCGGAATGTCGTTATTATTACTAGTTTCACAATGTCTCCGAATGGAAAGAAATGAAGGAATGTAAATGTTTTTATGTACAACAGAAGTGTTGAGCAAGAAGTTTTGTTTCTGGTTGAATCGTTGAATCGCAAGTTTTGATTGTGGTTTCGAAGATATACAGGGGTAGTAGATTTCTTCAACCAATTCATTTGTAGTTGTGCTGTTATTCCGTACATTGTAGCTCACATTTTTTCATCCTGAAACGGATGTTTTTGAAAATGAAGGAGTTTCTTCAATTCAAAAATTGTAGTATGGCAGGGAGCGCAAGAACGTGTCGTATAGTGCGGGATAATGAAATTTTAAGACCTGACGAAATCCGAAATGAAATATGGAGACCCACGACTCTGGAAAGAACCACTAACGCTGTTGAAAAAGCTACTAACACCACTTGCAATGCTGCGTAAAGCGGTCCTCTTTCCTTCAGCGTATTCTTACCACACGCCTCGATGACTACGCACTACTCAACCGTTTCCTCTTGTATTCTTCCGCCCGTAATTTTCTTTTCTCAACGAAGCTTCCATTCACCGGATTACACCTTGATGCCGTTGCCGCTCTGTCGTCCTAGGCATACCGCACCTACTCTTCCAAACCATCGTACTCCCAGGTAAATACTCGGATAACATTTATTTCTTGTTCTCTCCAAATACTATGTTTCTGCACCTTTCTCAGTTATTTTGATTGTTTAAAAATTTGTACGTCGCACTTTTCCCACACAGTTCAATTTTTTCCAACGAAATGATTTAGGAAGCTAAAGTACACATTTACCGGAAAACGCTCAACATATGTGATCCATAGCTTGTTTTTAAATGGTAATACTTGTCACGAAGTTGAACACCTTTTTATGTTGGACACTTTTCTAAGTTGGACACAGTATGTGGAACCGAACAAACTCGCATGTTTTAACATGTATATAATATTCGTTTACTTGGACACCTCTCTATTTTGGAAGTTGGACGTTGGACAGTGGTAAGTTGAACAAGTTTCTTAGAATCGGCTATTGTGTATTAAGCATGAAAAAAAAAACACCTGCTTAGTTATGGTGGTGCGACTCGTAGTCAAGTGTATAAATAGGCAAGTGGAAGACCATTAGTGTATGTCTGAACCCTTTTGACGTTCATCATCTGTCTCACAATTTTTTTAATCTGGCCCCAGCTGTGGACAGGATGTACTCAGAAACCTGTCCCCCCCCCCACACACACACATTCATTCCTGACTGCTGAGCAAAGTCCTTTGGCAGAATACTTTTGCAAACAGTAGAAATGATTATTGCATTAACTTGGATTTATAAATTCAGCCTAAATTATGCGCAGTCAAAGCAACACAGGGTAAAATCATACAAAGTGAAATTTTCGCCCAAAGTTTAGCACATTTAAAACAATCCATTTATCTGTTATTACTGCGTCGGAAATTAGTTTTATTTAAATACTTATGAGGATTTAATAGTTCTAGATATTTGAGGGTGCATTCCAATAATAGCATTAATCTGAATAACATTGTACCTATCGCATCGTGGAAATATTTTACTTGGTCTGCCTAAATTTCTGCAAATGTGAGGAGTACGGATAAAAGAAAACTGGGTCACCCTCGTTTTAAGAATATCATAATATCTTATATTTAAAAAAATTCTGAAGTGCCGTGAAAATCCATGTCATTAATTTTTCGGATTTGGAATTAATACATATGAAATTAGCTCAATTAAGTAAAAAATATTAACTCTGCCTAATGAAAGCGGATTCCTTTCCAAACGGACTGCTCATATGAAACAAACATATTTTCTAAACTGCTTATAAGTTCCAATCATAGAAATTATTCCTTGCAAGTCTACTGTTTTATTGTAAATAAGAAACATTGAACATTAAAGAAATTTCGAATATTAAATTTATTCAAAAAATGCATCATTTAGCAAAAATTGTAATATACCGTCTCTCAAGTATTGCATTCAAAATTAGTTCACTTACCTTTAGGAAAATGCGTATTTCAAATTTTGCAGGACATGCTTTATCACCCTTTTACTTAAGCACTCAACTAGTTTGAGATTTCACGTGTTACGGAAAGAACTGCTTTGTTTTGCATTGTTTACCACAAAACAATACAGAAGTACGCATCGATTGATAAGACAAAAGAGAGATAAACAGCAGATTCAGAAAAGTTAATTCGTTGAATTAAAGGTATATAAGTTAATTATTAGACTGCCATTTCAAAATCGTAATCTTCACGTTATCGATGAGCTTTTCAACGAACGACCATACGAGCTGTATATTCACACTTCATCGATAATCATTTCATAAAACGATCATACAAACATGCTTTCCGGACTTTTCCGATACAAAATAACCTTCGTTGATTTTAAAACAGGTCTTAAACAACAGATTGTAATTTTTCGTTACACGGAAGGGTCTTTTAGTTTAATAGAGGCCTTAGACACAATTTACCTGAATAATATTCACTTGAAATCATTTTGACAAAAGAGAGTCTTATCGTTTAATAGACGCATGACATACGATTTACTTGAATTATATTCACTTGCACTGAATTAAAGATGAAACTTAATATTTTCCCTCAATCTTCATTACTCCAATCCAATGGAATAATTATATTAAAAATAAAAAAACTTTGTCAATAAGCAATTTAATGTGTATCACTTCAATAAAAAACGAATTTTATATTTAATTTAGTCTAAGTAAAAGTTTCTTTGGATTTACGTGATAAAAATACCAAGTTAAGTAGCACAATGGCTGTTTTTTTTACAGATGAGCTAATTTCCGTAACGAAATACTAACAACTGAAATAACACTCCATACTTTCAGTTGTAATTTGAACATAGATATATTGACAAGATATCCCGAATTCTTGTGGACATTCCTCGAATTTAGTATAATTGCCCTAAAAACATTTCATGTCTTTGGGGACGCGAATTTGTTTTCGAATTTTGATTTCGTTAAAACATATTCTCAAAATTTAATAACTTTTATCAAAAGCACTTCACGTTTCTAAAAAAATGCGCTTAAAATAGTTTCCATTGTGCACCTAACTGTCTCTTTTAGCACGTCTTTTGTAAAAAGAGATTGTGCTTATGTTATGCGTTTTGCGTTTTTCCGTCTGTCAGACCGTCTGTACCGACGATATTTCTGCCAATTAATAACTTTTATCAAAAGCACTTCACGTTTCTAAAAAAAAAATGCGCTTAAAATAGTTTCCATTGTGCACCTAACTGTCTCTTTTAGCACGTCTTTTGTAAAAAGAGATTGTGCTTATGTTATGCGTTTTGCGTTTTTCCGTCTGTCAGACCGTCTGTACCGACGATATTTCTGCCAATTAATAACTTTTATCAAAAGCACTTCACGTTTCTAAAAAAAAATGCGCTTAAAATAGTTTCCATTGTGCACCTAACTGTCTCTTTTAGCACGTCTTTTGTAAAAAGAGATTGTGCTTATGTTATGCGTTTTGCGTTTTTCCGTCTGTCAGACCGTCTATACCGACGATATTTCTGCCAATATTAGTCCGCTTTGAGAATTTTTTTTTGCATTGGGAAGCTTGAAATATGCGAATGCTGATCCTTTATTTCCTTTTTTTACCATTTACAATTTCGCCGCTGGAGGGCCAAAACACAGATGATGTCGAATTCAAAAATACGTTTTATTTCACAAATTTGCTTCTAAACATCCGATTGAAGAAAATATTTAATATTCGATTCCATTTATGTCAAAGAGTATTTTTGATGTAGTTATTTTTTGAGATTACGCATAGATTTTCCGCTAGGATACGTAAAAGTAAATTACATTTTTCCCGAAAACTGTTCTTCTAAAACTCCGACTTGAATTTTTTTTTCTTTAGCGGATACATCTCCTGATTGAAAATCGTTTGCATATAATTTCAAATTTTTTGGTAAAGAATACTTTTTTCACCAGGGGCGTAAGCGTTAATTTCGCTTCTGATGTATTTGCCATATAATCTAAACTCCAAAAATATCGATTGAAAAAATTATTTTGTGGACTGATGCCACTCATATTGATAAAACTTTTCGCAATATTTTCTTCTTAAAATATTTCACAGTTTCTCCGCCAGGGGGCGTAGACGTATATCTTGTTTTCGTCAATATCTCTACTGCTAGGAGTCCGATTTGAAAAAGTCCTTCTTTCTTGGATAGTGTTTTTAGTGTGACATGTCTTTCATATAATGTCAAAATTTTCAAGTAATTTATAGACTTTCCGCCAAGGGGCGTAGAGATAGATTGCGTTTCTCCCTATATTTCTGCTTCTAAATCTCCGATTTAAAATATTCCTTCTGCACCGGATACAGCTCCTCATGGGAAATCATTTGCGCATAAGTTCTAATTTTTGTAAAAAAATGGTTTGACCACCAGGGGGCGTAAACCTTAATTTTGGCTTCTGATGTATTGGCAGCAAAACATGAGCTTCTAAATTCTCGACTGAAAAAACGTCGTTTATAGACCGATAGTACTCATGTCGACAAACCGTTTAGAAACATTTTCTTAAAGTGATGCATGGTTTCTTCGCCAGGGGGCGTAGATGTCTATCTTTTTTTGGCAATATCTGTATTTCTAGGAGTCCGATTTGAAAAATTCCTTCTTTGTTGGATAGCGCTTCTAGTGTGACATGTGTTTCATATAATTTTAAAATTTTCAAGTAATTCATAGACTTTCCGCTAGGTAAATTGCTTTCCCCCTATATAAATTGCTAAATGGCTTTCCCTCCTATATCTCTGCTTCTAAATCTCCGATTTGAAAAATTCTTTCTGCACCGGATACAGCTAATGATGCGAAATCATTTGTACATAATTTCAAATTTTTGGTAAAGAATGGTTTGGCCTCCAGGGGTCATAAGCGTGAATTTCTGCTTCTGATGTATTTGTAGCAAAATCTGGGCTCCTAAAAACTGGAATAATTTTTTTTCTTGGACCGATACGGCTCATATGGAAAAACCTTTTGAGAATACTTTCTTCATAAAATAATGCATGGTTTTCCTACCAGGGGACGTTAAGTCACACCTAATTTTTATCGATATCTCTGTTTCTAAGAGTCCCATTTGAAAATTTACTTCTGTGTTGGAGAGCGTTTCCGGTGCGAAATGTTTCTCATATAAATTCATGTTTTTCTCAACGCACAAGTCTGCAACCAGAGGGTGTAACATCACGATTCCGTTTACAGCAATACCTGAGGGTTTAAAAACCCGATTGAAAAACTTCTTTCTTCCGTCAGATACTATTCTTTTCAATACCGGTACCATTGATTTTGAATAGCTTTGATAAATTTAATTTGCGTCAGAACGTATTCAAAAGACGTGCTTTTTACACCCGAAAATTCGGTGTCATCTTTCTTTTTAAATTATTGTATTTAGATAGGTGGGTTAAAAACCACCGTGAACAACTCAATTAGCCCTAAGCAGTCGCCCGTCCTTGATTTAGGGCTAGTTGCTCCAGGGAAGGGAGAAAGCCAATGCCGTACGACAAGCACAACAGCTATGCCTCCCCGGGATTCGAACCCATCTCGGACGAATGATTAAAAGCCATCGCTTAGACCACTGTGCCACAGGAGCGTACGTACGTACGTACGTACAATCATGCTTTATGTAAAAACAGATTTTGAATGTACCTGTTCAGAGTTCCACTAAAAATTTTACAAAATGATAAAATTCTTCATGCAGTTCATTCTTCAGAGAAACATGATTCTTCCGCATGCTTTTAATTCAGTACGGGCATCTATATTCCACTAGTGCTGAATATGTTCCTTTCATGATAGCTCTGCTTGGTTGGTACAAACTGGCAACATTCCGCAAGATATGTTTTTTTTATGATAATACTTTTTATTTGGGAATTTAACTATCCCCGTAGGCAAGTCAGTGTGCAATAAGAAGTAACCATCTTTAATTTTGGGCCATTGGTTCTAGGGAAAGAAAGAGAGAGAGAGTACCATAAGACAAACATAACGCCCAGACCCAACTCGGGGCAAATGAATGATCAGAAATCAGTGGTTAGACTTCCCCACCACAGGGCAGACTGAAAATTTTCAGATACAATACTGCCCTTTGTGAAACAATATATTTTTATGACAAAAAAATTGCATATTAGGTCTGAGTATGTGTGCGTGCTGAAATTTGGAGTACTACGCAAATTTATATAGTTCACGAAAGACTTGTGTACTATGGTAATTCTTCAGCATGACCTTCTTAACTAGCTTGAAACCTATTTTCTGAGAGAAAAACGTTTAGTTAAAACAGCAATTATTCTCTGAACTAACATCGTATGCCAAACAAGAACTCACATGGTAATAGAGAAAGAGGTCTAAGCCCTCTATGTATAATTCAAAAATTTACATATAATTTATTTTAAAAATATTAAACTGAAAAAATTTTATTTCTTTACTTTTTTGAGAACTAAAGGTAACTTTTTGAAGATAAACTGAAAAAGAGATTTATCACACAAGCACGTATAAGAAGGAGACGACACATCTTTTATTGTAACAACAATAGTGATTCGTCGTCAGACGCTATGTACCAGGGTGGTAAATTTTCTTATGTTCTATCATCTCATGTTAATAGGACAGAACTGCAATTTGTAGGTTTCGCATTCTGACGCATCAACAAAACTATATGGACAGCTGCTCAGTTAGTTTAAAATCCGAAGAATTAGAGGGAATTTCGGATGCAGGAAATTCAATGGATGCTTCATCAATAAGTCTTTTATTCGTGGGGTGTGATACGCGTCATCGCTGGGGTACATAGATACAGGTCCTCGTCTATTGATTTCCTGGATACAGATACCTATGGTACTCTGTGTCATCTTTATGATATGGTTCTATATCATTTGAAAAAAATATTAAAATTTTCTAAATCAAACATAAAATGGTTTTAAATACTCCAGTGTGATGGTGAAAAGAAAGCTTATATGGTTTTCTTAACATCCTGCACGTCCTTGATGAGATGTTGGTTGAGATTATATGGAAGAATAAAAATAAGAGATATTCGAAACCGTAAAAAGCAACGAATCCTAATAATTGTGATAACAGGTGTTTCTCTGAATGTTGAAAACAAACAGCTGCCCTTCATCAAATACAAACCACTAATGTGATAAGCTACGGATAAAAGAAATAAATATGCAGCTTCTTCAAAAATTATTTACTGAATTAAAATTAGAGCGTGTTTACAGTTTTCCAACAACTTGTTCCCTTACACCGAGATATACACGGTCGAGTCACATTTATTGTGACCACCAGATAATATCCGGAGTAACCGCTTCGTGCAGCACGGATAGCTGATAGACCGGCTGGATGGGACTCAATACGATACTGGAAGGGGTTCACAGGTAAGTGGTGCCAAGCTGACTGTAGTACATCAGACAGTTTCTGGAGGGTGCGTGGTGGAGGATCCATAGACCGAACAACACGATCGAGGTGATTCCACAGATACCCAATTGGGTTTAAATCTGGGGAATTAGGGAGCCAGGGAAGTATTTTGAAGTCTTCATCGTGCTCTTCCAACCACTCTCGGACATTTCTAGTTTACAACATGTCGCATTGCCGAGCCTGAAGTTCCAATCTGCCCCAGGGAAGACAATCAGCACGTATGGGCTTACGTAGTTTTCAAGGATATATTCATAGCGAATTTGGCCCATAGGGTGTTCCACAGGTACGAGTGGACCCAGAGAATGCCATGAAAACATTCCCCAGACATTTACGATGTTCCCACCAGCTTGTGTTCCTCCTGCAGTGGTTGAAGAATGTTTGTTCTCCGACGTTACTCGCCTTCTCCTCCAACATCGATTCGTTCGATGAAGCAGAAAACGTGACTCGTCAGAGAAGGCAATCCTTTGCCAATTCGCGGAACTACAATTCCGATACTTCCGAGCAAATGTAGGCCTTTTCCGCACATGCACCTTCGTTGGCATAGGCGCAGTGACCATCTTTCATCATCGGAGCCCCAGAGGCAGCAGGGTTTGCTAAACTATCATTTTCGACACATTTCCGGTAGCCCACTGGTTCATTCAGGCAGTGAGATACTCTAATGTAGCGTGTCGATCGACATTCGTGCACCTTCGAAACAGGCATTCACTTCTCACATCAATGGCATGTGGTTCTCCGATGTTACCACGTCGCTTATTCGCAATGGTGCCATTTCTCCAGTCACGATACACTTTAACCACAGCAGCACCCGAACAGTTCACAAAATGCGCTGTTTCAGAAATACTGCCACCAAAAGCCCGAAAGCTGATAATTACCCCTTTTTTTATGTGATATATCCCTCCTTGTATCCATGACAACAACGAGTGAAATTCTTTCAGATTGCTTACCCTTCAAGCCAGCTCATAACACGTGCCTTCTTTCATTAGCTACGCGTTGTTGACGTCAAAAGTACGAGATGGTCGCAGTGTGAGTCAACTGTGTGTATTAATTACAAAAATAATGACAAAAATTGACGGGGGTCATAGAGATAACTCTTGATAATGACTTTAGACATAACTCTTGATTTAATGACTTTAGAGATAACTCTTGATTTTATAACTTTTGAGATAACTCTTGATTTTATAATTTTTGAATACATAATACTACAGTTTTCCAATCCATTTAAAAATATTCTGGAAACGACAGTTTTTCAAATATCATTTAGTGTACTGCAATTCATTATGTCGTTGATAATTTCTTCCTTGGAGTTCCATTTATTTCCACGTGTTAATCCTTCCCATTTTCTTCTTGACGTTGTTGTCATCTTTTCTAAATGCTGAAGAAAACTATGATCACCTTCAAATGAATATGGTTTTGTGCACTCCAAATGATTTCAAATTAAGCTTTGTAAGTGATTAATATATCTTAAGGCACTGATCTTTCGTTAGAAATGAGTCCGGGTTCAAATCGCGAAAGAAGCTTGGTTGGTGTGTTTGTCCCATAACGTTGTATTTCTCCCTTGCCTGGAAACAGTGCCTTTAAATTAGGAACGAGTGACTGTTTACAGCTTTCTGAGTTGCTGACGGCGGTGTTTGCACTCTAAAACTAGCAAAATTAAAACCTGTGCTCTTCAGTTTTCAAAATTCGTGCCAATATGCCGAAACGCGAGCTATCTCTCCTGTGACTAATGATAATCTCATTCACGTAGGAACATGGCAAGTGAAATTACAGAAGGTGGGGGAAATTTCAACAGTGAGAGTGTTAACTCACTCTCCGTTAAAGCAAATGATGATAAAAAACGAATGGAAAATGGTGAATGATGAATTATTTCTAATTTTTTACTCAATAAAATACTGATGAATTCTAGTTGCAGATTCTTCTTGGAAGTACAAGCAGCCTTCCTCTTTCATATTCCTGCATATTGGCACATTAATTCCCCTCTTGCGAGAAAGAACCCAATGTAAAGAAGCCACACACCGAAGTGCTGGAATATTATGAGCAGAGTATTTTATGCAAATCGAGACTAACCCAAATAATGGCCGGCGAAAATAAAAGTTTTTAATAGGTAAAAAAACACTCGATACTGAGCACTTTTATTCGGTGTTTTTCTTGTTCTTCAGATGCGAGTGGCAGCGGACTTGTTTGGGAAAGGCACTGTACTTCTAGTGAGTTCCGATGGGAGTAGCAGGTAGCAGAGGACGAGTATCACCTATTTTAACAAAGACGAAATTCTAATGTTCAGGCAACTGGGTCAGAGCATTTCCGAGACGGCATGGCTTGTGGTGTACTTGCCGTCCGCCCGATTGGCTGCTATTAAAAGTGGTCCGATGAATAAACTCCGTGATCCGCGGGCCATGCATTGACCCACCACGGCTTATCATAGCTAGAGGTGAGTGTAGGTTATCTTTTCTAGTGCGAGACAGCAAAAGGAATTCTGTAGCGCAAATCACCGTAATTTGAATTCTGGTTATGAGCACAATACGTTGAAAGCACCTGTTTTTGCTATTTCTCATGGCAGCTAAACAGATCAATTACATAACAAGAAAGGAAATGAAACTACAAGCGTAACTATTTGAAATTCTTTGACTTCATGCAATGCTAAACGGACAGAAATATTTTTAAGGGACAAAGCTCAAATATCAAAACGTCAGTGAAGAGAAAAATAAGTTCATCTTCGACCTCAACCTCGTTTCAATGGCTTTTCTTTCCCTATATCCATCCCTTATAATACATCTATTGCTGCTGTCTAAAGAAGCATCCTCAAAGTCCGCACCTCTATGTTTAATAACGTTTGATTTTCACACAGTTGCTTGTAATGAAAAAAAAGGGAGAATACAAATAATGGATTCCTTCAAATATGTGAAAAATCCTAAATTTTGTGTGATTTACCACATTTTCAGAACACATCTGATATCCATTAGATATGGAAGCATTTTTAAAATATTGTCCAGTTCGATTAATCCTGATCCACCGGATCATAATGTACATTTATTGTGTATGATTCGGTTCCGAATTTACCTGTGGGTTAGAACCGACATAAAAATTACTAAACTTTTTCTGCAAAATGCAATTCAAGATTAGATTTATTCTAATACGTAAAGTATTTTTCTGATAAATTACTCTGAAAATGATAAGTTATATTCTCAGAGAATAAATTTCTAATGTATCAAATGCGTATACACACGATTTCTTTTCAAAGAGGGAAATAAGGTAAAAGAGAAAGCAATAACTCGATAGCAAAACTGTCTACTAAAACTAAAATTTTAATTATTTATGATTTTGTTTCAATAAATCATTGTACCACTGTGTTTTGCATCTGCTAGCTGACACATTCAGAACTCCAAATTAAGCGATGTGAAGTCGTATTGGTAAAAAACAAATGTTCTAGTTTTAAAATTAATATCATGTATTTCATCTGTTACGGCCCTTGCTTTTAATGCATATGGCAAACGTACTAATTTTCAATGTTATTTATTATTTATTTGAAATTTGTAAAATTTTTCAAAATAAAATTATTCGTTCATCATTACACTTTTTCGGCAGCGATATTATTTGTATCGTTAAAAGATTCGTTGTAAATGATCGAATTAAAGCAAAGGTGTTATTGGTACGAGTAAATTGCAATAATTAAATGTACATCTGACCAAAGTGACTATATGTAGAGAAAATCAGTGTGTAAAATAAATAACATAATAGCTTCTCTCGCTGCATTAACACGGACCACATTAGCATATTGGGCCATACAATCAATTTCTGGAGTCACAAATGAATATTTCTCTTTAATATAGAAATTATCAGTTTAAGATTAATTACGATATTGTTCGATCATTATATGAAAATTTTGGCGATTGCCGCTATATTAAAATCAAGGAAAAACAGCTAAAAAACTGGGAATTGTGTTTAACCATCCAAACATCTGGTATACCTGTTTACAAATAAGTCAAAAGTGCCGGCTTAAATTTGAGAAAAAAGATTGGAAGTTTCAAAATATCGTGACCACATCGGGAACAATATCATAAAGGAGGTAAAGTTTGAAGTATCGTTTAAAATGTACATGGAATTTTTTGTGTGATTTTTTCCTTCGTAAGCTATATTTTTCAAATCTTTCTTTAAACACATACAGTGCACGGATAAATGGAAATTCAATTGTGTGACTAATGAGAAAAGTAATTGATTATTTTCTCACTAAAGTAATGATAGTATTATGCTTCTCATCACATTTTTGGAAATAAGATATTCAAATTATGATCAGTATTTTTTGTATTTGATAAATAGTGAACACAGCGTTTCCAAATTCCAAGTAGCATTTCCACATGTTGTCGTGAAGTTGAACAACCTGAAATTCCTTGTGATGACACACAGTTTATCGAACCATGCTGAAAATGTAGCTGCGGAGCCTCAGAACAATCCGATTTACTATACTAACATTGCCTTTCTGTCGAAAGCTACAGGAATTACAGGCGAGCATCAAATCTGGACCTTGAATTCTTGGAAGACGGTCGGCAATTCAGATGAATCTCGGTTCCAGTTGCACAAGGAGGACGGTGTGGCGTTAAATCCACACCTTGTGCTTCCTTGAATATGATTAATCAACTGGTACGAAATAATCCTTGACTCCGTTTTGCCATTTTATGCAAAATTAGCGATGATCGTCTCGTTCGTACAGCCAGGACGACCTTCTAAATATTTGGGAGGGGTACTTTGTCTCCTGAACGCTGACCAAACCCGCTAAACTTTGCCGTGGACTACACTAAACACATGGGAAACATCAATCGCAATCCGGCCATTTTTAAGGCTGCAAACACATTGGCTTCGTATCAAATACTCAAGATGAATTCTCGGAGATATTCTTTGCTACCTAAGACACGCAGTTTCTCGCTCCTTCGCTGAGACGCAAGATAAATGTTTGCGATTTAATGAAATTCTACTGGGCCTCATGCTTACATACACCCTCTGTAGCTATCACGTGTTCACAGCAAATTTGCATGCAGTCTGGGCATAATAGAACATTGACTTACGACACACCGGCTTGTGTGCATGCTACTTTGGCCACATGACACTGTCTTATTGTCAAATATCATGTTTGACTTTATGGTTTGTATATGTGTGCATATGAGAACCTCTGTTCCCTGCATCATCTTTTGTATCAGCGGATAAAGATCCTGGGATTATGAGACACAATTTTAAGACGCTGGTCACAGCACATAAATCTAGAATTCCTTTTACATATTTCATTAAACATTCCATTTTAAAATCAGCAGGAATGTATAATTATATGTAATTTAAAAACAGTGGTTGATTTCCACGGGAATTACCTTCATATAAAGTAACACCAGTACTGAAAAAGTGAAGTTTGTCGGGAATGCACATTAATAAGAACTTTGGTTATTCTGTTTGAGTCTACAAGAACCAGTCGAAAATCATAAGGTAAAAGCTTACACAGATATTTAAAAGTGAAGTGTGTGAAGAGTATGGTGCTGGAATTTGGGTACCAGATCTGAAGTCACTACAAGTGAAAACATCGGTTGTTGATTCTTTACTTTAGTTACTTTTCATTCGTTTTAACACCAAAAGCGACCAGTTATTTCCACATACAGCAACTCCGCTTATTATGTGTATTAATTACTTGTCAGCCAGTCATTGTACACCCTCGGTGAAGTTTCTCTTGCTCAGCTACGGAGGTTTGCTGTTTCTGAAGTGTTTGCATTGACCTGAATACAGGGCCATTTGGCTGAATTCTTTGTAGTGTGTTGTAAATGCAGATATCTCGAAGTCATAGTTGTGTACACAAAGTTGGAAAGTGTCTGAATAACATTACATATTTCTAACAATTTGTTACTTCAATGCTCACTATCTCTGCTTTAGAATATTAGAGTGTAGATGTGAGAGCGTACGTCTTGTGCGAAGAGAAAATATTGATTTAGTTGAATGGCCTAAAATGGGATGATATATAAGGCAACCTTTGGGATGAGATTTGAGATTTGTCTCTTCGGATAATCGGATTTCATAAGATCGGTGTATGGTGCAATTATTCCTGTTTTGCTAAATTAAATTAAAAAAATATAATATGGCACTTATCCATCCGCATGCTTTTGTTGTTTTGGGGATAAAGTCTAAAACATTCTTCACAAATTACTTATGCTGCAACAGTGTTTAGAGTGATAGTAATACATGTAAAATAATTCAAAGATATGAATTAAAATAAAGCAAAATATTTCAAATACAGTGTTTTCTCAAATTTTTTATGCAAATTTATGTTTTGTTATGAAGTTTTTCGACATAAAAACAGTCACGGTTGGACTAAAAAATATAATTTCCAGTATTATTTCCGAAATGAAAACTATGATAACAACCTACCTTTCATGTTTATCTTAAAAGATAGTTCCCAAGTTTTATTGAAAACTTGGCTTGTTCCACTAAAAGGACTGGAGTATTCTAAGAAAGAAAAAGAAGCTGCTTGGCAGGATAGTCCTTGTGGTCCTTACGTGTTTAACATTGGTTTCGTTTTCAGGCAAAAGGGATCTGTTCTCAATTGTGCATGAACAGAAGTTATTAAAAATGCTGCCAATATCGTAACATTGCTGTATATCAGTGGTTCTAAAACAGTGGGGCGCAGCATACTTTCCAACAAAAAAAATAAAAGTGCCCTAAATTAATTAGAAACATAAAAAAATAAATAAATAAAAATACATACAGAAAAACTTTTAATGGGTACAGATTTTAATTATCATGAATGTCGAAATAACTAATAATTATTCTCTTCATCAGGAGTTATAAAGCGCGTATGCTAGAGACAGCGTTGATAGTTCGGCAGCGGCCGCATCTTCTTCCAGGCAGCACTCTACAAGCGCAGCTGATAGCAGCGACTTATTACATCTCATTGGCGCCTATTGGACAGGGAGGGGGCGTTTTGTCCCCAAAGGCCAGTCTACACTCAGTGGTGATCACCGGTTATGTCTGTTTGAGGATGTGGTCTTTTGCATTCAACGTTTCAGTGCAGTTATGCTGATTTATTTACCACTTAAAGTTGACTTTTTATGAACATGAAATCGGCTTTTTATGATCATGATAAAGTTGGCTTTATTATGATCACGAAGCGTTTCTTGATAAGTGATAGAAATGAAGACACAAGTACTCCTTCAACTAGTGCTGAGAAAGAAGCTACTCGGAGTGTGAAAACAAGAAGGTACGATGAGAAACTTTTATCAGTTTTTTTAAAAGGCTCTGTCTTTACGAAAACTGTGTCAAATGATGAAGAACTTCCGCAATTTGTAATTTGTCTAAGTATTTTAGCTGCAGTTAGTATGAAACCAAATTAAAAAGACAGCTTGAAACCAAACATCCTGGGTTTACAAATAAACAAAACATTGTTTTGTTAGAAAGCATAGTGGTTTACAGTCCACCCAAGAGAATTTTACGAAAATAACAAATATGACTTCTAAGACCCTTTTAGCATCTTACCAGGTTTTTCATAGAATTGTTAAAACCCAGAAACTAAACACCATTGCAGAAACTCTGATTTTTCCAGGAACGATTGGCATAGTATCAATAATGATGGGGGACTCTTCTGCTCAACAATTTAAAACTATCCTCCTCTTTAATGACACAGTTTGCAGAATCATTTCAGGTATTTCTGATGATTCACGTCAGCATTTAATGGAGAAGTTGCGTAACAACTAATTTGCACTTCAAGTGGACGAAGTGACTGATATTCATAAAGATGCTCATTTGATCGCGTACGTTCGTTTTGTTGATGAGTGTAATATGCGAGAGGAATTGCTTTTCTGTGAGCCTATCTTGAAAAAAACCACAGCTCAAAGACTTTTCGATATGTATAATGCTTTCTTTAACGAAAGCAGGATATCATGGGATACGTGCACTTGCATTTGTACAGATGGAGCTCGTTCAATGCCTGGGGTCCGTGATGGATTACAAGCTAAAATTAAAGTTGTTGCTCCCGAAGCAGTATGGATTCACTAAATGATAAAAAGAAGGGTCTGGTAGCAAAAGAACTGAGCCCACCCCTTCATGAAGAGCTGTAGACGGTTGTAAAAACGGTCAAGGTTATCAAGACAAATCCTCTGAAGTCCAGGCTTTTTAAAATGCTATGTGTGGATATGGGTGCCAAACACACTGCTTAGCAATTTTTAGTGATGCTAATGGCTTTCAAGAGGCAAGGTATTAAAAGAGAATGTTTAAGCTAAGGCATTAAGTGTGCTGTTTTTAAATGGGGAAAATCTCTCACTGACAGACAGTTTAAGCAACTGGGATTTTTTTATTGAAAATGGCTTACCTCACAAATATATTTGTAAAACTAAATATCTTCAACACTTCCCTTTCAACAGGATGAAGCAACTGTACTTTCTTGGAATGACAAAGTGGAGGCATTCATGAGAAAATTAGAGCTCGGGAGAAAAAGTATAGAAAGTGACACGTTTGACACGTTACCTACTCTGGTGACAACGGTACAAGACACTGATAATTCAGTGCTTCCAATGGAGATAAAAAGCTACCTATTTTATCATCTTATAATGTTGAAAGTTCATATTAAAAATACTTTTGCGATGAATTTGATGAATTTAATTGTATTAAAAATCCATTCGGAAATGTTCCTGGGATATCATCCTTGAATGTAAATGAGAAAGAACAACTCATCAATCTCACTACTGATGTTTCATTAAAAAGTAAATTAAAGGAATTGTCTTTGTCGGAGTTTTGGATAACGTGGACAAGGAATTTCCAACTTTGAGCGAAAAGCATTGAAGATCCTGATTCCTTTAGCAAAAACTTACTTATGCAAGACAGGCTTTACTACTTTGGCAGTTGTGAAGTCAAAGTACCGTTCAAAGTTAAATATTTCTGAAGAACTTATAGTGGCCATTTCTGATATTGCGCCACGTTTTGATAAACTTTGTTCTCAAAAGCAGGCCCATCCATCACATTGAACTTCGATATTAAAATGTTTGATTTTCTTAACAGATAAAAAGTAAATATTTGTTAGGTAAATATCACTTCATTTCAATAGATAATTTGGTTAATCACTAGTGTTAAAACTAGTTTTTATTGTAGGCCTAATATTGTGATACTTCAATTTTGAGTCAAAAAACCGCTAAATAGAAAAAAAAATGCTGTAGAAAAACACAAAAATAAAGTGAATGAAACATTACACTTACCAAGACTTTTATTTTGATAAAGAAAACAGGTTGGCAGGACCTGACAGTATTTTATCTGGTCCGGTGGGGGCTAGAGGTAAAACGTTTAAGAACCACTACCTTAGAGAGACTGAGAATGTAATGAACTTACTAGTGTTTCTTGCTACAGATTCGGAAATTTCTCCTGATGTTCCAAACATTGATAAATCCACTCGAAAAGTTTTTTGTTCAAACTTCTAGTCCTTCTTCGTTACTGAGATCTTTTATCAACCTGAACATTTCCTCTGATTAAAAACATATATCTTAGAAAGGTCGCCCAAACAGATATTCACTGACAGACTAACAATGTCTTGTTTATAATGTAAGTACCATTTAGAGGCGCTCTAATGAAATCACGCACAAAGTAGACAATTTTTCAAACAGTACAAAATTCCCGAAGCACCCCCTTTTACATTTTTGAATTTATTTAGGTGAGGCATATGGACATCTTGAATTCGTAAATTAGATTAACCATCTGGAAAGCACTTTGAACAGCACCGCGATATAGGATTCGTTCACCACTTGCTGAAACATCACCCTGAACTAATAATATAGAGCTCTAGTAATTCTCTGAAGTCATCTCGTGGATATATCTTTGAGATGATTGTATTTTAAACTTTTAATACCTTAATTATAGGGTGCCATTTACAAATTGAACTTATCAGCAGCGTAAATTATTTTGTGGTACTGTACAGCTCAGAGGGGAAGACATTTGGTCCTAAAGATTTGGACATCACTAAAAACACTTTCTGCGCAGTCATTTCAAAACAATGAACGCTGCATGAAAATTTAACTCACGACTAAACATCTGCTGCAGTAAAAATAAAAAAGCACGGCGTATTTGGACATTGTCAGCAGTTGTGCCGAAATATATTCCTATCACGTTTTCTGCAAGATTCTACTCTAAAACATAATTTATGAGGTAGAGTTTTCATAGTTTTTGCATGCGGACGATGTGATCTTTGGTATTATGGATTTGGCAAGAGAGCAGTTTTTCCCATAAGTAAATTTATAAATTTGGCAAGAGAGCAGTTTTTCCCATAAGTAAATTTATAAATTTGTCAAGAGATCATCTTTTCCTCTAAATTGGCCAAGCTTTCTCTGTCCTCAGGGAGGCTTTTTCAGACTGTACGTTAGAGCAGGATTCAAGATAGAAGGTAGTCATACCTAGTTTGAATAGTGACTTATAATAATTCTACCTATACTTCTGTGCCTTGCTGCGAGGATTTTACCATTATTATTGTTTTTTGCAAACCATTCCACTTTTCCACATCCATCGCACAATTTACCACCTCCACTGATGAGGAATAAAGAACACTCGTAAGAGAATTAGGGAATGTTGAGAAAGCTACTGTGCATCGATACACACAAAACAGATTGTTTTTTAAAACAAGAATGCGAGTCAGTTTGAGCATAGGCATCTGCAAAACAGGAAACACACACTCCATCTGAGAAAACTAAAGGGAATTTCGCGGAAACATAGTGCAGTTTATTGTGAAGTTACTCATGAACAATTGCAAGAAACTGTTCTCTAGTAAGATGCATTACTACAAAGGAACAATAAAACATTGCCACATCACTGAGGTATTGAAAGATGAAATTATTCATTCTTTTCCAGGGGAATCCCTTGAACTCCTAGTTCAGGGCATGTGTCATCTGCTGAAACGTCTTTGGAGAAAATGCCCGAACCACAACACGTCAGCCAAGTGCGTTCCCTAAGTATTTAATGAGGTTTTTGAATGAAGAACACAGACATCAGTTTTTCATTGGAAGCTTTCCAGAAGTAGTTTGCATCAGCTGGGTTCGATGTGTGGTAATTTATCATCCTCGAATAGGAACATATTCCGAACACCGTAGCATAGGAGCAAACTGAAGGTCAAAGGACTTTAGCTCAATATCTGACCTGTGTCAGTGGAGCGTTCTGGATAAGTCAGATGACAGCTCAACGCTTGGTACCGATGCGCGCTCATACAAAGTTTCCAGTACTGCGGAAGACATTTGTTTCTTGCATGAAAGCTGGCTTATTACTAATTACATATTAAAGTCGGAGAAAGATGCGAGTATTTTCGATCTGCAGGTTGCACTGGTTCTCATGAATGAAACGTTTGCTTTTGACAATGAACGCAAAAGCGCCAGTGCTTCTCATTTGCATTTTCTTGTCTAATTGTTGTTCCATAACAGGCGTTCAGAGGTTGATCTCACATTACACTGATTATTCAACATCTCTACTTTTTATATGCATAGAAAATCCAAAGGTTTAAACAATTCTTGGACAGCTAACTCTATGTCGCGCAAATTCTTCTAACGAAGGATCCAGCAATTTTAAGAGTAGGCACGATTTGATTTCACAGTGTCAATTCAAACTTGGCGAACTCTGTCAGCCTTCATGTGACAACGAAGATTCCAGCAAAACACAATTATGAATTTCTCTCTGAAATTTAACTTATTTTTACGACAAAATACCAAATAGTATTATCTTCCGATTCTTCTTCAGCGATACAATACTCTTGCTATCCATTACAGCTTTATTGTAGGAAGTTCTGAAAAATCTTTCTAGAAGAAGTTTATACAGTAGATGGATTGGAAGATTTAAAAGCATTAAATTGCAATGAAAAGAAAAAGAGTATTGAATTGAAGTCAACGTTTTTTTTTTTCGTTTTTTTTTTTTGAAGCAGCTAAAATGAGAAACTTTGAAAACAATAAAAGTATTGTTTGGATTTGAAGAAAAGAAAAAAGGACAAAAGAGAAAAAGAAAATGATTTTTTGCTCTTTTCAAGGCACTCCATCTAAAAAATAAAAAAAGAGGCCCTTTTCAGGGCTGAGCTCCTAGCAGTTCACTGTCACAAAAAGTGGTTCCCAGTCGTACTATTTTCGAGATTAGTGAAAGAATTGTAAAGGTTGTTAAGAGTGTAAAAATAAGATAGGAGAAAGCAACAAATAATTTTATTAGTTTAAAAATAGTTCAATAAGAAAACATGATATATCCTACATAGTCCTAAAACTCACTGAGATTTTCACAGTTTCTTTAAAAATAACATGCACTAAATATACTAACACCATTGGTATTGTAACAATCTTTTTCTAATTAAACACTGAATTACAAAAATATCAAGTAAGCAAACGTAGTATTCATCGCACGTGTGAATTTAATACCAGTCTTTCAGTTGAATTCACAGTACCACTCACACTAATATTTAATAATTTCAATAATAACATGCTAATATTTAATAATTTCAATAATAACACTACAATATGTCCATACACATGTAATTATATGAAACATTGCAACAAAAACATTAGATTAAACACATTTATAGCAAAACACACTAAACTTATCTTAATGCTATTTTGACATTAGGTTTTTGGCATTATATTAATGATATTACATTTTCAACCAATGATACATTTCCTTTTTCCTAACTGGTGGGACTGGAAAAAGAAACTGCCGACTCAAGATTGAAAATAGAGCAATCATCTTGAAACCTGTTGATATGTATAATTTGAATTTATAAGCAAGTGTGGTGTTCTTCACACGTGTGAATACTTATAAATAAAACTGGCACATGTGATATTCTTCACACGTGTGTATATAATAATCATTACTCGGATAGGAGCCTATGTTCATAATACAGTATCGGTTACCTTAAGTTGAAAATCTAGTACGACTCACTATGTGAATAAAGATTGATGATGAATATATTACAGAAACAAAAATAAATAATGTTACTGACGAAAGAAACAAAAAGTACATTAAAACCTATTAACTTTAAAATCATAATATATTACATTATACTCATATAAAATTGAAAAAGAAACTTTTTCTTTTATGCATTTTCATATATCTATTTTTACATAAAAAGGAAGCATTTCTGACACTTTCACACCTCGAACTGACGGTTTTAGTCATAATGTAGTATCAGTACTTGATCACCTATATATTTGAATAACTTACACTGTGGGTCGCCAGTGCAAGTGAAAATATTAAATATTTATATCAAGCGTATAAATGTGTGGCTCTAACCTCTGAAGTTTTGGCATAAACTTACTTGTTGCTTATAAGACGAAATAAAATTGACAAAATAGAAAATCTAGAAGAAAAAATTAAATGAAAAGAATTTAGCTTATTTTATGGATGATCCTGCGAAGCTGAAGGAGAACGCAATTTAAAAGCCTTGCACGTCAGAAATATATTTTTTTTTAATTGGAGGTTTAACGACCACCGTGAGCAACTCAATGGGCTATAATCAGTCGCCCGTCCCTAATTTAGAGTCACTGGTTCCAGGGAAGGGAGAGAGCCAGTGCCGTAAGACAAACACAACATCCATGCCTCAACGGGATTCAAACCCGGACCCCTTTTGGACGAATTATCAGTAGCCATCGCTCAGACCACTGCGTCACCGGGGCGGCTCAGAAATATTTAAATTAAGTAACACAAAACTGCCTGCCTCAATAAAATAAAATATTTTGCAAAAACAAATAAATTGTTATTAATTAATTCTTGATTGAGCATTTTTGAGCAATTTTAGCAGCAAATTTTCAAGCTACTCATTACTCTTAGCTTATGCATTTTCTCTATAACTCTAACTTTTTTATTTTTGTCATTATGATCAATCCTATCTGAACGACTGTTCATTAATATTTTTAAAGGCGGTTGGACCCATAGCGTTAAGTTTTTCCCGTCTCCAAAGGCACCTTGGATTTTGGGTTTTGGAGACTAAACCTGTTACGAAACTAGTAACCAAGAGAAGTTATTTCAAATTTGTGAGGGGTGTGCCTCACCAATTTTTAACCTTCGGTTCTTGAATTTGTTAGTTTAATTGTTATTTCAAAAAATCCCATAAGAAGAGTTGTGGAATACACTATACGTACGAATGTCACTACATGAGATATACTCCAGACATCAGAAGCGACTGGTATTAGTGTTGCAGTCTCAGTCGTTAAATTGGTCCATTCTCGCAACAGCTGTGCCACATGCCGCTACTATAGAGGGCAGTGCTTCAATGAAAGGAGGTTTATCAGAATTGGTCTTTAAATTGTAATCTCCACAACAATAATCCTCCTTGTTTGACTGACTGTTTTGTGCGGAAGTGTTATTTATTAAAGAGGATCATTGCATGAATCTTTCGTGATGAAATTACGGTTCTTATGGTCACCGCTAATTATGTTTAATTGTATTTTTTGGGTACTTTACTATGTGAAATGCATATTTGCATTATTCAACCAGTCTTCTAAACATGAGTCGGTTGTATGCCACGAATTCAAGAAACTGCTTCTTCCGTTTCGAAGAGCAATTTAGATTTTTTTGGGAATATTCAGATTATCGCAACCAGCACACCGTGCTTCAGTGCCGATGTACGGTATACTTACCGCGTGTAGAATTGCCATGTTTGGTACACATGCAGAAAAAACATATGTACTTTTCATTCATATGTAGAATTGACATTTTGCTAATATACAAAATCTTTGCAATTCCTATAATTTCAGACATACCAACTACATAGGGGACTGGAATGTTATTGAACATGTAATTACACACAAAAGTTACATAAACTTTCTTGGCAAAATACCAAGTTTTGAGATGAAGTGCATAAAGTTTGGGTATTCCATCTCGCGTTAACGATCAAATTAATATAATTTTTGTTTCCAAAACAATAGTGCATACTATAAGTTACACATTTCATGGAAATTAAAGTTAAAATACTTTTCCAAAGGAAAGCACCACTGCATTATGGAAACATTTAACTGCTGCGGAGATACGTTCGGTGAAATGAGAAAAAATGAAAAAAAAAACGAAAATACACAGATATATGATATTTCATTTCTGTTAATGTGCATAATCTTTACGTTATTCTATTCTGATCACGAGATAAAAAGGCAAATCTTGAAAATTGAATTTTAGTGGCTACCCATAATGAGACCCAATCTATAATGCATTAATTGGAAGTGGTAGTATTTACACATATGAATTTGTATCTATCAATATAACCCAGATGCTTGAAGTCCCACTGATGATATTTGGATTAAAAGCACAACACTTTCATAAGAGGTAAAGTCAACTTTCTGCCAACAAAATTGTATAATTAAATTTTCAGTCTGGGTAACTAACTAACTATGTAATTACAGAGTTCTATGGAAACCCATTTCTCGAAGAGAATAATGACTTATGCTACAGGAAATGCATGGGATATTTCTTGTGCCTAAAATATTTTTTTCTGCTTTATCGCCTTGTTCAGAGGAGATCTCAGTATTTCTGTGTCTCGAATATCATGTATGAGAAATTTCTCTTTGAATTCATTGTAAAATGCACTACTAAGAACAACATACAAAAATAGAAACTATCGTCTGGGGTATAGATCAGAAATATAACCTATCACTTTTTAATTGTGAACAGCGCCTTTTGAGCATAATAACATTTAACATTCTAATTTTTTTCCAGTTTCTCTGTATCACATACAGGAAAGCTTGAACAGTTATTAAACTCATTACTTTGTTGTGAAAACTGCAACAGAACTTCTTAATTATCTTGACTTAAAGGACACGTACAAACATTTGGGTCATACACATTAAAATTTCACTAAACTGACCGGTTTTGCGTATTAACAAATGACTTAAAATAGATGATGCAATCAGTGAAAAGCCGAAAATCTATACGAAAAAATTGTTGGTGTCTAACTGTGACCCGTCGAGGAAGAAGGTGCCCTTATCGACACGTGACGGTCTTTGATCAAGGAAGGATTGTTGGGCCGACAGAAGCTGGATACATTCTATCGTACAACACATTTCGTACCGTACGATTGGCATTTTCGTACTGTGAAGTTTGCACTCGTACGGAACGAACACAGTAATTACTACAATGATTCGTACGTGGAGTCAGTGAACAGATGAGACCTGGATACGCAGATATCCACGAAACAGACGGGAAAATCGCACAACTGCACGGTATGAAAGACACCTCTACCCCATGGCCGTAAGAGATCACACAGAGACTTCAATGCTATTAGCGCAGCAAGGGCTCACTGTCACTGTTCAGGCTTTGTCCTTCAGCACAGTTCGACGTCGTTGATTTAACACAGGCCTGGTCGAAAGCAGTCCATTGCTTTGCATTTCTTTGAATCTCAACAAAAAATGCCTAAAACAGCAGTGGTGTCGGGAACACATTGGCAAACTGCTGGGCAACAGATCACATTTTCCTACAACTCGCTATTCGTCCTAATTCACCGTGATGGTTGCATGCGTGTTCAAAGACATCGTGGTAAAAAATCACCTTGCAGCGTCTTTCTGGCCTAAAGTCAATCGTAATGGTTTGGGGTGCAACAGGGTTGAATTCGCGATCTCGCCTGAATTGAATTGAGGGAACCCTCAACAGCCAGCAAACATCAGTGATATTTTAGAGGTAGAGGTAAATACACTACCTTCAGAGTTGTAGTGGCATTGTATTTCAGCGAGACAATGCTGGGAAACATATGGCCAGGAATGCTCAAGGCCTCTTTCATGCGAGGCAGATACTACTTCCTCTCTGGTCTGCACATCTGTTAAACATGTTCCCGATTGACAATATGTGTGGTGCTTTGCCGCTAAGCTTCAGGCCCCATCAATCACTTCTGCAAATCAGAACAAATGTATGCTGGTCTTGCATTGAAGTAGTTTGGCAGCGACGATACCAAACGCCTGTTCCATTCAACGGCACGCTATGTGGAGGATGTAATTTTTTTTTCGAGATGGCTTCGTACGTTATTGAACTTTGAAACGACAAAATCTTGTATATCTCTGCAAATGTAATCAGTTCGCAATTCTTTCTTATTGTTGCAATTTTCACAGAATGTATTGTATTAACAAGAACACATGTGCGCTTAAAGGTTAAGCGAAAGGTAACTCAGCAATTGTCCGATAATTTGTATGAATTCGATTCATCGATAAAATATTGAGCACCGGCAGTCCTCACTCAGATGTTGACAAAATGCCTTTCCGACTCTTTTCCACAACAATATGATTTGAACAAGCATATCTATTCCATTTTACTCGAGCATGCTTTGAAACTTTGTCCATCAATTTCCCACGTTCTCTTCGTCTGGGTATTTTTCTATACCTTGGTACTCAGTATAGTAGTTTACTTGCCCAAAGACTGTCACCCGTTTGTATATGTCCAGCAAATGTACAATTGAACTTGTCTATGCCGCCCCGGTGGCGCAGTGCGCTAAGGCGTTGGCCTCTGATCATTCGTCGGTAAGGGGTCCGGGTTCGCATCCCGGTCAGGCATGGATGTTGTGTTTGTCTTACGGCACTGGCTCTCTCCCTTCCCTGGAACCAGTGACCCTAAATTAGGGACGGGTGACTGCTTATAGCCCATTTGAGTTGCTCACGGTGGTCGTTAAACCTCCAATCAAAAAAAAAAAAAAAGAACTTGTTTATTTTCGTCGTGATATCATCCAGTCTGAGCATTTTCCCGGCTATGCTTCCAACTGCGGACCGCTCTTGGTAAATTTTTTTACTTATTGTGATTACAGATAAGCAGATAGATTTCAGCAGGTTTGCTCTTTCCTTGGAGTGCTTAATAGCTTCTAGCTCTAATGCGTTTTTTGAATGCGTGTTTTTTAGCGGGAGGCATTAAGTTATTTTTCATTTCGTACGACTTTTTAAATCTGTTGTAAAATGTGGAATTGGAAGAAATTCTTTAACGAAATCGGTAGGGATGGGACTAGGTTCATTTCGTGATGTGAAAGCCAACTATTGCTACCAATATCATGATATCCAGTGGGTAAATAACAGACTCAAAAAGTGAATATATCTCATCGTTTTGGACAATTCAAGTGTCGGACGAATCTCGTTTTAGGGAAGGTTGATCTGTGATTCCGTGTGCTTAGAATGTTGTACCAAGCATACAGGATCGTATGTGAATATGGTAATAAAAATGTTCCAGTGTTAAAGTCCGCACTCGTAAGGGGAGTTCGGATAGTAAATTCGCTTCCCCGAAACGTTGTTAATTGGTTCATGAGCCGCTACATCTGCCTGCCAGTGGACCAGGTCCCCGTGCGATTCGCTCGTGCCTGGCACACGATCCGTCGAACCTCGCTTCCGGTGGTCCTGCTGGTCCTTCCGGAACCACTCCGCCGTGTATTAGGGCCGTCACGTGTCCACTGCTCCCAACAAAGTCGGACGATATGGTCAGGACGATTCACTCGGCGGTCTATACGGCTGGCCGACCACCACGCGGATTTCAGCTCGATGATCAGGCCTCTCTCAGAGTCCGTACGTTTCGTAAATAGACGTCTCTGGCATCTACCCGACATTTTTGTCACTCTGTACACTTGCTTGCGTCGGCCGGCCCTTTTTGCTTTCATGGAGCATCAATTACACGCCGGTTTCTAAGGTTACCGGTACGTGCTTTCAGATCCACCACAGTGTGTGCGGTCATACGCACTCTCACCAAACGTGGATCATTTGCATACGAGCACGCACTCCAGCTATGTGCAAAATTTCGTGGTTGTTTAATGCTTTTTTTCTAGGTGTGCAAATTTCACTGTCCGTTAGTGTATTTAAGGAATGTAAGATTAAAGTAACTGGTGAAAAGACCTGTTGCATTTTACGTCGGGTATATGAGCTCATTCTTGATTATTTTGTGCTTATTATGATCCCTGTTTCAAATGTTTTCCAAATTCCACTTTCGCAGTTTTTAAAATGTTTCTGGATGTAAAATAAACTCTTCAAACCTTTTAAACAGCTGAAACATTATTGTCTTCAAGCACCACAACCTGTCCGTAAATGGGGTCATTGATAGCCAATGGGCCACCAAAAAATCGACATTCTCAGGAGCGAATATTTTCATTCGCCCTAGGAGCCAGTTAAACAAGTTTTTAAAATCATGCAATTTATTGATTATAATACGCTTTCCAAAATACCAGAAATCATTACTCCACTTATCACTCGTTATGAGAATAATGGCTGTGGAATAAATATCAGTCCTGTGCCCGGACCTTTGACCCAATTTCGATGATATTCAACAGAACCGGTTCGGTATACCTCCGAAATAACATGATAAAGATTTATCGCAATCGAAGCATTTTTATGTAAGTTATGATGCATAAGGGCTATGGAATAGATCCCGCTCCTGTGTCCTAACATTTGACCCCATTTCGCCCATTTTCAACAGCATTCGTCCCCAGGTAGGCCCCTACAACATAATAACATTTCACCCAAATCGAAGCATTTTTACGTAAGTTATGACGCATAATGGCGATGGAAGTAATTCCGCTTTTATGTCCCAAACGTTGACCCCATTTGGCCCATTTTCAATAGGGTTTGTCGCAAGGTGGTCCCCTACCACATACTAAAATTTCATCGAAATCGAACCATTTTTACGTTAGTTATGACGGATAACAGCAGTGGAATGGATCCCGCTCCTATGTACTGACCTTTAACCCTATTTCGTTCACTTTAAATAGGGTTGCTTCCCAGGTGATCCCCCACCAAATACAAAAATTTCATCGAAATCGAACGATTGTTACGCGAGTTATCGTGCGGACGGACATACGCACACAACGCGTGACGTAATGAGGCAGATGGGAATCGCGACCATCTCCTAGCAAAAGTGTGTCGTCATAAAACTTTAATAGGATCCACACACAACGCGTGACGTAATGAGCAAGATGGCGTGACCGCGCGTCAACATTCTCAAACGCGAAATCGTGACGTCATACGGTTTCTAAGCATTGTTAACATTCATGAAACGACGCCATGACACTAAAAACGTTATAATTCGGGGTAGTTATTTAACCCACTAAGTGAATTCTCCTAAAGTCGAGATCAAGCTAAATTGATTTCTAGTATCAGAAAACCGTAGGTTAACGACTTTCTTTAAAATTCTTAGAGCCATTTTCGAAATTAAAATGTAAATACATACATACATACAAGAATTGCTACTTCAAGCTGGACGTCAAGTAATTTTGCTTCCTATAATTTTAATGGAAAATCTTCTGTACACATTTTCTAAACAATTAATGCGATCCAAAGGATGAAAATTTGAACATCGATTAAAATAGCTTCATTTCATAACTGGCAATACATAATATTTTCTAAACCATAACCGTAATAATATTTTCTACACCATAACGATAATAATATTTTCTTCACCATAACCGTAATAATATTTTCTAAACCATAACCGTAATTATGCTATCCAACATTTATTTGTCTACTGATGTCATCAAAGTACAGGTCGAGCCATCTTTTTCTGGTTTCAACACCACCAAAGGAAACGTTATTGTTTTTTAATATAATTATGCTTTTGTTTTAGAAAATGTTAAGTATTCCAAGTTATAGTATGAAGTTATTTTAATCGATGTTCAAATTTCCATCCTTGGGAACACACAAATTGTTAAGGAAATGTGTACAAAAGGTTTTCCATTGGAAATATAGCAAGCAAAATTACTTGACGTCCACCTTAAGAGTGTGGGATAAGGGCGATGGAATGGAACCCGATCTTATGTCCTGACCTTTGACTCCATTTGTCCCATTTTCCATAGGGTTCCTCTCCAGGTGGTCCCCTACCACATATTGAAATTTCATCGAAATCGAACCATTTTTACGCACCTTATAACGCATAAGGGCAATGGAATGCATTCCGCTCCAATGTCGTAACCTTTGACCCCACTTCACCCATTTTCAATAGGATTCGTTCACAGGTGGTCCTCTACCTCATACTAAAATTGTATTGAAATCGAACCATATTTACGCAAGTTATCACGCATAAGGGCAATTGAATGGATTCCGCTCTTATGTCATGACTTTTGACCCCACTTCACCCATTTTCAAAAGGTTCGTCCCCAGGTGGTCTTCTACCCAAGTAGCACAAAAACGTTTGCAAAATGTTTTAAAACCAGTTCGTTTAAAAAGCGCTAATACGTCTCGTTGAATCAATGGTTTTTCAACCGTTGTTACAACGTTGTAGCACTGTTTTTAAGACGCTTAAATGACGTGATTTAAACGTCATATTCCTTTTATTATGACGATTAGAAACGGTTTTAACAACCGTTTAGCAACGTTTGAATGACGTTATTTAACCGTCATGTGCCTACCCTTATTACGTTGAGAAACGGTTTTAACAACCGTTTAGCAACGTTTGAATGACGTTATTTAAACGTCATATTACTTCCGTTATGGCGTTAAGAAACGTTTTTAAGAACCGTTTAACAACGTTTAAATGACGTTATTTAAACGTCATATTCCCTCTTTGTTACGTTGAGAAACGGTTTTAACAACCGTTTAGCGAAGTTTTATTTTCGATTTTACAACGTACTTTTCCTTTCTGTATTCGTTTAGTAAATGTAACAGTAACGGTTAATCAACGTCTAAATTTTCTCTATTAAACGTTGCTGTCCTTTGTGTATTACGTCAAACGTCGCAAAAAACGTTACCACAAAATTTTATCGAAGGTTCTTTTCCAGTTTCAAGTCTTTTTTTTTTTTGGCTTTACGTGTGCCGTTGCAAAACGTTAGAACAACGTTTCTATTTCGTTCTTGGGTCATTCCGTATCGACTCAACACAGCGACTTGACTTGACCATCTCAGATTTTAATGAAATTTTGTACATAGGTGGCCTCTATATAGATTAAGAAAAATACCAAATTTCATCGTCATATGACCACCGGTTTTGAAAACACAGCATTAAAAAGTATTAAAAACACCCCAATATCGGAAGATTGATGGGTTTCTAAATTGTGATTGCAGCTCCCTAAATTAAGATAGAGAGATGGGAAAGCTATCTTTTTGTAGTATTGTTTATGCTATTTTATTTGATGTACACCCCCATAGGGGTTAATATTTTTAAAAAATTCAAATTTTGAAATTAAAATTAAAATTTTGAATTTTTCAAAATGTTACGCTCCAAAAAATTCGAAATTTTTTTAAAACAATCTTTATATGTTTGGCATTTGATTACATGAGTTGTAACTTGGGATGATAATGGGTTTACTGAAAAAGCTATATTCAAATCTAGCCTAACACAAGAGTTTAATGAAAAAAATAAAATAAAAAAGCTTGTAAACTGAAAATAAATTTGGGCTAAATCTTTAAAAAGTTTCATTAATAACAATAGATATATACTATTTTTGTTATTTAAAACCATTTATTTAAACAATGTTTTATTTTTAATTGAATTGTTTAATATCTGAGACTACATGGGCTTAAAAATTTTATTAATTTCATTATTCAGAATTTTTAATAATTCAAAATACAATATAAGAAAATAAAGACTGTGCAGTTATACTGTAGGCTAAATTTTGTTTTGGACAAAACTCTGCATGTTCCGACTTAAAAAACTGATTCTGTTGTTTAGATCATTGGTAACAAGACCCAACAAACAGCAACTTGCATTCCTACCTTGCAGAGCTCAGTCTGCTTTAGGTTTTGATGGTGATCAGATGTGTTTCTCAGTCTGCTTTAGGTTTTGATGGTGATAATATGTGTTTCTTGCAGTGAAAGTGATATGTGTTTGAAAACTTTTGTGGTTGAAAACTTTAGATTGATTAAAGTATATCCTTTTCAGTTTTGAAGCTAGACTTTTATAAACTGAAGCTGTGCCGGATTTTTTTAGGAAAAATAAAAAGAACAGGTAATGGGAGGCAATTATTTAACTATTTGAAGTTTACATTTTATGCACAAATAATCAACAATGGAAAGTACAAGATATGCATTAATACAATGTTTCAATCCATATAGAAATGTGACAGGCTGGATGTTGGAAAATGTTGATGACTTATCAAAGGAGACTAAAATTTGTGATTCTTGCAAAAAGCAGCTGAAAACTTTAATAATTAGTCAAGAAGCAAATGAAACCTGTGCTGATGAGAAAATGGACGAAAATTTTGCATCTACGTCAGAAGTAATTGAAACACTGAATACTTCGCTCCATGAAGTGGGTGAATCAGCTGCCAATAAGAAAAAGCTAAAATCTAAATGTTATGCTTCAACCAAAATTCAAAAAATCAATTCTGCTATGAAACGGTAGCTTTTTACAAATATTCAAGAATCATCTGATGACGAGGATGAAATACTTCATGACTCTCTTATGGACAATCTTAAAAGTAATTTTTCTAACTGCACTAGAGATAAACAGTTGATGGTTTTGACTTGCTTACCAGAGTCATAGAGTGTTAGGAAAATCATGCAAGAATTCAATGCTCCTAATTATATGGTAAGACAATAAAAAAAATTCTGAAGAAGAAAGGAATTTTGGAAAGCCTTAATAGAAAACCAGGTAAGTCTCTCTCTTCTGAAGTAGTTGTAGTATGATCGTTTTACCAAAGTGATGAAATTAGTCGGGTTTTACCTGGAATGAAAGATTGTGTTTCTGTTAGGACTGAAAACGGAGATAAAGTTTGTCAAACAGGCTGATTTTATGTAATTTGACAATTTGCAAGCACGAAAGTCGGTTTTTCCAAATTCGCAGAGCTCAGACCAAAAAACCATGTCCTGGTAGGGTCTAGTGGTACTCATACGGTATGTGTTTGCACCACACACCAAAATGTAAAACTGATGATGGAAAATGCAAGAATTGGTTCACTAACGAATGGACAATTATCTTCCTACAAACATTGTCTTGCAAGAGTGTTATGCAACCCTACTTCCATAGATTGTCATTTGGGGAAGTGTCCCACCTGTTCTCGGAACACGGTTTTGAGAACTTGGTTGAAAAACTAACTTTTCGCCAATGGATTACAGTTGATAGATGCAACTTGGAGACATTAGAAAAATCAACTTCAAATTTTATTGATTTGTTTTGCGAAAAACTGTCTGCTTTGGTCAGACATGACTTCATTGCTAAGCAGCAAAGCTCTTTTATGAATAGTAGTACTAAGGAAAACCTCAAGGACTCAGAATTTCTCATCATTTGTGATTTTGCTAAAAATTATAGTTTTCTTCTTCAAGATGAAGCCCAGAGCTAGCACTGGACCAGTGGGCAAGCCACAGTCCACCCATTTGTCATCTATTACAAAACAGAAAAGACTGAACATGCAAGTTTTGTAGTAATTTCTGAATGTTTAGAGCACAACACAATTACACTGTACTGCTTCCAAAAAAAACCCTTATTAACTTCTGGAAAAGTAAGTTTGGTGACAACGGCGTCAAAAAAATGTACTATTTCTCTGACGGGTCTGCAGTCCAGTGCAAAAATCGGAAATTTTTTCACAAACTTTTATGTTTCCATCAAGATGACTTCAACATTGATGCTGAATGGCATTTTTCAGCAACAGCACACGGGAAGGGGCCATGTGATGGCGTTGGTGGAACGGTGAAAAGGTTAGCTGCCCGAGCCAGCTTACAACGCCCTTACGAGAATCAAATTCAAACACCATTTCAGTTGTACGAATGGGCAATTCAGAACATTTTTGTGACACTCTTTACATATGTAAGTCAAGAAGAATACATAGAAACAGACCAATTTTTGGAAAATCGCCTAAGCAAGTCTCTAACAATACAAGGTACCCAGAAACTTCATGCTTTTATTCCTATCCCATTGAGTAATTCAAAAATAAAAGTGAAGATGTTCTCAGAATCAAACGAGTCTGCTACTGAAAAAGTATCAGCATTACAAGACAGACTGCAAATAACAGAAATGAGTGGTTACATAACCATAATCTATGAAAACAACTAGTGGGTAGCGTATGTTCTACCAAAAGAAGAGAGTGAGAATGAAGTTAAGGTCTCATTTTTACATCCAGCTGGTCCATCTACATCCTTTTCCTACCCTAGCCAACAAGATGTATTATAGCTTCCTGTAAGTTACGTCTTGTGTAAAGTAAATCCTTTGACTCCGACAGGAAGACTCTACAATCTCTCTGAAACAGAAATACACCAAACTATTGAAGCTTTGAAAGACTATATCAAGGATCTACACGTGTGATTTCACTTCAAAACAATGATGCAAATTTTTTTAATTTTAGAAGATTCTGCTTTAAGTGACGATCTAAGTTTAAGATTAGGAATATAATTTGCATAAATGTAAACCATTCAATGCCATATGTTATTATTATTTTGATGTGTTTCTTGAGCAGTAATTGAAATTACTTTTTAAAGTCTGTTTATTTTTTTTGTATTGAATTGTGAATTATTACAAATTCTGAATAATGAAATTAATAAAATTTTTAAACCCATGTAGTCTCAGATTTTAAACAAATCAATTAAAAATAAAACATTGTTTAAATAAATAGTTTTAAATAACAAAAATACTATATCTATTGTTATTAATGAAACTTTTTTGAGATTTTGCCCAAATTTTTTTTCAGTTTACATGTTTTTTTCATATTTTTTTTCATTAAACTCTTGTGTTAGGCTAAATTTGAATATAGCTTTTTAAGTAAACCCATTATCATCCCAAGTTACAACTCACGTAATCAAATACCAAATATATAGATTGTTTTAAAAAAATTTCAAATTTTTTGGAATGTCGCATTTTGAAAAATTCAAAATTTTAATTTTAAAATGTATTTATTTTTAAAATCTTAACCCTTATGGTGTTTGTTGTACATCAAATAAAAAAGCATAAAAAATACTACAAAAAGATACCTTTCCCATCTCTCTATCTTAATTAGGGGAGCTGCAATCATAATTTAAAAACATATCAATCTTCTGAGTTTGGGGTGTTTTGGGACATTTTATATAGCTGTATTTTCAAAACCGGTGGCTATATGACGATGAAATTTGATATTTTTCTTAATCTATACAGAGGCCACCTATGTACCAAATTTCATTAAAATCTGAGATGGTAAGATAAAAAATGCCTTCAAATTATGTTGAGTTGATACGGAATCACTTTTCAAATCTTTTACTTTGCATATTACATTGAAAACAAACGTTTCCATTACGTAGCAAAACCGTTTAAACGACGTTTCCATAACGTAGCAAAACCGTTTTAGCAACGTTTGTGCTCCGCAAGAGGGACGTACGGTAATGCTTATCTTAAAGCTGCCATGATAATCTGTTGTATACAGTCTTGTTACCTAGTCTGCAAAAATTTGGGGGTAAATAAATGAAGTTCTTAGCTCACCTAAAAAATCATTTTCATCATATCATAAAACATCATTTTCATCATATCATAAAACATCATTTTCATCATATCATAAAACATGATTTTCATCATATCATAAAACATCATTTGAATCATATGAAGGCCCCTTCACAAAACTTTTCTTGTTCCTAATAGTTATTTTACTATCACTTATTTTTGTTGAAGCTTTATAAGGGATGACTTTGTTAGGAAAGTAATGTTATAAAAAAGAAAGCATTTCTATCACAGTTACTAGTGCAACACAATCTCTCACCATTATACAGAGTGTCCAAGAATTATTAAACACATTACAAAAGTATGTACAAAAAAAAAACTATGAGCATTGTCTGCTTTTCTATGTCACATATTACTAACACGTTTCCTATATTTTTGTATTGCAGAATTGTTACTCCCAGAATCCGATAGATGGCGCTAGGTGTATCCTGATGAGGAATTTATGAGAAATGCGCAATCAGTAGTCATGTCATCCATACAGCAGAAAGCGATGTGTGTTATGGTTTGCGGAATTAAAGTCTGTCATTAAAGTTAAAAGACGGTACCGTTTAGAGTATGGTTGTAATCCTCCGTCAACAAATTCAACTAAGCGGTGAATGAAACAGTTTAAAGAAACTGGCAATGTGGAACATCGTGGAGGAACCGGTAGGCCTAGCGTCAGATGTGAGATGGTTGACCAAGCTATGAAAGTTTCCGACGAAGCCCCAGGAAATCCGTTCATAAAGCAAGCAGAGAACTGTGCGTTCCAAAATAGACAGTTCACGATATCTTGCACAAGAAATTAGTTTCATGCTTATAAAATTCAAATAGTGCAAAAGATGCATGCAAATAATCACACTCTGCAATATGATTTTGCTGTGGATCTGCTGAATCAAGTGGAAAACGATAAAAACTTTCTCAGTACTGTAATTTTTAGTGATTAATCCACATTTCATGTATGAGGTATTGTTTCACTTCGTAAACTATGTTTTGTTTGGATATGGGGCAGTGAACCGCCTCATGCTGCTATTGAACTGGAACGTGATTCTCCAAAAGTTAATGTGTCGTGCGCCCTATAAAAAAGAGAAGTGATTGGCCCTTTCTTCTGTGAAAAAACCATAAATGGTGACATTTACTTGGATATGTTAGAAAATTTCCCTATACCCCAGATCAAAAGATATGACGTCGTTTTCCAACAAGACTGCATGCCTTCGCATTGGTCAATGTGTGCACGTAAGTGCCTAAATGAGCATTTCCCCAACAGATGGATTGGGCGTGGTGGTCCCATTCTGTAGCTCCTCGCTCCCCAGATCTAACTCCATTGGATTATTTCATGTGGGGTTATGTGAAGGATCGTACCTATCAGACGCCTTGTACTGATTTGCAGGAACTGAAGCAGCATATCACAGCTGCTATTAATTCCATATCTTCTCAGATGCTTGGCAATACATGGCATGAAATCGAGTATCGCTTGGACGTACTACGAGCAACCAAGGGATCTTACATCGAAATTTATTAACATGTGTAGTTACATTGTAAGTTAGTACAGTCAGTTTCTTTCTATCTGTTTAATGTTTTGTTTTACATAATTTTGTACTGTGTCCAATAATTCTCGGACACCCTGTATATTTATTGTTCACAAGGTATACGACTTCACAAACTATGTTTTGACTCAAGTCCATTTCACTGGCTTCATTGTGGCTGTTGCAATTTTCTGGAAAATTCAGTTTCTCATATTTAACTGAACATAAAGTAGACATTTTAATACCACTAACATCTAAGTTATTGCAACATAAAACTGAGTCAATTGTGTTGTTCATTTAAGAGTTTTTTGGACACATCTGAAATTTAGCTGATAGATTATTAGAAATGTGAGGTGAAATAATGCTGGGAGATAAATCATGTAGTACTTTCACAGCTTTGTTTTTAATTCTTTTTTTTTTAAGTGTAGCTAAAGGCTATCTGTGTTTCTGCTGCAGATCTGTGTATTTATATCTCAGTTTACGTTTCTTTATCATTTTTTCTGTATTTTTACAGAGGAGCCTTTTATTTTGGTATGTTAGTTGCTTTGTATTTTTCAACCCATGTGTATTTGGTTCTTAATCTTTTTTTTGCTTAGTTTGCGAATTTAGACTTAATTTTTGGTTATAATTGTCTTAGTATTTGAGGAAGTTTGTTTAGTATAATGTCCCTAGTTTATATCTTGTGCTTAGAAATTGCAATTTTTAGTTTCCGCTTGAGGGTCCTATTGTGTAACAAACAGTACGTAGCATATAAATAATTGTAAGGATCAATTGATTATGCATGCTGAAACACCTTTTTCAAAACTTTGTATGCAAATAAGATATGAAAGCAGCCAATCAATCTAGTTTGTTCTGTCTTGGGTTAAATTCTGTTGCTACTCATACATATATACACATTTCACGAGTAACCCTTTGCATTGTTTGGCCAAACAGAAAAAAAAATTCTTCTATTGGTTGTTCAATAATGACCATTTGTTGTTGTACTCTGACATTGTGCTGTGCTCTTCTCTCTATTTCTGTACATAACATTAACTTCAAGTTCCTAAAATGTATAAGTTCTTTTTCTGTTTCAGTTCATAGGTGGTCACAAAAAGTTATAAAGAAACAAATGAACAATTCATGCATTTATTTCATTATTTTCATAGGCTTCAAACACAATTCATGTATTATGAATCATAAGAAAAAAAAAATATATATATATACAGTACGCACAAAAAGTTTGGGATATTATGGTTTCAAAAGGGAAACATGGTGATATGCATATTTAGTGACTACAGGATATAGGTTATCAGCATAAATTAGCATCATGATGACACATCATGTGGTGTGTGTGTGTGTGTGTGTGTGTGCAAGCTCCGATAAAAGTAGCTTCCGAGAAGTAGAAAACAGGTCGTCTCACTGCTTGGACTACAAGTTTGCTGAACGCATTTCCTTCAGAGTAGGATTAACTTGAAAAGATGTCCAGACGACGTTTAAGTATTGACATCAGAAATAGGGCTGTTGACATGTTACATGCAGGTGTACGGCAGATTGATGCAGTTGCTGCTTTAGGAGTTTTGCAAGCTAGCTACACACAAAATTTCTACCGAATGGAAATGCTGCAGATCAAGCAGGATTTTTACCCCCCCCCATCCCAATAAACAGGTGTGTGTGTGTGGTGGGGGGGGGGTTACTTAAAAAAAAACAAAAAAAACACCCACTGCAAACGGTTTGTTTTTTTTTTCCAAAGAAACACATGATTTCTTTTCTGGTTAATGCTCTTGTACGTTATGTTTTTGCTCCAAGTAATTCCCAAATATATTTTATGACTTCAATACTTAGGCTGTAGAGATAGAATATTTTAAATAAGAAATGCTTATTCACAATTAAATATTTTATTTTAAGATTTTAAATCTACTGTAGTTTCACTGAGCATTTGGCTTGGCTTCATTAGGACAAATGGAGTGCAAACGTTCAAATCATCGTGACATTATCAGCATTCTGACAGTCACTGCGTTTGGCAAGTTGCTTCCACGTGTTTGAAAGAAATCTAGTAGATGTCATGTTGTTGACAAGCCATGAGCAGTTGCACTAGATGTGGAAAGCTTCTAATATATTAAGCTTGATAGTCAAATCAGGTTTATCAATAAGCGTAGCATTTAAAAAAAAATCTGGTTATTTTCATGACAATGTTGGGCTATAGACGACTTCTTCAGTTCCATACGTAAGTCATGTGTTCCTTCACATGAAAACTTAAAAGCCCTACGGATCTGTCCTATACATGAAAGTCCACATTCACAAGCTATGTGATAAATTCCCCAGTTATGTCTTCAACGTAGTCTTTTGATCCATAAAAATTTGCCTTGTTTTTAGATTTCAAAATAACTTTGAAATTTAAACATTTGAAAGTTCCTAAATTTCTGGACAGCTTTGTCTACAACAAAAGGACAATCTATATCCTGTGTGTGCCACAATTTCTTAAAAAAAACAAAATCAAACTTTTTTTTATTTTTGTGTTTACTGACCATGGTGAGCAACTCAATGGGCTATAAGCAGTCGCCTGTCCCTAATTTAGGGTCACTGGTTCCAGAGAAGGAAGAGACCCAGTGCCGTAAGACAAACACAACATCCATGCCTCACCGGGATTCGAACCTAACCCACTTGAAAGAACCGAACAGTCATAAGACAGTGCTTCGATCACTGCGGCGGCAAAAATCTAGCTTTTTCTGCAAGGAATCCTCTGTAACGCATAGATGTACTGCACGATATACTTGGGTAGAAAACACCAATTTGTTTCCATGACTTTTCTTTATGACTTGTCAACAACATGACACTTACTCGATTTCTTTCAATTGCATGGAGACAATTCACCAAAATCCATGATCATCAACTACCTGATGATGTCACATATGAATGTTTATGCTCCTTTTGTCCTGATGAAGCCGAGCTAAAAGCTGAACAAAACTATAGATCTTAAAATAAATTCTTTAATTGTGAATAAATGTTGCTTATTTATTCTATAATTTCACACATGGTTTAATCCTTTAATTCCACTAATTTTATATTTACCAACTTGGTGAAGTCACCAACTTGGTTTACTTTCACAGGGTGATCCAGTTGTACTCTACAGAGACATCTACTGGTAGGAGGGGAAATACTGATCTGAGGGATATAAACTCAAGTTTTAAAGCTACAGGAGGTTGTACTTAATTTACACTCACCTGTGTTTTGCATAACATCCCTAACTTTCCTAACTAGAGCCATGAATAACCAAACCTGAGTAAAATTTAAAAAGAAAAAAAAATCATTTATGCAATTTCTTTATATAATTCAACTGTTTTGAATGCCCTATTATTTCTTAATGTAAATCACATTCAAAAGTTTGCCCTAATTAGTGCTGGTAAATTATGCTCATAAAATTTTATTATGAGATACCCCCAAATTTTAATTTATCCTTATATATATTAAGAATCAAGCAAGAAGAAACAAAAAGGGAAGTAAACACTGAAAAACATGTTACTAGTAAAGTGAAAAGCCAAAATGAACACAAGCTGCAGTTACAATTAACTGGAATGAAAATTAAAAAAAAAGGAAGAGAAAAAAAGCTAAACCACTGATGAAACCTATTGAAAGTGCTGTCATCATGGCATTCAACATTTTCTGTTTTTTTTCCGACAGCCAGAAAGACTCCTTTGATTTCCACCCCCCCCCCGATCTTTTTTTTTTTTTTTTTACAGTATGGACGCAAACACAGCAAATAGCTCTAATCTCAACTTCACATGCCCAGTAGATATATCACTAACTCACTATTATATACTATGCTACAAATAAATAGTCCAATATAATAATGATAATTTTACTCACAAAATGACTGAATCGTACATAGTTGTTTGTGTTATTTACATGAAACTTTCATGTCTGGCTTTACTTTGCAAAAACCTCTTTGCTTCAGAAATTTTTTTGGTGCAATATCGTTTTCAATAGAAATGATGGATAAAGCTGATAGCTGCTTCTGCATCGTTGTAGATCTCAAATAAGTCTTTATCAGCTTTAATTTATTAAAACTTCTTTTCCCGCTTTCTACAGACAGGAATTGCAATATTCGAAAGCAGATCCTACTGTTGGGATAACAATGAACCATATCATACTGGAATATGAAGTTTAGAGCTTCTATTGTAGTAGCTGAGCTGCATTTGCTCATAAGTGCTTGCAAATGCCTCAGCTCTTCAAACAGTTGCTCCCCATCGATATCTTTTTCTTCACTGTCAGCATCCTTAAGGAATTTTTCTAACTGAATACACTTTTCTTTTAAAGAATCCCCTGTCAGGCAATTTCTTCAAATTATAAAGGAAACCCGAAGCGTTGAAAAGTTTTTGCAACTGAGTAAATCTTTCCTGAATAGCAAACAATGCGCTATCAATGAGTGGATAGAAAACCATTGATTTATATATGGTTCGCAATCTGTAGGAGCTTTCTTGCAGTTCTCATAGTAAAAGGTGTTTTTTTCCGCTTTACCCTAGGCTGTATGAATTTGGGATTTATTTCCAAGATGTACATAACAATACGGCTTGTCACTCAAGCCTTATTGTTATACACTGAGTTGCCACTTTATTATGACCACCCCTCAGTACTTCGTTGGGCCACCTTTTGCCTTTAATACTGCGTCGATGTAGATTCTTCGTGGCATGGACTCCACGAGATGTTGATAGGTGGTTTTGGAATCTAATACCATGCTTGATGAATAGCACTTTCCAGGAGTGTGAAATTGCAGGGTTGTGTATCCAGCTATTTGATGGCTTGTTCAACTTCATCCCACAAATTCTCAATGGGGTTGAGATCTGGATATTGTGGGGGCCAGCTAAGTAAAGTAAACTAACCGGCATTTTCCTGAAACAAATCCTGTACAATACGAGCACTATGGCAAGACGCATTATCTCGTTGAAAGTAGCCATCGCCATTGGGATAAACCATCCACATGACAGGATGTACTTACTTGGTCAGCAACGATGTTTAGATATGATGTGCCCGTCAGAAGTTGATCAACATGAATTAAAGGGCCGAAATCATACCAGAAAAACATTACCCAAACCATAACGTTGCCTCCACCAGCTTGAAGGGTTGTAGCAATGCATTTGGGGTCCATGCTTTCGTGCTGTTTCCGCCAAATTTTCACTCGGCCATCGGCATGTTGCAACTGAAAACGTGATTCATCGGACCAAATAATTGTTTTCCAATTATCGACTGTCCAATCCTTATGCTCCTGTGCGAAGTGGAGACATTTTCTCTTGTTAACTGCAGACAGCAAAGGTTTTCGAACAGGCCTCCTTCTGCCATATCCCATCCGTGCCGTGTACGGCGAACAGTGCGTGCACAGATCATTTGAGGGATCCTTGAGTAAGATGGCCTGTAATTGCTGCACTGTTGCCTATTACCAGTCTGGACACTCCGGTCCGCCCGAGCAGTCACTAGTCGATGACGACCACACGTTGCACGTAGAGACCTAGTTTTTTGGCTGACAGTCCAGTCTTTAAACACTTTAACAACAGTGGCTCTGGAACATTTCATGAATGCGGCGGTTTCAGTGATACTCGCTCCATGGCTCCGAGCTCTTACAATCGTCCCACGTTGAAAGTCCGTCAAATTACATTTTTTGCCCATCTCGTCACCCAAAAATCACTTCTACTACTGTCGCAAGCACTAAGCTTTCCCTTTTTATACTAGCCTCACCCTCTGGCGGCAACAGCGTGCAGCCATAGCTCATTTGCTTAAAACTGTCAGGAAGTCATAATAAAGTGGCCACTCAGTGTGTATAAAAATGTCAACAAACATCAGGAACAAAAAAAAAAAAAAAAAAAAAAAAAAGATTCGTTTTTTTCCCCCTGAAAACCCAAATGCGTAAAAAAGCAGCAGAGAAGAATTCTCAGAAAAAAAAACCGCACAAGAATTGAAAATGCTTCTTGTTGTTGGTGGTATATATATATAGGAACTCTGCATGTGCCAAAGAAACAACAAAGGAGTATTCAGCTTTCATTTTTGTGGCAAATACAGACTAGCTCATAAAAGAAAAAGAAAAAAGTTAGCGGATAATTTTACTATGTAAGAAAATTTTTAAATCTATGGGCATTCCTTCCATTTGGTGGCTGCCTACCTGGCTGGTAAATATGTATATTAGCGTCCTAAATTATTTCGTCGGAAAAATGTCAGTACCTAGAAAAAGTGTGACGTAAAGATTTTACAGTACGGAAATTAATGGCAAATGGTGCAGAAATTTCATATTTTAAATGTGTTTTAAAGATTTTCTATCGTAATATTGAACTGTGAGTGTGATGCTGTGAAGAGACGCTGCGGTAGGCCTAATGCATCGCCAGAGGTGCATTCAAATAAAATGTGACTGCATACACAACCATTGAAACAGAAAACTTGCTGCAAACCCGCAAATCACGATAACAATGGAACGAGATAATTTAAAGAAAAATTAATATAACAGTAAATAATTATTAGAACATTACAGATTCCAGAGAGGGCAAAAGGACATTACGACTGAATCCGCAAAAATGTGTGTAAAATGGACCTTAAGGCCAAAACTTAAAAATTTTTGGACTATGAACCTCATAAAACAAGAGACTAATTTTAATATCAAGAAAAGCAGTTCTGTTAATGAACCTTCAAAAATTATATATAGCATCTTTAACAACTTAATTCAAAAATAGTACTTATAAAATATATAAGGAAAATATTTTATTTTAATAACTGGCAACTTGCAAAAGCAACCTGGCAATAAAATAAAAAAAATCTTTCTGTGTAAATGAAACTTTTGTTACAGTTCCTATATATTGAGAACAGGCCTTGATAAAATCAAGAGGCCAGAAACTTCTGCAAAAACAAAATAACTCTATCGGAAGATGTGAGAAATAGTTGAACATTCTCATGTTAAGATAGAATTAAATATATTAATCTTAGTAAAACCTTAAGTGTTTTAAGTGCTGTAATAACATTTTTATTTTTTTAATCTACAAGCAAAAACTGTCTGCAAAATCTGCTAATAATTTGCAAACCATCCACGGATGGCGTATGCGTGTACGTCTATATTGTGTGACTCTGCGCATCGCTACGGCGACGATGTGAAGCTTTGCTTCATTGAAAGGAAGATTCGCTGCGGCGTTTAATTCACGCGCGGACGACTACAAGTCCAAGCGCGTATTTTGTTACCACGAGAGCGAGCCGTGTTATACTCATACGCTACACAATATAGTTCGTTCATGTTTTGTCATGGTTTTTAAAGCGATGTTGAGAAATTTTTCGTTCTTTCGCATACGATTCCTTGATTCAAAATAGAAAGTACTAACATGTTTTTCTATGTTGCACAGGAAACTGGGGAACTATACCTTTCGGTTCTGGTTTGAACAGCTTCCATTCATAGCTGATTTGCTGTGTCACTGCACTTTTGGTTCTCCTGTGTTAATAGCTTGTTCGCAGGTCAGTTTCTATCTTACTCATACATATCTTTTGCAAATCGAAGAGTTTTTTTCCCAGTTTTTCCTGCCAACAACATACAAGATACAAAAAAATAAAGGGTGGATGCTGTGGACCTATTTTCTGTAGCGTATCACTACATTTATTGCTCTCCGGCCAACAACATAACCTGTTTCTCTTGTACTCTTCCGCCCATCATTTTGGTACAGCAAGAAACCTTCCTTTTAAAGGACCAAAGCTTCACATTCTTTGCCGGAGCAATACATTAGGCCTACCGCAGCTTCTCTTCACAGCGTCAGACTCACAGGTCAATATTACGAAAAAAATATATCTTTAAAACACATTTAAAATATGCAATTTTTGCACCATTTGACATTAATTTCCATACACTAAAATCTGTACATCGCACTTTTTCCAGGTACTAAAATTTTTTCAACGAAATAATTTAGGACGCTAATCTACACATTTACCACCTGGCCTACCCCTTGGACCGGCTCTGGCTGGAAAACCAAAAGATCGAATCTTTACAGCTACCTCAGGTCTGACCTTAATACTACTAAGAAAATTTGGGAATCTATACAGCAACGTTTAGATAACCGCATTCCATATCCCAGCATACTGGCAGACCTCTGTAATGTGTTGACTAATATGGGACTAACTGCACCAAACACTAATCAATAATGTCACTGCAAGTATGCTTCGTAGGTGTCAAGACGTTCTTCGACACATAGGTAGTGTTACTGGATACTGAAATCCAGAGGTTTGGACATTCTCTGAATATACACTTTTGTCTATATTGTGGTACTACTTGTTGTGAGCCTAAATTGCCCATTGAATTGTTTTTGCAAACACACTCTGGCGTTTATGTTACGTGGCTTCACTTCATGCAATATCCCTAACTTTTTGTGACCAGTATATATATATACATACATACATTGCTGAAAAAATGTGTACAATCAAACTGTGACAGTTTGTACGGCTTTTCTACACAGTGTAGGTATGTGATCCAGCCTTTAATCTGTTGCCCTTAATAATCTGATGATAGAAGAGATTCATAATTCAGAGAACGGCTAATTAGGAAGCACTGGCCTAATCGGAAAAGTATTAATCCGACAGTGAATAGAAATATTGGTTTGTGGCTCTCTTATTTAATTGCTTAGAAAAGATTATTCATTCAGAGAAATCTGAAGATATAGACTCAACTAGCAAACACAAAAATTGGTCTATTACTCTTGCAATTTGGGAACAAACAGCTACAAAATTCAGAGTGAACATTAAATTCAAAACCAGTAGCACCAAAAGTAAACAGCTATCAAGATGGTTTTGAAGCATTACAGAAACAAAGGAGCAATGATATGTGTTCAAAAATAATATTGTTAAGAGAAAATTAATTAAAATTGGAAAAAAATTCTCATAAAACTATACTTCCAACCAAAGTAGTAGAATGTAAAAGTATGTGCGCACGCCGATAGTTTTCAAATTATTAGCAGATTTTGCCAATATGGGCACAATTGGATGTTTGTGGCCTCTAGATTTTATCAAGGCCTGTTTCTCAATACATAGGAACTGTATCAAAAGTTTCCTTTACACAGAAGGAATTTAAATTTTATTGCCAGGTTCCTCTTGCAGCAACTAGTTATTAAATTAAAATATTTTCCTTAAGTAATTTGTAAGTCGACAGTAATTTTTTTATTGGAGGTTTAACGACCACCGTGAGCAACTCAATGGGCTATAAGCAGTTGCCCGTCCCTAATTTAGGGTCACTGGTTCCTGGGAAGGGAGGGAGCCGTGCTGTAAGGCAAATACAACATCCATGCCTCACTGGGATTCGAACCCGGACCCCGTTCGGACAAATGATCAGAGGCCATCGCTTAGACCACTGCGCCACCGGGGGCAGCACAGTAATTTTTGAACTACGCTGTTGAAAATACTATTTATAATTTTTCAAGGTTCATTAATGGAACTGTTTTCTGGGTATAAAATGTTTCTTTTAATTCTCTTGTTTTTATGAGGTTCATAATCCAATATTTTGCCATAAAGGTCAATTTCACACACATATTCAATTGTATTTTGCCGTCATCGGAATTTGTAATGTCCTAATAATTATATTTTTATTGTTTCTTTAAATTATCTTATATTGTCATCGTGATATGCGGGTTTGCAGCAAGTTTTGTTTCAATGGTTGTGTTCACAGATACATTTTATTTTTATACAACTCTGCTTCCAACTTCTCCCACCCCTGCATTCCTGAAATTTGAACAAAAATTTAGTAAACTGTAACTGGAAAAGCAAAGCAACTGGCCACCTTGCCTGTGACAGGTTCAATAGCATTCCTCTGCTTCATTATTTGATAGGCACAACTCTGATATGTGGAAGGGGGAGATGGGCACATTTGAATGTAAGTGTGTACTCCCACAGTCTAACAAAATGTTGCATTGGATATTTGTATATATTCCATTTGGATACAGATACATTATGATTTCAGTAAGCTTAATTCACATCTGGTATAAAACGTGCATTTTCAAAAAAAAAAAAAAAAAGTTAAACTTGTGCGTGCCTTATGTAGACTTTGAATTGTGACTGACAATTTACTTCTTGGCCACAGGACTCTGTACAGGGTGGGTTTTGAATTTTTTCAACCTTGAAGCTTTCTGGATATAATAAGTATCTCTCCAACAGCTTATTCCGTTTGTTACTCTACACACAATATATTTCTTGCAAAAAAAACTGGCTGAATGAGCCCTAATAAATGCTGATCTAATATGTGATAACAGCAATATAGATTAAGTATCCTTTATAACTAACATACCAATAAGCTGCATTTGTAACAATGTTTGCCACACAGAGGCACATGGAAGCACATTTGAGTAATTAAGTATAAATTCAATACTCTCTAAACATTTGAAGAATTAGAATTTCTTTTACAACTAGCTGCATTTGTTATTTAAAAATCTAACCAAATATGCAATAGCTCATAAAAATGAAAAGGTCTAAAATTTCGTTTCCTTGAAATATATTTTTCTTACTCTTTCACGAAAATACAAAATTAAAAACGAATCAGCTGTGTTTAGATCCGAAAATCTAACAAATTCTTTACTACTCTTAGTTTAAAATGCAGTCGATGATATATATACCTGTTAAGAAAATACATGAATGTGTTCACGTGTTAAGCCTACCTTCACGTGTTTACGAAACGAATACATGAATGTCTTCACGTGTTACGGTAATCTCCACGAGTTACGAAGCGAATACATGAATTGTGTTCGAAATCTAAGCCTATGAATTGAAACAGGAAAAGGACTTACCTTTTAAGAACAATAAAATCCATCGATTAGGCATGCAGCTCTGGACGATCGAGTTCAGCCTTGCCATAACTCACCGTCCGTAGACACACAAGTGACGTAACAGCAGGTTAGAGAACGACGCAGCCGCAGACCAGAAGCTGCTTTAAAACCAATGGAATAAAATCTTCTAGTTGTATAAGCAAAAAAAAAGGAGGAATTCAATAATCTTTATCAATTATACACAAGCTTAAAGTTTTATCAACAGTATAATTTTGTTCTTTTTTGCCTGAATGTAATGTCACGCCAAAGATTAGCTGTGACCTTGCTAACATGACGAAAATGCAACGTTTAGCAAACGTAATGAATGTGACAAAATCGCAACGGTAACGGATGTAACATTTAACAAACGTTTATCAAACGTAGTCTTTGTACGGAAGACCAAATATCAACTTTTGCAACCGAAATGCGACGTCTTTTAAACGTCATGTGCTACTTGGGTCTGTCCTCTCTCCTTCCTTTCGCTAATTCCTTCGTTGATATCACGAGAGAAAAATGTGCATAACAAAACACTCGAGAAATAGTTAATAACATACAGGGTGTCCCGGAACTTCGTGTACAAACTTGGAGGGGAGGTAGAGAACAGCGTTAGGAACCAGAATTAAATAGGAAAGCATGGGCGGAAACGATAGGCGGCGCTGTACGCGAGCTCTCAAGATCGGCACGCGTGGCTTCCTCATTGCAGACGCGGACTGCGTGCGATCAACATGAATCGTTTCGCACACGCTGAGTTGACGGATATGCACTTCGTCTATGGCCTAACCAACGGAATTAGACGCGCTGCTGGTCGGTTGTATCGGGAAAGATATCCAACGTGGCGCCAAACAAATCATCAAATGTTCGCTCAGGTACATCAGAACCTTGCGGAACGTGGATCCTTCACAGCAACAATGCAGGATACCGGGCCGTCGCGAACAGCACGAACACCCATATTAGAGGAGCGTCTGTTGCATGCTGTGGACCTAAATCTCGGGACCAGTGCACGGGCGATTGCCGCTGCCGCCGGAACGTCTCGATGAACTGTCTGGCGCGTTCTGCAGGGCAAAGCCTTGCATCCCTTTCATCTTAAGAGGGTTCAATTACTGCATCCGGATAATCACCCACGACGTGTCGCGTTTGCACAGTGGTTTCTGCACCAAAGTGTGGCCGACTCGCAATTTCCCAGTTCTGTTATGTTCAGTGATGAAGCAACCTTTTTACGTGACGGGGTGTTCAATACGCACAACGCGCACTTGTGGGCCGTAGACAACCCACACGAAACCCGACCACGAGTCGCACAACAACGCTTCACTGTTAATGTGTGGGCGGGTATCGTGGCGGACAGTTTAGTCGGGCCATACATCTTACCACCTCAACTGGACGCTCGCAAGTAACTCGTCTTTCTTCAGGAGGTTCTTCCGGAAATGCTGCACGATGTCCCCGCACATGTTCGACGCGGAATGTGGTTGCAACATGATGGGGCGCCATCTCATAACGCAAAGTGCGTACGTGACCATTTGGAACCAAGTGGATTGGGCGTGGCGGTCCCGTCGAATGGCCCCCGGATCACCTGATTTGTCTCCTCTTGATTATTATCTGTGGGGTACCATGAAGAGCATTGTGTAAGATACGCCAGTAAATTCTGAAATGGACCTGGTGGCACGAATCTCCATCGCTGCTGCTACGATCCGCGAAACGCCAGGTATCTTCGACAATGTTCGCCAATCCATGTCGCGTAGGTGTCATGCGTGCATCCAGGCCAATGGGTGCAATTTTGAACACCTCCTGTGATGCTTGTAAGTCCTACATTGTACTCTTTTATTGTGTAATAAAGCGTTTTACACTGCTTTCTGTATTGTGGCCTTACTGTGTCTTTGTGTCTTTTTCTCACGTTAGGGTGACGTTTCCGCCCATGCTTTCCTACTTAATTCTGGTTTCTAACGCTGTTCTCTACCTCACCTAAAAGTTTGTACACGAAGTTCCGGGACTCCCTGTATATGTCTGGTCGTCACGTGTCTATCTGGCACTGATCAGGTTCCTCGATATAATTCCAGACCCATTCTTTTTGAGCGGAAAGAGAAGTACAAAGAATTTGCTGGCAGTGTAAGTAGGAGTTCACATTTGTTGTCACAAGGCCCGACAAGGAAAAGTCTCTCTCTATTGTGCTACTTTACCATTCTTAGGATTGTCTCTATCCTTATTTCTACATCATATGACTGGATTTTGGAAGTAAAATAATTTTGACTTTATAGACGTATCACGTGTTCTAGATATGTTGTCATTTGAATACGACGTGCCATATGTCTCTTCGCCTTTGTCAAAAAGTTATTTTCACTACACAGCGTGAAAGTGAATTTAATTTAGACACTGAGAATAATTAATTTTGTTATAAAAAAATGATTTTTTTTGCGGCTGGTTATTGCTCAAATCATATGGTTACGAAACGATGTAATACTTGAAAATATAAATTATTGCGAATTTACAATGATGACACTGAAGAACCTACGTTATATTGCTTCTATTAGATTTCCCAGTTCGTTGGTAATTCAAAGTTCAGTGCAAGGAATGGTTTATTTAAACAAATACTTTACATCTGCGCTTTTTTGACATATAAATTTTCTGCATGGAATGAACTGAATGTATATCTTGGTGGTTCTGCCATGATGTAGTAAAAATCAAACTTTAAGAGATTCTAAACTTGTAAACTACTGGTTTCAGACATGAAGCAATTGATGAGACCACATATAAGAGTAATGATGCTCACTTGATTTGCCATGTACGATTTGTAGATGGTAATAACATTGTAGAAGACCTTCTCTTTTGTAAAAGTATCACTGGTAGTGTTAAGGTTCAAGACTTGTTCGAGATCCTTGATACTTTTATATCCGAAAAAAACTTGGAGTGGACTAAGTGCGTTGGTGTCTGTACTGATTTTGCTTCTTCTATGTCCGCCTGTTATGGATGATTGCAGGCACTTATTCGAAGCAAAGTCACTGATGCACTGTGGATCCATTGCGTTATTCACAGGGAAGTACTCGCGTCAAACATCTCAGTTCTATATTGAACCAGATCTTAGAATATATAGTGAATGTAGTAAACTTTATAAAAATTCGGCCGTTGAAGGCAAGGTTTTTTAAAAAACTATGTGAGGATATGGGATCCGAGCACACGTCTTTGTTGAACTACAACACTTCGCGATGGCTCTCTTGTGGTAATGTTTTGTCTCGTACGTTTGAACTGCGACATGAAATTTATACTTTTCTTAAAGAGAAAGACCACAAGTACACCGAACATTTTGTGAATAATGAAGATTATTTGGCAAAATTAGCATACGTATGTGATATTTTTGAAAAGATGAATGCTCTGAACCTCTCCCTGCAGGGAAGCAACATACACCTTTTGAAGTCGATTGAATTTCAGCTTTTATAAAAAACTGAATCTATAGAAAAGAAAAATGAATGAAGACAGAGGTAAAGAACGTTTCCCCTTGTTGCGACAGTTTTTGACCTCCAATGGAGTTGCTTTCTCTCTAGGCATGACTTCCATTTTGAAGAACACTTACACTGCTTATCACCTGGTTTGAGAAATATTGTTGAAATGATAATATCGATAAATCTGTATGGATTCAAGATCCATTTCATGCCACTGCTCCATATGAATTTATTGCTGCAGAAAAAGATAATCTTATGGAGTTGTCTTGCCACAATACGTTGAAAAGAAAATTAAGCAGCATGGCGTTACCTGAATTTTAAATAGCAGAAAAAGATGAATACCCCCTTCTGAGTGGTAAAGCTCAGAGAATTTTAATTCCCTTTGCGACATCTTAAGGGCGCATTGGAAAATCTGGATTCAGCAAGGGCGCCGAGGATCGAAAACATTTGGAAACCACTGTCCTAAACAATAGATTTGCGTATTATTCGATTCGTCAACTCTTTCCGCACATGCCGTGTGTTATTGTCTCAAAATTGAGACATGAAATATATTGAAACTTTTCGTACATTTTTCGCATTTGGCCATCATTTAATGGGAGATGCAGACCTCCTTCGTTAAACTTCCATATAGACCAACTTTATGAATTAATGCTAATACCTTAAAAATATAATAAATTTTACGAATTAATAAGTGAAAGCTGTTTGAGTACAGCTTTCTGGTATTTGACAACATACTTTATCTAATCTCTAACGAGATTTCACATATTCAGACTAATACTACATATTCAGACTAATACTGCAAGTGATAATGCTGAAGGCACACTATTTGTATATATGATTTCCATAGCTTCATCAGTTTCGAAATCTCGAATTTAAATTTGTTATTTGTTTGCATTTTGTCCAGGGTAATAAATAATCCATAAAGAGTCTCTACGGTTTTGATACGACAATTTTCCATATGTTCTGCAATGGAAATTTTAATTGGTGGCAACTAAATCGCATCGAAAATCCCTATTTAATCATTATTATGCTGGTGACCCAAGAAACTTCACAAGAATGTTACCTTATTCAGCTATTTCGCATTTATTGCCATTTACGGATAACAATTCGCGCTGTCTTTGTGAACAATCAGACATCAGAGAGTGATTAAAATTATTCGGTCCGTCATATAGTGGAATAAAAAAGACTTGGTAAAACATTCGCTTTTCTCTCATTGTTTACGCCGATATTGCTGGTGTCACATATTGGTATCAAAATTTGTGAAAACGCCCATTTCCCTGTCTTACGTATTTTCTACTAATTATTTTAAAATTATACAGACGAACCTCAAAAGCACATTCCACATTTCTATGGCCGATTTGTGGTTCACCACGGTAGGATAAACAAAGTACAAAATTTGCATTCAGTTAAACAGTTCCGTCCCAGTTACCACAAATTCCAACATGCTGTGCTTCTTAATCTAACTAATCTAACGAACCGCTATCTTTGCCGTCCACTTGGAACAGTGGTCTAATCGATGGCTTCTGATCATTCGTCCGAGAATGAGCAGAAGCAATCTACATAACTCTGAAAGCAGCCGATGCATGTAAACTAAATTGTGGCCAAAATTTTGTGTTCCTCCCAAACAGAAATTGTTAATATGCAGCCTGGTATTACGTTAGCTACGACATTATAATTTATTTCCTTCTCTCATCTTAGCCCTTCCAATAGTTAAGCATTTATATGTGATAAGAGCTCCATCGTAATCCTTTAACCTATGCTTCATGTCCCTAGATATGATGAAGAAGAATTAGTCCCCAAACATGAAATGATGTCACTGGTGAGAAGAAACACATTCAAACACCCTCTCTCTCCTTTCTCAGATTCATATTCTCTTTATATTTGTTTGATCAGGTACAAAACTGTAAATTTCTCTGTCGATTCTTCTAGAAAATGGCCACTTGAATGACAAAGCTAAAAAGAAAACACTTTCTGATGCTCATGTTCTCTTCCTCCAGCCGCATTCGGCTCACTGTATAGACATTCAATATATTCATTTCAGCGAATATAAGGCGATTTTGTAAACTCCGAATGGTTCTTTTCCAGTCTATTAAAGAGCTATATGAAACGATAAACACGTTTAAACATAGATGATCTAACACGAATCAACATTTAATATTTTATTTAGCTACATTTTGTTAAAATGTCGTGTTATTTGTACTGAAATTAAACCGCCAAATTCAAGAACTGAATGTTTCTGATCTGCAGATATCTTAATATTTGGATATGAATTCAGGATATATGGAGTGGTAAACGTTTTTATGGTTCATATTTCAAAAGAGAAGAAATTGGCGAATTATCAAAACTGTCGTTCGCAGAACTATTTCATAAGTACGGCAAGCGGAGTGTAATTTATCCGTTTGGTTTAAACTTAACGTATCTGGATTAAGATTCGTGTAATATGATGCATGAACAGTTGGACAGAGTTCAATCCTTGTATGTCTTCGGTGGAACAATTAAAATTCATTTTTACGTTCTTTAATTTACTGAAAAACGATATTACTACTTGAAATAGCAATGGTAGTTTTAAAGCTAATAGTAAATTTCATGTATCATAAAACCTGATTTTTCTTTAGTTTCCGAAAGCAGGAGAATGCAATAAAGGTCGACTAGGGTGCCAATTATGTTCGATTTCCTTTCCAAGAAATAATCAGAATTTCTTTCCAAGAAATAATCATTTGTCCAGTAAAATTAATTCCCAAATCACAATGCTTCATTGTTATTACACGGCTTCCAGTGGGTGTATGTAAGCGTGTACTGTTTTCCATATTCATCAATGCGCTCGTATGGATTACGTTTTAAATGATGATCAGCATTCAACACTAGAATTAACAAAATGTTATTTATTTTGCTTACAAGCACAAACTCAATTCATCCATCCATACCGTCTAGTAGGAGATGACAGGATCTAATATACTATGATTAAAATGGCATGTCTTGGTAAGTTTTCTAACATAATGCCGAAAATCATATGAATTCTCTGGTGAATATATTCATTAAATCTCACACTTCTAAGATTGACTTTGAGAACTATAATTACCGTAACAATAGTAAGATTTTAAAATGCTAAAACAGCAAATTAGGTAGTGTTGAAAATACCTATTCGTTACTATGAACTTTTAAGACAAGTCAAATTAAAAAAATATATATACAAAATCTGCAGAGTTTTAGTTAATATAATGTTAATTGCAGTTAATCCAATCAAATAATACCCATAATCATACCTTGAAGTTAAATTTGCTATCTTTCAAAGTTTAATGCATGATAATACTGTATTTCAATTTTTATGTCTACATTTACACAGAGATACATCTTATTTCGCCCTAATATTTATTAAATTAGATAATATTTTGTCACTATTACTCTGTTCTTCTCACTGAATGAACCGACGGTCTCATTTCACTTGTAGTTCTTTCGCAAATTAAAATGTGAGCATGATATTTGGCATTCTAAGGGGATATTATAAAACGTTTGAAATCAGAATTCAAAGATGCAGCTACAAAACGAGGAAAAAGACTTTTGAGGATTTAACGTTCAAAGTTTCATGCATGATAATATTTAAATTTTTATGTGTGCATTTACATAAAGGTACATCTTATTTCTTCCTAATATTCATTAAATTGGATAATATGTTTGTCACTATTACTCTCGTTTTGTCACTGAATGAACTGGCAGTCTTGGTTAACTTCTCTGGCAAATTAAAATGTAGGTTTTGCTTTCTATGGTGATATCAGAGAACATTTGAAGTCAGAATTCACAAGATGCTGTGACAAAACCATGAAGGAGGCTTTTGCTGATCATCTGTCTGTATGAAAGTGTGTCAAGGAAAGAAGAAACTCTGGAGTTTATTTTATACCGAGTTAGCGAGAATTCAAACGTCTTCATCAAATAAACGCTGCATGAAAAATTGCAGTAGCAGAAAAATTGAGCGTATCTTTTAAATGTACTTTATTGATAATATTTCCTACATTGTAAAATACAAATGGGTGCTCAGTTTACCAAATTATGAATGCACAACACGAATTTAAAAGAAAGGATAATGACATTAGAAAAAGTACATTGTTTTTCACAAAAAGAACATCTACGATTAATCAATAGTAACGACGTTGACAGTAAAACGTAGTAACTATTGTTGCTAGGATATCTCACGGGCAGTCCAAAATGGAGATAGATGTGCAAAAAAGCTGGTGAAATGTTTTATACGTTTTAAATTTAAATCAGGAAACTCACTTTGTTTTGCTTATATGATATCTGACGATCTGAGTTCTGCTCAAGCTCGTAATCCCTTCAGATAACACCTAGAAAATTTAGCGGGATACCTTGTTAATGCATCTAATCCAGGCCCATTATGTGCAAGGCAGCTCATTTTCAAAGGTATTTAGAAACCGTTTCTGATTATGAAGATGAATGAAATGATACATTCTGATACTGGAAATCTGTCAGCCTGTTTTTGATGCTTGAAACCATGGAAAAAGGCTTTACTATAGTTGAAAAATGTTTTAGTTCTTCGTACCTTCTGTAAATTAGGTAAATTTTACACATTTACGTATTAAAGCCTTCATGATTTATTATTATATATTGTGGAAAAATCACTGATTTCTGGGGTAGATTTGGAAACCTACTTTGATTTGCTTTTGCCAGGAGTAGTTACCGGGTAACTCAATCTCAGCAGCGTGACGTACTTATAGTACAAATGCAAACCACTTTCTGGGAATATACACTGGCGGAAAATGAAAAAAGAATACCAAGAAGGAGACGTCTGATACCAACGAAATTTATACAGCATAATAACGGAATTCAGAGGATAACGTGATAAAAAATTATGGTAAAATACAGCTGTATTTGCTGATAAACTGAAAAATAACCTTTCAATGTAACATGGTTAGTACGAGGTTGAACCGCCATGAACTGCGTCACAATGTGCATTTCTGGCACGGAGTCTGTCGTACAGATGTTGGATGTAAGTTTGGGGTATTGAGTTCGAAGCATCCTCAACCTAGACTCGTAAATCGGGGATGGTCGTGGCTGGCCGTGGAGACCGGATAAGTTGTTGTCCCATAAAATCCCACACGTGCTCAATGGGCGACAAATCCGGTGAACGTGCAGGCCATGCAAGTTGTCTCACACCCTGAAGTGCATGTTGCGTTGCACGTGCCGTGTCTGGGTGTGCGTTATCTAACTGGAAAACACCACGATGGACCGACCTTACAAATGGCACAACAACGGGCTGAATGATGTTGTTGATGTAGGAGGTGCTGTTTAACGTACCCGGTGCAAACACTAGTTTTGTACGGGAGTAATAGCTGATCGCTCCTCACACCAGGATAACAGGTGTAGGCCCTGTGTGCCGCTGACGGAAGCAAGAAGGTTGGGGACGCTACCCTGTGCGCTTGCGAACACGCATACGGCCATCGGAGACTCCCAAACAGAATCTGTTTTCATCGCTGAACACGACAGATCGCCATTGCGTTCTCCAGTGCATACGTTGGCGACACCACTGCAGGCGTTCCTGACGGTTGGCTGGAGTCAGAGGTACACATACCAGAGGCCCACGTGCACGTAGACCTGCATCCAGTAGACGGTTGCGGATTGTTCGCACAGTCACCTCAGGTGCAACGGCAGCTCGGATTTGCGTCGCAGTGGATGTTCTGCTTGACAACACCGCTCTTCTTATGCGTCGATCGGTACGCACCTCAGTCCGTCTGTGACTCCCGGTTCCACGTCTTCTCGTGTGGGAATGTTCCTCGGACTATCTACGCCACCATCGTACCACCACCAAAACTTCCCGTTCAATTCGCTCCGCAATACGACAATACGACCACCCGGCCTCGCGGAGTTCGACTAGACCACCTCGCTCAAAGTCCGATAACTGCTGAAACCGTATATGTCTTCCATGTCTAGGTATTGCAGCTTCTTCAGAGTCTTCGCAAGAGTCCGTACGCCGACGACTTATTACATTCACTTCGCCGTACTCCTTAAATACCATCCACGATAATTTGCATATTATACCGTGCTGTGGGGTAATCGCTCACCGGTTGGTCGTGAAATTAGCATCACACCTACGTACACTTGACCACATTAACATATGTAAATTTTATGATCGTCCACCAATTCCTTCTTGGTGTTCTTTTTTCACATTCCACCAGCGTATATTTTCGTTTGTATAGTCGCAAACAGCATTGGATGGAAAAAAAAACGATTCGGACGATATCGAAGTTTAGACAATTCCGCAGGTATACCCATAGCAATGAGCTTTCATCTCTGCATCATATTATTGAATTACTCAAAATTGTGTACTGTTCTTAAGTCAAATAACAGAATATAATAAATATTAATTTGCTGGTTTTTCGTCAGTAATAATCACTATTCCCTTTTGGTTGAAGGAAGATTAGCTTCCTTATAAACTTATGGTATAACATACCTTATGGTTGTGAGAGATGTCGACTATTTTGTTGAGAATGGTGCATACCAGAATGTTTCTTTATAATATTCGTTTCTTTGTTATTAAGGATATTCTGGGCTCAGCATCGGGGTACCTTTATTCTGAAATATGAAGCATATTTTCCTTTACTTTTTGGTTATTCAAAGCGATCTGATCTCGCGATAGATTAGAGGAATATACGATTTTAGTACATTTGAAAAAAAAAATCTATTTGAGATTCAATTCACACATTGCTTTCTGACAAACTTTGCAATTCTTCATTTTGCTGCATAAAAATTTGGTGTAACTGCTTTCTTTCTTCTTTCATAGTTAAGGAATTAATCCTATTAATGTATGCTCTCTAGCACTTATTTATACGCAGCAACGAAACATGCTTTACCACAATCATCTATGCTTTGTACCATTATCCCTGCCTACTCACGTTTTACATTATTGTTTTCTCGCACGTTAAAAGTAAGAGCATTGCCACTTGCTTTAAATTGAAATAAATTGAACTGGATATCTCCCTCTATGCGATACTATTCGTCAACCAACTAAGCTAATTATAATATTCGCTACAATCATCACTTTTGTACTTCCCAAAACATGCCACGTTTTTGAAACTACAGCTTTATGGCAGCATGTCTAACTCCTCCACTCTTATTCATTTGGGTCGATTTCTCCGAGAATAAATATGAACACGCAGTGAAGGAAATGCATCTTTTCGTTTTCCATGCACACATGTGATCTGTTCCTCAATGCCTATCATTTGAGTTTTTTTTTTGTACTGTCACCGTTCAAAAAACATTCAGAAGAAAATTCTCACAAAAATAAAATTTTAATAAAAACCAATCGTTTGGCTGTTTCATTCCGTTATGTACAGCTCTGAAAAGATATGTATGTACCTATAAATATACACTATTTATTTACATTCATTTCAAGGATTTTTAGTCCTGTTTTTTGTATTCAGCGCACAATTTTTGTTTTGTGATTAGAATATTAGCTCTGGTTTTCGGTTGTTAGCTACTTTTACTTTAAAAAATACGACGGGAAAAACGTATCTCGTGTTCATTAAGTGAATATTGTTTTCTACTTTTGGTCATTTGTAAAAAAATGCCGAATTTTATTCAAAAACAGTAAGGAGTCAATTCTTCTTCTCAGAATTGGTCGTATAAAGTGATTGGCTATACCCATATTCACACCATTCTCAAGTATCATTTAATCAGGACAGTGGAGTTTCCTTGGTATTTAGCTTTGAACAAAATGAAAGGAACGGCAGTACCTTAATATTTTGCTTTATTCAGTCAAGGTCTGATTTGCGTAATCTGACCGAAAAAAATCCCGGGAAATTCAGAGTAGTTTCTTCTTAATTTCAATAAGGAAATTATCACAATATGTAAGGTTACAACAGAGATATTAAATCATTTATTTTTTTCAATCACTAATTTTGTTTTTCCTTTAATTAACGCAAGAACAGTTGAAATTCTGTTTCGCGTGTTCCCAAGCTCCAACAAGTGTGTCATCCTCATTATCAACCAATATCAGTCCGCTTCTGGATACGGATCATTCCATGTATCTTTAACATTTTTTTATTTTCAGGTAGTTGCATCCAAGTTTCTGAAAAATATCATGCATTTATCCTCCACGTGGTCTCCTTCCGTGACATTTCTTCTCCTTCGATATTTGATGTATTTTCGTTTTACAACGACGGTCAACACTTCTAGTAATATGAACATGCAGAATAAAATAGCAACGTTTATTTAACATCTACTTTACCTTCGCAGAGCGTTTACCTCGGCGTCATCAGGACAAATGGAACGTAAACATTCAAATCACTGTTACATCATTAGAGTTCTGACTGTCATGGATTTTTGTCACTTGTTTCCACGCGATTAAAAGAATGGGATAGACACCATGTCTTCAAATTACGTATTTCGTGTTACCTTACTGAAAATTTTGTCCTCGGATAGCTGCTGTAATGAGGGCGGAAGGAGGACCTGCTAAGTATTAAGTAGATGGTCATAATTATGTGGTCACACTGTGAATTATAAAAGGAAAGTGCTTAATTAATTAATCCTTCCACTTCTCACGTATGGAGTAGAAATGTGGACTACCAGAAAATATAAGAAGGGTAACTATGGAGTAGAGACATGGGAAAAACAGAAAATATAAGGGTAACTCCTAGATCGAGAAAACGAGAAGAATGGAGGTGATCACCGTCAAAATAAAATACCTGAAGTGGTAATGGGATAGTCATGTTGATAGAAGAACAAATCACAGATAAACACCAAAAGTTTAGACCCGATATCGAGAAAGAGACAAGAAAAGACCCGAAAAACAATGGTGAATGAAATAACTCCATATTAGATATCACATTTCAAAGCCTTGTAGCACCGTGGTATATATAGTTTTTCTTCCAATCGAAACGCTTGTTCCAGCGCTTTTTTAATTTTGGGATAGTGTCAAACGGGAACAAAAAACGTAATACTTCTTTTTAATTATAGCAAATTTTCTGTATAAATAAACGGATATAAAATGTTGTTCTATTGAAGAGTACAGAATAAATCCTGAAATTAAAATGAAAGGTATTAAATCAAAAAACTTCTCTAATTTTTAATACCCTAATTAACAAGGTAAGTTTAATTTATGCTTCAATTAATTTTTCGGAATAAATAAAAATAAAGAATATGCCTTTAGTTCAAACGAAATGCACACGCTCGTTACGCCAAAGTTTCATTTTATTTTTAGCTTCATATACACCGAGTGATCACGGATATTATGACTACCGCAATCAAAGTGGATGCCGGCCGTTTACCATGTGATTTCCGGGACAGCGTGAGTAGTCGACAGGCCTAACATATACACTAAGTGGCCACTTTATTATGACAACCTGGCAGGGTTAAGCAAATGAGCTATGACTGCATGCTGTTGCCGCCAGAGGGCGAGGCTAGTATAAAAATTGAAAGCTTAGTGCTTGCGACAGTAGTCAAAGGGATTTTGGGATGACGAGATGGGTAAAAGAATTGATTTGACGCACTTTCAACGTGGGATGATTGTATGAGCTCGGAGCCAATGAGCGAGTGTCACCGGAACCGCCGCATTCGTGAAATGTTCCAGAGCAGCTGTTGTTAAAGTGTTTAAAGACTGTACTATCAGCCAAAAAACTGGGTCTCTACGTGCAACGTGTGGTCGTCATCGACTAGTGACTGCTCGAGCAGAACGGAGAGTGTCCAGACTGGTAACACACAACACAAGGGCAACAGTGCAGCAAATTACAGACCATATTAATCAAGTATCAGCTCAAATGATATCTGCACGCACTGTTCGCCGTACACTGCATCGGATGGGATATGACAGCCGAAGACGTGTTCGAACACCTTTGCTGTATGCAGTTAACAAGAGAAATAGTCTCCAGTTCGCAGAGGAGCACAAAGATTGGATAGTCGATAATTGGAAACAAATTATGCGGTCCAATGAATCACGTTTTTAGTTGCACCATGCCGATGGCCGAGTGAGAATTTGGCTGAAACAGCACGAAAGCATGGACAACAAATGCATTTCAACAACCCTTCAAGCTGGTGGAGGCAATGTTATGGTTTGGGGAATGGTTTCCTGGCATGCTTTGGGCCCTTTAATTCGTGTTGATCAACGTCTGACTGACACATCACATCTAAAGATCGTTGCGGACCAGGTGCACCCTATCATGTGGGTGGTTTATCTCAATGGAGATGGCTACTTTCAACAAGATAATGCGTCCTGCCATAGTGCTCGTATTGTACAGGATTGGTTTCAGGAACACACGGTAAGTTTACTTTGCTTAGGTGGTCCCCACAATCTCCAGATCTCAACCCCATTGTGAATTTGTGGGATGAAGTTGAACGAGCCATTAGACAGCTGGATCCACAACCCTTCAATCTCAGACTCCTGGAAAGTGCTATTCATCAAGCATGGTCTCAGATTCCACAAACCGTCTATCAACATCTCGTGGAGTTCATGCCACGAAAAATCGATGCAGTATTAAAGGCAAAAGGTGATCCAATGGAGTACTGAAATCGACGCAGTATTAAAGGCAAAGGTGATCAATGAAGGGCCGCGATTGGCCTAGTAAGCAACATTCGTGACTGTCACGGAAATAGCCTCAGGTTCGATCCCAGGCAGGTACGAACGCTCGATCCACTAAATATCCGCCGTGCGTCGGATGGGCACGTTAAGCCGTCGGACCCCGGGTACTGGCCCCTGGTAATAAATAAGGGCGTCTTCCTCCCCCTTTCTACTTCGCTTCCGTGTCACTTTCCTATCGGGCGCTCTAGCCCAAATTTCCTAGTTTCCTATTTCTAAGGGTTGTTTAAGACCTGGGGTCAGACACTACCTTCCTAAAATCCTCTACATATGATCATCATGATCATCCCCAATGAAGTACTGAGGGGTTGGTCATAATAAAGTGGACACTCAGTGTATAATTTGTGAATGGAGCTGTAGATGGTAAAATTAGGGGAGTGAAGGTTAAATGGAAGGGTTTATCAGGCCTTGAGAACGGACAGATTGTGGGAACTCGGAGAGCGGAGCATCCGTTTCTCAAACGATTAATCTGGTTTGTTGTTCGCAAGCCGCCGTTGCTAAAGTCATCTGCCCCACATCGATCCGGAGCCAAAATGAACAGAATAGAGAAAGGTTGATGTGAAAGTTGAGTGCCGGATCCGGCGACTTGTACAGGCCAACAGACGTAGCACTGTTCAAATGTTGACTACACAATACAAAAGAAGACAAATGGGAAGAGCACCTGTCATGACCATGCGTCGCACGGTCGCAAGTATGGGCTAAAACAGGAGACGACGTCCTCTCTTAACCAAAGTTCATCAGTGCAAAAGACACTCGCCTGGTGCACATATCATGCAAGTTGGACGTCAGGTGACTTGCACTTATCTAACGAGTCACGTTTTTTCTCCACTCAGTGAATGGTCATGTAGGAATTTGACGCAATCAATATGCGGCGCTCGATGCATTCTGAATAGATTAGCCAGAGCAAGACGATGTATACGATTGTATGGTGTGGGGCATTTTTACCTGTCAGGAACGTGGACCACTGCTGAACGTGCCAATATGTACGACTGCTGCTCGCTATCGTGGCTTGTTTGCAGACTTTGGACATCCACCAATGTTGCAGCTTTCCCGGAATAGCAGCGTTGTCTTCCAAGATGACAATGCGCCGAGTCACAAGCCCAATGTTGTGCGGGAATGGTTTGAGGAACACAATTCAGTCTTTTAGCATAACGCGTCGCTTCCGAATTAAAATATCCGTCCTGTAGAGCCCTTCTGGGATATTATAAAATGGCATATCAGGAGTCCGGATAACCCAATCACCCCGATATCTGCATTGAAAGTCACGGCACGCAGAGCTTGGGTAACCGTACTTCACAAATGTTTCCACATTTTAATGAATCGATGGCACCACGGGTAGTTGCTGTACTAAAAGCGAAAGGAGGACCTTCGAAGTATTAAGGAGATGGTCATATTTCAGTGATCACTCAGTGTATGTTGGACCCATACAAAATACAGAGTCCTAAGTTTTAATTATAATTTCAAAGTTTTATATAAGTTTTCTTCGAGGTAAGATGAACGAAAAAGAAGGTAGATAAAAAAATGAAACACACCACAGCAAAGTAAGATTTAACGACTGACCTCATGGTTTAAAAGAATAAAACCGCTTTAACATAAAAAAAACTGTCAGCTGGTAAAGAACGCAGCAACTTCCTTAGAAATTCACCAAACCCTAGAGCAAGATATTGCTAGTGATAACCTTTCCACATGAAATGCTTTCTATGACATTTATGTCTTCAATATTTGTATTATTGATAATCTGTAATATTCGTTGAATAAAGCGAAAGCTGATTTATGCATTTCATCGTGGGACAATATTGCGAAGAAATTTGTTGTCCTTATTTTCAATTGTATTCAGTGATGCATTTCAGTTAAATTAATTCTTTTGAAACACTATTGCTCTGAATCAAGTGAACTCAAACACCTCTGAAACTGTAGCTAAAGTTCCTGTGAATCAATACATTTTTCCTGAAATTATGTTAGCGTTCATAAAACTTCATTGCAACCCGAAACGCCAGTTTAGCGCTTAAATTACCTCTGCAGTAACCGATGATGATACGTAGAACATCACTGAATCACCGGCATAACCTAGTTGGTTACGTATCTGTGCACTGTGTGGTATGCGGACGTTTCTGATGGGTGTTTGAATCCCGGTCCCGCCGGCCATCTAGCCTGCTGTTTTTCTCGTTGTGTGTGCGCTGGATCTTCAGACTTTCTGTGTTTCAGAATGCGAATACATTAATGTTTCTCTGTGAATTCCTCCCCTGACGCTCATTGTCTCTTGGTCCTCCACCTTGGGGATTGGGCGTGAGGCTACCAACCTTACCTCGTAAAACATCTCTCGTTACGAAATGTCACAAAATTACTCCTTAAGAAGGCCAAGGCATGTAACGGGCTGTAGAGTCATCAAAGAAGGAAAGTAGTGAAATTTCAATTTATTTCATGCAAACGAAGGGCAACAAAATAACTGTGCAGTTTTTCTGATGTCTTTTTTTTTTCTAAAATAATAAGCTGCAACTTAGAGAAAACTGATGCTGTTTGATTTAGAGATCTGCACGTGACCTTTCTTGAAAGGTTCCGACCAGCTCAGAATTTCCTGTTAACACCTCTGCCAAGCCCAAGCAGTTTGATACTTTCATGAAGAGTATGCCGTCACTTACTTGAAATAACATAAGGCTTCATGTAGAGTCTGGGTCTTAAACACGAGATTCGGGAAACACATTCTGATAGCCCACAAGATGTCACAGAGGAAATTCTAAAATGGAAAACATTTATTGTCACATGAATAAATGAATATGCAGGTGCCATGGCTAAACAGCTTTTGAATTCTCAAATCTGTAAGGACGATTTGAAATTTTCGTACCGACTTCGTGTACCGACTTCGAAATTGTTTTTGACGTACACATCACGTTTTTATTGTTTATTTGATTATTGGTTCAGCAACCACCGTGATCAAGCCAACGGGCTAAAAGCAGTCAATCGTCTCTAAATTAGAGCCATTCGTTAGAGGAAAGGGGAAAGACTGTGACGTATCATAAACACAACATCCATGCCTCACTGGGTTTCGAAACTGGAAACATCTCTGAGGCAGGATCAGAAATTAGCTCTTAGACCACAGGGCCACATGGAAAGCAGATAAAATGTTAACTTCATTTCTTCCTCCGAAAGTACAGTATTACCGTTCTAGAGCTCACTGAATTAATCGATATTCATAATAAGCAAATAGGTTTTCTTTCTTTTTCATGTGGCCAACGTGCCCCTCTCCATTTTTATGTTGTTGGTTCCAGAAGATGTTGTTGATTTCTTGCAGTACGAAAGCTCGTGTGCTCTACTGAACTGAACCATGTTGACTGTAAACGAATTGTAATGAAGAGAGACGAGATGTTTCTTGAAAGAATTCCTGTCACATATGAAGTTTAGGCCTGACAAGGTAGCCCTCGATCGCAAAGTACGCAAGCAAGTTATTTAGTTCGAACTTTCTTAACTCAGATGAAACAACAAATTCCGCCGGAAATTTGTTTTGATTTTGATTCAATTCTGGCGAAAACTCTGTATATGTAAACCTTTTTCGAAAAGAAATAACATGTGTTAAAGAAACTGAGGGGCAACGAAGTGAAAACAAAACATCAATTCAACCATTAAAGAAATACACTGTCATATACCTGGCTGTCATTTTATACCAAGGTTTGATGGTTTCAGCTCGAATAAATCAATCCATCCGGTGGCAGTGTGGGCTATACCTTCCAGACAGTGATCTTTGCCATCTAATTTTCAAGTCAGTCTTCCGTACATTACACCCTCAAAGCAGAAATACATGTTGTTTATGGCATACGCCTAATCTATATAGACGGCAGCACACGTCATACGTTGAGTTAACTAAAAGGTCACTCTACATAAGGATCAAGGGTCATAAAAGTGATGTTAAGGACGGAAAAACTACAACCTTTTTGTGTAAAGCCGTCATCCAAAAATGAGCAACCCCATTTTGGAGCATGATGAAACGAATACCACCCTATAGAAGCTATGTTGGAATGCCACGCGTGAAAGTCTTGAGATCATGACCAACCTATGCCCATGCTACAAAAACTTGTCACATGCCTGGAGGAATCTCCTGAGCAAGCATCAAGGAAACAACAGGACATTCCTCTCCATGCCGCATGATCACGTTTCAAAACAAGGACTCCACACGTGAGTATGTCTAAACACGGACCTCAATGTAAAATGAAAATGTTTGGTTCTATAATATCAAATTTTTGAATAATGGTAACGATATTGTAAGTTTATATCTCTGAGAAGGCTTTGAAACCTTTGCGCGGACTAAGCTTCCAGTGGAGCGCGAATGCTCCACGTGAATTGAGTATTAGTTTTACGCCATTTAAAGGATGTGTTTTAATACACTAAACTTGTTCCTTCTATGAAGAGGTAATGGTGCATTTACAATAAAAGCAGGTGCTGTTTAAACAAACAATTTATGACAAACTGACTTTCACCTAAAGGACTTTCTTTGAAAAGAATGTAAAATTAGGTGATAATATAACCCAAAGTTCGTACATACAGAGTGGTTACATCTTACGTACTGCCATTAAGCTACTTCCTTAAGTTTTTGCTCCTAGGGTAGGAATGCGGTAGACCGTTTACGCCGTATATCTCCACACCAACATTCAACGCGTTCTGCGCTTGCAAACAGCTTTACGGAGTGGAAAGCCTTGTCGCGCCTGATGCAGTTAATACCCTTTGGGAGTAGTGTTGTGCGAACCAGTCACCCACGTTCACCCCTTTCTAGAAAAGTAATACCTTGCATGCTTCCAGCGGCTTTCAACTGTACTAAGAGCAGTGTGAATGTAAAAGGATTTACTTGGAGAACACTGGAATAATCTGACACAAAGTACTTTCTAATCTGACGTCCTATTGTCATACTCTCAGACATCCATTTATTTCCGTTTCTCTGCCCATTACGTCTTGATAGCCCAGTTAAGCTATCTGAGTTTGCTCCAGAAAATATGAAATCAATTGCACCATACGGGAAGTCTTTTTAGGTAAGGTATCAAATTCTTTGTCTCCTACAACTGAATTTTTCGTGCAATTTCCGTAACGGTGTTTATTAAATCCGTGTAGTACTGCTTAAAGGAAAATATATTAAGTCCTTTAAGAGGGACAGTACATAGATTTGGAGTTGTACTCTATGAATTCGAAATATCTATTTGCCATCACGATGGCTCCGTGGTATAAGCTCTGGCGTTTGACCGTTTTTTGGAATGGGTCAGATTTCGAATTCAGGTAAAGCATAAGTTCTGTGTTTTTCTTACTACACTGCTTCTCTTTCTTCTCTAGGGCCAGTGACCCTAAATCAGGTACGAGTGACTGCTTACAGTCCATTGATTTGTTCCTGGTGGAAGAAAAACTCCTCCCCTAAAAAATACGATTTAATAGTAAATATCAAAGAGCCACATTAAATATTGTTAACATGAATTATTTCAACCCCTCTAACCAAAACGAAAAACCTAATGATTTAATGGGACATTTCTAAGCGCCATATTACATGTTATCAATATGAATTTTTATTTTCCAAACGAACTATTTCAAAGCAGAAATGAAAGAATGTACTTCCGATATTCGCTACAAATCGGCTTCGAAGTTAGTGGCCTGTACATCTTATTCCTCTTTTATAAACGTCAAATCTACCCATGAGTTAAGTCAGCATTGTTATTTTTAATTCATGTATAACATACACATGCACTAAAACCAGGCGTTTGGTTTTATCCTGTTCCTTCAATTAGGAATAAGAGAATATGTCAAATGTTTAAAGCGCGTTTGCAGCTAAAACGTTTAATGATGCATGTAAGCGATACACGATAATGCCGATTTTCAAGGATCAAGTCGTTTATTTCTATGGTTCTTGACAACGATCGTACGATTATACGATCCTTGGGCGGTACCACACGGCATGTTTCGAGAAAAGAAACTTCCTGATGCCAGATTCCACATGTGCCACTAAAACGAAGTGCCATCTTTGTAGGAAATGGATCATGTATCGAAATTTGTTGTAGCAGTAAATATAAGTTCCGATCGGTTGGGAGGATGGCATAGATACTCGACACCTTCCAATTTCTGCAGTTTACGGGGAACCACTCTGCAGATATGCTTTGGGTATTTATCCAACAGTAGTAAAACCAGATTAACATTGAAGACCGCTTAGCATCGTTTTCACTTTGTTATCATGCGCTCGCTGCATTGGCCGTTATAAAGGTGTCCTTTCACTGCCAGATAATCTGATATGAACTCTTAGTGCACGATACACTCACAATTCCGCCAAACGCACAGCAATTTCTGCTTTAGGGAAGTTTTTTAAGCATACATTTCTATCTGGTATAACAAAAGATGGGAAACTTAGAGAAAGGAATTTTCAATTTTTGAATAAATGTTCATGGTAATTTACTACTATTTTAAACTTCTTCTTTTTCTATAACCTGCATTTAGGACATGCATAACAGACCGTGGGACAAGTAACTCAATTAGACTTTGCATTCCCAACAACTGAGTAATTTTAAAAGGCAGGTTTCTTTCGAATTATTTTTTGCTTTAAAACCCTTGCACAACCGATGAAAAAGGCGCATAGTTCCTTTCCTTTGGACTTATATTTACATATTGAAGCTCACGAAATATGAGTTTATACATACGTCCAATATCTTCTGCGGTTGTATTTCAGGTTAATCCTCAATTTATGATGAAATAGTTACAATTTATTTTTCTTTGAAAAAACAAAGCCCTCTGCAGAGCCTGGCGAAGCAATATTTAGAATTTTCCAAATTCATTGTAGACTGTTTAAAATAGTTGGAACAGTGTGTCACTTTGGCAATAGTATGCAAGCCAAATCGTATGATATTTTACCGAAACGTGGAAAAACGCAAGTCAAGTAGGACGTAGAAAATGGAAGCATTTCTATAATATCATAATGCACAAATCCCAGATTAAAAGTAAAACCGTTGAAATGTCAGGGAAATCGTGGTTGGGGACCCGACAATAGGAGTTCAGTTCTCTTCTGTGAATATTCGTGATGCAGATTGGAGTCCGACAACCGAAGATTTCTTATCTGACATTAACACGGCACACAGAATAACCCAGGTTTGTGCTGAAAACATCCTATTACGAAGGACATAGATTGGCGGTCTGGGCAGACATAAATATGTGTGGACGTATAAAATTGTACGTCACCCAAAACTGCAGTCTGACAACCTAGATATATACTGCAGAAATTTTGAGATAAAATATCATGTCGTTTGCTCAAGGCGTCCGATATGCCTTTCTTTAAATGGACGTTAATTGTTGACCTCAAATATATCGGTTTTTGGACAACGTTCATCAGGAAAAGGGAATATAGGGTATGATTTGGGTAGCACGCTCCCTAACTTATATCCAATTCAGAACGCCTGAGACGCACTTGGCTGACGCATTGCAGCTCGGCTGGCATCTTCGTTGGCTCTTCGTGAAGTGGATACTGCCCTTATTGAGGATTAGTGACGATACCTTCAAAACCTCCTCGATATATTGATCAATTCCATGACATACAGGTTACAGGAGTTTGGGCAGCTTGAGGGAACTACACACCCTGCTACAGTTTAATTAGCAGCTTCAAGAAACCATTTTATTCTTGTTGTAAAGATATGCATGTTGAACAGCATATATCATCAGGTGCATTAAATGTCGAAATTGCATAAACATTTCTAATGGGCTTTTTATTACCTATATCACTCAATGTTCTGTTGCACCTTAGAAAAAAATAATATTTTTAATACAACAACGTCAGTCGCACACTATTTTACTTACAATATCTGTTGCTACCTTAATTATTTTAACCAGTGTGTTTCTAGGATCTTTGCGCTCTCAGGATACTTGACAATGAAAAAATATGACCGAAATTAATATTATAAAACACACACACAGATTGGGTTTATTGCCTAAATCGATGGAAATTTCAAAATTATGTGCTAATCTGTTTTACAAAGGAATAAAATATTTATCCTGACAGAATATCGAAGGAGGAAAATATTTGTTCGTAATACTTACTTATCTACTCAGATAAATTGTTAAATGTTTACCTACAGGTATAAAGAAGGTGTTCAGTACGCTATGTCCGCATTTGTATATAATGAAATATTTCGATGATGGCATCTACATAAAATCCTATTTAATCATTTGTATAAGGTAGATAACCTATGGGACAATATTTTGCACTGTACTATTTATGGATTTCAACTGATACAAAAATCCAAATAGTGTTTATTCCATGTTCTCCATGAACCTGAGTATCGTCTTCCGGTGAAGTCCATCACTAACATCGTACTTATGTCGGGAAGGCCTTTGTGTGGCAGTGATACATTAGTAAGCCGGTAATTATTCACCATAAGCATGCGCTGCTGCACTGTGCATGACATCATAGTGGCAGTGGCGAGAACTGACGACTGAACGCGGTGACAGAAGCTAAAGGCATTACAGGCGCCATCTGCAGAAAATTTCGCGATGGTAAGTCATTCTCCCATTATTTTTTTCTTATTTACAGGTACTTACGTTATAGTTCAGTTATTAAGTGGAACGAATGAGGAATTTAAATAGTGGGACTTCCGGCTGAAACATAACTTTAGAACGTGTGCAGCACCTTTAACGCATTGAGCTTTCGCTGACTTCTGACCATTTTTCCTAGATGAATTTGGAATCGAATCATGGCGAAACACCGATGCTACATGTTTCTTTAAACAATTGATCTCACCCATCCTTGGAACCGATGGCCCAAAATTTTAGTCGTGTCATTCTTTAAAAACTATGGAATTGCTCTGTGTATTTGTTAAATCAACGAACAAGAAATGGAACTGATTTCTACGTAAAAGAGGCATTGATTTCCTTGGAAAAATATAGAATTATACCTTCTGCAAATTACGATTTCACATTTCAGTCACTTCGAATGTTACACGTTTTCATCATAGTTGGGAAGCGCCATTTGATATTGCGCAATTTGTAAGCATTTGGGGAATTTTAAATTTATAAAAAAATATCGGCGCAGAATGAGTCTTCCCATATTACGCACTACACTATTTGCTGATACAAAAAATTGCAAGGAACTGCCGCGTTTGGAATGAAGCCCATCAACTTAGACACTATAAGTTATTCCGTAATATTTCAGAGTCATTCAAAATTAATGTTTTGCGCTGCATCAAAAACTAAGGATGATAAACTTATATGCCTTCATTAATGAAGATATATATCTCTGACACATAGATAACAACATGATAATGCATTGATAAGACACATTTCTATCTGTATACATTGATATATTAAGCTGGATATAGTTCTGCTTCTTCGAACTTACATTCAGATAATTTTTTTACTAATAACTAAACGCGGTAAACAAATTAATCTGAACAGCCGGGTCCCTACATTGAAAGTCTGGCAGCCTGATTAAAATAAATGTAAAGACTGCTATTTAGCATGTATGAAAATGTCTGCTTTTTTACAGTAAATACTTGTTAAAATTTAATACATAAACTTTTAAAAAGTTAATTCATGCTTGAAGGTGGATGATTAGTTTTAAAGAAACGAGTATTGCTTTTCGTAAACATACTACATTAATTAGCTTATCCATGCTGAGAGATCTGTAATTAGTTGGACCAAAACCTTCTTAGCAAGTTTTCAACGACTTTTCAGGAAATATAAAAAAAGGAAACAGAAGTATTTGTTCTGGTTTTGATCTCCATGAGACATTTCTTCCCTGAAAACTACAATTGCCTTCGCAGTGAACTGGAAATAATGCTAAAGACAATGAAAATGTTGGTGCTCCTTTATCCTTTCTATCAACGAGAAGTGCGTCTTCAAAGAAATTCTGTATTCGAGCTGGGTGTCCGACAGTACTTCAAAAGGCATGGATGTGTATGATTTTCAAAGTCTGCTATTTTCTGCGAAGGAGACAGTATTTTCATATTTCTCATTATTGGGGGAATTACGAATTTGTTATTTAGCGACATGCGTTCTCCTTTTTGGGAACTCTTTCGGGCGAACACCGAAAAGGTAAATACGTTGCACTTTCTTCAGATTAATTAGTACAGAAATTGGAACTTCGCATTAAGATCTCACGTTTAACTCATTTCGAATTTCGTAAGTAATCTTATGACCAACTGTTCATCAAATCTTTACAAAACAACGACGGTAAATGATAAAATATACTCAAAATAATATAACTGTACTACTGATCCGAATTTATTCTAAGCGAAGAAATTCGGATCACTAATATAATTAAACTTTTTTCGAGTATAGTTAGGTAAGATCAACGAGATAGAAGTACGTAGAGCGCTTACGTCGGGGAACGGGTGAAGCCACCGGAAACAAGTGGCAGCCATGTTTGATGAGCTACAGAACGATTTCCATTCTGTGTTAAGAAAGGGAGTTTTCGTAATATATGGTTTGATGTTAAATAAGGATATAACTCAGAAATGTTGTTATAAACACCTAGGGGGTGAGACTAAAACTTTAACGTATCAAATAACGCTTTTCAATGTTAGTTGGCGGCAATAGTGTTTTAAAAAGAAAATGATATTTTAATGGATGCAGCTTGCTCTCGTTGAATAAAATCTCATGCCGTAATTTTTTGACATTTCACGCATTATTTGGAACCAATTTTCAGTGAAATGTAAGTCAGCGGTAATAGAGTAAATGAAAAAAAAAAAATAAAAAAATAAAAAATACAGTTGCAGTCAATCCGCAATTTCGGTAAAAATCTTAGATATCCGTCGGTCATCACCATGAGAATGCTGAATCATCCCACAGCTTATCACTCGAAATACATAGACGCCAATTATTTTATGAGAGTTTTAAATGAAAAAAAAAATAGTTCGAAGAAAAACGGAAAACAAACAATGAGTTTACACAGCCAAGAGGTACCAATATTAAAATACTTTTACCAACTGCCCCTATCTTATATAATCAGAAGAAAACTACTGCTTAACTGGTTTTTATTTAATAAAAATTAAAAGTCCTTAGCACTGGGCATGTTTCTAATCTGTTTGTTAGCCTTAACATTCGACAACACAGATCTGTAAGCCTTATTCGTGGGTAGGCAAGGCAATTGTGGTAACTTGACCATAATAAAGGTATCTCACAGTACATACACTAAATACTTCACACAATATAATTCTCTCTCTCTCTCTCTATGTATATATATAAGACCCAGAAAATGACCCCATGGGAGATGAATGAATGAAATTCGAAATCATGTAGGAGTGACACGAAGGAGACAGGCTCAAGACAGACAAATGTGGAAGAAACTTGGGGAAGCCTTCATCCATCAGTGGATTGATAATGGTTGATGTTATACATATATCAGTAAAAAGAAGTAAAGCACACTCATGTAGTAATTAGACCACATCAATACTGCACCTTGCTGCAGGAATTAGACGTAGTAGAAATAAGCATAGAATTAACCAGAAGTAACCCACTTTCATGGTTCTAGACAAAAATGACAGAACAAAACAACTCAGGAACCCCAAACCACTTTTTAGGGAAAGACATCTGGAGCCCCAAAGTTAAATCATAGCTTAAGTGTTACCGAAAAAAACCCAGAAGACCCCATGTGAGATGGGTGGCTGAAATTCGAAAGCATGTCGGAGTAACATGGAGGAGATAGGCTCAAGACATACAGTTGCGGAAGAAACTTGTGGAAACCCTCATTCAGTAGTGGATTGATAATGTTTGACAATGATGATAATGATATATATATATTTTGATTATATACAGTATACATATATTGCAATGATAATAGTTGTCAATGATGATGATATATATATATCATCATTGTCAACCATATATATATAGCATAATCATTGTCAACCATATATATATATGGTTTAATGATGATATATATGGTTGACAATGATGATATATATATACCATTATCAATCCACTGCTGAATGAAGGTCTCCCCAAGTTTCTTCTACAATTGTGTGTCTTGAGCCTGTCTCCTCCATATTACTCCGGCATGGTTTCGAATTCCATCCACCCATCTCCCATGAGTCTTCTGTCCCTCGAAATCCAGTTCAAAATTTCAGTCGTCCATCGGTGGTCTGTTCTTCTGGCAACATGTCCAGCCCATTGCCATTTCAGTGGTTTCACTCTCTCTCTGTATATATATATTCTTTGAGTTGTCTGCATTCTTTGCATGTCTTTTTTTGGTATCAAAAGAAAAATCTTTCTACACATCCTGCTTTTCTTTTTTAGTTAAGGTCATACATACAGTATATATATATGGACCTGGTATATATACACCTGGGCCTGGTTATGATGTCGCCCACCCTCTCTTTCTCTCTCTCTATATATATATATAAAACATTACGTATAAACATTACTTACCTTTTTCCTGTATTTTTTATTCTGTCAGTTTACTTTTTGATGTATTTTAACAGCAGGAATAATCTAACCCTTTTTTTGATGAAAATTATTTCATTTATGTATCTACATATGTTTATTTGCTATGTATTATTAAACTATCTTCCAAGGTTTATCCGTAAGAAAAAGAATTGAAAATAATTATTCTTAAGTGCAGTTTAAATAAACTTGGTGACCTAATATATGTTGTAGTTACAGATATATATATATATATCACTTCTGTAACTCCCCCTGTGACCTAGGTATAGACAGACATTGGGGCAATATGATGCTCCAAATGCTATTTACAGTTAGCAACACCAGTACCGAGTAGCTAAAAATAGTTTTATGTACTTTTTCAACCTAAAAAGACTTATAATTTTTGGTATAAAAAAAAATCTTTCTACACATCCTGCTTTTAATATCTGGGCAGGTAAATTTCCTCTGGGCATGTATTATTTTAGATATTTTTCAAGCTCTGGGCTGAGTGACCAAAAATTCAGATTATGGACTTTAATTTTTTTATGGGACCAAAAATTGTATTTTTTTTTTGTTTCAGTATTAAGTATTTATTATTTTTTATTTGCACTTTCATATTTTACTTTTTTTTTTTTAAGAAGCCTAGTTTTTTGTTGTCCCAAAGCTGAAATTTTGTAGTTTTTCACCTGATATTTGTACACATTTTGGCAATTGTTAAGATGTACTGCACATAGTTTTTTTTTGTTTCAATTTTAAGGGCACAGCCTCTTATTAATATGAAGTGAGAAATTAACAACCACTGATTTGCATTCATGATGTGCAAAAAGTTTGGCGAGCAAATGTTTATGTTTTGTGCTGTTATTTTGTGGGTTCCTGCAACAGTCTTGCTGGAGGAAATACAAGTGCGTCTGATTTGTATTTTAGAGAAATACAGGCACAACTTGTTTAATTCAAAGAAAGATTGATTTACGTGAGTGATATTTGTTCAATATTAACCTCTCATATATATGGTTGATGCAAAAAGAATAACTTGCAATTTATACATGGACATACTGACTGTACATTCATCATGAATCAGAGGTCACATTCTTCAAAAAAACACACAAAAAAACAACAACACCCATCACGCAAAAATCAAATGCAAGTAGTTATTACAAAATGCTGCGAGTCCCTTTCTTTTGTATTATTCCATTTTTTTCAATTGTCATTTGATAATCGTTTGTGCCAGTTTTCATAAATATTTTATGTTATTTGCATTTTTTGAGGTACCATTGTACTCCCTGTTTCCTATTTTCAGTTTTAAATCAATATTGGCTGTATTTTTGCTACCCAAAAAACACACACATTGTACTAACACATTCACAAATAAAGAGTATTCTGTCAAGAAATTTTCAAGCTCCCCACTCTCACTTTGTTGCAGTAATACTACAGATTAATCACTAATCAGAGACAAATGCCTAGAACACAAGCTGGGTGACCCTGTGCTTTCAGATAAAATACTAGATTGTTTCCTGACAGGTGTCAGCAAGCAATAAATTTATATTACCAATCACAATTATTACTTCTGCAATTTAAGTAACCATAAATTGATTGCTTTACCAGTATTTGCTATCTAATGGGCATTTGCCATGGGTACATGATCTTTATCACATAAAAAGAAATTGCTGCTTCCTAAGATTTTGAAATATTTGTTGTTTTGTCAGACAAGTTGCAAGTTCACTGTACAGATTCTAGAATATATATGCAAATGCCATTTGCAAAACATCCTCAAGTATATGTAAAAAAAAAAAAAAACACTAGCATGAGTAAAAATTGTTCCCAAAAAGCCTCAAAGTTGGTAACTGTATTGTTCAATATTAACCTCTCATATATATGGTTGATGCAAAAAGAATAACTTGCAATTTATACATGGACATACTGACTGTACATTCATCATGAATCAGAGGTCACATTCTTCAAAAAAACACACAAAAAAACAACAACACCCATCACGCAAAAATCAAATGCAAGTAGTTATTACAAAATGCTGCGAGTCCCTTTCTTTTGTATTATTCCATTTTTTTCAATTGTCATTTGATAATCGTTTGTGCCAGTTTTCATAAATATTTTATGTTATTTGCATTTTTGAGGTACCATTGTACTCCCTGTTTCCTATTTTCAGTTTTAAATCAATATTGGCTGTATTTTTGCTACCCAAAAAAACACACACATTGTACTAACACATTCACAAATAAAGAGTATTCTGTCAAGAAATTTTCAAGCTCCCCACTCTCACTTTGTTGCAGTAATACTACAGATTAATCACTAATCAGAGACAAATGCCTAGAACACAAGCTGGGTGACCCTGTGCTTTCAGATAAAATACTAGATTGTTTCCTGACAGGTGTCAGCAAGCAATAAATTTATATTACCAATCACAATTATTACTTCTGCAATTTAAGTAACCATAAATTGATTGCTTTACCAGTATTTGCTATCTAATGGGCATTTGCCATGGGTACATGATCTTTATCACATAAAAAGAAATTGCTGCTTCCTAAGATTTTGAAATATTTGTTGTTTTGTCAGACAAGTTGCAAGTTCACTGTACAGATTCTAGAATATATATGCAAATGCCATTTGCAAAGCATCCTCAAGTATATGTAAAAAAAAAAAAAAACACTAGCATAAGTAAAAATTGTTCCCAAAAAGCCTCAAAGTTGGTAACTCACAATTAACCTCATCTTCCCATAAACATGATTCAGTGTTCACAATGAGTACGACTGTTTACAAAATATAAGGAATAAAAAGTCTTAAGATAACACAGATATTGAAATGGTTCATCTGCTGGTTTAATCACCAGCTACACGGATTAGATGTCCTATTTTCTGCGTTTGATTAACTGAGCATTTACAGCTCAACCTTATTTAAAAATGCTTACTTGTGAAATGTAGGGCTAACCTTCCAAAAGTGGAGTAAATGGCATTTTATTGTTGAAATAATTATCCAAAATGTGCTGACAATTGTGAATATTCACAAAACATAACACGATCTCCGAGCAGCTGAAAGAACCGAGGTGACTCCTTGACACACGCAGAATTTGTACCTCATCAAAGATGGCGGGCTCTCCCCACGTTGGCTTCAGCTGCCACAGCAGAGAACCAATCACAGAAGCACTCTATGTATTTCTATCTCGTTGGGTAAGATATAACAGTTGCTGAAGATTTTTTCCAGTTAATAGTCGAATGCGAACATAGACCTTTTGATTTACGCAAATGTAAAAATAATTATTTTCCACATTTTAACGTAGGGAAAGTATGGAAATATCTCAAATTAGATCATTTCCAAAATAGTCTTAATATACGCTTCACGTTTAAATTAAATTTATGTTTAAACCATTAAAAGTGAATTAAGTTCCAATATTTACTTGATTTGGGAGATACATTTTCCATTTCATACATTATAAGTAAATAGTCAAGTATTTCGAAAAATGTTTCTTTGCAATTCTCATTTACTTTTCCGTACTTTACTTTTCTGTGCTGATTACATTTCTCATGCATCTGTAATTTGATATAAATTCCGATACAGCAAAATAAACTTTTTTAATGTTGTATCCGAACTATTATTATGAAACGGTTTTTGTCAAAATTGTCCACTGTCCTGTTTGAAACAAGAATTTACCAGAGTAAAAATTATTTGAACATGAAATACATACTTGTAAAATTTAAACACGCTAGTGTTCAAAACCTAAGAACATACTATATCTTTATCGGTGTAAGAGAAACGATACATGACGGCAGACAAATAGGGAAATACGTATATTGCCAGCATAAGAACACATGAAAAGAAAGAAGAAAAGCTTATAAATTACGTACACATTCATTGTAATCAGTGTATACAGTGATCGCCAAAACTACAAATTTCTGAAGGATATAGTCCTAGATTGGATGCACAGTGTTTACCAGTAGATTGCGGAGAGGCATTTCAGTATCGAATATGTCCACCCCGAACTGCGATGCAGCTGTGCCACCTTCATGGCATGCTGAGCATCAAGTTATCCAGGAGTTATTGAGGCAAAATGGCCCTCTCCTCCCGTAGGACACTGATAGAACCTGTTTAATTTACGAAGTGGGATTTTAATTCACAAATACGTCTCCCCATTGCCTCCAAGATGTGATCGAAGGAGCTGAGGTCCGGGGACTGTGTCACATAGATCGGGCGTCATAGTCCCATTACCCTGCACCAGTAGCTCTGTGTGACCATTTATCTTTATGCCGTACCACATCATTACCCTGGCACCGCCGTTTCTGTCCCTTTTCTGCACCCTCTCACGCTGACAGTATCACCTTTCCGCCAAATCAGATCACGTTTGGAATCCGACGGCAGATTGAAAACATTCATTTGTGAAGTGTACATTGGCTCTTTAATGTTGTGTGCGACTTCTGTGGATACGACACCACTCTAAACGTGCACGGGGTCGATGAGGTCTAGTTAGAGCGACGCATACCACAGGCCATCCGTTACATAACCCTATATGTCGCAAACATATTTCTAAATTTTCTCGCGATACCCGCTCCTGTTCTGGAATGGCTACTCGCATTCTGACATACCAAAGTGCGGTGATTACGTTTTGCCGTTAGAAATAAAAATATGCCTTTATGCGTTGTAATAGAGTCAGAGACTTGTAGCATGCATCTGGAGAAAATTCCATTGGTCTTAAATGCTGCCCAGAGCCTATATTCTCCACTAGGCACTATTCTAAACTCCATGACAACATCACTCACACGGCGTTCTTCTCTTCCAGCTTCCCTATAACTATTTCCCAACGTGGAATCATCTAGATTATGTCTGTGAGACATAACGTAAATTACACCTTCGTACCTTTATGCCTTTATGTCATTATTGTCTTTCAAACGCATGTCGCCGGCCGCACCATTTCTCTTTTACACTAGTAACACCATGTGACTCCTCAGCGCACAATTCCATATTTTGCATGTGCCCTAATTAAACAAATTTTTACCTCCAAACATATTGTTCGTCCTTTGGTTTTTGACAACAGTGTACTCTTTAGATTCCTGATTTAAGCACAAAATTTGTATACGCAAAAAAAAAAAAAAAAAAAAAAAAAAAATCTCGAAACTGTACTAGGGTCACCAAATTAACCAAAGGATTAATAATAATTCAACGAGACATTTGTTTTAGCTATAATTAAATCAATTTATCTTCTAAAACACATGTATTTGTCACCAAACCGTCATATGTTCACCTGATTTTATTTTTCCTAATTACTCATGATCGACACTCAGTTTTCCCTATTAAAACGTACTAATCTCGTACAGACAGTGGACATACCACATTTAGAAACGGTACTTAATCAACTAATTAAAAGGTTATTTTCTAGGGCTGCTACAAGATATCTAAGTCCAACTGTTGTTTGAAACATGTTTTTGAGTTACCTAAAAATGCATCTCTATAAATACGAGTTCAGAGGTGAATTGCGCGAAATAAAGTCAACAACAGATAACCGTCAATATGATACCGCATAATTTTAATAATTTTTATTTAGTAATTAAAAAAGTACTACACCTTGTGAGCAGATATTTAGTAACTTGTCGGTAAAGTCATGCCAATTCAAGGTTTATTTGTACCATAGATTCTTCAAACATCGATGGCCTTCAAATGCTCTATGAACTTATAATATGGGATAAGCTTCACGGAGAAGGAAACTGACTGGTGGAATTTATGAATTAGCAATAAGTGCCTTCTTCAGTTACTGAAGTGAGCGTTTCTTTGCTCTTGGGGAACACAGCACTTCTGTCACTGTCTGAGACGCAATACCAAGACTTCAGTCGCTGTTGCAATTGCATTGATCTTAATAAATATGTTGTACCTTTCATTGCTCCCCTCGCGAAGTATTGTACGGAAGTGAAATAATATGTCGTGCATTTGCCACATTATCGTACGACGGATACTGACGACACATACTCCCCCACTGTAAAGCAAGAAGTAAATGGTCATTTTTGCTGTACAAAAATTCACGGACTTATATTAGTTTCCTTGGCGCGATACAGTTGTCAACTTTAATTTCGTTGTGTGGGATTACGGCGGTTTCCTGCCAAACTTCATGATTAAGTGATGCCACTCGAACTAAGAAAAACTTAAAATATTTATTATATTTATAATTCATTATTTTAAGAAATTGGTGAAAGCTTGTTTTCAAGAGGTAAGTGGAAATGTAATGTTGGTTATTTAGTTTCAATTATTTATTCACACATTTCACATCATAATTTTCAAGCGATCATTTCCATTTAGTTTCCGCTAATGCTCCGATTACACATTAGTAGATTTTTGCTGATAATGGAAGTATTATTTGCGAAGTTCAGCAGCAATACTCATAACATATTTAAGCGAAATTGTGTCTTTGAGGGCCATGCCTGTATATCAAAATTTGTGAATTGACTTACACAGAGGATGACCTCGCATAAGAAATGGGATAAGAATGATAATTCTTATCACATACTTCCATGTGATATGCATCACACATTGATAATTCTATGTGATAAGTATCACACAATCCGCAATTATATGTCATATTCTTATAACATATTCTACGTGGTGAGAACGGTTTACGTGGCAGTCGTGTTGAATTTGGTAGATATTTATTTCAACTTCTTTTTCAAATATTGTTGAAACCATATATGATCATCTCGCATAGTACAAAGTTCCGCATAAACTGCTGTTTTTATTGGTCACTTGAACTTCACAGTATAATTCCTTATTATTTTAACCGCATAATACGAAAAATACTTTTTAATAAAATCGTCTTTATCGAAGTTCATGACGGCTACCGGCAAAGTAAATAAGTGGTATTCCCTCAGGTGATATCGTTTCCTCTCTCACCTAAATACTAGGAATAATGTGCTTTTAACAACATATTGTGTTTCTCCTTACACGTCGATTTGCATACAGAGACTTGGTTCAGTTCTTTTCTTATTTAAAACCCACTCCCAGCCTGTATCAGCACCAAGCACCTCTTCTGAACAAATGTTGCTTTTATCGCCTCCTGACCTTACCCTTAACTCATTTAATATCTTTTAATGGAACCCGGCGTATCTGTTCACACAAGGCTGAACTCTGTCGTCATGAGGATATTCTAGGGATGTGATTGTAAAGTGGGATTCCTTATTTTTTTTCGGGGATGTCATAAGCTGCACCACGGGCGTTTCTAAAAGCGAACTCAAGGAAAAGTGATTTGGTTGGTGACATTGGTTATATTAAATTGGACTTCTACTAATGTAGTTCATTCAGTGAGCTTTCGAAAATCGAAAAATCTTGCCTTCAAACAAGCAAAAGACTTGAAGGCTAGGTGAGGAATTCAAAGTTGTCAATTTAGAGCTGAAAGGAGTTAAAAAATTCAATTTTGTCAGAAATTTGAATTTTTAACCAAATTCTCTTCCCAAAATTTTAGAAAAAAAGGATGAGTTAAAACATAGATTGCATGGATCGTCCAGGACTGAATTAATTAGTTCTCGGGAGTGCATTTACAAGTATGTGGACATAGTGGAGCTAGTTCACGGGAAAATTAGGATCAGTGAAACGACCAAGAACATGTAACTGTGGAAAAGAAAACAATTTCAAACTAACTTGCTATTGAAAGTTGAAAAAATAATATGATTTACTTTGCATCCAGAGAAAACACAACGACTTCGTTAGAGAAAGTTAAAAACTTAATAATCGATATTGTAACAAACATATAACATGCAAAAATTGACTGGTAATTTCTACGTAACGAGTAAACTAAGCAAATGCAATCGGTGAAACTTCTGTTCTCAGTTGCTTTACTTTTAAATTTAATAAAATGTTTTGTTTACTGAAGATGTCACCGTATTTCACTTTTATTTAAAGTTTCAATTAACAAGTACTATATTTTACTTCGATTAACAGCTAAACGGTTAGTATTCGTTTGCTTTTACCCTGACATAATGAAATATTCCAAAAATTGCAAATTTTTATCTGCTCTGTCACAAAGAAATTTTTTAACTTGCCCATCAACTTCGTTATATTTGGGCTCCACTGTACAGTCTGATATATTTTAATTATAAATTTACCAATATCTCCAAAATGAAGAAGTTGACTTTCAATTGTTATATTTATTGAAAAACCTTTAGACCCATTAGTTATATTTATTGCTGAAATTTTAGACCTATCTGTTATATTTATTGCAAAACGTTTAGGCCTGTTGATTATTTGGCAGTTTGTATATTAAAGAATAAGAAGATGCTAACCTATATTTGAATACGTTAAATTTGAAGAATTTCAATTTTAGCAGGAGTTGCTATGTTATTTGAAAATAAATACAGATAAATTATTAACATATTTCTTTTTACATTCCTTCCGTTTCAGTTACTGATTTCTTGAACGAGGTTTGTTTTTCCTTACAAGCAAATGCTTTGCGTGCTTTGTTTTAAAATTAAAACCAAAGTATTTCAGTATGATTCCGAATAGAAGAAGATTTATGTTTGGTGTTGGCACAAGTTAGAAATATGTGCAAAACACAAGGTAGTAATGCAAAGATTAACTAACCAAATAGAAGAAAAAAGAACACAAATAGGAATTGAATCAGAAAACATTTATACTTTCTTAAAAAATGTTGCTGAGAATTTCATTTTCAAATACAACGTTGCATATAATTTTTCATTTACGAAGTCACAGACTACGTAGATTCTCATCAAGTAAATTATCAAATTTCCGGTATATTATTCTTATTAAAGCAAAATTAATTGATTCAGGTTTACATTTTTCCATTAGTAAGGAAACTTACTTTAGTTATAGTCTTGACTCTCCCATACAATTAGTAAGGAAAACAGATTTCCGTTTTTATTTCAGCAATATTCAAAAGTGGTATTAGCATATCCTGAACGGGCGGTTTGCTATCTTAGAAAGTAAAAGTCATATATGGACATCAATACGTCAGGAAAGAAAAAAATCACATACTAATTGACTTGAGATGAATCATTTTTCTTCTAATGAACGAACTTCGGGTGGATTGTAATTGTTTACGTTCTTCACGCAATGCGTCAAAGATCTACTTTAGAGTCTATTATAAGATTAACAGAACTACGCAAACACTGTGGCACGGAAGATATTTCTACTTCAATATACCATGCAGCTGCCATAAATTAAGCAATTGAAAATTTTGTAACAAAAACCTGACGGAATGGATAATTATGTGGAAATACCTTAAACCAAATATTCCACGTGAAACCACAATGTATTATTTTATTCAAACTGGTAAAAACAGTGTTTACACTATGTTGGAACCCATGTGATAGCGTAGTTCATATATAGAGAAAAACTGGACCACATCGCTGAAGTTAAATGATATTCCGATTGTAGTTCTGGGGAGCAGAAGTTTCATAAATAGCAGAAAGTTTGTTTTTGTGTAGCATGTGACATGTTTAGAGTGCAGAAGCAAAACGTAATGTGAAATTTAGTAATTGATAAATGTGCCTCGCTGGAGTGAAAGTGGAAAAACAACTTTGGTTTCGAATTTCATATAATTTGCGTTTCCGGTCTTTATGAAATTTTCCTTTTCTGCTCTTTGATTTGACGATTTATTGAATAAGAGATAGCAATTTTTTCAAAAGTATTTTACGTCCAAATTTCAACTTACTGGGCTTTTTTTATTTAAATGCATGATGTTTTTGAGTCATGATAGAGAAATACAATGAATTCTCGTTAATCCGGATCCTCGTAGTCCTGACTGCGTCTACTCCGGAGAACCCCTGTAAAAGAAACTTGAATTTGATTAAACTTGAGCGTAAATGTGAGAATCAAGGTCTCGGGAGAGAGTAGTGAGCTGAGTTTCAGGAAGCACTGTAAGCAGTAAGCTTAGTTTAAGAAAACACATGGCTCCGTGATGCCTCAACACCGCGTTGGGCCGTTTTTGCCACCCTCAGGCAAGGACACTGTTAGAGGACTCATCGAAAAGCCAAAACAAATGTGTTGTATATGTTTGATTAGCCGATACAAAACTTTAATCTGTGTAGCACCCATAGCTTCATTTCCAAAGGACCTATTTATTTTCTAATTTTTTGTGATTTTCGTGGCGCCTAGTTTACGACATACTGTAATTTAAGGAAGATTCTTTATTCAGCACGTGCTGTCATTTTTTCCCGAACTCTGATTGAAATTAGTACAGGGTACACGTGGAAAATCATGGTCGCTTGGCAGCAACTTAAATACCATGCGATCTGGTAAAGAAAAAAAAGAGAAACAGGTGTAGTAGGGTCCAAAGTCTTACGCTAGGTTACTGTATACTCCGGACTCTAGTAGTTGGTGCCGAAAAATATTGGCGGAAACTATTTGATCAGTGTACATATTGTTCCATTTGTCCTAACTCATATTCACCGTCGGCAGACAATTTCTACTTAACTACTTCTGGAGGAACAACAATATCAAAGAATGTAGACGAATACTGTACTGTTTTTCATTGAATAAAGATGAAGAATATCAAATAATTTTGTTAACTGCGTAAATTTCGTTCAACGTGTATAATGTTTCAAAGTGACACTTCTCCAGACAAATGCACAAGCGCTAGGCTTTTTCTCTATACGAGAACTTAGCTAAAAAGAAATTTTTTAAAGCCGTGCATCCGTGACAACATTTGTGCGGAGTACGGAATCGCAAAACAAACTGTGTCACATATAATGAAGAAAATAATGAACTCTTAAAATTTGCGCTTAAATTTAATGCGTAAAAAGAGAATCTTGAAGTTAAGTGAATGAGAATGCCTGCTTTGTACAATTAGTTTGCACAGCTACGGTGAAGTGGATTGGTCGTTATAGGACTTTAAAATTCAAGCTGCTACGGAAAGATTAGCTAAGCTGTTAGAAATAAATGGGTTTTCGGTGAGTTCAGGGTGTCCTTTCTGAATTCAAAGACGCTAAATCATATCAAATAAAAAATAAATCTAATGTGAGTCTCGGTGCAGATGTCGAAGCGATTGAACCTTTTAGAGAAAAAAAATAATGAACTTATTAAGCAGGAAATTATAGATTTATACCAGCTGTACAGTGTCGACATAACAGGCCTGTATTGGTGAGCTTTACCTTACAATACCCAAGAATGTAAGAATGAAAGAAATGTTCCGGAAAGGGAGATTTGCAAAAACCGGATATCCGCCTTATTGTGTGGAAATGAAGGTGGGAAACAAATCTTACACCCGTTATCGTAGGGAGAAGTAAACAATAGCGAGCGACCAAAGACATAATACGTAATTCATCTGTGCATTCTTAAAATTAAAAAAACAATTCTTGCTTTACCAAACTAATTATGGTCAATTCGTTTCGAAACACAGCATTGTCAGAAATCAGAAGGTATCAAGTGGAACATTTCTAAGTACCTACAGATTCATTTAAAAAAAACTTTAAATGAATTCTTGCAGGTCGAAGAGCCAAGCACTGGCAAAAGAAAAAACGCAGGTTATCGAACTCTGCAAAACTTAAAACTCAGCAGCGAGAGGTACATTATTTCCAATTTTGCACCTGCCATAAAAGATATAAAATCTTCAACTTTAGCAAATTCCTGAAAGAAAATTTTATTGAATGAAGATTTCGAGCCAGACACAACTCAATGTGAGACGTATGATTTTGACAGAACTCTACGTCGAGGGGTGAACAAGAAATTAAGTTTGAGGATCTTGTTGGAGGGGGCGGTTACTAGAAGCTGATGAGAGAGATGATGATCCATCTCATACAAATTTGACAGCAGAAGAAATGATGAACAGCGTGACGGCAACGGAAAGTTCTGAGGACGAAGTAGAAGACATCAATTTGCCAAATGTGAAGGTGGGTGACGTAAATCAATGCTTGAAACGTGTGACCGTGTTTTTTGAGAAAGGCGGAAATGAATTAGTATCTGCGTTCTAGGACTACTTACGACACCTCCGTGAAATATTACTGAAGGAAATAAACTCCAAAGTAACACAACATAAGACAGACGCATTTTAAAACAGTGTTTAGATTAAATGCTTTGAGTGCGTCCGAACCAAGTCTGTCAGACCAATGCTTTACGTCGTTACTGTCCTGTATCTATACATAGACAGTACTTTAATTTATATTTTATATTACGTATGTAAGCTTTAAAGGAAAACTAACCATGTAATTTTCTTTTACAATGAATGGGGGTTAAATGTACCTAGTGCCATTTTTTGGTTTACTTCAGTTAATCCGGAAAACTATTATTCCTACTGGAATACATTAACGAAGCTCTGAGTGCTGTTCATCGAAATTTATGACAAGTGCCCCAGTAAAAGAAGGTTGTTTTAACTAATAAGTAATTCCCACTTCATCAACATATTAATATAAATTGGTCCATACAGGAGTACTAAAAAATATTCAAGTGACCTGGAGACTATGAATTAAATTTTAATGTAATATTTATAAATATATGTTTTTTAGTTATTAGCTGAAAACAAAGTTTTAATGCCAGTTCAATTTCAAACACACTAACCCATGGTAAGCTCATAAGAATAAGCGGACGCATTTACTTTAATTAAACTGTTAAAGTGTTCCTATATTTCTCTGCTGAATCATTTGTTTTTGCTAAATATTTATGACAACAATATTACATGCTTTAAGTTATACTGAAATGCAAGTGATTTCATTTCGTAAACTTATGAAGTTGTGCTATCTTCTGATGTTACACATGTTGAAACCTTTCTTAAAGTAATCTTTCATACTGAACGGTCCACCTATGTCTTAATATATTATCACATATTTTCCGATCGAGGTCGCGGCTAGACCACGTACGACGTAAAGGTTGACAAAAGTAAGGCCATGTAAATTGAGTTAATAACCTGTAAGAGTAAGAGTTGAATACTCCACTTTCTACCATTTACCAGCGAGCTTCACCGACGCAGGTTGCAGTGGTGTTGAGTCCAATCAATGTAGAATAGTGTCCAGTGGTGTCGCGTTTCCTTCAGTGATGAGTCGCGGTTTGAACTTGTCGCCGATGAGTAGCGCAAAGGTTTCAGGAGAGAAAACCGACCAGCGCACGGATCCTGCCTTAACGGTCGAACAGCACACCAGGAATGATTCTCTGGGGAGCCATTTTCTACGAAAGTCGGACACCCTTAGTGGTCCTCAGTACAACTTTCATGGTTCAACGGTACGGTAAGGTGAAGATACTTTACGACCTGTGTGCTGTGTTGCCATTACTGTCGCAGAAAAACCCAGCAACGTTTTTTACAGGGTAATGCCCGACCACAGATGGCACAGCTGTCCTAGGTGTGCTTCCGTATTGTCGACAACTTTTCATGGAAAGGCCGATCCCCCGACCTCGCACTGGTCGAACATGTTTGGGACATGATTGGAAGCCAAATACCGAATCATGAAAATTGGACAACTGGCCCGCAATTTGGAGACTATATGGCATGTACTACCTTAGGAGAGTATTGATTATATGCGTCTATGACGCGCAGAGTATCAGCTTGTAATTTTCCGTGCGCACTGAGGATCCTAATCACCCGTTCTGGAACACATCTTTCATTTATAGCTCACACATACGGGATTTTACTTCTTTTGAAAAGGGCAGCTGAAGAAGCGTCAGATACTCAAGGCAAAAATAATGACAGTCAAAGTTTAAGATTTACTGAAGAAAATCAAGTCAAAACCTTCACATCACAACACTTCTGAGATTTTTGTCTGCTTTGTAAAAGGCAGCTTCATGAAAGATCTAACAGACCCAAGCGAAAGCAATTCTTCATCTTCCATCTGGGATTTCTTCATGCTTTGCAAAGTACCGTTTGTAAAGCTAGAACAGACCCAATCAAAAGCAATTCTACAAAAAACAAATGCTAACAAAGTATCATCTTCCAAACGCATTGTAAATAATATTCAGTTAAAAGCATTGCTGACAAGTAATGATCACGCAAATTAATTACTTGAAACGCCAAAATAGAAACATACAAATAGTCATTTAAATCAGGATATGAAACAGATTTTTAACTATTTAGCATTTGGCCACAAGCAGTGCATACACTGTAACTTAATTTTTTCATTACTTTTAATTTGAAGCTTTCGCATTTCAACCACTGTTCATTCGTAATTACAAGACGCTTGGACCTATGGCGTCACGTCTTTCCCGTCTGTGAAGATTCACTTGAATTGCATAAAGGTGACTAATTCTTTTGAGGGACCAGAAATCGAAGACTGCTTTCAAAGTTACTGAAGCTTCGCTTGAGAATTTTGGGTCTTCGATACACGATCTGCATAAATCAAGTACCATTTGCAATGTTTCTGACTTATACGAGCGAATTCGGAATAATTATTGTACTAAGATAAGCCTAACAATTATTATTCTACACATCTTAAAACTAAATCATGCAACTTCCTACGATTCAGCTTATAATTCTGAACCCTTCAGCATAATGTAGTACTGTATTCAATTAGCAATTAGTATTTGTTTAACTAAATTCGCAAAATATCAGATTTTCTCCAAAAATCACTCAAAATTCCATACTTATAGTAATGTGAAACGGACTGTGGAATGACACTTTATATATTTATGGCATATCGCATTTATATAAAAAAAAAACAAGTTTGCAATTTTTTTGAAATAATTCCTTTTTTTCAAACCCATTACGAAGCGACGTTTGATACAAATGGTATGAAAATAACAAGCACAGAGAAATATCCTAAGAATTGTTATATGCCTTTGTGGAAGAGAAACACAAAGCGGAAGACAATTTTTAATAAGAGAAATGTGAAAAATTTGAAAAAAAAAACATTTTTGTGAAGAATTTTCAAGTTCACGGAAATCAGATGATTTTTCTTACTGTGAACGTTTCGGGGTGGTAATGATAAAATAACGTATTTAAAGAACGAAAAAAGCGATTTTTTAATATAATGAGCACGTCTTTTGAATTATTTCAGGTACGAAACAAATATTTCAAAGATTACTTTTACAAAACCGAAACATTCCGCTGAAAAACGAATAATACTCTTACACCACCTAAGAAAAAACTGACACACACAAAAGACATACCATAAAGAAATACAAATATATGATTACTCGCACAAGCAGCTGAAAATTGTTTCTAAAATTAACTAACTGTGCAGAGGTCCCAGATAACTGAAGATATGAAATACAAAAGGAATTTCAGTTTTAACAATTAGACAAACCGTTGTGGAGTATAACCTGATATAACTTTACGCAACCTAGCGGAAAGTTTGTTCATTACTTAGGGAAGAAACTGGGTGTAATATACTCATCATCATCTATAATAACAAAATGAAGTGTGTGTGTGTGTGTGTGTGTGTGTGTCCTTCGCAACACAAAAATACTAGTCAACCTAGAAACCTGAAATTTTGCAAGAAGGCAGCTTATATGGCGAGGAGATGCACCTCTGGCTTAGATTTTCGAACTTCTGAATTTTAGATATTTCAAAAAATGAAAAACCTGGTTTCCGATTTTCTGTATATTCTCCCGCTTTGTTTACAACCTGATCGCACCCAACGGGAAGCAGTTCACGATAAATTTTAGGCGTTTCGTTTTTAGAATTTTGTTACAATAGACGCCTTAAGGATTATATTTATTTGTAGATATATACTATGAAGGAAATATTTCGAATAACAATACTTCGTTTCCTTAAGCTAAGTCTTTCGAACTTTTGTTCTGGAAGTCAAAGTGGCTAAGACTGACACCTAATTTTTTGATATTATTTATTCGGATTTTATAAATTTTGCAGATGCGGAATTGGTCGCGATTGCTGCGGAAGGCAGACAAAGATTGGAAGACAGATATTAAGTAGGCTTAAGTAATGGCCTTCCTCCGAAAAGGAAAGTATATGATAGGAAAGCCACGAGATGGAATTATGATGCATAAATTTGTGATATGAATATGAACGTATTATTATTTTCCATAATAAAATAAATAATATTTCATTACGCTAAGATTATTTCATACAAATAGTTGAAAGCAAGTCATATGTTACCGTAAAAAAATTTTTTTCACGTTAGGTGTTATCAGATTTTATGTGAACAAAGCTGAATGATATACAGTAAATCGGGAACAACTTGAAATCGTTCTCATTCGGTAGTACAGCCGTATTTTTATAGTTTATTTAGCGCTTTCGTCAAGCAAAAGTGAGCTACAAATAACTTTAATGCATTCACTTTTGAATTACGTTGATACTAACGTATAGCTATGGTGATGAAATATAATACTTAAAATCTTACGTTCAAAATGTTCTCTTAAGATGGCGTGAACAAGCTCTTTACACTGGATTTCATCACATTACAGTTCATATATATTTATTTCAAATAATACGAAATAGAATTTCTTTCTTTAACTAATTAACATTTTCGTTCAGTTTCAAGGTACATATATTAATAAATGCTTAAAAACATTCATTTTTCTAAAGTGGTAGTTTAAAACGTGTCATTCCGTACTCCATTGAACGTACGATTATGACTGTCCAATCAGTGGGACATGTTATGTTTATTCCCCGAATATCCGTCATTCCTACTAATGTACCCTTCAAATTTAAACGAATTCAGCTTCCATTGCGCTTGTGGTTCACTATGAGCATCAACAGGGCTGAAGGAAAGTCGCTCAAAGTTGTTGGCTTAAATCTGTAAAGCTCTTGCTTTCACAGTGGACAACTTTACCTTTACGTTGGATATCACAGTGTTCGCAGGAAGAAAAATCTTTACACTTTTAGCGCCACATGAGAGAACTCACAATATGGTTTACCCAGGAGCGTTGGCTTATTATCCATTTCTTTTTCCACTATCTTTTTTAAAATTAAAAACAATTGAGCCTATTTATTTTGATGCTTATTAACGATAATGTTTTACCCTGTCCTTAAGATTCCCGGCCAAATATTTACCCCATCCAAGAGAAAACTAATAGCAGTTAGTAAACACAAAATCAAATATATTTCAGCACAAGATGATTTTTTCGCTCGGATTTATCTGCTAGAAAACCATGATAAGTCGCCGACGAAGCTGAACATTGAGTTCCATTCTCTAGCTAAACAAAGCCTACACCAACAAACAGCGTCTGCAAAATGGCGGGCTAAAAGCTAGTAAAGAATATTCTACCAATATTTTTAATTGTTTTTTTAGAAAAAAATAACGAATTTAACACATGAACACAGGCTAACATCTTATGCCGGCTAAATTCGGAATAATAACAAAGTAGAAATCATGATGAAATCGTTTTTAAGCAACAGCTAAAAGGAAGAGCAATTTTCCAAATACGCCTTGTGTTCTCCGAATAGAGAGATTTTTGATATTTACGCTCTAGGAGGGAAAACTCTGCATTTTAAATAAAGCAATGATCCTAATATACACTGTGGCGAAATGCTTACATTAAAGTACCAATCGTTCAGAGATTCTTAGCAGCGAGGTTTCACTTAAAAACATAAACACCCTAAAAATACTCACCTCTGACGTGGTGCCAGATCTGGGAATTAGAACAGCTTAGCAGTGTATGCAAAAATGTTCCACAAGCTGAATATTTTCTGGTTCAGAAAATTTCTTAAATCAAAGATTTAGAATCGATGATAACGAGAAACGCATATTAAATATTTGCATCCACTAACGGGATAATTGTGTACTCTTTTGGGCACGGAATGGAGATATTATGCTTATCATATTTAATAGTATCTTATAGAAAAATGGTTTTCTACATCGGGTATTTAGATGTGTAGATATTGCTGCAAATTTGCTGGAGAAACAGTGATACAGAGAAAAGAGCTATATACATCTATCCCACTCGGTGAAAAGATTCTGTAATATATTAGTAAGGATTTGTGAATGAATTTCACTTGGTCTGACATTTCTCGCATTCAAAAACCATTATAGTTTCAGAAAAGTCACATTCCTGTCGAAATGGCGATGAGCACTATATTGTGATCGCTACAGCTGTTAACAAGTGAAACACAAATGACAATATCGAAAAGAGGGCATCCGGCCGCTATGCAGTCTTTGCTGAGCAATTTGGCAAAAACGAAAATTAATATCTGGAGCAAGTTCTGACAATTAAAATGGAAGGACCAAAACAATTTCAGGGAGCACATATTCCTTCGGTATCCTATTCTTATCACTTTAGCAAATATAAAATCATTATAGTGCCTATTTTCAGAAAGTGGCAGTGTCATCCTTGGGATTGTGAAGCTGCGAAAAATCGGAAAATTATACCGATTGATTGAAAGGAATGTAACATCTGGCGTGTTCTGCCAGACACCAATGTACGTTCTCGTTAGCTGAACAATAGGGATAATATTTCCGTTTCAACATTTTCCCCCTCCGTCCGATGTCAAGTAGTTAAGTATTTCCAGATTATAATTTTTTGTCAAAAATGGGAGAAGCATTTCTCATCGAATTAGAAGTTCGATTGCAACTTAGATGTACTTGCAGAATGTTTTTCTATCTTTCGAAAGAGCCATTTCATGATCTTCCACCTTTTCCTTCCCACGCCTAAATCAGGCGAAACACCACTGCTGCTTCAAGCTTCTTACAGCGACATTCATCGTCAGAAACTCTACCTTGTCCCGAATATGCGTCCTTCTTTCTCTTTACTTCTTTAATCTCACTGTTACACAAAGCATCACCTCTAAAGTTACCCAAAATTGCAGTACCACATACCTCTTCAGTTGCAGTGACAATACAGTTCTTAAAACATTTCCACTTCTTTTCTACATCCCTCTAAGACGCCATCAACTCCTTTAGACGTTCACTGAGCAAATGAGAGCAACACTGGTTTCCTTTAAAGAGGATTTCAACCTTTCTTCTCATCACAGGGATCTTCCTATTCCTCCTCATCGAACCAACATTCAGTTTCTCCTTGATACTAAGAGGAGATTATCAGAGCAAACATCTGCACCTCTCATCACACGGTTATCAACTGTTTCAGGCATTGATCATAAAGAACAAAATCTATTATACACTTTAGTCCCAGAGTACGATTTTCCAAAGTGTATTCGTGGATTTGTTGGTGGTTGAAAAACTTTTTCGATACCCACAATCCATTTCCGATGTACAGTTGATTTAAACTTTTTCTATTATCATTCACACCAGTGTCGTTCAACTTACCCAAAACGCTTTCAAAAATCGTATTCCAAGTACCGATTTTTAGCGTTGAAAATCCTGTGTTATAATAACTTTCTTTTTAGCACCTAGCTAGCTCAAAACAGCTTTTAGCTCATTCCAAAAATCTTCCTATGAGAAGGTTCAGAATTATAAAGAGATTACACAACAACATTGGTAGCCAGGCTTTGAGGAACCAAGATTTACCTTAAGCTATCATTCCCTACTGCAACCTACCATGGTTTATTGGGGTGATATATGCATATTTATATAGCAATAAGCCTATATCACGAGTGTTTTGTTATTGTGTGTGTCGTTTTGTAAGTTACGAAACAAATACGGAAAACTAATATTTAAATCACTTTTTGTTTCTGAAACACTACTTTTCAAAGAAATTATATAATTTTACTTATAGATTCTTCATTTACAGTAATTACCTCTTAGATTTTGATGCATGACACTGGATGCCCTCGCACAGTTTACAATAATCAGGCAGAAATTCAGTGAGGCACAGTCGGAGACAGGCTTCTAAATGAGCATCAGTCAGGCAGCTCCTGTATTTCTATTTCATTATTTTCATTTCTGAAAAAGCTGCTTCAAAGAGACATGTGGATCTTATTAATGATGGGCCGTTTGGCCACCTCTGCACTAAAACAATTACTATGCTCTAAAGTTTCTCTTTGAACCAAATCCATAAAATTATCGCACTTATGCAGCTATGAAGAATCAAGTTATTCTTCATCTTTTCACTTAAAGACACAACTACACCAGCCTGACGTCTCACATTATCCAACACTCTAGCCCACACTCGCCTTTCACTTAAGTTCTTCTGTACCAATTTCTTCCTCATTAATTTCACTTATACACAGCGCTTCCAACCTACGTTTTTCATGTCTTTAATATTACCACATTTTATTTTCCGTTCGTAACTCTCGTATTCCATACACCAATCTTACTTTCACTTAGCCGATATCTCTTTCTCATACGCTGTTTTTCAGTTTCAAGTTGTTCCGTGGCGCACCATCCTTCTGAAGTGCAGTAGGTCCAACATGTCCCACACTTGAGTACTTTAAATTATTTCGTTGTTTCATAAAAAGCCTAAAAGTACATTAGTGTGGGTGATCAGTCTACAGCTCACAGTTCCAGTTGATCATTCCGCCTAAGGATTCTGGGAAAAAACTTAATCCGTTTGGGTATTTTCGCTAAAGTCACAGCGATTTAGCAGGTACCTCCGCAATATTTAAACTGAAACCTCCTTTTGTGTCTGCTTCCAAGATTCACAGAAGCCCTTCTTGGTGTTGTGGGTGGTATTGCTGCCCAGTGGAGCGCCCCAAGGAGGCAGACCTTTCTCTCACTAAGATCGCCCACCAAAAGTTGAATAGTAGATAATATAAATATTTAAACTACAGTAACCGAAATGTGTTTACTCGCTTCTAGGTAACATGACCCGCTGATAGTCGAAAATCTAGCCCATTAACATATAAACGGTAGCAGGAAAGCATTTCAAAGAAATTTTTGAGAAAATTTGCGTAGCTTTTAACAAAGGTTTTTGGGTTCCTTTCCATATATGGCACACAAAATTTCCGAAACTGACAACGGGGGCAACGCGTCAGTGACCATTTTTATTTCCGTATTTTCCTGTCCTCGTGTTGCGCGATACGTGTAACTTCCGTTGTGTTGTTGAGCTAGTGAGTTTTATAGGCGGAATCCGAAAGTTTTTTTCTGGTTGCCTTTTGTACTCGCTCTTCCCGTGGTGTTTTGAAGAAGAAAAACCCGTAACCAATTACTTTTTCGTTGGATTTTTTCATAACGTTATTGTATTTATTGTCGGCTCGCTTGTTATATCCTTAGCTGTCCACCTTAATTGTTTTCAAGGCTTTACAAGTATGTCCGCGCTGCTACATATCTAGCCACTGGTACCATATCAAGTGACAGACGCTATTGTAGTTTCATGTTCGGCCTCTATCCTCCTCTGTGATATACCTCATCCAAAATTAACAATATGTGTTCTAAATCCTGAAAGCTACGATCTCAAACTTATATAAACAATTGACAAACGCCACGGAAGAATACATGTCTTACTCCGCAAGTCTTTGAACAACTTAAGGGCCGTACAAGGAATTTTTCGTATCGTTGTTGTCTCATTTAATATAAACGAAATAAGAAAAAATATTTTATTTTTTTCAATGCTGGACTGCCAAACAAAATTACAACAGGGTTACACAACAGCTGATTATTCATATCATCATCATCATCAACGATTATTAATCTACTGCTGGATGAAGGTCTCCCCAAATGTCTTCCACAATTGTCTGACTTGGGCCTGTCTCCTCCATGTCACTCCAGCATACTTTCGAATTTTATTCATCCATCTTCCATGGGGTCTTCTTCTGGGAATTTTCCGGTGCCTCGGAATAGAGTCTAAAATTTTGGTTGTCAATCGGTGGTCCGTTCTTATGGCAACATGTTCTGCCCATTGCAGTTTCAGTGATTTCACTCAGGCCATGATGTCATCCACTCCTGTCATTTTTCTTATCCACAAGGTCCTCTTCTTTTCTTTCCTGGTTACACTAGGTATGCATCTCTCCATGCCTCTTTGAGTTGTCTGCAGTCTTTGTATGTCTTTTTAGTTAAGGTCCATGTCTCGATTTCATACGTAAGCACTGGCAGGATGCATTGATTAAACACTTTTCTTTTCAGACATACTGGCATACTGCTCTTACAATTTGTACTGTTTCTTCCAAAGCTTCGCATCCAAGTTTTATACGCCGATTAATTTCTTCAGCAATGTAACCCTCACTCGATATCTGCTTCCCAAGATAAATGTAGGAACCGGTTGTCTAAAGTTTTTCTCCAATAATAGCTAAATCTTCGTTTCTTGTAAAAGAATTTTATATCACTTTTGTATTCTGAAAGTTCATTTCTAATCCCACTTCTTTACTCTTGTCAGCAAGTTCTTGGATCATATTCTGCAGCTCTGAAGGGGTAGTTGCAAAGATGACTATGTCATCAGCAAAACGAAGGTCAGTTAAGTAATCTCCATTAATCTTTATCCGTTTGTTTTCCCAGTTCGATGATTGAAATACATTTTGCAATGTGGCGAAAAAGAGCTTCGGAGATATGGTGTCACCTTGTCTCATTCCCTTTCCAATTCTTATTTGTGCTATATCCTCAAATATCATAACCTTTTGCACTTGCATTTTCATAGATGCTATTAACAATGCTAATGTATGCATCTTTAATACCACAGGATTTTAAAGCCACTGTTACTGCTGATGGTTTCACGGAATCGAAGGACTTTTCCTACTCAATAAAAGCTATTCATAATGGGAGTTCATATTCTCTTGTTCTTTCAATTAGTTGTCTCAGTACATGAATATGATCTATAGTGCTCTAGCCACTCCTGAATCCAGCTTGTTTTCTTGGTTGGGCCATGTCTAGTGTTACCTTAAAGTGATGTAAAAGAACCTTAGTGAAGATTTCATAAACCACTGAAAGGAGGATGATGGGCCTGTAGTTCCTGATATCCTCAATGTCACCTTTTTTATGGAGCAAGATCATTGAGCATTGTTCCGATCATCAGGAATCTTCCCTTCATTAAGACATCTGGTGAAAACTTGAGCGAGTGTAGTTTCAATTTCACCACTTGCTTCTTGTATAATGTCCACAGTAATTGCATCTTCTCCTGGAGCTCTTCCACGTTTCATGTTCTTAATTGATGTAACTTCTGCAGAGAGAATTGGAGGGACTTTGACACTGTTACCTGTCGTAATGTCTGGAAAAAATGTATCATCCCTTTCATATAGTTTTGAATAGAAATATTTCACCCTTTTCAAAATTTCGCTTCTATTTCTTGTTACAGGACCATATTCATACATGACCTTAAAATCCTTGAAATGCGTAGATTGAACCCTCATTAATTTTGCTAATACGTAGATTCAACCCTCATTAATTTTGCTAATGCGTAGACTGCACCGTCATTAATTTTGCTAATGCATACATTGAACCCTCATTAATTTTTATATCATTACTTATCGTCAACTATTGTGTTACGGCAGAACTACATTCATGATACTCGAGCGCCTTCGTTTTCTGATATTCCCCCCGCAGTTAGGAATAATAGTTGGCACCTAAAGTGATTGATGTGATCGTTCTCCTCACGACTAGTTCTGCGAATTGTGATTTAGAAATGTGCTACACCAGATAGGAGAAGCACTTGAAGAATATGGTTATTGTTGAAACAATACATAAACGTCCATCAATTAATCACAAAGATACTTTTTGCCATTTATCATTAATTTTCAGAACTACTTGGCTGCTAAATAGACAAGGACTGCTGCTTTGCCATCCTAAATATAGTAGGCTTCTTCGTAAGTTAAGTTGGTCATTCTTGCTTAATAAATGATATGTCACCATCAATAGGCATGCCGAACATTCCAGCAATCGATAGTATTATACACTATCTATCAACAAGTAATTGGACACCGGTGATAGCAAAGGAAAACGAAATTTATTCACCTTCAATAGTTGGGGGAACCTCCACGAGCGGCGATTACAGCTGCGACCCTCCGGGGCATACTCTCAACCAGGCGTTGTACGACGGCTGGCGGTATTTTCTTCCACTCGGCTTGGAGAAAACAGGTCAGTTCCATCACCGATTTCGGACGGTGGGGGCACCCCTTAAATTTACGCTCCAACTCGTCCCATAGGTGCACGATAGGGTTAAGGTCCGGGCTCTGCGCAGGCCAGTCCATTCGATTAACCTTACTGTCATCATTCCAAGCCATGGTGGACCTCACAACATGACAGGTGGCATTCTCATCATGAAAGTAACATGGGTCCACTTCGTAAAACTGACACAACGTAGGAAGCGCATGGTCATCCAAAATGATGCGGTAGGTCTCGGCGTTGAGTCTACCAGGAATTGCGAACAAGGGTCCCGTGCCATAACAGGGGAAACACCCCGATAGCATAATTCCACCGTCGCCGAACTTCACAGTTGGCACAATACATCTCAGTAGGAAGCGTTCTCCACGCAGACGCCAAACCCAGACCCTGCCATCCGAACGGTCGAGAGTGAACCTTGATTCGTCGCTCCAGAAACCTGTTTCCACTGTTCAACGGTCCACTGTCGACGTTCTTTGCACCACGTTAGCCAAGTAGCGCTATTGGACTTGGTGATCAAAGGCTTGTGGGCTGCAGCACGTCCATGATAACCGAGCAGATGGGCGTCCTTACGGATGATATTCATCGAAATAACACTCCCGGATGCGTGTTGAAACTCCTCGCGGATGTGGCCCATCGAATTGGTGCGGTTCTTCCGAATTCCTCTGGCCAGCACCCGTCGGTCTCTAACTCCCAGTTTTGTGGGCCTGCCGGGTCGGGGCACATTCCAACAGTCACCTCTCATCTTCCACTTGCCAATCACGTAGGCAACTGTCGATTTGTGGGTTCTTCAACTTGCTGGATATGTCACGAATGGATCGGCCATTTCTGTGATACCCGACGGTTACACCTTTCTCGAAATCAGAGAGCTCCGAACTGCGTGGAATCTTGCATGCGACTGGTTGCGTTGTTGTTTACCACACGATATTTAACGGCGGCGGCCGTGACATGTATCAGGACCGCAGATATCGTCGATTGCAGGGGTGCCCAATTACTTGTTGGTAGATAGTGTATAAAGGTTCACCCAAAAACATTTTCAAAATCTGATTACACCAAAGCACTCTGTAACAATGGAATGTGAATTTAAATTATGATACTTATTGATACCGAAATAAATGTATCATAAATTTGTATTAGCTAATAACAATTCACGTCATGCAAAATTTTACATTTCATCGTGAACCATCACATGGTTTTTCATCATGATATATATATCATCATCATCATCATCATTGTCAACCATTATCAATCCACTGCTGGACGAAGGTCTCCCCAAGTTTCCTCCACAACGGTCTGTCTTGTGCCAGTCTCCTCCATGTCACCCCTGCATACTTTCGAATTTCATCCACCCATCTCCCATGTGGTCTTCTTCTGGGTCTTTTCCTGTCCCTTGGAATCCAATCTAAAATTTCGGCTGTCCATCGATGATCTGTCCTTCTGGCAGTATGTCCAGCCCATTGCCATTTCAGGGATTTAACTCTGATCATGATGTCTTCCACTCTTGTCATTTTTCGGATCCACGAGTTCCTCTTCTTATCTCTCCTGGTTACACCAAGTATGCACCTCTCCATGCTTCTTTGAGTTGTCTGCAGCCTTTGTATGTCTCTTTTAGTTAAGGTCCACGTCTCTGCACCATACGTAAGCACTGGAAGGATGCATTGATCAAACACTTTTCTTTTAAGACATAATGGCATATTGCTCTTGAAAATTATGCTGTTTCTTCCAAAAGCTCTCCAGGCAAGTTTTGTACGCCGATTAATTTCTACATCAATGTGACCCTCACTTGATATCTGCTGTCCAAGATAAACGTACGTGTCTGTTATCTCCAGCTTTTCTCCATCAATCGATAAATCTTCATTTCTTGTAAAAGCATTGAACATCACTTTTGTCTTCTGAAAGTTCATTTTTAATCCCACTTCTTTACTCTTGTCAGCAAGTTCCTGGATCATACTCTGCAGCTCTGATGGGCTAGTTGCAAAAATGACTACGTCATCAGCAAAACGAAGGTGGGTTAGATAATCTCCATTAATCTTTATCCCCTTGGTTTCACAGCTCAGTGACTGAAAAACACCCTCCAATGTGGCATTAAAGAGCTTCGGAGATATGGTGTCACCTTGTCTCACTCCCTTTCCAATTTTTATGTGTGTTGTATTTTCAAACAGCCTAATCTTCGCACTTGCATTTTCATAGATGTTATTAATAATATTAATGTATGCATCTTCAATACCGCAGGTTTTCAGAGCCATTGTAACTGCTGATGGTTTGACCGAATCAAAGGCTTTTTCATAATCGATAAAAGCCATGCACAATGGAAGTTCATATTCCCTCGCTCTTTCAATTAGTTCTCTCAGCACATGGATATGATCTATTGTGCTGTAGCCACTCCTGAATCCAGCTTGTTCTCTCGGTTGAGCCATGTCCAGTGTTACCTTCAAGCGGTGTGAAAGAACTTTAGTGAAGATTTTATAAACTACTGATAGGAGGCTGATAGGTCTGTAGTTTCCGAGATCCTCAATGTCACCTTTCTTATGTAGCAGGATCATTGTAGCGGTGTTCCAATCCTCAGGAATCTTTCCTTCATTAAGGCATCGAGTGAAAATTTGGGCGAGTACTGTTTCGATTTCTCCACTTGCTTCTTGTATGATGTCTACAGTAATTCCATCTTCTCCTGGAGCTTTTCCCCGCTTCATGTTCTTGATTGCATGTGCAACTTCTGCTGGAAGGACTGGAGGAACTCTGGTACTGGTATCTTTCATTGTGTCTGGAGTACATGTATCATCCCTTTCATATAATTTGGAGTAGAAATCTTTCACTCTTGTCAAAATTTCGCCTCTATTTCTTGTTACAGAACCATCTTCTTTTCTCAGTGCCATAATCTGTTTTCTTCCCTTACTGAGATGTCCCTTTGCTATCTTTAGGCTTTGGTTGTTTTCAATTGCTTTCCTCACTAGTTCACAGTTGAATTTTCTTACGTCTTCAGTGATACTTTTTCGTACTGTCTTGCATAGCTCTATATATTCCACTTTGGAAGTCACATCTTCTTTAGTTGTCCTCATCTCTCTTCTTTTTTGCATCAACATTTTCGTTTTTCCTGATAATTTATTTACATGCAACTTGTTCTTAGACCCAGCTAATTTTGTTGCTGTTTCCACAAGAGCTTTGGTTACTTTTCTGTTAACTTCAGAGATGTCCACTTCTTCCGATGTTAGGCCTTCTAAAGCAGAGAACCTGTTCTTCAGTTCCAACTTGAAGGTATTATGGTGTTTTTTAAGGTTGGTTATGTCAATAGATTTTGTTTGTCTTATGAGCTTGCCACGTTCAAGTTTAGTGTTGAGGTGCATCTTACATCTCACCAATCTATGGTCACTACCTGTGTTGAACTTGTTTAGCACACTGCAGTCTTCTATGACGCATTTTTTGTTACACATAATAAAATCAATTTCACTTGTCGTCCCATTTGGATGTCTCCATGTCCATTTCCTGTGTGGCTTTTTCTTGAAGAAGGAGTTCAAGATGAAAAACCCTTCTGCCTCTGCAAACTCAACGAGAGTATTTCCACGCTGGTTTCTGTTGCCGTGACCGAATTTACCTACTGAAGTTTCATTCTGTTGCCGTTGCCCTATTTTTGCATTGAAATCTCCCATAATTATTTTCAAGTGCTGCTTACCTTTATTATTTAGATGACAAATTTCCTCATAAAATTCTTCAATTTCTTCTTCAGGATGACTTGTGGTGGGTGCATAAGTTTGAATAATCTGAGCCTGGTATCTTCTCGATAGTTGGATAACGAGTCGTGCAGCTCTGTCAGAGGAACTTTCAACTTCTACCACTTTATCCTTCAGTTTCTTGTTTATTATAAATCCAACACCACTAGTTCTGCCAGTATCTGTCCCACGATAGTAGAAGAGATGTCCACTTTTCAGTTCGATGAGATCTTCTCCTTTTCTCCTTACCTCACTTAGCCCCACGATGTCCCACTTGATCCTTTGTAGTTCCTCTTCCAATTCAAGAAGCCTTGAATCAGAAGATAGGGAGCGTCCATTGTACGTTGCCAAGGTCAGCATCAGATGGCAGCCTAGTCCGGTCCTCCGGGGATTCTTAGCACCCTCTGCCTTCATGTCGCACTGGCCGCTGCCTTGGCCAGGTACATTCCAGCTGCCGGAGACTGAGGGCCAAGATTTAAGTTGTGGAGTCATTTTGGAGGGGTTTGGCCATAACTCACCACGCTGGCCAAGCGGGTTGGTGAGTGTGGGATAGAATTTCCTCTAATCCCGATGGTATAGTTATACCGCTATGGGCGGTCGTCAGAGCCCCTTTAGTGGGAACAGGATGCACCACGAGAAGGCGGGGTTGACATTTGTCAAGGAGAGGCTGTGATGTTACGCATCACCTGACCTTACATCCCGATATATATATATATATATATATATATATATATATTGTGCTGTTAATCAGTTGAGTTATTTTCTTACTCAGTTTTCCTTATGTATTTATAGTATCCTTAGTAATATGTGATCATGAAATGTTTTTCCCTTTTCCCCTGATTTCTATAGTACTTCGTGTTTTTATATGGGTTTCTGTTACGTTTCCTTTGTTTTTACGATGGTGTACGCAAAAGAGAATCCTGATCGTTTGATTAAATTTTGTTATAACATCTGATACTTTTGTTTTTTTCTATGTTTGTCAAGATGTGCCACCAGGTAATCCAGGAAGGTATTCAACTGAAAGCTAGAGCAACGTTCAAGTACAAAGAAGGCAACGTGGTGCTCATTTGAATTAAAAAAGGAAGCAAAGGCTATTACGTTTTTTCTTTTTCTTGAAAGCCGGGTACGTTTTACGTGAATGAAACATCTTTAAACAAACGAAAAAAACAAACGTGAACTCGTGCAACTACAAACTTTCCTGTTTAGAAATCTTCGGTTATTAGTTAAAAAAAAGAAAATATATTTAATAACACCCAGACGTTCACTTACTTCATTACCTCTTTTTGATTTTTGCTCTTATAAAATGCACCTACCATGTTTTGGAGGTGCTTCACATTTTTGCAGTTTTGAGGACCTTCTTTGTTTTTATTTTGATCTGGTGAAATTGTAACAAACTAAATTTCAAGATCATATGAGCAAAACCTAAAATTCCCTCATCGGGTCTCATAATAGAAAGGGAAACCCTCCACTGCGTTATCTTCTTGGGGGAAGCCGGTCGCGTGTGAAAACAGCTCTCAATAATTATCGTACGTCTTTAGGGTATGAATCGCTAGTGTCTCGATCGATGGAATCCCATATTAATGTGCTCACCTACATCCTCCTTAGATAGCTCGTGGAACGAAAGTTTAAGGTACACAGAATAATATATGTTTCAAGGTTGCTAGGACTAACAACCGAGCAGCGAACACTAAACCCATTGTAACAAGTAATGCAATACAGAAATAAAAAAACACACATTATGATGCCGTGAGTGAATTACAATATTTCGCTGCCGAAAATAAAGCGATTAATTTCTGGTATAATTTAATGCTGAATTAAAAGCCGTAAAAATGAACATTTCTTAAATTCATTCTAATTCAGAATGTTAAACGGAGATCAAAATAATTAACGCCTGGCTACCCTTTCGGACTCGGTGGAGCGTCCTTTGAGTGATGTACACAGATACTCATGAACAATTCGCTTGTTAAGCGTTTTGAAAATTTACACCTTTCGCAATTGCTTTCTATCAACATTCGTCTACTATGATTCCAAGATTTTCCTGCGCTTTTGCAGTTTCCTGATGTACGACCCCATTTCTATTCCTGTATTCCAAGGCAGTGCACTGCAGATTTTCTGTGACTCATTTCAATATGTTATTTCTTGTAATTTCGTTATTTTACTTGATAAAAAAATCATCTTTTGTTTACCCACGTTAGAACCCAAATTTTGTGAATTTTTGTTGTTGTTAAGGGCGATCAAATTAGTTTTGAATTACCATTATACCAAAAAAGGTTTCTGGTTTGCTCGTTAAATCTGAGATCTCAATAAATACGTGATCCTTATAAGACGGCTCTACTAGAGCTTAATACTTACACCGTCGACAACGAATATCTGCATGTTTTAAAATAATTTATCAAAAATAACATTAATTTCGAACGGATAGCCGTTTTTTATACAATAATAACATACATAGTATGATATAATAAGGCGAATGAAAAATATTTGTAAATTTAAGGAAAACGTAAGGACCTCGGTCCATGCAAGAATATTTCAAATTGCAAACAAAATGTATTCTACAGATAACTTTGAAAAGTAAGGATTTGGATTCCGAGTAAAATCCTTCGTTGTGGTTGTTGTTGTTATTTGGTAGCTTAACCACAACCGTGAACAATTTAATAGACGAAAACCAGTCGCCTCGCCTCTTTCTAATTTAGGTACACTGGTTTGAGGAAAAAGAGACAACACACGTCGTAAGGCAAACACAACGTCTATATCTCACAGGGATTTGCCATCAGTACCCATTGCGGACAATCCGTCAGCAGTCAGCAATCAAACCATTGTTTCACTGGATCACAGATTCATGTTCATGAAAAAACGTATGTACGGGGTAGGCAATTAAAATCGTATGTTACGAACTTCTCCAACATGGATTCTGTACTTATTTTTCCAAACAAAAAATTATTTTAATAACTCCATGTTGTTTGGCATTTTAAAGACATTGGTTTTTCCCTGCATCTGTAGCATGAACCTAGAAAAATGTTAACACTCTATTCATAACAGTTTTTTCCATCAGGATCAGCTCTCTTTTGTGATTATATATACAGTTCATAAATGAGTGAAGAAAACTATTGAATTTTGAATTATATAAAATATTTTTCCCACATCTTTACTGTATATTAATTTCTAAAGTATGCACTACTGCCATTTAATATCAGGAAGATTTCAAACCGCGTATTTCTGCTACGACTACATACATTTAGCGATGTATTACTCCTGACCTTTTCGCATTCTGCTGTTTGTTGGTATAATAAAACAGTTCATTTAAATACTATAAATTCCGTGTATTGTACCCTATATTGTACCCTGGTTTCCATAAATTTGAAACCAACGTATTCTATTACAAATAGTCGCAATTTTATTGCGATTATTTGAAAAAAGAATTGAAAATAGGTGAAACTTGGGTATATTTGTGAAATGCAAAGTGAAGCAGGGTATCGTTCTCAAACTGGTGGTCAAGGTATCAGTTTATGCAAATTGAGCGGTTGCACAGAAAGAATTGTTGAGTAACTGTGCCTCTCTACGTTTTTGGAATGCATAAAGAGGTTATTGAGATAGCAGATTTGCTGTAGTGGCTCCAACATTTCATTTAACAGATGAACTCAGAAGGAAAGCGGTCACAAGATTAGAAGCTGAGCGAAGTCAGAAGAAATTCCCCTAAGGACTGCACGTGACTATTTGTGTGTTACAAAGTGTGCCGTTATTCAAATAATAAATTAGATTTCCGATGATACAGAAAAGACAGCCATAGACTTACACTTCAATTGTAATTCGGAACAAAAGAAACACGCCAAAACAAGAACAATAATAAATCTGATAATGGAGACCAGTGAAAATATCTCAGATGTGGAAATGACATATAAGACTACGGAAATGAAAAAAACACCATAGGGAGAATACGCTCTAGATAATATTGATGAAAAACCCTCAAGAAGGGTTCATATTGCCCTCCTACCCTACGACAAGGTGCGGACCAACCACCGCTTATCTGTGCTAGAGGTGAACGAATGTTATCCCGTATAGTGCGAACCCACAGAATCGGTACTGTAGGGCTTTTCACCGGTAATTTTAACGCTGGTGACAAGAATTATGTGACACAGTGCACAGAACATCGAACCCTGTTGAACACGCGCTGCCTAGTGCAGCAGGCTGCTGATAGTTACCATGCTTACCCAGATTCACCGTTAAAATCCCCTAGAATGGACAAACGAGCTTTCAAACGTGACCCTGAATGATTGGAAAGATTGGCGTCTGGCTTGATTAATCTCGTTTCCACATTCTGCGTGGAAATCTTGGGTGCAATCATTCATATACGAGAAACTACGAACGTCTACTCCCCACCTGAACATCATCGTACACTAGGACCTTTCTTTATTGGAAGCGGTATTTCCCAACAGCAGTGCTTCGTTTCATTAGCACGATGTTCAACGCCACACTGCCCGGATCGTTTGAGAATGGTTCAAGGACCGTGACGAAGACTTCAAGGTATTGCCCTGGTCTCCAAATTACCCTGACGTCGATCCAATCCACAATCTGTCGTTTCTGTTTGGAACAGCAAATCCGATCATCGACAACAAAATCAATTAACTTACGAAATTTAAAAGATCTAGTACGAGAATAAACAGATTTTATTCTAATTTTAAAGGATTTGCTGCTAACATGTTGGTCCGAGATACTACATGACACCTTTAAAAATCTAGTAATAGTGTCCATGCCCCGTCGGGAAAGTCCTGTTTTGGCGGCACGTGGAGGGCAAATCTCATATTAAGCAGAAGTGTTTAATGTTTTGGCTCTTCAGTATAGATACTAAATGACTGACAGGGATGTGATGTCAGAATATCAACGTCCACAACTTGAGTGGTAGAACAGTTCTGCGATGAAAAAGGTCGTCACAAGTTGGAAACTGAAAGCCGTGTTTTTGCCGAAAGAAATTATCCATAAAATATGAAACACTGAATTAAAAGAAAATCCTTCCATATTGGTCGAACATACCAGTTGCCACCTTCTAGGTTCCCAATAAAAATTTACTACGGACGTATATGTTTGAAAAATTTGTATAACTTTATTTTGGATTTAAAAATCCGAAACATAAGAATGTATAAGTTAACAAAAGGCCATTGGTCTTTTATTGGCAAAAGGTTTCATTTGTTCCGTACAACACTCTATCTGAAATTTCTATTAGTGCTAAGTTCCGTCACTTAGCGACGTCACGGGGAAACCAAGGCTTCCGATTGGTTTCCACGGTTGTTCTGTGTGACGCAAGCACGCCTCGGATGCATACGTTCGTGTAACACGAGAATGACGTCACAATTGGAGGGAACTCATCACTGTAATGTCATGGCCTTTTGATTTCTAGATCGCCTTGCTTCAACTAGGAGCCTCTTCTCTAATCAGTCATTACAAATCTGTGCAACTTCCCAAATTCCAGAATTGTATACACCTGTAATATGTATTTCACCAAATAGCTGTGTATAAAAACATTTTTCATTCCCTTATCATAAAATCACTTTTTGGGAGAGTTACCTATAACATATTAAAGTTCAAATTGGAAAAGTTGTCATTCACATCTCGTGTTTTTCTTTCGACTTCTGCAAAGTATAGCACGTATCGTATTTTAAATAGACGCAGAGAAAAATAAAACTTAGAAGATAACGTAGAAGAATAGCTTTTTAAAAGTGTTCTACGCTGGTGCATAATAGCTTTTTTTTGTTGCAGGAGCCATGAAGTGTAGTGTAAATTAGTAAACCCAATGACAAGGATATTTGAAGATGTTAGAACCACAAATTTTGGACTGGTAAGATAATTTGGTTCCTGATGTTTATTTATAATTACATCCGATAGGTAAGGATGTGTCCTTTAATACATTTTAAATAAATCCAGAATTTTTTTAAACGAACGTTGCTGAAGAACTCTACAAAATAAAAATAAAAATTTTGGAAATTCGAAAACCCAATATAGCAGAAAAATTTAATTACTCTAGCTCTTCAAAAATAAGAAACGTCAAGTACAATGCTGGTGATCAATTGCAGTCTGCAACGGAGCAGAATGACTGATATTTAGATGGAAGACATCTATGAAAAATGAAAATCCGTTTCTATTTTGTTTTAATATCCAAGACACAACGTATTTTTAAGTTATTCAATAAATTTGCGGATTTTAAATTGCTCTTCATTAGAACAAAAGAGAAAGACATAGATACATTTTATTATATAATTGCTTTATAAATATATAAATATGGTCTGACTTCTCTTTAATATCACCGCGGCTCATATCTATAGTGCGCAGGTGGGATACTGCCTTCCACATCAAAACTAATATTTTTTATAATTTCTGCTTTTTTGACAGCGGCAGCTGGTAGGTTCTTTCGAGGCCTTGGTTTACTCAGATTACAGGGGTTCCTTTGCTGTTAAGTGTGGAATTAGAAAAGACTTTTAAATTAAATTTATAGGAACAGAGATACATTGACTTTGTGTTGTGAAAAGCATTGACTGCTTGCGGTAACAAGATGTTCCGATGGTCCCAAGTGACTCTCCGGGTTTATTTTTCTTTTAGTTTTAGAAAATTCATGTGACGGAAGAAGCATGCTATTTAGATATCACCATCATCATCATTGTCAACCATTATCAATCCACTGCTGGACGAAGGTCTCCCCAAGTTTCCTCCACAGCGGTCTGTCTTGTGCCAGTCTCCTCCATGTCACTCTCGCATACTTTCGAATTTCATCCACCCATCTCCCATGTGGTCTTCTTCTGGGTCTTTTCCTGTCCCTGGGAATCCAATCTAAAATTTTGATTGTCCATCGATGGTCTGTCCTTCTGGCAGTATGTCCAGCCCATTGCCATTTCAGGGATATAACTCTGATCATGATGTCTTCCACTCTTGTCATTTTTCGGATCCACGAGTTCCTCTTCTTATCTCTCCTGGTTACAACAAGCATGCACCTCTCCATGCTACTTTGAGTTGTCTGCAGCCTTTGTATGTCTCTTTTAGTTAAGGTCCACGTCTCTGCACCATACGTAAGCACTGGAAGGATGCATTGAACAAACACTTTTCTTTTAAGACATAATGGCATATTGCTCTTGAAAATTATGCTGTTTCTTCAAAAAGCTCTCCAGGCAAGTTTTGTACGCCGATTAATTTCTTCATCAATGTAACCTTCACTTGATATCTGCTGTCCAAGATAAACGCACGTGTCTGTTATCTCCAGCTTTTCTCCATCAATCGATAAATCTTCATTTCTTGTAAAAGCATTGAACATCACTTTTTCTTCTGAAAGTTCATTTTTAATCCCACTTCTTTACTCTTGTCAGCAAGTTCCTGGATCATACTCTGCACCTCTGATGGGGTAGTTGCAAAAATGACAAGGTCATCAGCAAAACGAAGGTGAGTTAGATAATCTCCATTAATCTTTATCCCTTTGTTTTCCCAGTTCAGTGATTGAAAGACATTTTCCAATGTGGCATTAAACAGCTTCGGAGATATGGTGTCACCTTGTCTCACTCCCTTTCCAATTTTTATGTGTGTTGTATTTTCAAACAGCCGAATATTTGCACTTGCATTTTCATAGATGATATTAATAACATTAATGTATGCATCTTCAATACCGCAGGATTTCAGTCATTGTAAATGCTGATGGTTTCACTGAATCAAAGGCTTTTTCATAATCGATAAAAGCCTTGCACAACGGAAGTTCATATTCCCTCGCTCTTTACTTTTTTTTTTTTTTTTTTTTGATTGGAGATTTAACGACCACCATGAGCAACTCAATGGGCTATAAGCAGTCGCCCGTCCCTAATTTAGGGTCACTGGTTCCAGGGAAGGGAAAGAGCCAGTGCCGTAAGACAAACACAACATCCATGCCTGACCGGTATTCGAACCCGGACCTCTTACGGACGAATGATCAGAGGCCAACGCCTTAGACCACTGCGCCACCGGGGCGGCCCCTCGCTATTTCAATTAGTTCTCTCAGTTAATACAGACATTTAACGTGGACCAGGAACATCTCTCTCAGTACGTAGATATGATCTATAGTGCTGTAGCCACTCCTGAATAAAGCTTGTTCTCTTGGTTGAGCCATGTCCAGTGTTACCTTCAAACGGTGTGAAAGAACTTTAGTGAAGATTTTATAAACCACTGATAGGAGGCTCATAGGTCTGTAGTTCCTGAGATCCTCAATGTCACCCTTTTTATGTAGCTGGATCATTGTAGCGTTGTTACAATTCTCAGGAATCTTCCCTTCATTAAGGCATCGAGTGAAAATTTGGTCGAGTACTGTTTCGATTTCTCCATTTGCTTCTTGTATGATGTCTACAGTAATTCCATCTTCTCCTGGAGCTTTTCCCCATTTCATGTTCTTGATTGCATGTGCAACGTCTGCTGGGAGAACAGGAAGAACTCTGGTACTGGTACCTTTCATGATGTCTGGAGTACATGTATCATCCCTTTCATATAATTTGGAGAAGAAATCTTTCACTCTTGTCAAAATTTCGCCTCTATTTCTTGTTACAGAACCATCTTCCTTTTTCAGTGCCATAATCTGTTTTCTTCCCTTACTGAGATGTCCCTTTGCTATCTTTAAGCTTTGATTGTTTTCAATTGCTTTCCTCACTAGTTCACAATTGAATTTTCTTACGTCTTCGGTGATACTTTTTCGTACTGTCTTGCATAGCTCTATATATTCCACTTTGGAAGTCACATCTTCTTTAGTTGTCCTCATCTCTCTTCTGTTTTGCATCATCATTTTGGTTTTTCCTGATAATTTGTTCATATGCAACTTGTTCTTAGACCCAGCTAATTTTGTTGCTGTTTCCATAAAAGCTTTGGTTTCCTTTTCTGTTACCTTCAGAAATATCCACTTCTTCTAATGTTAGGCCTTCTAAAGCAGAGAATTTGTTCTTCAGTTCCAACTTGAAGGTATTATTTTGTTTTTTAAGGTTGGTTATGTCAATACATTTTGCTTGTCTTATGAGCTTGCTACGTTCGAGTTTAGTGTTGAGGTGCATCTTACATCTCACCAATCTATGGTCACTACCTGTGTTAAACTTGTTCAGCACACTGCAGTCTTCTATGACGAATTTTTTGTTACACATAATAATTTCAATTTCACTTGTCGTCCCATTTGAATGTCTCCATGTCAATTTCCTGTGTGAATTTTTCTTGAAAAACCCTTCTGCCTCTGCAAACTCATCGAGAGTATTTCCTCGCTGGTTTCTGTTGCCGAAACCGAATTTACCTGCTGAAGTTTCATTCTGTTACTGTTGCCCTATTTTTGCATTGAAATCTCCCATAATTATCTTCAAGTGTTGCTTACCTTTATTATTTAGATGACCAATTTCTTCATAAAATTCTTCAATTTCTTCTTCAGGATGACTTGTGGTGGGTGCATAAGTTTGAATAATCTGAGCCTGGTATCTTCACGAGAGTTTGGTAACGAGTCGTGCAGCTCTGTCAGAGGAACTTTCAACTTCTACAACTTTATCCTTCAGTTTCTTGTTTATTATAAATCCAACACCACTAGTTCTGCAAGTATCTGCCCCACGATAGTAGAAGAGATGTCAACTTTGCAGTTCAATGAGATCTTCTCCTTTTGTACTTACCTCAATTTGCCCGACGATGTCCCATTTGATCCTTTGTAGTTCCTCTTCCAATTCAAGAAGCCTTCATTCAGAAGATAGGGAGCGTCCATTATACGGAACCAAGGTCAGCATCAGATGGCAGCCTAGTCCGGTCCCCCGGGGATTCTTAGCACCCTCTGCCTTCATGTCGCACTGGCCGCTGCCTTGGCCAGGTATATTCCAGCTGCCGGAGACTGAGGGCCAAGATTTGTTGTGGAGTCATTTTGGAGGGTTTTGGCCATACCTTACCACGCTGGCCAAGCGGGTTGGTGAGTGTGGGATAGCAGTTCCTCTAATCCCGATGGTATAGTTATACCGCTATTGGCGGTCGCGAGAGCCCCTTTAGTGGGTACAGGATGCACCACGAGAAGGCGGGGTTGACATTTGTCAAGGAGAGGCTGTGATGTTACGCATCACCTGACCTTACATTTAGATATATGTTTCCATAAATTTGGGACCCGGTTCAATAATCCTCATATTGCTCTTGATATCGTATGATGAGGATAACAGTTGCCATTACCTCAAAAGTAAGCTAACAAAGGGGAATCGAAAAATTCATTTGGCAGACCACCTTCGGTAATATTTATTCCGATGGAAATATCATCTTTCCTCGGAGCCCTATTTCGAGATGTTGATTCGCATAATAAAACATTTCTTTCCTGGTATGTAATCCATGTTCTTGATTTATTCCGCTAGATGAAGTTTCTGATATCTAAGGAACAAAACTTTTGCTTCGGAACAAGAATCCGGAAGATCCTTTTAAAATTCTTCTTGGAACACTTACCTAAAGAGATCTATAGAGCTCAGATGTTGTAATTTTTCTCATTGGCGGACAGACGGCAACACGTGAGCACAATCTTGTATTTCTCGGAGAGGACCAGTGATGGAAGTATAACCCATTCCTTAATGATGTGAATAATAAGTTCTTTAATATCTAATGCATAAATAAATGGAAATGTTTTGGTTAGCAGCAAACGTTCCTTACACAAAATCATACGTAAGAGCTCACAATATGGGAATTAGGTGTGGGAGTGATTATCTAGCAATACCACGGTGTTTCCGTAACGTCGTCTTATACATATCGACCCAATAGGTAACAAAAATGAACATTATTACTTAGTAAATGGATTCGAAATAAACTAAAAGAATACATACTGTAAATGAAAACAGATTAGTAAAATTGTGCAATGAATTGATTATGATACGCTTTTAAACATACCAGAAATCGTTATTCAAATTATTACTCCATTTATGAGGATAACGGCTGTGGTACAAATCTCGCTCCTGTGCCCTGACTTTTGACCCCATGTCGATTATACTCAACAGAACTTGTTCAGTTATACATCCGGAATAACATACTAAAGTTTTGTCTAAATAGAAGCATTTTTAGTCAAGTCATGAGAATAACTGCTGTGGAATAAATCTCAGTGCTGTGTCCTGACCTCTGACCCCATTTCGATTATATTTAACAGAACCGGTTCAGTACACTTCCGGAACATCATGATAAAGTTGTGTCGCAATCGAAGCATTTTTACGTAAGTTATGATGCATAACGGCCATGGAATGGATACCAGTTCTTTGTCCTGACCTTTGACCCCATTGCTTCCAGTTTCAATAAGGTTAATTGCCAGGTTGTCCCCTACCACATGCTAAAATTGCATTGAAATCGAACCATTTTTATGCGAGTTATCGTAGGGACGGACAGACAGAAAAGAAGACGAACAAAGCTGGAACATATACGCTTCTTCAATCTGCGGTTGAAAAGCGCAAAAAAGCGGGTGCACTTCCATATGCGGGCCCCGTTGTCTGCTGCAAGAGGACCGATGCTAGTAACGAGCTGCCATCATTTAATTAAAATGGAGTGCGACATAAATAATCGATATGACAGACGGAACTTGCTCAAATTTTTAAGCGTAGTATCTTTGTGTAAACTAGGGAAAACTTCCCTTCTAAAGATGGTGATGGAATATGACCTTGGCTGGGCTTGGCGATTGCACTAAGGACATTCTCCTCAGACTTCAAAATTTAAAATGGAAAGCTTGATAAAGAAGTTTTCTGCCATACAGAAATTTGTTGTTAAAGTGCATTATTGCCTCAAAAAAGGTCGGATTTTGCTTTTACTATTTTTGTTGTTATGGAATTTGATTGATATTATTAGGAAAACATTGATAATTGAGCTCCACTTTAACATGGCCTATTTTTCTTCGCGCAATCTTCAGCGCACTTTCCGCTCTTTGTTTCGCGCAGCCGGTGGAAGAACACGCTTAGTAGTATTTATATAGGTAGACATTTTTCAATCGATTCCATCCTTTTATTAAAAACTAAATTTATTTTTTTAAAGACAACTCTTAAACCCTTATGGTGGGAGGAAAATTGAATGAGTCAGCGCTCAATTTCTCAGGCATGTACCTCTTGAGGCAGGCTTAAATTCCACTGAACCTTCATGGTGAAATCGCGTTTCATTGCAGCTAGAATTTTCTGGGATCTTTTTTTTCTCTTCTACTAAGGTTATAAAAATAATAACTTTTCCACAAGGAGATAATTTTCCGTTTGTTCTAGAAAAACCATTCAAGAAAGGTAGAATATTTCCGACACAGATTCCTTTGTAGAATGGCCCTTGGTGTTCATCTGACGGCAATAGCTCTCTTCTTTTCTTGGAACGATTGACAATAATTAAGGACGGGCATTAGCTTACACAATTTCAACTGCTCGGCTTTGTTGTTAAATCCCCAAGTATAAAGTATCGCAGGGCTGCGCCAAGACGCAGCAATTATATGTTTGTAAGCAATTTCGAGCCAAAAAAGAACTAGAATTATTGAGCACTTTGGTGAGCCCTTTCAAAACTAATTCACATACAACAACAGTTCACGAACTTATTTCTATATATTACATATAAATCTCTTTCCTGATAAATTAATAAAAACGAAATTATCTTTAAAGTTTCATTAAGGTCTCATCTTTAAAAACAATCGGTCAAGTAATTCATTATTGGTTACCAGTATAATTTTTAAAATAACTTTCAAGGTCACTAACGTCTGTGTAAAGTATTAATTTCTGCAAGAATAATTTGAGGTCTAATGCTTCCGAGCATTTAGGACATTTTTGGAACATGTTTAACATTCTACTTTTTTGTGAGAAATTACTGTTTACTTTAGCTGATCATTGAGTTATCCAAATTTTCATCAGCACTCAATACCTTTACACACACGTATTTGTGTGTTTTGAGTATGTAGAATATTCTCCGTTTACAAAGCTGCAACATATTAAGCAAGATGCAAGAAATTCCGTACACACACGTTTGGAACATCAAATTCTGAAAATTGAATAATATTTCCCTAGGCTACTCTTCTGATCAGATATTTCGTTTCACATGCGTGAAACATATCCTCTATGACATAGCTTCACAACCGGTGAGGCGCGCCTCTCTTGGGAAGCGCGAGCCGATGCGCTCAATTTTGTTCGCTCTACGTGGATGAAAACGGACGTCCCTCCAAACACAATGCGATAGTCCTCCACACGCATATGGTGTTTTTTCGTCCCTCTTTGTTTTCTGTCATCGCGCATATAACGTTCGTTGTGACTGTGGTCATATATTCTATTTAATATAGAACTAAACTAATCTACTTGAGATTGGGAATCGACCGGTATTTCAAGAGAATTATGAGTAGTTCAAAATCTGCAGACCAAAGAGAAAAAGTGAACCTAGTAATAGTAGCAGAACTACTAATGATGACACAAATACAGCCATGGATAACGGAAACAAAACGTGCAGGCAATATGATGCAAGTTATATCAAGTTCGGATTTTCTTGTTTAAAAAGCCAAACCGGGGTTTAATAACCGCAGTGTACCATTTGCATTCAAGTTCTCGTCAATGACAGCCTTAGACCTGCGAAACGTAAACTACATCTGGAAACTATGTATGAAGATTATATACAGAATAATCGTTTGTTGTTTGTTCGAAAACGGATGGAACTGAAACGACAAAGGCTGTAATGTCAAAAAAGCTACGGTGTCGCAGAAAGCGCAGGAAGCGTTTAGTGCCTATAAAAATCGCTAAACGTAAGTAATCACACCGCATTGCCGAGAATGTTTTGCTTCCGGCAGATATAGAAATATGTCGCATTGTGAATGAAGAAGGAGCTGCGAAGACATTAAAAACTATTCCACTGTTAAATAATACAATTTCACAGCGAATCGATTACTTGGCTATGGATTTGAAAACGCAGTTAATTTAACAAGTACAAGAAAGTCAAATATTTGCGTTATAACTTGATAAATAAACCAATATTTCATCACAGGCTCAGCTTATTTGTTACGTGAGATATGCCAGGAAAGGAAATATAAGAGAAGAGTTACTGTTTTGTAAAACGATCCCAACGACAACTACCGGACAAATTATATTCGCTGCACTTATCGAAGCCTGTGCTAAAGGCTTGACTTGGACTAATTGTATCGGTTTATGCATCGACGGCGCTGCAGCTATGACATTGAAGAATAGTGGCCTTGTGACTCGAGTCACAGCTGTAGCTCCAGCAGCAAAATGTACTCGTTATATGATATATCGCGAAGCTTTGGCTGCCAGAATAAATGCAACCTGATATACATAGTGTTCTTACGGATGCTGTTAAGATTTTTAAATACATCAAATCTTTGCCAGTGCTGGCTAGTTGCTTTACTGAAATTTGTAAAGAAATGGGATCTGAATATAAGCATCTGATTTTTCATAGTGAAGTAAGGCGAATGTCACGTGGAAACGTTTTGCAGCGTCTTTTCGAGTTGAGTGATGCATCTATATTTTTTCTGCTTAGTAAAACGGAATTTGCAGAACATTGGTGCAATGTTTAATTTTTAGCAACACTGGCCTTTTTGGCGAACATTTTTGAAAAACTAAACAGTTTGAATGTGTCACTGCAAAGAAAGAACTTAAATATTCTGGATACGCAAGACAAAACGGAAGGCTTCGTGAAGAAGTTAGATTTTTGGAAAGGTCGTATCGACTGTGAGGTTACTAAAATGTTTCCATTGTGTACAAAATTCATAACAAATGAAGCTGGTGATATCTGTACTATATATTCTATTGTAAAAAGTGTAGTGGTGTACTTATCAGCACTGAAAAACCAGTTTGAGGACTACTTTCCTCATATCGACAGCCACACGCACTATTGGATTCGAGATCCATTCTCCGTAACAGTGAGTGATATGCCTGAATCAAGCATGGTTTGTGAAATGCAACTATTTAAACGTTCGAGCCACAAGACACTAGAAATAGCGTTTCACAAAACCACAATTTCAGAATTTTGGCTTTCAGTTCAAAGCGTCTATAAAGAACTTGCAAAAATGCTCTGGAAATGCTCCTATAATTTCGAACAAGCTACCTGTGCGAAGCTGGATTTTCGGCAATGTCTGCAGTTAAAACTAAGTACAGAAATCGTCTTAATATTTAGAGCGATGTGCGTGTAGGACTGACACAATTATAATCCAACATCATCGATCGTTAGTGCCATTCAAAACAAGCTCAAGTTTCACATTGATTTGTACAGTTTGTGAAAACACGGAGAACATTTTTTTTAATTTACATTATTATAAGTTTTTTCAGGATGAATAAACTCTTTGTTATATGTATAATATGTAGCAATATTACCCACTTTATTTGTGCAAATTGCTTTAGGTTAGTATATTTGTATTTTCAGTAGGGCAACTGCATTTTCGCTTAATATTTTTAATCCAGCCTTAGTGGCAATGTTCCCTCTAAGCTGCGCACGCATGCGACTGCGCAGCGACTTCACTTCTTCGGCGCAGCTGAAATATCTTCCGCGAAGTAAGCATTTTTCATTAAAATTCCAAAAATCCTAATTTATTTTCATAAACCGAAAATCAGTTACCTGCAAAAACAATAATAAAAAAACTCATTCCTGGATCACAAATGTCAAAACAACACTTTTCTTAACTGCCGTTCGCCTCCTTCTGAGTTCGTCTCATTTTCCTCTTCATTCTCAAAGGCTTCTTGCAAAGTCGCCTAGTGCGAGCAGATAATGAACTCGAGAATACGGATCAGTGATTTTCTCCCGCGGAGAATTAACACGGTCAAGTCTTCGGTTTTGAAGAAAAATTGAGAGGCGATTTATTACATGAAAAGACTGTCAGATCAGGCCGGTTTTACACTTGTTCAAAGTTAACTAATTATTTTTGCATTTAGCTGTTATTTTGTTTCTTATTCTCCTTGGTATTTTGTTATGCAAAGAAACTGTGTATTATACGTAAACATGCTTTTCCTCATTTGGAGTGTTTTTATTCCAGAAGTAAGTCTGAGCTTCTCAATTTTTATAAAATAAAAATTTTAATTAATGAAATGTTTTAATAATTGTTTTTATTTAAAATCAATTGCAGAAAGAATGGTGACAAAAATGGGTATTTTATGAAAAATAAGGGTTCGAATTCAAGTTCTACTGTATTAGTAAGAGAAGCTGAGAAAATAACATTTTTTGCACAAGTGGTTTTTATGTTTGCCCAGCTCCCTGGGTTAGGCGCCTAGTGCCCATGGACGCTTAGAGGGAATATTGCTTACCGGTATCCCTGAATTTGTAATAAAAGAAAATAAATACTGATTATAGAGCAAAGGACACCTGTACGAATGCTGAGGGGATAGGCTCCATTGCAAACTAGTTCCGAGGGGGAAGGAATACTGTAGAAAAGTTTGGGAACCGGCGGTTGTGAAACCGAGCGTTGATCATATTTTAGTGACTTCACAAGAAGAGTCACGCAGACAATCATAAAAAGAGGAACACAGTGGTGCCGCATTTTACCCGGATTTATTTTACACGGATTCAATTATACGTGGTCAGCCCCAATGCTAGATTCAAATCTCAAGGGAAATGGGCCTAGGAGTGAATCAATCCATGCGTGCTGGTGACCCCTGTGGTGTGAACTGTGTCAATGATTTTAAAGGTTTTCCTACTATAAACGAGGAAGCAAAATATATTACTCAGTTGGTCAAGCAGATTGGGGGGGGGGGGGGTGGGGGTGAAGGATTCGTCGATATTCCTCGAGGAAGGAATAACAGATATAATTGAATACAAATAACCGTTGACAAATGAAGAGTTAGAAAACCTTGCGAAAACTTCCTCGGACGAAGGTGGTGGGGACGACGCCTTTGAAGAAGATGAAACTGCCAAAGGTGCTACTCACAAGTGTGCCGAAATTTTACAAGCAGAAAAGCACTTGAAAGGTTTAATTTTTAACTATGATCCCTATATGCAACGTAGACTTCAAATAAGCATTATTGACTCTTTAATGTCGTATTATGAAATTTTTCAGCAGCGGCAACAGTTGCCAGTCACGTTTTTTCGAGAAAAAAAAAACTCTTCTTACTGGCTCCCCACTGCCCCTCCGAGTTCCCAACCACTGCACCTAATGCATGAGTTTGGACCTCAGCGTTGACGAACCCGCAGTGGTGTTACGTAGTGAAGGCAACGATTAGGTAGGTATGCATAAGGATTTGCGTCATGCTATCTCATATTTTAATTGTAACCGTTACAGAAGTACGTATACTTTGTTCTTTGTAAAATACACATTGTACTGTAATAGACATATGTAAGCGAATAATACCGTGCATATAATAGAATAAAGAAAAAAAGCGTGTGAGGTGATTTATCGTATGTAGTTTTATTATTGTTTCTGAATACACGCGGTTTCGGCTTTACGGGGACTCTTTGGATCGTAACCACCGCGTAAAATGCGGCACTACTCTATATAGATTTACAACGGGAAGTATCGCAATCCTTTCTGACGCCAGCGAGTATTGTAAACTTCGGGTTGAAAACACGTGCGTCAAACATCTCTCCCTAAACATCACTTTGGGGAGAAAACAAGTGTTTCAAACATCTATTTTTCTTTTCTTAGGTTAATCGACATTGTTATAGACCTAAATAATAACGCAAGGAACGGTACACCAACTATATATAAGATAGTACAACTCTACTAGTTATCCGAATTTATTGGCGTAAAAAAAAAAAAAAACTTTCTAAGCTTCCGCACATCAACCAGATGGCTTTCTCAAGGAAGGTAGACTTCCTTGAGAAAGCCATCTGGTTAATGTGCGAAAGCTTGGAAACCTTGATTTTATTTACGCCAATAAATTCGGATAACTAGTATAGTTGTACTATCTTATATTGTTGTAGACTTTTTAGTAGATAAATCAGTTAAAAAGGATTACTGTAATACATCTTCTTATACGACCAATTTAGAAAAACAAAGTGGTCATTTGAGGGCGGTGATTTAGTGTCAGTCATCCCCGTAAACTACCACTTTGAGAAGCTAAACAGAAAGCATCGAGCAAGATCACTAATGTGTGACCCAATCGGACAACTTTTAGACAGCAAATACGTATATACATTCGAGCAGATTGTAGTCAGATTTAGTTAATTCCGAGTTAATTCCTTCCAGCCTGTTAAAGGGGTAAAGTATGTTATTTGATGTGAAATACACTAACGGAAAAAAATCCCAACACCACGAAAAAATAGTTGTAGAGGAATGAAATGGCGGCAATACATGTGTATAGATAACGTATTTAATCAATTAAGGTTTCAAAATCACAGCTTAATGTAAGCGCGAGAAGAGCCATTTTAAATGTGAAATGCTGGTACATTAATAACCGGTGTAACCGCCAGAATGTTGAATTCAAGCATGCAAACGTTCATACATTGTGTCGTACAGGTGCTGTATGTCAGTTTGTGGGATGGAGTTCCATGCCTGTTGCACTTGATCGGTCAATACAGGGACGGTTAATGCTGGTTGGGGGGGGGGTGCTGGAGTTGTCGTCCAATTATGTCCCATACGTGCTCGATTGGAGAAAGATCTGGTGATCTAGCAGGTCACGGCAACATGTCGACACACTGTAGAGCATGTTGGTTTACAACAGCGGTATGCGGGCGAGCAATATCCTGTTGAAAAACACCCCTGGAATGCTGTTCATTAATGGCAGCACAACAGGTTGAATCACCAGACCGACGTACAACTGTGCCGTCAGGGTACGTGGGATAACCACGAGAGTGCTCCTGCTGTCATAGGAAATTGCTCCCCAGACCATAACTCCAGGTGTAGGTCCAGTGTGTCTCGGCCGCATACAGGTTGACTGCAGGCGCTCACCTGGCCTCCTTCTAACCAACACTCGGCCATCACTGGCACCCATGCAGAACCGGCTGTCATCAGAAAACACAGCAGATCTCCACTCCGTCCTCCAATGAGCTCTAGCTTGACACCACTGACGTCGCAAACGGCAGTGGTTTGAAGTAAGTGGAATGCACGCTACAGGGCGTCTGGCTCGGAGCTGTCCTGCAAGTAACCGATGTGTAACAGTTCGTTGTGTCACTGTTGTGACACCTGTAGCTCGAATTGCTGCCACAGACACAGTACGATGTGCCATGGCCATACGCCGTACAAGGCGGTCTTCCCTCTCAGTAGTGCCACGTGGCCGGCTGGAACATGGTCTTCTTGAGGCAGTTCCTTCCCTTTACCACCGCTGCCAACAATCATGCACAGTGGCTACATTCTTGATAAGTCGTTCTGTAATATTGCGGAAGAAAAATCCACCTTCTCGTAGCCCTATTACACGACCTCGTTCAAACTCCGTGAGCTGTTGATAATGGCTTCTTCGTCTTCTTAAAGGCATTCTTGACTAACATCAACACACTACGTCGAATCTCAACTATAACTAACGCTCACGAACGTTACAGCGCGTATTTACAGCACACCTGCTTTGCATGTTCCGAGGGGCGCTACTGGCGCCACACGTATGCGCCGAGCGCGAAATTTGCATAGACGTCATCTTACAGATGTACTCTCATCGCCTACCAACTGTCGTTTATCTAACACAACCCCTTCTTGGTGTGGGGATTTTCTTTTCCGTCAGTGTGGTTAAAAATCGTTTTAACTATTTCACATCAAATTACATACTTATCCGTTTAAATAGTGAAAACGATTAAACAGTTAAAACGATTTTTAACTATTGCACATATTTTAGTTTTACAAGGCATTTTTTAAATTGTTATCGTAACGTTCGGCTGCAAGTATGGGCATGTCAACACACGCTAATTCGAGGTTACTTCCAGCACGGCCTCGTTGTCGAAGCAATCTTCATCTGGAGCTCCTGCGGCCATTTTATGAGCGGAAAACAACGAGATCGGGTAAGTCTTATCATCTTACAACAATATACATTGCTCTGGAAGAGTTACAAATGAACTATTATTGATTGTAGAATAGTGCGTTATAACTCAGCTTCTAGGTGTATTAAATTAATAAATAAATAAATAACGACATAGAGTTTCGGCAGATCTGCAAAATTACAGAATAGCTGCACAAGCACGACTTAAAGTCCATCGCTTCGCCAGAACCTTGGAGGTCATTGCAGTGCTTTTTGGTGGTAACCTCGCCGCTGCGTGTGTTTATATTCCCGTCTTTGCTGATTACGGTGAAAATCTTCAAAATGGGTTGTTAAAGTGAAATTTTTTCATCATTTCGTTTCAAATTGCAAACTTGAAAATGTGTATACAATGTTTTCTCGAAATTACCTGCCAAATAATTTAGGACGACACACCGTACGTTTACCTCAAATTCTTATGGAACTACATAAATGTATTCAACTGTTTTTCTTAAAGTTCATGTAGTGCAGTGGAAGACAGGCATATTTGTGTATAAGCTTTGCAGAAATGTTTTATCAAACTGTTATCCAAAAAATTGCTCGCAAATCTACGGAAATGAATGAGTTTTGAAGAAAAAACTGTTCAGCGTTCTAAACAGAAACGTTCGTGTATTCATCAAGTTCTGAATTTTATAAAATGCGAAGAGCAACATTTACAAACATCTCTGTTATGTCATGTGTTGTTATGCATCCTAACGCTGCTTCACAACACATTCGACGGGTATTTGAGAGTAACATGGTAGCTCCACATTTCCACACTACAAGGTTTAAGACTTTGACGCCAATTGTTTTCAGCTAGTATGTGACTTCAAACCTGTCGCCACACGCGTCTTGAAACGTCACGATTCCACAGACTGCCGGGACTCTTTGGAAAATCCTATGACCGCCGCTATGCTTTGTTGAAGGAGGTAATCTCCTGTTAAATAAGTAAACTGTAAAAACTAATAAAAAAGGCAGACCACATCATTTATTATTTATATATAAAATAAATTTTAAAATTTAAATAATGTAAACTAACAATGTAACATATAGAGAAAGTAGATCAGCGTTAGATGTAACTGGTTATTAACGCTTCCGAATCAATAATTGGGTATTTATTAGAATATACATAGATTTTGCTTCGCCATCTATATGCATATTGCAAGGAATCTACACAAATATAATGCCGTCAGGGAGGTTTGCGCGTCTAATAAGCCAGTAGTGACTATCCCGTCGTTAGGCCAATTGCATTTGCTCACAAGAACTCAGAATACAGTTTTTAGTTTCACTGATTATCAGTCTTGCATTGCACGTTGAGTTTTCATGATTTTGCATTTCAACAAAAATATAGAATGATAGAATGTCGGCCTTTCTTTGAAGAGGTATGGACAGTCAATGCTGTGTTTTTTTTATTGTTGGACAACAGGTACATATGTACAAGAAATTATTCGGAGGGGAAGGTCATACTTCTCATACAACACTGTCGTCCAGCAGTGAAGCCATCCAGCTCCAGGTAGAATCTTATATCTGGCCAAGAGCTGAAACATTTGCTTTTCATTGAGACTAGGTATTAAAATACACACCTCGTTTATACAGTATACAATGATGAACCTGACATTCCGTCGAGAAAATATTTTCAACATGGTGACATCAGCGATAACTAGTAAATTGCCGGGATAGGAACTTAACGATTGCTGTGAGTGCGCGAATCCCTGATTTCATTGTAGAAATCGAAAGACTCAGATTATGCTCAAACGGAAAAAGTCATATTTGAGGACAATGGAGAAAAACTAAAACGCACTAAATACAGTGGTGCAAATATGCTGAAGCATTAGACACTAGGATTCTGTGAGTGGGATTCAAACAGCTTATCCCGTTTCGGAAGTGCTAATTCAGAAGCAGTAGCTCCCAACCTTTTGGAAACCCAGAAAGGTCGACTTTTTTCTCACCAATCCTTTGATCTCTTAATCCACGGAATTAAGCAGTACGATCCATGGAGAAGGAAGTTTTTCTAAATGTAGAACACAATTAATCCATCCTTGAAGAAGTGTTTGCTTTCTGTCACGATAAGTAACACAAAATATCTTTTCAGCGTTACCCAACATAATTCAAACAGTCTTTTAAGTGCCGTCGAAGTAAAAAGAAAGATCTCATGGTTTTCTTATAGCAACATTATGATCTTAGTTCTCCACGTGCCATCTATCAGCATCCGATGTATTTACAAGCGATCCGAACACCCTGGTTATGTTTCAAATCAGGAGTCGGCAATATTTTGGCACATGCAGGCCGCATTTGCCTTTTAAGTTATAGTAAGAGGCCGCAAGTATATAATACACATTTTTATAGTGGTAAAAGGTAATTTAATCTAAGCAAACACTTTGAAACACTGACAAATATAACTTTGTTGAATCATAAGAGCAGAATATTAGTTAGAAAAACCAAAACAATATATTACAAAATTATTATTCACGAAAAAACAATAATAAAATATAAAAAAAAAACATGTACAAACTCATTCCCTCTATTTAATGGGGTTGTAGGTTGTTTACTAACATGCCAATGTCTGCTTTAAGACCTGCAGAACGAATTCGTATCGTCGCATGTAAGTGTTCATCACTCAGTCCACAACAAAATTTACTTCTCCGATGGTTCATTACTGAAAACGCATGTTCACATACATACGTTCTACCAAACGCGGTTGGCATTTTCTTTGCCAAACCTTTGATGAGTTCAAACTTTTTTGGCAGCTGCAGTATAACTACTGGACTTATAACTTCCAAAAACATCACACAGGGTATCATTATGTTATTTCCATTTGAATTTCTACCGTCACTTGAACGATGCCAAAAGTGACAGGATTTATGGTTATTAGAATTTCATTACTTCTCTTGTGAAAATCACTGAACCTTGAACAAATTTATTCCGAAGATGTGGAATTATGCAATGGAACTTGTTCTACAGCGTTTTCCACGCGCTTGATGAAATTAATGATTATTCATAAAGGGGTTTGGAAGAAGGAAAATGGCTAAGGCTTTCCTCGCTCATGTGCGTGCGCAGCACACACAATTTGGCTTTAAAAGCTTTCACGTCAGAGAACATGCAATGTAAGAATTGGCCTATTCCTTGGAGTTTCATGCTGTGTTAATTAACGTACGTTGTTATGTCCACCATAAATGCGAGAGCTATGATCCATTTCTCATTAGACAACTGAGGCACAACTTTGTCCCTTTCCTTCATCAAAGTGTCAATTGCTATTTACAAACGAAGAAATGTACTCTGCACGGCATCTCTATTTAGCAGTCTCACGGCCGAGAAGTGCCAACGTTGCCGAAATCTGAACCAACTTTTAGAAATTGTCTTAACTGACAGTCTTTCAGACCATTATGCCGAATTTAGTTGTCTTTTGAAACCACAGTGTCCATAACCTCTTTCATCTCAGAGGAAAATATTTTGCAGCACAGTTTCTCTTGTTAAATGATGCAATAAAACAATTTTGGATCAATACAGCACATTACACGAAATTCCGCGAGAACTCTTTTGACAACCCCGGGTTTGGAGCCACACATATTTTTTACCTTCGGTTTTAATACTTGTCAATTTTTCCTATCTACGTTCCGAACAATTAATAATTTTTTTACCTTTTTGAATGAATCTTCTCCAGCTGTACTGCATTTCCGTCTGCATAAACTAGCAAGGTCTCATGAATATAAAAGTCACTAGCAATGCCTCGTATAAATAGCATCAACTGTGCAGGGTATGTTATGTCATTTCTTTCATCCATTGGCAGTGCATATTAGTCAAATGACTTTGCCAAATATTTAAGATGCTCAAACAAATTATTTTCCAGTTCTTCAACGCGCCTTACAAGTTCTGGCAGAGAGGCTCACGTTTTGAAAATATGTCTACTTATATGGACACACTTCTTCATTTAGAGCTAATAAACAACTACTGGCAAATTCGTACTATGTAAAGGCTACTCTTCTTTTGCAGTTGTTTCCACTACTACGTAAGTAGCAGGAACAAGATATTCACTTCCTCTGCTTTGTTTCTTAAATATGCTTTGCTGAGCAGTCAAAGAAGCCTTCAGCTGGGCAATCTTATTTTTCCCAACTTCACTCATCAAACCCTTAAATTCTTCCCCATGCTTATTCTCGTAATGAAGTCTTATCTTGTATTGCTTCATTACCGATATGCTTCTCTGGCAGATCAGACAACACGGCTTCTCAGGAGTTTGAGTGAAAAACTACTTGTTGCTCCATTCCTAATTAAAATTCTACCTTCATCACGCATGTTACGATTTTTTATGCGATGCTCTAAATTATGTTTCACTCAATATAAGCGTTCAACTCAACTGAGCGCATTCAACGTCCGCCGCCACTGAACACTAGTTTATCACGTCTCACTCTTTCTAGCTCGTATCCTCCGCTGCAGAAAAAAGGTTATGGTGGGCCAACAACCAGCTGGAATAGTACCCAATATGAACGAAAGTCACATCTCTCTTACATCATAGCTTGCCTCCTTTCCCGCAGCCAGATATCTAATTGATCTGCCGTCCCACGCACCATTACTGTTAGAACCCTGCTGGTATTTGCTCTTAATTCACGCATTCTCACATCGCAAGGGCTAAAAGGTGAAAACATCTGAAGTCGAGTGAAGCCCACTTCCGATTTTTAGCTGTTTTTATGGCATAAAGATATCATTTCAAAATAAAAAGGAAAGTGATTGCTAAGTCGTACGCGGCCCGTTTATTGCCGACTCCTGTCCTAGATAATCTAGTCGAAGAAAAGATAAATGATGTTTTAGTCTTGAAGCACTTTCAGTTTTTACTACTATTTTCGATTTTGGAATGCTCTATACTGCGACAAATAATTGTTTGTCAAAACGTGCACGCAGCCATAGTTACTTTTTATCTGGCTACTTAGGTAATACAATATTCGTGCATATTTAATTATTATTTTTTGCGTGTGCCTTTGAGTATCATGGTTGTTCTATATTCTTTGATAGATTCACTTTACATTGAGTTTTTTATTCAAACTATAGATATTATGTAAAAGCGATTTAAATTTATTGGAATGGGGTTTCCTGCGATGTTAAAATTTCTGAAGTGCTTGGTTAAGCACATGGATAATGAGATGATGGACTGCGTGCATTTGAATATGGAGTGTCCCATTTAAAGGCTTGAGGAATCAAAGTGGCATGATATTAAAAAGTATTTCCAAGAGTTTTACCAGATTTAGTGAATTCTGTTAACTATATTTGTAAGTGAGAACCATATGAATCATTTCAGTGCGCGAAAATTAGAGGTCTTTTTTGAGATACGTTTTGTTACAATTTTTCGTGGTACTGTGGCAATCGAATTTTCAGTATAAGACATCGAGCACATACTTTTTTTAATTAGAGGATTTGCTCATTAAGGCTTGAAATTCGTACTTATTTAACACCATGCGTTATTGTGTATGTTCCAGAAGAATTTCCGAAGCAAAAGTAATGTTTTTTCTCAGTGAGGTCGGTAATTGTATTGTATAACGAAGTACTTCGATAAAACCAGCGGAAAAAGAATTAGAACGTTACAAGTGCTGGAAAATAAGTCATAAGAACTACTCACAGAAGTCGTCAAACATTGTTCCACGTGTGGAGAGAAAAACGTGTTTATCATTCCTATCAGCTCTGCGGTAACTGCGTAACTCCGTCAAGTTCTATAAGGGTCACATGATCACTTCATGGAACACACCTGTTATGCGAAATCCAACTGGATTCTGTTCACAAGCTTTCACACTTTGCGGCGATTTTTCCGTTATGATAGTCGTTCTCTATGATTTCCGTTATGATGATCGTCGTGTGCAAATGGGAGGAGTGAAAAGTTGACGGGATGGCCTCTGTCGCGACCTTCGGTTCTGTAGACAACAGCGTGTTTCGTGGCTTTCAAGAAGCAACAGCGATTCCGATCAATAAGACAAAGAGGTAGCCTTCGCTCTTATGTTTTGCTTTTATCTAAACTTCGCTGTTCAACTTTCGATGAAGGCTAACGGCCAATTAAGTTCGTACATAAAATCATATGGAGAGAGATATAAAAATGTCAATTGATATACACGAATATTTTTTTATTAAAATTTTGTAAGGCGACCATCTCTCTACCTACGGGCAACTGACGGAGTTTGAACGAGGGCGTATCGTCTGGATGAGAGATGCAGGGGGGGGCGGCGCGCAGAATTGGCCGCCATTGAGACCTACCGGAGAGTATGCTGCGATCGTGTTGGGAGCAGTGGACAATGGGAAGGAACCCAGATACGGTGGACTGGTTCTGGACGACCCAGACACACCACCAGCAGAGATGACCGTGGGATCATGAGAGCGGCACGCACTCATGCAAGACAACGTCCTTTCCAATATCGAGAGACATGTTGTGGCTGTACAAGGAACACCATGTCCGCCAGAACCATTTACAGACACCTGGTTGAGGCGAATCTGCACTCTATACGGCCATTAGGTTATCTGCCATTAACACCTGACCATCGTTGGCGTCGATTCGATTGCAGTGCTGCCAGCAGCGAGCATCGCGGAATGGCACGGACTTGCAACGTATAGTGTTCAGCGATGAATCCTGCTTCTGTATGGGAACTGACGACCACCATGTCAGAGTATGAAGGACCGCGGGTGAGCCCTACAATTCCAACTTCACTGCCGGCGTGATGGTCGGGGAGCAATTTCGTAAGACAGCCGCATTTTCCACGCAGTGGACCGAGGGACGTTGACAGCCTAGAGCTGCGTACAGGAGATTCTGCGGCTCCATTTACTGCCTTTCCTTGTGGGTCGGCCAGAAACAAGTTTCCAACAAGATAACGCCCGGGCGCACGTCGCTCGGGTTTCCCAGGATTCTCTACGTCATGCATCGATGCTTCTGTGACATCCCAAATCCTTTGATGTCTCGCCTATCAAGCACGTGTGGGACCAGATGGGACGCTAGCTTGCTCATTGTCCCGGTGTTCGTGATTTAGAGCGTCAGTTGCAAGAAGTGTTCGCTAGTCTCTCCCAGGATGACATACGGCGTCTCTTTGACACCATGCTGGACAGTATCAAACATGTTTCCGAGCACGAAGCGGTCCGTCTCGGTACTAACGCTGACCGGAATGTGTACCGTATGTCCATGGGAAATCGTCCTGCTGCTGTGATTATGTAATCACTTCTGTACTTGTTATGTAACATCTCACCACTAAAATCTCAATTCAACACGACGCCTCCTTCTTGGTGGGGGATTTTAAAGACAATGAGTGTATACTGTGCTATTTACTTTATACTGTTTGAATAACTCAATATTCCCTTTGAAATTAGGGTAACAATACTTTCGACTACACTATTTGTTTGAATTCTTTGTATGTACAATTTTTCGACGGCGTTTTTCTTTCAAATTGGTATAGCCTTTGTAAACAGCATACTTCCTTCTTTTTTGACTTCTAATTCCTGTTTTGGAAGACGCTGTCACTCTTCTCTTTAATACCACACTAATTGTGGTCAGCCAAGCACAAGCCTTGCAAGAGGCTTTGCTGCTTCTCTTATGTGTGCAACTTCATTGGCCATCAAGTCTGTTGAGCTTATTTTAAACGGTCTAAATGGTCATTTGCTGGATCCGGTTTCACTGTTACATTCACTCCATATCTACACTGCTGGCCACCCAAAATTCAACATCAAGAAGGACACGAGATAGCAAAGCCATATGTACTGGACACATAACAACAGATAGAAAGATGAAATTATTGAGCTTACAGGCCCGTGCGACTTGCGGAACACGCAGACATCAATAGTTCGTGTGGCCCTCATGGCTGGCAATAACGGCCGCTACACGCCGGTGACCGAAAGAAAGAGACTTCAGATATGGGCTTGGGGAATGTCGATCCAGGCTGCTTCCACACGTTGCCACAGTTCATCAGGCGTAGCGGCGGGTTGTGCTTGCCGGGCCACTCGGTTTCCGATCAGCGACCAGACGTGTTCGATGGTCCACATAACGGGAGAACAGGCGGACCACGGCGGCAGTGACACCTAGTGGTCCATGAATAATTATTGAACGATGTGTTCCACGTGTAGTCCGCATTGTCCTGTTGAAACGTGGCCGCTGGTAGGTCCTTGAAGAAAGGGAGTACTACAGGCTCCAAAACGCCGGAGATGAAGCGGTGGATGTTGAGTGTACCGGCGATGGGTACCAGAGGGGTGCGGGTGTCATATCCAATTGCGCCCCAAACTATAACGCCAGGCGACGGTCCGGTATGGCAAGGCATAATGCAGGCGCCATACAGTCCTTCGCCGCGGTGCCGCCACACGCGTATCCGACCATCGTGGTGTTGCAGGCAGAAGCGGGATTCGTTGGAAAAGAAAATGTCGTGCCATTCCGTTGTACAGGTACGGCATTCAGCGGCCCAATGTCACTGCACTCGCCGGTGGTGTAACGTCAATTTTAATCGGAGCAATGTGCGCCGTGCGTCTAGTCCCCGCTCCTGGAGATAACGTCGAGCGGTACGTGCTGATGTGGTGGTGCGAGCCGTCAAAGCACGCCGGACAACATGCCGGTCCTCTCGTTCGGTTGTGTACCGCGGCTTCGGCAATCGCTCACGTCGGTCTGTCCGTTGCTCCTGCACCCACCAAATTCATACTAGCCTCACTGTGGCTGGATGTCGTCCCACACGGGCGCCGATGTCTCGGTACCATAAACCGCTGTCGCGATAAGTCACTTTGCGTCCTCTGTCGAACTCCGAAACGTGCTGGAATGACTGGCGTATTCTACGACGAGGCATCAGGAAGCTTACAACGCCCAGATCCGGCAGTACAACACACTTCCACTACTTACAACCCGCCTTCTGTGCACCCTTCTTATAGTGCTTCTCGGTGGCGTGCAGGGCGCACATGATTTGCATATGCCCTGCAATGCTAATCGTTTGCATGTTCTCTCGCGGGAGATACATGCTGCGAATTCAGGCCAATCGGATGCTTCCTTCTTGGTGTTGCATTTGGGTGGTCATCAGTGTAATTTAGTAAATGCAGAACATCAAATCCGCTGTAATCACGCAAGTAGTTACGATGCGGAATATGCGGTACCTAACGGAGGATGAAAACTCACTGGTATTTGTCTGGAGAAGCTTGCTTTACTCACAATCGATTGCATAACGCGCATGACATCTTCTGATACAGTGCAGGAAAAAATGCTAAGGTCGTGTAAAGAAATGCAAAAATGCATATAATGGAAGGCTAAGTTAATGGTGCCAACCGTTCAAATAGTGCTAAAACAAGTTTCAAATCCTCCTAAAATATTAAAGCGATAAAATGTTGCGGAAAAGAATAAACAGAAAGAAATCGAATTAACTACATTTGCAGCAGGAAAATATGTTAAGATCAGGAACGTTTCCGGAAGAGTATGGAAATTAGGTTGTTTCACACGTATGTAGAAACAGGCGCATTGATGAGCAGAGTACGTGAAAACGTCAGTGTTGGCTTTGGCGAAGATTATTGCTATGGCGAAGGGCAAAAAGCAGTCAGATTTTGAACGCGGTAAAAAACTAGTATTGCTTGCGAGTGGGAAGGGTCGTGCAGAAATTTCAAAAGCTATAATCCGATTCAAGAGCGTAGTGATCAATTATTTTCGAAATCCATCTTATGGACTAAAGAAATCTACAGGTAGTTCAAAATCAATTCCTAATCGCATGAAACGTAGAGTTAGTTTACTTGCATGTGCTAACAAAGAGTCGTCCAGTGAAATTATTCGTGAACTGAAATTGTCCTGCAGTGGCTGAACTCTAAGCCGGCAATTCGAACATCAATACATTAAGTTAAAGACAAGAGCCTACCTGAATGCTAAACATACATTCTCGAGTAAGTGTTTGCAAAAATGCATATCACTTTACTGGAAAAGTTGAAAAACGTGGTCTCTTACGACGAAAACACATTTAATTTGGTAGGGACTGACGGTTTCCCTAAATTTTGGCGTGCTCTGCGAAAAGAAAAACCCTGTTTTTCAAAGAGCAAATTCGGCGGAGGCTCGGTCGTGGTTTGGGGGCATTTTCTACACCTGGAAAAAATTCACTTGTGATTACATACACAAACCTAAATTTCCATAAGAACCAAGATATGCTAGAGAATTATATGCTACCTGTTGCTATGACACCAGGAGATATAATTTTTTAGAAGTAAAACGCCAGTATCGAGAACTTTCGGTCTACTAAAGAGTGGTTTGATACCAATGTCGTTTGTTTTTTGGACTGACATTTAAAGAGCCCCAACGACAACCCGATGGAAAAAATTTTGGGGCATAATGGTGCGCTCTGTCTACAAGGACTTAAGACATTTCTAGAAAATAGCGGACCTTATTGCAGCCATTATGGCAGCATGGGCTAACATCGAAATTCAGACACTACCGAAACTTACAAACTCATTGACTGATATATTGATCGCAGTCATTGAAAAGAAAGGCAAAGTGTTAGACTATTAAGTACTAAATTGTTCAAACATATGTGCCAACCTTATATTTTTTTCCAAAATGGAAACGGTCTAATAATTACATTTTACATTTCACTGTTAATTATGAAAAATTCGCATATGTATCTTGTCTGTACTCCGATTATATGTACATTGCTTTGATACTGTGTTAAATTGGAAGACCTCTAGACTTGAAGTACTTAAAACCATTTTGTTTGCCAACTTATGTTTTTTCTAGTTGTGTATTTCCGTTTAACCATGAAATCAATCCTACTGAAACATGACAGAGCTATCTGCAATGCTTAGTTCAGAAGCAATGTTCTAACGAATTAACGAGCAGCAACTGCTTCACCACACGGCTAACATCTTTTTTACAGCCGAAATCGTTTGCATAATTTTCCTCTTAACAGCTCTGAAAGTATAGTTGAATTCTTAAGATTTCAAGCAAATGTATGGCCCGAAATTATAATGCGAAAAACAAATTATCTAAACTGACATGAAACCAATTGATCTTTCCTTAATCCTAATGCCTAGTTAGAGGCGATCTGTTACATTCAAGACCTGCAAAAGTTAAAAACTTTTACTCTCTGAATAATATTTATACTTAGTTTTCTGAATAATAACGTGAAATTTATTTGCATCTCCTTTCTTCGTTTACAAATAACATAAAAATTTGAAATTTCTTTTTAAACTCTAATTTACATGACATGAGCAGAATGTATTGTATTAAATGTAATGTCATGTCGTTGCTATTACGATTTCCTCCAACAGTTGATTTAATCAACATTTTCGGTTTGGCATTGGTCTATTCTTAAGAAGATGTTTCCTTTTATTGTATTTTATCCGTAGGAACTCAATCCGGGATAAGATACATTAACTCTGCTGTCTGTATATTCGAACACATTAATTGTTGTGATAGATTAATTAGGGAGCACTGACGTGGAACACAGAAAGTCCGGCGATACAACAGGTTTAATCTAATGAGATATATTTTCTCGTTATCTTCACCACGATTTGCGCTTTTTAGATATGTTTTGCAGTACAGAAATAATATTTTACATGCAATCTTTTTATGTTTTAAGTATACGCAAAATTTTCCGACTCTCCTATACCTGGCTATGAAAGCGAAATGGGTGCACTTCTGTTCAAAGTTTTGTACTGTGGCTTTCAGGTGGCAACTCCGTATTGAACAACGTTCGATGGCGGCCAGAACGCCCCAGCGGTTATTCAAGACAGGAATCGAAAAGGTGCATTATCGTCTCTGTTTTTCATATTTAATGGCAGGCAAACCCTGCTAATGCACAAGACTGGGGTTTTTCGGCATACATAACGGAAAAGATATAAGAACAAGCAAGAATAGCGACTGTTTGGGAGATTCGGAATTGAAGAACGCAAAGTGTAGGGAAAGCAGCGTATCATACGGTCAAAGGAGATAGAGAAAAAATGTGTGCAAGCTCTTTTAAACAATCATGTAGTCCAACTGACGTTAGAACCGTCTGCAATTTGGCATATCCTTTTTTGATGACTGAAATGATCTGCATTGGGAACGTACCTATTCCGTTTTTCAAGTGCTGGAAAATCGTGCACAGATCTGATAATTCTCTCATATGCAAAACGAAATATCAATATAAAGCGAATAATAACTGATCTTGAAGAATGCGGTTTAATATTCTAAAAAATAATTTGATTTAAATATGCAGTGTCGTAGACGTCAAAATTTGGTGGACCAACAACCTGACCTCCTATCCTTTTTGCAGTTATATGTTTTTCACTTTTCAAAGGAATTCTTTGCCAGTGCTAATAGTTTACTGTACTTTCTGTCGCACCTGGAATTCCATTATACAAAATTCATTTAATTGCAATGCGATAATTTCTAACAGAAAAATGATTGTTAATGCCAAGTGATTGGCCATTAACATTCTGGACGATTCGTGAAAGTAACCAAATGCTCATTGAAATTAAGTATATGGATTTATTTCACTCATAATATCAATTGCCGTTAATCTATAACATAACAGTACTAAACAGTACTATACAGTACTTTGAGTATATTTCACTACATTGATATTTTGGAACCTTTAGTAAACCAATTTGCCACATTATCAAAAATGAAAATAATCGAGGAATCATTTCTTAGTACATTGTGTTATAGTTTAGAGAAGTCCTGTTTATCATTACGTGGTTAATTTCATTTCCAGAGAATTCGATTATTTCTTCCATATTTCTGTGTGAGCGTAAAAGTTCCGCTACTTATTACGTGTTTACAGTGAATCATGTAGTTTCATAATATTTTGCCGTAATCAACTACTTGGAGAAAATAGAAAGACAAGAAGTAAATTAATGCATAACATGGAGTGCCATATCATTTGACAAAATAAATAATGGTAGTGTCATTTCAAAGGAAGATTATCCGCTCGAAAATGGGCAGATCAAAGGTGGCTTCCATAAATGATGGGATAAAATAACGGTTCTGTTTCAATGATGGTCAGATCAAACTGCCAAATAAATTATTGTAAACTGCAACGTGCGTTCTGTATATCTACAGAGTAGTATACCCCTGCAAAAGCCATGAACGGACTCAAACTGTAGGCATTTATTTTCGGCGAACATTTTCATGCCTCTCCGTAGAACCACCGCAATTCAGGCACGTACAGAAATGGCTGAAGACGAACCTCCCCACTTGGGGCACAGGTATATAAATGTCATTTCTCAAACAACAAATTTCAATTTTCCAAGGAAACATAAACGCTACTGCTTTAGAAAATTGCAGCATCAAAAAGGAACCATTCACTTTGAATGAAATTTATGCCATACATTACTGATATGACTGCACATAAGTTACCTAATTTTCAGAACAGTTTTATGTTTCCTACTTTCAAAAGTGATGAATTCATTTGTCTATCGTACAAAGCAGGAAAACCCAAGTCGCATGAATTTGCATAAAACGAATTCCTTGAAAACTGTATTTGACAATTTCCTTTAATTAGTCTAACAAAGATAACATTTCTTTCTTCTCCAAACTAGAAAAATTCCCCCGATTTCGGTCGTGAGAAAAATTAAAGATGTCAAAATTCAGTGCATGAACAATTGTGCTTATTCATTCGGATTTTTCAATGACTTTATTTTGCAGTGATTATAAATAGCGTGCTACACAGAGCAGTGCAACAGTATCACCCTAGGATTGTCATAGTATGGCATGTATCACAGCTGCAAAAAGGAGATATTACTATGTAAGTAGTATGCTACAGAATATTGTAGATTGTATTGAAGATTTGTTACAGATCGTGTTACTTCACAAAAAGTGGAAAAATGTTCGTCACATCGCGTGGCATTTCCACATCTCTTGAAATAATATTTTCAGTAACGGGTGCACCCTGCTTTAACAAATATAATTAACTTTGAATTATGAAAGTTAGACAAACTGAAAACTTGCAAGAATTCTCTGGGAGTCTTAGAAATCGCACGCGAAATGATGGCGTAACTTATGTTGTGTAGGACCGTTGATTACCAGATTCGATTCTCTAATTAAGAAAGAGGATTCGAAGATATTTCTTGTTGTGGATTATATTGAGTTATCTCGTCTTCGAAACTGTTCTAAGAACTTTCATTGTAAACCAGTGAAATTTATAAATCATGTTCTTCTTGCCCATTGGTCTCACGATCTCTCTTCTGATCTGTCCTGCGAGTTGTGCCCGGGTGTTTGAGGGAGTTTCTGTTTGTTTGTACATCAATGATTCTTCAATGAAGTATTTCCCTTCTGGAACTACGGTATGCCGTTATTGAAAATAATGTGCTATGTATCTTTACAAAGGAAATGTTTGCGATATTTGATGAAAAGTTTATAAATGTAGAACTCCACCCAGGTGGTGCAGAGGCCTGCGCGATGGCAATTGACTATTTGTCCGAAATAAGTCCGGGTTTTAATCCCGGTGAGGCATTGATGTTCTGATTGTCTTACGGTACTGGCTCTCTCTCTACCTTGGAACCAGTGGCCCTAAATTTGGGACGGGCAACTGCTTATAACCCTCTGAGTTGCTCAAGAGCGATATGCTGCTTTTTCGAACAATTACTTTTTTTTCATACAATTCTTGCGGGAGCATATCAATACACAAATAATGCCTCTTTGATTAAACCCGGGCACCCGAAATTTGGGAAATCATGGCCTTCGCAGGTTGCTCACTTACTCCTGGATAAAAGCAGTGAAAACGGCTTTTTTCATTTCATTTTCCTCCCATGTTGAACACAACATTCCAAAGTGTGTCTGATTTCTGTTCTTTCTAATGCTTTTGCTCTGACAAAGTTAGGAGACAAATTTCTGCGCGGATTGCCAGTGAAGTATCAAACAATATTCTGGAGAACCCTTTAAAATTTTAATGAATTTTTAGCTCTAAGAGAAATCAGATGAACTGTTGTTTATTGCATATTATGTGCGCCTGGTAATATTAGATATTGTCGTGCTTCATTTTGCTCTTTACGGATCACCTAATGCAAAAATGTAAGTTCAATTTCCCAATTATTCGTTTCACTTTTCATCATAAACTATTTTTAAGAAAATGAGAAATTTAAAGAAACTTCGGATCAATTTTAAAATGTCGTTCTGCCTTCATTTATTTTTTGATTGAGGCCTTAACGACCACCGTGAGCAACTCAGTGGGCTATAAGCAGTCGCCCGTCCCAATTGGTTCTAAGAAAGGGAGAGAGCCAGTACCGTAAGACAAAAATAACATTAGTGCCTCAACGGGATTCAAACCCGGACCTATCTCGGACGAATAGTCAATATCCATCGCTTAGACCACAGCGCCACCTGGGCGGCGTTCCCCATTTATAAACTTTTCATCGAATATCACAAACGTTTCCTTTGTAATGATACATAGCACTTTATTTTCAATAACGGCATAACGTACTTCCTGAAGGAAAATACTTCATTGTAGAATCATTGATGTTCAAACAAACAAAAAATTCCTCTACAATCCGGGCACATCTCTCAGGACAGATCAGAAGCAAGATCGTGAGACCATTGGGCAAGAAGAACGTCATTTATAACCTTCACTGGTTTACAATGAAAGTTCTTAGAACAGCTTCGAAGACGAGATAACCCAATATAATCCACAACAAGAAATATATTCGAATCTTCTTTCTTAAATTAGAGAATCCAATCTGGTAATCAACGGTCCAACACAAAACAAGTTACGCCATCATTTTGCGTGCTATTTCTCAGAATCCCTGAGAAATCTTGCAAGTATTCAGGTTGTCTAAATTTCATAATTCAAATTTAATTATATTTGTTATAGAAGGCAGTGAGCACCGGACCTTACCCATGTCACTGACAATATTATTTCAGGAGATGTAGAAATGTCACGCGACGTGACGAATATTTTTCTACTTTGTTTGAAGTAACACGATCTGTAGCGAAATTTTTCAACGCATCCTACTATATTTTGTAGCATACTACTGATACAGTAATATCTTACTGTATACATGCGATACGATGGCATTGCTAGTGTAATACTGTTGCACGGCTCTGTGTAGCACGCAATTTATAATCACTGCAAAATAAAGTCATTGAAAAATCCGAATGAATAAGCACAAATGCTCAGGCACTGAATTTTGAGAGCTTTTATTTTTCTCACGAGCAAAATTGAGGGATTTTTTCTAGTTTGGAGAAGAAAGAAATTTTATCCTTGTTAGACTAATTAAAGGAAAATGTTAAATACAGTTTTTCAAGGAATTCGTTTTATGCACATTCATGCGACTTGGGTTTTACTGTTTTGTACAATAGACAAATGAAGCTATCACTTTTGGAATTGGGAGTCATATAAAACGCCAAATTTTCGACATTTTTAATTCATCATCCGATACTACCTGACTATGCTTTAAGAAATCTATTCCTTTTTACGAAACAAATTGTTTTCTGTTGCAGGATGAAAACGTATAGATGTTTCTAAATAGCAGGCAAATGCAATAAATTTTCTTCAATTGATTGAAGTGTTAATATTGACTTTCAGGAAAATATTTAAGTCCCTTTTCTTCTCTTCGGAAACCTCTACTTTCAAAAGAAAATTGATTAAATATGTTGTCAAATACGAGACGTCTACGTTGTCTGATGTTATTATCTCTGTGATACGAACCCACCGTATTAAGGTGTTCTGAAACATACTTAGAAACACAAGGACCGTTCAGAGGGTTGAAATTCCCTTTATTATAGGTAAATAATTTTCTGATTAATTAGTGAAACCAGTTGATAAAGAGGTTAATGATAACAGAAGTTGAATTACATATTTCCCTTATCATTATCATTATTATTAAGGATGGTTCCACCTCTTTCTGAGGTTTTTCTCTTCCTTCCGGAACGTGTATGACGTACCAAGTCTCGGAAGTGGTACCTTTCTCCTCACAATTGTCCCAGAACTTCCTATTACCCTACAAGTGCTCAGGGTAGTTGCATTCCGTTGCGCCATGTAATTAGATTAAAGGTCTATTGTCTGTATAGAGCTGTGAATGATCTATGGTACACCTCCTGTGGCTGATATTACTATGGGGACGGTGGTGATGTTCTCCATATGCCATATTTCCTTGATTTCGTATCGTACGGCGTTACACTTTGACAGCTTCTATCCGTGCGTCTTCTGAATGTTGCACGTGTTGGGCACGGCTATGTTTGTAACGTATGTAAACTTCTTTTTGACGACTAGGACGATGTCGGCTCGACTGTGAGGTGTATTTTTATCTGTCCTGATCGATCTGTCCCAATACAAAACATCTGTATTTTTCTCTGACAGCGTTGTTGGCACATACTTGTACACTGCCGGACAATTGCTAAAGACGGATGACAATAGCAACGATAGCAACCATAAAATGGAAGGCAGGAAAATGTGAAAATTAGCGTAAGTGCAGAATACAGTAAGACGTGGTGTGCGTATGCAAATTTTGGATTGCCGAACTGGTTCGTGATGTCATAGCGCTGATAAGGGATCTAAAGGATTTGACGGGAATTGACCGTTGTTGTTCAAATGCAAAGTTTAAAGGGAAAGAATCAATTGACGAACTTGCAATTCTCAATATGTCTTCCCGACATCACCTAGATGATTTTACGCGTGGCCGTATTATCGGCAAGATTGAAAAAAGGGCGAAAAATAACAGATGTTGCCAGGGAGTTCGACGTCAGACAAAGTGTTGTTTCAAGGCTTTTAAAATCATTTCAAACAAATGGAGAGTGTAGCAAACGTCACGGGGGAGGTCGTGTTCGCAGTACAACACCTGCAGAAGATCGGTACATAGTGCTATCGACAAAAAGACACCGGCGCAGCACAGCTAGTGAGGTAGCAAATCAGTTTATGGCTGCTACTGGCAAGCGGATCTCCCGAAAAACTGTCGCAAGACGTTTGCATGAAGGAGGACTGTACGCCCGCCGTCCTGTTGTGTGCATTCCATTGTCCAGACGTCACCATGCCGCCCGTTTGCAATGGTGCCATCAACATTGCAATTGGACTGATAACGACTGGTCTGCTGTCCTCTTCTTAGATGAGAGTAGATACAGTCTATCGTCTGATTGTCGACGACAACTGATCTGGCGTGATAGTGGTACTGCATATTGTATAGCAAACATACAGAAAAGGGACCGATATCCGACATGTAGTGTCATGGTATGGGCTGGCCTCATAATCAATGGCCGTACGTCCCTCTATGTGCTTCCAACTAGGACTATGACTAGCCAACGATACATTAATAATGTTCTGCTACCTCATGTTCGCATGTTCCGTGGTGCTGTCGGTGATGGATTCATTTTCATGGACGACAACGCAATCGAACAGTTGCTGTCCAGGAGTGTCTTGAGAGCGAGGATATTCAACGCCTCATATGGCCAGCACGTTCTCCAGATCTGAATCCCATTGAAAATGTGTGGGATGCTTTGGGGAGGAGTCTTGCTGGTCGCCAATGCCCTCCAATAAACAAGGACACCCTCATCCGTGCACTGACAGAGGAATGGGATAAATTACCCCAACAGCTGCTTGATAATGTTATGCAAAGCATGACACGACGTGTGGAATCTTGCATCGCCCTCCATGGTGGCCATATCCCGTATTGACATCTTACGCCGGAACGCCTGCGGACGGTATTTGCATTTTTTTCACGTTTACGTATTCTGCACAAAATGGTTTGTTTGTCCCTTGAACACGTTCCAACCCTTTCTGGATTTCAGAGCACAATAAATTGTCTTTTTTGTAATCTCCTGGCATTCTGACATTATTTTATTTCACTTGGCATCCAACCACACTTACTTTTTATGCGCTATATAGCCGTTTATGATCCGTCCTTAGCAATTGTCCAGCAGTGTATTTGGAGACAGGCTCAATTCTAATGAGGTGGTGATTTCTTTCCAGTTTCTGATGTAGGATCTTGGCGACTTGATTGTGCCTGTTCGTGTACTTCGTCAGAGTGAGGACTCTGCACACTGCTGAAATATGCTGTATGGTCTCTGGCGTTTGGTGGCATGGCCTACATGGGTTGTTTTACACTGACGTGTTCTTCAGGATATGTTTCCAGTAATTTCTGGAGTTTACAACTTTATCATGTAGAGCCATCAGGAGCCATACCTTCTCGGGGAAGAGTGATCTGTTTTTCATCTATGCATTGGAGGTGGTCTTATCCACAATGTCAGATTGCTGATCGTTATATTTCTTTTCGTGTAAGACTTTCTTGCCCCAAGCTTCCTCTTTTAGCTCCCCCATTCCAGTCTCGGTGTTCTTAATAGATAGGCATAGGGCTGGGTACTTCTTGTCACTCTGGTTTATCGCTTGGTGAAGGGGCTCCTTCATGTGTTGGAAGTATTTTCTCAGACTGCTGATTTCGTTGTCTCGGTGTTCCAGGAGATCAATCATTCCCCGCCTTGCTTCTACCCGTGTGATGGTCAGCCTTTCTACTACTGGCTTTGGATGGTGTTGGCGATATTTAGTGAGGTTAGTTCTGGTATTGCGCATTTTCCCTTAAGCTCTGTTGTGGTCCACTTGAAGATTCCTAGGGAAAACGTGAAAACTGGAACTGCGTATTTGTTGATAGCCCTAGTTATCTTAAGAGCGTCGAGCTTCGTATTCATTAGCCTCCTCAGTCTTCGGTTGCACGCGGCGGCTAGAAAGTGTTTGATTTCTTTGTGTGCCAGGCGTTGTGCCTGAAGCATACCAAGGCACGTATGGGTTCTTCCTTCCTCCATAGCTGCAATCTGTTCTCCTGTCTGCTACGTGCATCATGCTTTTCTTGGTTCATACCTTATGTCTAGCATTTATCTAGGCCAAACTCCCTCCTAATGGCATTGATGAAACACTCTGTTATTCGGACTAGCTGCTGTAGTTGGTTCTCCGAAGATGCGCACAACTTGATATCTTCCATGTGCATGAGGTGGCAGAGCTTGTCCTTGTTACTTTTGTTGCACTTGATGGTAAACCTACACTTGCTTTCTTTTAGCATGGTTGACAGCGGGTTGAGTGCTAGACGGAACCATAGTGGGCTAAGTGAATCTCCCTGGAAGATACATCTCCTTACCTGAATGGGCTTGGTTGTTATGTTCTCGACAGTGGTTTTCTCTTCCACCCTCGCCTGGCCGCCTTAAGGCAGTTGATGACTACAGGACTTACTCTGTAGACCTCAAGGCCCTGAATCAGCCAGTTGGTTAAGGAATCGTAGGCCATACTGTAATCGGTGTATGCTGTGAACATATTGCTGTGCATCTTGAAAGCTTGCCCAACTGGAACGGCGTCGATGTTAAGTTGTTCCTTGTATCATCTACAGTCCATATGGTATCTCTTTTGCTGTTCTGCCATAATTGCTCATCCTTCTATGTGCCTCCTTTTCTGATTGGCGATGCACCCTTTTAGGATCTTATACAGCGTAGGTAGACAAGCTATTGGTCTATAGTTGGCAGGATTTCTTTTGTTCTCATCTGTAGACTTTAGTTTCGTTACTACATGGCTGGGAAAGTCCGGGATTAAGGTGGATTTTACATCATGTTGTTCGGTTGATCTGCCAGATATTTGTAAATACAGGTGATCCTAATATACCAGGAGTTGTAGATGATCTCAACACCTGGTGCTTTCCAGCTGGGTGTCTTATCTATGGCTTGCTGAAGGAACTCTGTTGCAATTTTCTAGTCGGTCATTTTCTGATATTGGCTCGCTGTCCATTTTCTCTCTGTAGCCATGAGGATTTTCTGTTACGGTTCATTTTCTCGCCCAGAGGTTATTACAGAAATTTTCTCCCGCTTTACATTCCGGTTGTACTTCGCCTTTGGTGTCTTTCTTGGTAATGTTTCGATAGAAGCTTTTCTCACCAGTTTCGAGTGTGTTATTGTCCATATGTCGTTGTGTATTTTTCCATCATCTTAGTATCTTCCTGATAGCTAGTAAACTTTGTCTCATCGTATCTAAGTACGTATTATTTCATTTGTGGGTTTTTTCGAACCTTATGTGGACTTCGGCGAGTTTCAGCAAGAGCTTTACCTAGCCGATTTTTGGACCTATTTACCTTTATGTACTGTGCCAGTTGGTCGATTTTCTTTCACAGTTCATCAACTCGGCCCTGCAGTCTTTTTTGCCATGCTGGTAGGATGTTTTTCTTGCTCCTTTGTTCCTTCTGATGGATGGTGTTTTTCCTGTTTAGCCTTGTGGCGTAAACTGCAGCACAATACACAGCTATGTGGATGGATTTTAACTTGGTGCCATTTTCATCTATGTAAGCTGGTTTCACAGACTTGTTGAAATGTTCTCTTATTTGCCTTATATCTCTGTTAGGTTTTTTGATTCGATATTCTATGTGTCAAGGTAGATTCCGTTCCTTCTAACTCAAGGACGCCTGTTCTGAATTCATTAGAAACCGCTGATGGCACCCGCTTGTTTTGTTCAGTCCGTTCTTATGACACCTGTCACATGTTTTTCTTCAGGCATTGTATTCCCTTCTGCAGCGTGCTGCTCGCTACTCTCTTGTTGAACACCTAGTTTTTCTTGATGGCTTCCATGACGGAAGATGTTATCCTATTCTTCGCGACAATGGTCCGTATCTGATCCTCTAGTCGCCGTTCGCTGACTTGAATGTCTCGGTATTGCTGTTGCCATTTGTGATATTTATCTTCCTGTACATTGTCATTTCTGTCTAGATTTTTGTCACTTCGTTGTAGGTTCGATTTATGCACATGTTCATTTGTGGACTTCATCTCATGAGTTGGCCTGCACTTCGGTCTGGCTTGATCTTGGGCTTAGTAGCCACAGAAACCTCTTCCGCGAATTGTTGACTATTTCATGTGGCAGCTATGAGATGGGCATTGCTACTTCCTTCATTGGTTTCCTATAGAGATTGTAACTTACTTGTCGAACGGGGCCCTCTACCTGAGGCTCGAACGCGAGTGACTTTATCCTGTGCCACACTCGATATTTAGTATCTTAGTATCATCCTGATGAAGTTGAGATTTTTCAGTATGCAAGTTTCTTAACTAGTGGATATTTTATCTTCTTAACTGATGTTGTAAGCACGCGATGGCGTCACATTCCTGCAAATGTTTCGATACATTTTTTAGGAACGTAATCTCAAGTCGAAATGGTGCTTCGCTCCCCTGCTAAGAACGTAAACGGCTGCACTTGTAATCATCCGCGAGTGAATTACACGCCGCAGTCAGTTTTCCTTTCAACGGAGCAAAGCCTGACATCGTTGCGGTAGCGATGCGTTAAGCCTACCGCAGTGTCTCTTCACAGCATCGCTATTACAGGTAAGTATTACGATAAAAATAGTTCAAAGGCATTTAAAACATGAAATTTCTGCACCATTTTTAATTAAGTTCCATAATCTAAACTCTGTACGTCCGACATTTTCCAGGTACTGATACTTTTTCGACGAAATAATTTGTGCCGCTAATCAACACATTTACCGAAAAACACGGGTATTGTATAATTTCCCGTGATTCCACGTTACTGCCTTATAGCAGACGACAGGGGCCGTAAACCGAAGTACATCCGATTTTCGTACCACCAAATGGGCCCTCTCATTGGAGTGACGATAAATTTGAATGAGTACACGTGCCTTAGCATTTTGAATGACGAAGCAGTGCCCTTTGCCTTGCATCTCAACGAGCAGCATCGCATTGCCACTCTTATCTTCCAAGACGACAATTGTCTTGTGCACAGAGCTGAAACGATGTCTGAGTGTCACTACGGATAATCAGCAACAATGTCTCACCTCAACTGGCCCGTCAAATCTCCAGTTTTAAATCCTATTGAAAACCTGTGGCATCATTTGAAACAGACGGTGTAACGCTAGAATAGACTCCCACTTGCACTGGTGGAACTTCGGGACCAGTTGGTTCCCGAGTGGCTGCAAATCGGTGTTCAATACATCCAGAACCTCGTGGAGTCTCCACCGCATCAGATTCATGCTCTTATTAAGGCAAGAAGCACGGTCACCCGTGATTACGAAATTTCTGACAGGGGTGAAAATTATTTTGTCTGGTGTGCATTATAGATGTAACCAAGAAATAGAAAACTATTAAAATTTTGATAAATTATGTTAAGATGATCCTTAAGAAAATTTCGAATCAGAATAGTTAAATGATATTCTCGATCAAAAAGGATTGTGCAGCCTAAATGAACAAGAATCTTTACAACACATTCATTTATACCTGTTTTTCATTTTGTTTTAATATCATGTAATCACTGTAAAACGAATCAGCATTTTATCTGTAAAAGTCTTCACTTACCATCTCTCTTGACGTTGAAAACACTCAAGTATCCTGAAAAAATGTTGCCTGAATTCCTCATGTTTATTAATTTTTGAGTCACGTCGTGATATCATTGTCCAGAAATAAATGGATTTATCTTTGCAAATCTTGAATGCCAAAGGGGTTAAAGGCCATGAAGAACAAAAGTGTCTATTTTTAATTCTACACTGGAATTTTTATTGGTTTTTCCTTAAATATTGGCTGCCGTTTACTGCACTTGATTTATCGTTAATAAGAGAATAAGGAATGAGACACAAATCTGAAAGTTTAAATGGCGGCTACAGCAGAGCAAACGCATGGCAATGCACAGGGTTTAGTATTTGTAATTTTCCAAATCTGTTCTAGTTTAACCTGCTGTTGTGTAGGCATATGATTCACAATTTGATGTGTTATTATTTATAAGAGATTACGTCAAAACCAATCATGAAGGGAGAAGCTGAGAGTATATGAACCAGTGCCAGGAGTAGTTCATCTGCACTGGGAGATCAGTCGAGGATTTTTTTTTTTGCTGTTTCGCTAGCATTGTAAGCAATTACATGAGCTATAAGCAGTCGCTCTTTCCTAATGTAGAATTACTGGTTCTAATGAAAGGAGAGTGCCAGCAGCGCGAGAAAAACACAATATCCATGTTTCACTGGGATTCGGACACGGACCCCTCTAGGACGAATGGTCGAAAGTCAAAGCTTAGCCATCTGACCCTCGGGGGCAGAAGTGGGCAAACGCAAGTACAACTGCAGTGGGCAAACGCAAGTACAACTGCAGTCGTCTCGTTGAGGGCACCTGAATTCTTGGTATCTTTGAACGAGATACCAAGCGTTTGAGGGTGGAAAATCTTCCCTGATAACAACAGATCTGCAGATACACTGATGCCCCTAATCATCAAACACGTAGAGCCAGGAACAACGATTATGACGGACCAGTGGGCTGCATATGGGAATCTGCCAAGCTCTGGCTACACTCATTTAACTGTCAACCACTCCCTCAACTTCATTGATCCCGTCACAGGGGCCCATACACAAGGAGTAGAGAGCAATTGGCGTCCCCTGAAACATACATTAACGCAGGGGAACCGCAAAATGTACTTGGTAGACCTAATTCTGGATTATTTATTTCGACGGAATTGCCGTCTTTTCTCAGAACATTGCTTTGAAGTCCTGATTCGTGCGATCAGACAGTTCTTCCCTGGCAGATAAATATTGTCTTGTTTTTATTCTGCTAGCTAGACAGTGTCCTATTCATTAGGAAAAACTATTCTTCCGACTTAATAAATATTTCTCACATGTGCCAAACTGCACATTAAAAAGGTCTTGTTAACCCATATTATTTACTTCCTTTGCCAGTTTCACAACGTAACGCTCACGATGTAGCGATAACGTGTCGCCATCTATCGTCGCTTCATCGTACTATTTCCGGGCCGAGCGTGGAAGGTTTACCTTAAAAACTATGTTCATCATTTCGTATACGTGCAGACAGTAAAACGTTAGCAAGAAACTTTATTTAAAATGTAATTATTGTACAGCTTCTCTCTCTATAGTGACAAAAAAGTCTGGTTTATGCGAAATGAGTTGGTGGAACTCATTAGATGACAGAGGAAAGGCACTTCGTAAAAGGTGCATTCCCGAGGAATGCTCTTCCGCACGCATTGTTAACATGCATGCCATAAAATATTATTCAATCAGCCATCGTGCAACATACCAAAGGCGCTGCATCCAACATCGTTTTCGGCCCTCATGTGTCCTGAAACGAATTTTCAATTAGAAAAGTAATGTGGAGAATAAATAAGTATAAGCCGTTTAACAAATGGGAATCTACAATCAGATAGCGAATAATGGTGGAAATTAAACTTAATTAAGAATGATGTATGAATGGTGTGCCCTAAACGTTCGTCACCAATTGTCTTTTGGCAAATCATGCATCTTGAACATAGAAGAGCTCATTGTTTTGTGGGCAATTTCAGGAAAACAGCTGGGACCTTAAATTTAATTGCTTTGGTTATAAATTAATTTTCCATGCAACGAATAACGTAGCCAACAAGCATAGTGCCAACTTGGAAATTGAAACATTATTCATGAATAATGTTTCAATTTCCAATATGGACAATGAACGTGCCTTCAATATACAATGGTCCATACCAACACTACTAAATATACCAGTTAAGTAGCAGTTCAAACTTTTTTTAATTTAAATGGCATTTCACCTCAATGCACTTTTTGTTCGGATTTGCAATGACGTAATGCAATACATGATTCTCATCTTACAAAGCTAAACGTGTACGTTCGCTTTCCAGTAATTATTGTTAATTCACTTCCAAGAACGGGTCCAGCCGAAATTGAAGGTGTCAATAGAAAAAATACATTTCTGTATACTAGATATCAATATTTTTTCAGATAAAAATTCGAAAACGAAATCAACATGAAATAAAGTTACATTTTTCTCTGTACCGATATTTTACGTAAGATTCTTGTAATAAAGTAAAAAACATATTTATCTATTTGTTTCTCACATTTTTATTCGAATTGAACTCTTATTGGATTAAATTTTCCCACCCACCTTTTTAAGCGTAATATTTTTTTAAGTATTTGCGTGTACAGAACATTAAACATATTGAATAGAAATGTTGTCTCCGTGATTATTTTTCATCATCTTTTTTGCTATTTTTGTAAAGTCTTTAATAGAAAAAATATTACAAACCACCAAATGATAAAAGGCATTTTCGGTTCGTATATTAGAAATAAGTGGTGCTTATATTAATTATCTGTTCTTCTGTAGCTCCATGCATGAACACAATGAGTTTTAAAATATTACTGTGATACATACAACGGGGCATTTTTGTTTCCTTTTTTGGCATTTACAATGGTAAACCCTAGAGCAACGATTCGTTCTTCTTATTCTGTGTCCAATACATACCTTTGGAACTTAGTGTAATGGAATATGTTTTCGAATTCAAATAATTTTATTCACCGTTCCCCTACAATTCTTCTGAAATTAATTCTGTCTTTCGATAACGTTCGTGTACGGTTTGTTTTTCAAACTGTTTGCAAATTTCCCGCAAGAAGTCTGAATATATTTTGCACTTATTCATATTCATCTGCACTTAGAGTTGGAAGCTCAAGAATAGCAAATATGCGTTTATCACACGCACATGTATTATAAATAACACCACACCCACACTATTGGGAATCTGCTATGTATTAATGAAATCGTTTCCAAAGTTAAGTATGTACACCTCCGCTGCTGTCATCCTGGTGGCGCAGTGATCAAAGTGCTGGCTTTTAACCATCCGTCCGAGATGTGCACGGGATCGATTTCTGGCAGGACGTGGATATTTTTTTATAATTACAATGGCTCTCTGTTGTCCCTGGAACCAGTGGCCGTGAATTAATCTCTGGTATCCGGACTTCTAGGGGTCATAGGATTACTTCGGATAATACTGCAGAGAGCGCGTAGTCCAATGGGACCCCTTTAGTCTGCTTGTAGGTATAGTTTTAGCAGCTAAAATAGTTTGCATCAGTAACGAGGTCAATGGATTTGGATATCTCCGTTAGTGTACTTTATGTGTAAAGCGACGAATCGGCGAGCGCTTGCTTTAGTGTCTTCGTAGCTTCTTTAACAGGAATTGAGGGGTACAGGGAGTCAATATCAAAACTCCCTAAGGTGTGAGCAGGCATTACCTTTAGGCTTCTAATTCTTTCGATAAAGTTCTCAGACGACAACAGAACAACACTTCAATGCTACAACAATAGAAACGGATTTCAGCTTTTTATTAGTATTACTGGTGTATATCTACCCAAATGTTTCCGTTATATGCTCGTTAATATTTATTCGCGAGCTAATTAATAACTACGAGTTCGGAAGATCGTGCAACGTTCAGTTCAGTTCTGCTTTAATACCCTCTCCCGAGGCTTCAAATATCGGAGTTAAACGAATTCTTAATGTATGAAAAATTTTCTCCAATTATAAATGTTTCCAAAAACATCTGTAGTGCTTCCGAAAGATTTGACGATGGACATGGCAGTTTCTTATAGTTTCCGCTGTGCTGTCTGCAAAAAAAAAAGAAAAAAGTAAAAAAAAAAGAAGAAGCATTGTAGCACTCTGTCAATTCTTCAAGCATCCTTCATAGTTTTGCGGGCCTTGAAAATACGTAGCCCGGGGCTGCAGCTCTGCCTAACCTCCCTCCCAAATCGGATCTGTTGGTGTGACGTCCGTCGGAAATCCCGTAAACCGAGATTTCAACGCCGTATCAACATAACACCTCAAGGGCACTTTCATAAATTTCATAATAAAAGATGATGTTCGGCACACTGCGAGTCCTACTTTGCCTTAAAATAATAAAAGATTCCTAGGATCACTCGCGGGATAATTTACTATACGCTGTTAACGCACGTGGTCCGATGACCCATTGGAGTTCACTTTCCATGTGGCTGGGAAGTAATGTTTTGGTATCGTCTCAGAATTATCGATTTGGGATCATGTCAGAACAGTCGGTAATTTAAATGCTCGCAACATTTACCATATTGCTGCTGTAGTTGTGCCTCTACAAGTACGGATAGCGTCACTAAGATTGCGTTATTAGTTTGTAAGGCTAACATTAGATTAGGTGAATTGAACTGATTTTAGAGTAGAGTTTTGTCAATACATAGGGCATGTCTTCTTCCAGCACCGCTGCACTTTCAAAGGGTAGGGAGGTGTGGAGAATCTTCATCACTGAGGTTTGCTACACAATTTGGAGGGAGAGAAAAAAAGTTTTACATGCTTAAAGTAGTGGTTCGGGTTTTCCCACTACAAAGGTTGTGTCGCAGATCAAGTGCGAGATTCGCGACCATGTTACGAATGATGATCGAACTATTTCTGATCGTTCCTTTAGTTAGGGCTCGTTGGGGTGTTTAAGTCCCAAATCATCAAAGGCACAAGGAACAAATTTTTCTTCCATTGGAGCACTTTGGCCCGGAACCTTAACCACTAAAACCCTGAACCTCAAACCTTATAGCATAGCTTAGTCCCCTCAAAAGCGAAGAATTTTGCTATGATTTCTGGTATGTTGGAAAGCGTAAAATAATCAGTGCATTGCATGATTTTACTAACTTGTTAACTGAAACATTATGTAAAAGCTAATGTTCGCACTATTTGCCAAGAAAACATAATTACAATTTTCTACCTAAGTAGCGCATGTTTCTATTATCATATCTTCGGCTACTTTTTTCATGGGCAACAATGCAACTCTTACAAAGTAACCCAAAATAACCAATTAACCTTTTCAAGGGTGTTTTTCCATTTTTTACGCTTTCCAAACGTAGGTTGAAGAAGCATATACGCTCCAGCTTTGTCTGCCGCTCCTTACGATAACTCGCGTAAAAATGGTGCGATTTCGACGAAATTTTAGTACGTGGTAGGGGACAACCTGGGGACGAACACTATTGAAAATGGACGAAATGGGGTCAAAGGTCAGGACCCAATTCGCCATTTGCCGAAATGTGGCCAATACGAGAGGAATCGGTTCCTACACATATGCGTCATACTTACATAAAAATGCTTTCGACTGCGACAAAACTTTATCATGTTGTTCCGGAGATGTACTGAATCGGTTGTGTTGAATATCATCGAAATGGGTTCAAGGGTAAGGGCACAGAAGTGATATTTATTCCGCAGCCATTATCTTCATAACTTCAGCAATGATTTCTAATATGTTGTAAAGCGTATCATAAGCATGGCACTGCATGATTTTACTGACTTGTTTTGACTAGAAAATTCCGAAAATTAAACTCGATGAGACATTCCATTTTAGTATTAAGTAAGACAGATAGGTCATTCCAAAGCCAAAGGTTTAAGAGGGCAATCGTATTCAGAGTGTACCACAAGATATCACCGATGGACGAACCAGCGCTCAGAGAGCAAGTGGTAGCAGACCATACGCCTTTTAAGACCGTCGTCGAAGTAGACTCTCCGGGCTCATAAAGACAGCCCACTTGGCACGAGCGAAGCAAATCACATCCAGGTTAAATGTTGCGTCTCGCCTGGTGCCGGAAACATCAAAACTTCTCCTCTGCAGAGTGACACCGCGTCGTGTGGTTAGATCAATCCCGTTTTCAGCTGCACCGAGGTGAGAATAGGGTACGATTGTGGCTACGATAGCAGGAGACAAAGTCCCGTTCGTGCCAGATTGGCCGTTAAAGGCAATGCCAGCTCTGTGATTGTTTGGGAAGCCTTCTAATGGGACACATTAGGTTCCTTACTGTGTCTGGAAAGTTCCTTAACCACTGATCGGAACTGTGCTGGCTAATCACCTACACCATTCCATGTCGTTCGCGCGATCTACTGCACATGGTGTGTTACAGAAGGACAATACGTCACCCCTCCGTGACGCAACCTCCTACGCATGGCTACAGAAGCGCTCACCCTGAGTTTGGAACCATCCAGTGCCCCCATGGTTCCCGGATTAGAACTCCGCGGAAGCTCTCTGTGATGTTTTGGAGCGGATTATCTGACCCATGGATCTTGGATAGACGCCTTGGAATGAGTTGCGTACAATTCAGCATTCGATAGGATTTGCATCAGCTCCGCAAACATTCCGGCATAATATTGTGGAGTCAATGGCAGGGCATTTACAGGCTATAATTCGCGTTAGATGAGTGGTAAAACTCTATTATAGGAAGATACCTTTAATGTTTTGTCCATTGAGTATACAGGAAAATGCAAATACTGTAGGCACGGGTTGAAACTGCTGCACCTGAATACCATTGAGAATGGTTACTTTAACAGTACTCGAAAGCAGTTTCTTTCGGAAAATCCTTCGAAAAAGGTTTTTCTTTGGAGTTCTTCCAATTCTATTAGGTAGTAGTATTAAAAAAAAGTCCGTCTTGTTGCACGATGATATTTATTCAGCTAAAAAACGAAATCTATATACAGTTTAAAAAACACATGAGCACTTTCGGTGTCACATTGACACCTTCATCAGATGCGATTTTACCATGTGGTTACATGCTGGTCTTAAGTACGTGGAGTAGATGCATCATGGGAAAGGTAATGTCAATGTCACATGATATACCAAAAAAAGCATAATTAGCCAATGAAGATCACTTAACAGAAACAATTGCTATTGTGCTGTCCTTCCCAACAAGATTGCACAAAGGTTCAGGTAAAACTTAAGGATAATAGTCATTACAGCGACGTGTATTATAAGCCGAAATATAGAGGCTTTCTGTAAATAACAAGGAATAAACAGAGTTAGGTGTGTTTATGAAATTAGCGTTGTCCCAGTCTGGGATGGAATTTTCAGCACTTATGGTTCTTGCAAAAGAGGTGCTTTTGGTGATTCATTTTTAGATCATATCTTTGTTCATTTAGTCTCAAATCTAAATTGTTTTTGGTAGAACCCAGATAATGATTATTTAGTTCACCAGGGATAGTGTCGAGCATAGGAATAACATACACACCCCATTTTTTCCCTTTGTCAGTTTTGTCACGATCGTTGCGGATAATGGTATATAGATTGCATAATCGTATTCCAAATTGTATTTTATGACGAGAACATATGTTGGTAAGGAGGTTTACAATATGTGGATTAAAATCAACAGATCCAACATACTTTTTAGGCATTTGTTCATTAATTAAAGCAGTTGACATAGAAAACCATACTTTATTGTGCACCCCTCAACAACGTTGTCCGGGTAACCATGGTTTTTAGCGAGGGATGATATCCATTGTAGTTCTTGAGCTCTGGCAAAATGGCTAGAAGAATATGAATATGATTCTCTTCCAAATAGGAAGTGCAGAGCAGAAATTTTATGCTGAAAAATGTGAGCAGAATTGTACGGAATTAGAGTGGGTGTGGAAGTAGGTTTTCGATAAACGGCAAAAGACAGGGAATTGTCAGAAGGGTTACGAGTAATTTGAAAATCAGGATAAGGTAAGACGAAATTATTTTCAAGTTATATCGTGAGTTTGATGGAGAGAGTAGAGAAGAACAATCAGGAAACCAGTACACATTTATTCAACGAAATACTGGCCGTTAGCATCATTGACCTTTTGCCATTTTAGAGGCAACAAATGAGTGCTCCTGTAATAGAGGTACTCGAGTTTTAGCTGAAGAACCCAGTGACGAAATTTTTAACCTCTGCAACTGTGGCAAACCACTGTTGTGCTAGAGAATTTTGCATAGAGCGAAACAGATGAAAGGCTGAGGGTGCAATGTCCGGGTAGTAAGCCGTAGGCGGTAAAACCTCCCAGTGTAGTTGTACAAGGGTATATTTCGTGATGGTACCGACATGTGGTCTGGCATTATCGTGTAACAGGATGACTGGGCAGCGTCCTTTACCTTTCCATGGGGGTTTTAGCTTTATCGTGGCGTTAAGTTTAATCAGCTGATCGCTATATCGTTGTACAGTGACTGTTTCGCTCGGATTCAACAGTTCGAAGAACATCATTGCATTTATGTCCCACCACACACACAACAGCACCTTTATCCCGTGGATATCCTGTTTTGCATTTGATGTTGATGGCTACCCGACGATAGCTTATGTATGGGGTTGTCGTAGTAGACTCATTTTTTATCCCTGGTGACAACCTTCCACAAGCAAACCTTCCTTTGAAACCTCTTCAGCAATGACATGCATATGTCCAATCGTTGACCAATATTACGCTCCGTTAAAGTATGTGGAACCCACTTACCAATCTTTTGGATCTTCCCACAGGCCTGGAAACGCCGTACTACCTTCAATTGAGTCATTTCCAAACGTTTCGCCAGTTGCGTGATCGATTGTGTGGCATTCTCTTGCAACAGCGATTCCAGTTCCTCGTCTGCGAGTTCCTGCGCTCTTCCTGCACGTGGCTTATTTTCCAAGCTTAGGTTACCTTTCCTAATCCTGTCAAACGGTTCTCGACACGTCCAGTGACCCATAACCGTTTTTCCATGCGCCTGACATATTGAACCATATGCTTCACTCGCACTTTTACCTAAATTAAACATAAAGAACAAACAGTGTCGCAAATTAACTTTTTCGACGGCCATGCTTAGCTTCATGTGCAAACTGACAGAACGGGTCGCCTGCTGGTTACACACCTATAGCGCCCATTAGCTGGAGCTGCGTAAGTTTTGCATATCCCTAATGGAAGTTTCTCTCGAGAAACAGACCTGAGAGAAGGATAACATTGAAGGTCTTGCTACGAGGTTCTCAATTTTTATTATCTGCTCAATAAATCACTCGGAGGCGAAACGTGTTTATGCCCTTACCTTTCATACGTACTCTCAATCAAGCAAATTAAAAAAATTTCAATATAAAACACATTTAATTAAAAAATACTCATGTTTCAATGGAGAATACTATTTTTTTTAATTACATAATGCACTTAATAGACGTATTATTATTATATACATCCCAATAAGAATATACACAGCAGAAATATTGCGTTCAGTCATAGGAGACGGAGAAACTGACAATGACTGTATATAGAGATGGTGTCCATACACTCGAAACCAATCACGGAAATGTAACCATAGGTAAAACCAATGACATGAGACAGTTTGATCTAAACCCAATGAGAAATGGATTTTACCGTTTGTGGGACATATGGGTAAGATCTGTTCGAACCCAGCATCCACCACAAACAGCTCTGGATAATCCACCGCCGGCGATTTTCCTTTTATGTCCGGCTATATCACCTGCTTGATTTAAACATCTTACCGACCGAGTCCTAACCAGTAAGTCTGGCTGCCATTTTAAGGGGTAAAGTCAAACCCGTTATTATGTAGGTGTGTAAAATAGTTTGTTCATTTACTTTATATTTGAAATAATAAAAAACTACAAATGCAAGCTCAGATCAGTTTAGTAAAATCAGTCTGCTTGTTTTAAAGCCCTGCATAGCAAAGGGGCATAAACTGTTCGACCGTACCACTAAAATGCCTGCAGATGGCAGATTTAACATTTCAATTTCTTATCTGTGAAACTATTGCGTTGTAATTTTCAAAAATTTCTTACGCTTTGTTGTTAATTCACAACAAAAGAGAAGGATAACAGTATTGATGAATTCATGATTACATTTGTTAACGTTTAACTTTAGTAGAGATAATCAAAATAAAGTGTACTCCTCGTTGGTTTTTTTATACAGTGTTATACACATGTGTATGTACAGATGCATGGGCAATGAGTGGACAGAAATCATGCTATACATAGGTAGTTACATGTAGGCCAACCTGTCTTCCGGATAAGGGCAGTCACACAGTAAGATATACAGGCCACTCTATCCGAAAGTGTTTCACTACCTAAGGTTGCTGTACCACTGGCGGTAATTCGGTCGCTTTCCTGGGTGGATAAAACAAATCTTAATTGACCTTTGAGCTGCATCTAAATGATTTCTTACAGGGTTTAAGTGCGATAAACACTGACGGCCATTTCAGGATGGGATTTTCTGCAATATTAGTTTTAACCATTTTCTAGTCACCAGGAATTTGCGGTGAGGGACATTGTACTTCTGAGAGAGTCTATTCTCCTGTGAACGTATGAAAGCCATGAACGGATGCAGATGGTCTGCAAAAATGGACACGTGGCGCAGACCGTCCACAGATGCATTTAGAAGTACCATGTACTCCCGCTGGAAAGGTAAGCCGCAAGAACGTCTCGTAAAGGTTACGAACGTCATTTCCACGACGGGAGGAAAAGTAGTTTTTTATTTCTAAGTGCTATGCGTTAATAGCTGATATCGTGTCACGTGATTAGACCCGGCAAACGCCTGGCGTATGAAATGCAACGGGCCTCTATTCGCACATTTTCACATGCCTTCTGTCGTCACTTAAGCTGGGATGTTTTTCGCTATCGTAGTGTGTGCTGTGCTCTCTGACACTCAGCGTTTATTTTTAAGTGCAATACTTCAAAAACTCCATTTATTTTATATTTCTTGTGTTTTGTTCAATCATCAATAAAATTAATTGATAAGTGTTTCATCACCTTCAGCTTAACATGTTAGATTATTTCATATAACGTGAGTCATTCTACCTGCATGAATAATTTCCAAAGTATCTGGTTCCTCCATTGCCACATAAGTGTACCGAATGAAAGTATAGAAACATAAACACCCCGTTTTTCATATCACATTACAATAGTCACGATGTGTCACAAGTGAACACGCCCCAGCTCTTAACTGACATTCCACCAGATAGAGAGACGTTCATTTTTGACATGTAAGGTCCAGCGTTTCCACCTGAACTACAGTTTCCACCTGAACCGCATAATCCCGTTTGTGCAAAATAACGGAAATGGGGCTGGTCGGATCAACAGAAATGGTTTTAATCTCCCAAATTCCGTACCAATGATCTTTTGAACTCTTGATGGGTACAGTTTAGTAATGTAGCGTTATTAATAGAAACGTTGGGTCGGCGGTTCACATAACATGTTGCAATTAATAATTGCCTGATAGTCTTATTGGAGACGTTCTGGCACCTCTCTCGTCAAATAAATGATGATTTGTGCAGCTGATGCTCTCTAATTAGTTGCAAATATGCCAGACAGACGTCGACGGTTACCTTCACCCGCCATTTTTTCTACCAGTAGTACGTCTAACGATGAGATGTTTTTTCTGGAAATGCAGTAACCTGTGATACTGCCTAACAGGAATAGTGTAATTCCTGTACTACCTGCGCGATAAAGTGGCCCATGCCTGGTGCCCCATTATCAACACTTTTTCAAACTCTACCGCTCATATTTTTCTACTGTACAAAGACAACGAATTCTGATTACGTGAGTGCAGCGATGACCTTCTGGCTAATTGCCATGCGGTGTGGTTGTCACCATGCAATAGGGGTGACAACATTGTGTAACCTAGGAATAAGGTACTTCATAATTTCTGATATTTCCGTGTATGAAGTTCAAACGTGTATCTTTGAGCATTGGTTCAGCTATTCCTTCAAAAACGGTAAAGGAGACATTCCAAAATTTTATCAAAGAAAGAGACTGAATTTCACGTGAACGAGGGAGTACTTACGAAAATCTTATTTGCTGTTCGAAAATCTGGTTCGATTTATTAAATATTACACTAATCTGTTTCCACTTTTGAACTGTTCATAATACTAAATTTCAGGAGTCTACATGGTAGTTACTCTACACTTATAACAATTTGTTTCTGACTGAAATTAAATCTCACAAATTAGACTCTGAATGAAAGCACATAAAAGCCGTTTTATTGTTAAGGAACATACAGTAAAATTATAACATACGGGGAATAATGTAGAAAATCACATATGCACGCCATCGGTGAAGACGAGTTTTATAGCTGTACGGGGTGTTTTACGAAGGGTGTCCGAAAGAAATAGGAAAGTTAGGATTGGTCGTAGCAGTAAAGTGAAATCTGTAAAACACGCAGCAAACGGAGAATAATTCAGCTACGATAGTTGAACACCGACCCCCGAAATGTGATGGATCATCTTAAACAAATACGAAGAATAAAATACAAAACTTCGAATATTTATTCATGAAATACGATGTAGAAGTATGCTTTGTAACCTAAAAAGCTAAATTATATTAGGCAAGCATTTCTAACTGCATTATAAATTACAGCTTCGCCACAGCTTCTTGGAATATCCTGAAACAAAAAAATATCCAAAACAAGAAAGTTAAATTTTGCAAGACAAATGGAATAGTGAAGATTCTACAGAAAACAAGAAATATTTAGTCTTATTAGATTGTGCTTTAACTAGAGTTTAATAACACACATTCTTCTTTTCTTTTCCGTATGAGCGTTGTTCTCATTTCACCCATGCACAACAGCAAAATGCGATATTCCTTTTCTGACAAGAGCAAAGCATTAAAAATTTCAAAGTGTTTGGTAGAAAAGCTGTTACCCATTACAACTTTATTACGAGGAATATATTTCTTTCCAAACCTAATTTATGTAGAACCGTGTATTTATTGTCCTTACGCGGTCATATTTTCTTGTACTTTACAGTTGATGAAGTTGTTTAAACAAAACTCTGTTATACGTATTTCATTACATCACATCATTTATGCTGAGATGTCATAGAGCAGGGTTTCTCGAACGTTTTAGTCGCTGAGCACTTTTTTAGGACAGATATTTGTCACGGAACAGTAACTTCGCCGTTAAGTCAAATGTACGTACGTGCCTTTTTGGCTGTTTTTACCTAACTGCATTTTTCAAGTTGTTAGTCGATATTTTAAGACGCAGCAAAAGCACGAATTATTTTTCGAATTCTGAATAGCTGAAATTGTGATCTAAACTTAATTTTTCACATTGACTGTTTTAAAAATTGGAACTTTAAATATAGCTTTTTCAAAACATGAATTTCGTACATACGTATCGTCGGCATAAGGGTGACGATATTTTCGCCAGCACCTACATAGGTACAAAACCGACTGACAACAGTATTGACGATAGAAGGTATTTTTAAGCATTTGGGTTTGTTAAACGCCAAGTTTTGTTTCGTCCCAAATGCTATTTTCTCCACTAATGTCAGAGAAATAAGAAACTTACATAACTACACAAAGGAAAAAAACATAAAGTAAGACAACACATTTGAGAATCAGTTCAAAGCGGTTATTGTAAATCCACAATTAGTTACCCGCACAGATATGATATGCAAAACTAGTTTTACAGTTGCAAAACTAAAAATGTCATTTGACACAGAAAAAGAAGGATGAAGCATAGTTCGTGAATTTAGATTCTAATTAGAAGGACAGGACTGTTTTGAATTGCCCAAAATTGCTATGCCTGGTTGAATCTGGGACAGCTACAACCGAATACCACATATGCAGAGAATCCTTATTCACCTAAGTAAATGGTTGCAAAGGACAGAAGGATAATTTTCGCTTTATCTTACAAAACTTTAAACTTGTCTTTTAGCTGGTACCAAAATTCTGACAGTAACTTTTTTAGTTGCGAAATTCCCTTTTGTCACAGAATCTGATGTCAAATTAAAGTTATGTTGTTATGTAAACGTAATTGTTTACAAAAAATAAAAACTCATTTTGAAAATCGCGCGTTAAAAGCACTCATAAATCAATAACACTGCACTGCGACTTGATCCGTTTAGAGTCTCGAACGGATGCTGACTGAACAGCAACTGACTGAAGGTGCGAAGAAACACGACGTTCTGATTTGCAGTAGAAAGCTTCCTGATAAGTCTGGAGTCGTGTCGAAATTAACAATCGGATCTGAAAGCATAAAGAAGTTTACATAAGAGACAGGGGTAACATGACGCTGTCGAGCCTCTATGAAATAGTCTATGTCTGGTTCAGCTGCGTGCAGTCTATGGCTTTGCCGATATTCTCGATGTTTGCATGATTCCTCGAAGGTGCGGGCGGGCATCGCTGACTAAGGCGATGCATCAAATGCAATTTGTTCTATAATACGGTTCTACGTCAATTCGTCGCGTTTACAGATTTTGGTTACATACAAAACGAATGCAGGAAAACGTACAATTTCGAACGTCTTCCTCCCTTATCAAATTTATAAAGTTTGGACACTCAGACAGGATAGGAATATTACACTTTTTCTTTGGAACTAAAAATATTAGACGGTAGACGGTTTTTGGAACGGGTCAGGCCCAGTTGGTCAGAGCCCCCATACACAAAATATTCGTAAAATCTACAGTTTTCAATTCAGAACCACCAAATCAGGTATCCTATCTCATGGTACTCTAACTTAGACGGCTGTCGGTTTTGGGAACGGGTCAAGGCCCGGGGAGTCAGAGCCCCCACCCCCACATACATACAAAATTTTCGTAAAATCTAATTTTCATTTCAGAACCAATAAATTTGGTATCATGAAACTAACTTAGACGCTAGACGGGTTTTCGAAGGGGTTGGAGCCGGGGGTTGGACCCCCCGCATAAAAATTTCGTAAAATCTACAGTTTTCATCTTAGAACCACCAAATTTGGTATGCAATCTCATGGTACTCTAATTTAGACAGTAGACCGTTTTTGGAACGTCAAGGCCCGGTGGCACGGTGCCCCCCACATACCAAATTTTCTTAAAAACTACAGTTTTCAATTCAGAACCACCAAATCTGGTATACTATCTCATGGTACTTTAACTTAGACGCTAGAATGTTTTTGGAAGGGGTTGGAGCCCGAAGGGTCAGACCCCCCCCCCCCTAATAAATTTTTTTTCGTAAAATCTACAGTTTCAATTTAAAACCACCAAATTTGGTGTACTATCTCATGATACTCTAACTTAGACAGTAGACCGTTTTGGAACGGGTCAAGGCCCGGCGGGTCAGAGCCCCCCACATACAAAATTTTCTTAAAAACTACAGTTTTCAATTGAGAACCACCTAATCTGGTGTAATATCTCATGGTACTCTAACTTAGACGCTAGACGGTTTTTGGAAGCGGTTGGAGCCCTGGGGGTTAGACCCCCACCCCCGAATAAAAACTTTTTCGTAAAATCTACAGTTTTCAATTTAGAACCACCGAATTTGGTATACTATCTCACGGTACTCTAACTTAGACGGCAGACCGTTTTTGGAACGGGTAAAGGCCCGGGGGTCAGAGCCTCCCGAATACAAAATTCTCTTAAAAACTACAGTTTTCAATTCAGAACCTCCAAATCTGGTATACTATCTCATGGTACTATAACTTAGACACTAGATGGTTTTTGGAAGGGGTTAGAGCCCCCCCCCCATAAAAATGCCGTAAAATCTACGGTTTTCATTTTAGAACCACCAAATTTGGTATACTACCTCATGGTACTCTAACTTAGACGGTAGACCGTTTTTGGAACGGGTCAAGGCCATGGGGTCAGCCCCCCCCATTATTTTTTTGTAAAATCTACAGTTTTCAATTTAGAACCATTAAGTATGGTATCATGAAACTCAAACTTATACGCCAGACGGTTTTTTGGAAGGGGTTGGAGCCCAGGGGTCAGAGCCCTCCCCCCGATAAAAAAAATCGTAAAATCTACATTTTCCAATTTAGAATCACCAAATTTGGTATACTATCTCATGGTACTCTAACTTAGATAGTAGACCGTTTTTGCAAGGGGTTGCAGACCGGGGGGGGGGGGGTTAGGGCCCCCTTCATAAAAAAATCGCAAAATCTTGTTTTCAATTTAGAACCACCAAATTTGGTATACTATCTCATGGTACTCTAACTTAGACGGTCGACGGTCTTTGGAACGGGTCAAGGCCCGAGGGGTCGGAGCGTTCCCCCACCGCATACATACAAAATTTTCGTAAAATCTAGTTTTTATTTCCGAACCATCAAATTTGATGGTTCTGAAACGCTAGATTGTTTTTGGAAGGGGTTGGAGCCCGGGGGGTCGGTGCCCCCCTCATAAAAAATTTCGTAAAATCTACAGTTTTCAATTTAGAGCCACCAACTTTGGTATACTATCTCATGGCACTCTAACTTAAACGGTAGACCGTTTACGGAAAGGGTCAAGGCCCGGGGGTCAGAGACCCTCCCCATAATTTTTTGTTCGTAAAATCTACAGTTTTCAATTCAGAACCATCAAATATGATATCATGAAGCTCTAACTTAGACGCTAGACGGTTTTTGGAAGGGGTTGGATCCAGGGGTGAGAACCCCCTGCGCCCCCCATAAAAAATTCGTAAAATCTACAGTTTACAATTTAGAACTACCAGATTTGGTGTACTATCTCATGGTATTCTAACTTCGACGGTAGACCGCTTTTGGAACGGGTCAAGGCCTGGGGGTCCGAGCCCGCCACATACAAAATTTTCTGAAAAACTACAGTTTTCAATTCAGATTAACCAGATCTGGTATACTATCTCATGGTACTCTAACTTAGACGCTAGACGATTTTGGAAGGGATTGCATATTTTTTATGAAGGGGGTAAGGACCCCTTTCCATTAACACCAAAAACCATTAACCAACCAACTAAGCAACCTACGGTCTAAGTTAGGGACTGTAGATAACAATAAAGTGCAAAAATATGCGTTTAATGGTGTATTAAAAACACAAATCAATATAGTTTAGCGCTCACTACCAACGAACGGCTTATCAGAAAGAAATATAATGTAATTTAAATAGAGAGTTCCAGATATTCAAAATTCAAAACGGTAAGAAAAAGATGATCAATGCCAATGTGAAGTCGTACGCATGCGACATCACATAGGTGCATTGCATTTCTGTGTCGCGGGATTCACAGAAGCACACGCCAGATGTACGGCAGTTCTATAGATGTCTCCGAAAAAGTAAGTATTCCCATTCCTTTTTCTTTATTTTTTGTTTTGCAAAATTAAATTAACTAAATCAAAAAATTTAAAATAAGTTTACTGGAAAATTACAGGAATATCTTTTTCATTCATTAACTTTCACCCGCTGAACTTGGTGATTCCACAAATAGTAATATGTACCTGGCAAATAACTGGTATCCCTGCTATTACAAATTATATTAATAATTTATTTGCGTCCAGTTCAATCTAATATGTCCATAAGAGCGTTTGGGGCCGTATGAAAAATACATTTCAACGTGTGCCGCTACGGCGGCGGAGTGATCTAGGCGCTGGCTTCTGACCACTTGTCGAGAAGGATCCTGGTTCAAATCCCGGTGAGTCATGGACGTTGTGATTGACTTCTGGCACTGGCTGTCCCCTCTTCCCAGGAGCCAGTGGCCCAAAATTGGGAACGTCTGACTGCTATTAGCCCACTTAATTGATCACGGAGGCCGTTAATCCCCAGAAAAAAAAAAAAAAAAGATTGCGACGTGTCCATTTCTATTTGTTATGGACCGTACAAAAAGTATGTTTTTGATATCAACGTGTCCACTTCCATGTAGGCTGGCCATAAAATGTTAGGGGACCGTACAAATTTGCACTTTTGTTTTCACCTAGTCAGCGCTTCAGTATATGGTTGAAGTATACGTATATATAAGTGGGCCATTTCAGCAGGTAGTTTGGTTTATATAGAAAATAAAGAAAATGTTACATTTTTACTCAGCTACAACACCTTAATCCTAAAGGCTATTTGTTGAAATCTTTAATCCGCCGCTCTCATATTCACAACGTTAACATAACATGTCAAGATATTAATGTTGCAGTTTTACCCTGTCACAAAGCTTTAGTTACAAGACCTTAGGCGTAACCTTTTTTTAGGAATTTTTAGTCCGACGTAGTCATAAGGTTTCGATAACATGCCAAGGTTATGGTACTGCGTTTTGACTGAGGCACAAAAATTAATAAACAGGCCTCAAGCCTTTTTATCAGTTTTCAATCAACCGTGATCATATACATAAAATTTTCAGAGAAAGTCAAGTTTATTGTGTTGCGCATTTACTCGAGTACAAAACTATAAACAGCCATTAACTTTCCCCCGCTGAATTTGGTGATTCCTCAATTCATCCATTAACAAGTCTTTTAAGTGATTGTATGCTATGGTCATATTGATAATGTTTGACGACAAGTCAGGTAAATGATGTTGCACTTATTAAAGACTTAAAAAGGTGTAGAGGCTAGTAATTATTATTTGAAGTGTAAGTAAAAGCTCATTTTTAACTTGACTTGTCATGAAATCCTTATGAATATGGCATTTATTTTATTTTGTACATTTTACAAAGCGTATGCATTTTTTTTGGCATTTGTTTTATTTTGTGTTGTACTTGTTACATAGCGTTTCGCATTTTTGTAATGCTTGTGACTTGTGATTGCATTTTGAATTTTTATTTGTTTCACATTTTGGATTACTTTTTGACATTTTATGTTTTTGAAATGCTATTTTGAAATTTTTTTTTTTTTTGGGTTGTGTTTTACATTCTTGCACCTTCGGCGGAATTACATTCTTGAAAAATTCAAATACAAGTTAGTAAAAGGCATAATTCAATTAATGAGAAATACCAACACATTTTAGTAAAGGGTAGAATTATATGAAATTCCTCTTAAAAAGACCAGCATATTAACTTTGTCTCTGTGCGCCAAAATAGTTCGAATTCCTTTTTATCTTGCCAGCTTTTCTTTTCTGGGTGGATTTGTTGGAATCTGTGCTATCACTCTTTCGATTTTAGCCACAGTTGTTCTCTGCTCTTTCGCAATTTCACTGATTATTTTGTACAGTCACAGTTTTTTCTCTCCCAGAATTGTATTCCAGCGTCTGTCCAATCTTTCAAGTTTGTTTTGTGTTATGGGAAAGCCAAAAAAGTTCTTTTCACTTACTGACCAAATTGTTGGAGGGAAAAACGGAGGGCTTCTGCTCGGATTGTTTCTTCCGCTTCCACGAAATTTTCCAAGAACATAATTTTCCTCAAACCACTGAACTACAGAATCTTTCATATTCTAGTAAAATTGATTTCACTTCTTCAAAATGAAGCTGCAATTTCATCAGATGAAAAAAATGCAAGTGCTTGCGAATGTCTGACTTTGAGAGCAAACTCACTGTTTTCCCTATATTCCAAGGCTATGCCAGAGGATGGATATTCCTCAGCACATTTTTTTCCGAGATGAAACCAACAACATTTGTGTGTTCTGCTTCCAAATTCCTTTTTAGCAGCATTATAACGGTAGCTATTTAAAAATCTATTATTATGCGTATATTGTGGTGCAAGCTGAATATCATAGACAAGTCTGGGCATCTCTGGATTCGTTTCAACCATAGCATGAACGGTACATAATTGCTTAAAAAGGGTTGGACAAGTTTCAAATGTCCCATCCATAATCCAGAGGGGTGCTTCTTTATGCTTTCGTAAATTATTCTCTGTTAAAAAGAAAATAATTCTCTGATGTCCAAATGCGCTATCTCTGCCAAGAAATTTTGCACCATCTCCTCCTGTAAATTTATTGGGGCATCGATCCCTTCTGATGTCATAGGCTCCGTAGGCATGTCTTCTCTTCGTACTCGTTTTACAACTTGCTTTAGTGCATCCATATTAGGCATGTAAGCTGCATTTACTGTTGCCATTGACGTTGACACGGTTTGAATAATTTGTGCAAGTGCTTCGTCCGTATTTCTCGCTAGTTCTTTTATTTGCGCTCTTGCAACAGCAACATCACTTTTCCCCGGTCTTGGAGCATAATTATGTGGTTTCTCATTGCGCATCCTGTGTTCATCTCCAATAAGAATAGTACTAGCAAAGCCAGTACAATTTCCATAGTTTCTTTCAATACAGTGCCAATACCGTAAATCACCTCGCACTGAGTTATGGCAAAATAAATGCCCTTTCCATTTCAACAAATCATTTTCTTTTTGTGAGTTAACTATTTATGATGCATTCTTCATCTGCATAGTGCCTTCGGAAAACAAGGCACTTTCTCTTTCCAAAATATTTAGAATGATATATTTCCACTAATATCACTTGACAACGCACAACAAAGGTTTCAACAAGCACGTTCCCTGTTCGCCAGTCAACTACGAACTGATGAGCAACCATTCAATAAAACACTCAGAATACAGACAATCACGTGAAGCCTGTTCCTCCAATTAGGGTTTAAGCGAAGTTCAAGATTTTCGTACCTGCGGTCACAAGAAGTGGTTAAATTTAAGGATCCGCATTTTATCTTTTGATTTTCCAAAACGCAGAGGTACATGTATTTTACAGCAGGGACGCTCCAGGCGGGGGATCAACAGATGCAAAGAATCCGGGAACAAGGTTCCGGAGGCGGCAACAGGCGCGGACGGGACAGCTGTACTCTGGGCCGGTAGGCGTCATGCTAATTCTCAAAAATAAATTCAAATTTTTTGTGTTGCAAAATGCGTATGAAAGAAAATTGTTATACTGAAAAGACAATTTGTTTACCCCGTAACGTATTAAACGAAACCTACGTCCCTACGTGCCAAATGGTCTGTAAGCCAAACACAGTTTTTCATGCAACACCTTCCCCCGACTTTCTAAGTTCAGATCTGTCTCGTTCGACTTATTTCCTGTGCCGCCCCTCTCTTTCGCTAATTTCAGTTAATTCCTGTGAAATTGGTGTTTTACGTTAGGTTGTATTGCCGTGTGTCCTGAAGACTATAGTGAAAGCGGTGAACCCCAGGGGAAAATTATTCCATCAAAAGCAACAGAAATCCAATGCGAGAGCAAAACTTTGTTCGTTGGCATTACATCCAAGCAATTTAGGCAAAGTAGGAAGTGTGTTTTTCTACTACGACACCAGAAGATTGTCGCGAATGCTCAGGCAATTACGATACAGATGTGTCCTTAAGACTTCTCTTTCAAGACGTCCAAAGGCCGGCACTAGGGGATGGGGAAAGATACAGTGCTGATGATTTTTTTTGTTGCAGTTAGAAATTCCTAAGCTCATATATAAATACTTCGACAGAATAAACATACCTTACATAAAGAGTTTGCATGAGAAAATAGATTAATAATATGGAAAATATTCCAAAACCAAAAAAAGAAGTTGCGGACTCAGAAAAGCGCATTGCTAAAATCTTGGACTTCTATGCAAACCATATGAAAATTAGCACGGTAGACTGAAAATTGCTAACCACGCCCAGTCCTAGGGCTTTCTAATAATTGTTTTGTACCTGACTAAAAGTGTAACATTATCTTTAGTTTTTACTAGCAGGGGTACCCGGTATTTCCCAGGTAAATATTACTATCTCTAAAATCACCAAGTTCAGCGGGTGAAAGTTAATGAATGAAAAAGCTATTTTCGTAAACTTCCAGTAAACTTATTTTAAATTTTTTGATTTAGTTAATTTAATTATACGAAGCAAAAAAGAATTTACATTATTTACATTACATTGTATTTCTGCCTGATAAGGCAACCGTTGGTGGTAAAAGCTAACGTTTATTAATTTGTGTTTTTATAACACCATGATTCGGATATTTTTTCACTTTATTGTTATCTACGGCCTCTAACCTAGACCGTAGGTGGGGTAATGGAGTCCTGTATTGGGATGCAGTTCTTAAGAGTAAAAACTGTAATTTTTACGAAAATTTTGAATAGGCCCCCTTCACACCGGGCACCGACCCTTTCCGTCTGCGGTCTAAGTTAGAATACAATGAGGTAGTGTACAAAATTTGGTCGTTCTAAATTGGAAACTGAAGGCTTTACAAAAATTAGTATGGGGGCTCCGACCCACTGGCACCAACCGTTTCCAAAAACCGTCTACATTCTAAGTTACAGTACCATGAGATAGTATACTAAATTTGGTTTTTCTAAATTTAAAACTGTAGATTTTACGAAAATTTTTTATATGGATTGGCTCTGACCCCGTGCCCGACCCGTTCCCAAAACCGTGTACCGTCTAAGTTAGAATACCATGAGATAGTATACTAAATTTGGTGGTTATAAATTGAAAACTGAAGATTTTACGAATATTTTGTATGGGGGTCTAACCCCCGGGCCCCGACCCGTTCCGAAAATCGTCTACCGTCTAAGTTACAGTACCATGATATCATCATCATCATCATCATTGTCAACCATTATCAATCCACTGCTGGACGAAGGTCTCCCCAAGTTTCCTCCACAACGGTCTTTCGTGTGCCAGTCTCTTCCATGTCACTCCCTCATACTTTCGAATTTCATCCACCCATCTTCCATGTGGTCTTCTTCTGGGTCTTTTCCTGTCCCTTGGAATCCAATCTAAAATTTCGGCTATCCATCGATGGTCTGTTCTTCTGGCAGTATGTCCAGCCCATTGCCATTTCAGGGATTTAACTCTGATCATGATGTCCTCCACTCTTGTCATTTTTCGGATCCACGTGTTCCTCTTCTTATCTCTCCTGGTTACACCAAGCATGCACCTCTCCATGCTACTTTGAGTTGTCTGCAGCCTTTGTATGTCTCTTTTAGCTATGGTCCACGTCTCTGCACCATACGTAAGCACTGGAAGGATGCATTGATCAAACACTTTTCTTTTAAGACATAATGGCATATTGCTCTTGAAAATTATGCTGTTTCTTCCAAAAACTCTCCAGGCAAGTTTTGTACGCCGATTAATTTCTTCACCAATGTGACCCTCACTTGATATCTGCTGTCCAAGATAAACGTACGTGTCTGTTATCTCCAGCTTTTCTAAATCAATCGATAAATCTTCATTTCTTGTAAAAGCATTGTACATCACTTTTGTCTTCTGAAAGTTCATTTTTAATCCCACTTCTTTACTCTTGTCAGCAAGTTCCTGGATCATACTCTGTAGCTCTGATGGGGTAGTTGCAAAAATGACTATGTCATCAGCAAAACGAAGGTGGGTTAGATAATCTCCATTAACCTTATCCCTTTGTTTTCCCAGTTCAGTGATTGAAAGACATTTTCCAATGTGGCATTAAAGAGCTTCGGAGATATGGTGTCACCTTGTCTCACTCCTTTTCCAATTTTTATGTGTGTTGTATTTTCAAACAGCCGAATCTTTGCACTTGCATTTTCATAGATGTTATTAATAATATTAATGTATGCATCTTCAATACCGCAGGATTTAGGAGCCATTGTAACTACTGATGGTTTCACCGAATCAAAAGCTTTTTCATAATCGATAAAAGCCATGCACAATGGAAGTTCATATTCTCTCGCTCTTTTTATTAGTTCTCTCAGTATGTGGATATGATCTATTGTGCTGTAGCCACTCCTGAATCCAGCTTGTTCTCTCGGTTGAGCCATGTCCAGTGTCACCTTCAAGCGGTGTGAAAGAACTTCAGTGAAGATTTTATAAACCACTGATAGGAGGCTGATAGGTCTGTAGTTCCTGAGATCCTCAATGTCACCATTTTTATGTAGCAGGATCATTGTAGCGTTGTTCCAATCCTCAGGAATCTTCCCTTCATTAAGGCATCGAGTGAAAATTTGGGCGAGTACTGCTTCGATTTCTCCACTTGCTTCTTGCATGATGTCTACAGTAATTCCATCTTCTCCTGGAGCTTTTCCCCGCTTCATGTTCTTGATTGCATGTGCAACTTCTGCTGGAAGGACTGGAAGAACTCTAGTACTGGTACCTTTCATGATGTCTGGAGTACATGTATCATCCCTTTCATATAATTTGGAGTAGAAATCTTTTACTCTTGTTAAAATTTCGCCTCTATTTCTTGTTACAGAACCATCTTCTATTCTCAGTGCCATAATCTCTTTTCTGCCCTTACTGAGGTGTCCCTTTGCTATCTTTAGGCTTTGGTTGTTTTCAATTGCTTTCCTCACTAGTTCACAGTTGAATTTCCTTACGTCTTCAGTGATACTTTTTCGTATTGCCTTGCATAGCTCTATATATTCCACTTTGGAAGTCGCATCTTCTTTAGTTGTCCTCATATTTCTTCTTTTTTGCATTAACATTTTGGTTTTTCCTGATAATTTGTTCACATGCAACTTGTTTTTAGACCCAGCTAATTTTGTTGCTGTTTCCATAAGAGCTTTGGTTACTTTTTCTGTTAACTTCAGAAATATTCACATCTTCCGATGTTAGGCCTTCTAAAGCAGAGAATATGTTCTTCAGTTCCAACATGAAGGTATTATGGTGTTTTTTAATATTGGTTATGTCAATACATTTTGTTTGTCTTATGAGCTTGCCACGTTCGAGTTTAGTGTTGAGGTGCATCTTACATCTCACCAATCTATGGTCACTACCTGTGTTGAACTTGTTTAGCACACTGCTGTCTTCTATGACGAATGTTTCGTTACACATAATAAAATCAATTTCACTTGTCGTCCCATTTGGATGTCTCCATGTCCAATTCCTGTGTGGCTTTTTCTTGAAAAAGGATTTCAAGATGAAAAACCCTTCTGCCTCTGCAAACTCTACGAGTGTATTTCCACGCTGGTTTCTGTTGCCCTGACCGAATTTACCTACTGAAGTTTCATTCTGTGGCCGTTGCCCTATTTTTGCATTGAAATCTCCCATAATTATCTTCAAGTGCTGCTTACCTTTATTATTTAGATGACGAATTTCTTCAAAAAATTCTTCAATTTCTTCTTCAGGATGACTTGTGGTGGGTGCATAAGTTTGAATAATCTGAGCCTGGTATCTTCTTTAGAGTTGGATAACGAGTCGTGCTGCTCTGTCAGAGGAACTTTCAACTTCTACAACTTTATCCTTCAGTTTCTTGTTTATTATAAATCCAACACCACTAGTTCTGCTAGTATCTGTCCCACGATAGTAGAAGAGATGTCCACTTTTCAGTTCAATGAGATCTCTTTTTCTCCTTACCTCACTTAGCCCTACGATCACGTGATCGTTTGTAGTTCCTTTTCCAATTCAAGAAGCCTTGAATCAGAAGATAGGGAGCGTCCATTATACGTAGCCAAAGTCAGCATCAGATAGCAGCCTAGTCCGGTCCTCCGGGGATTCTTAGCACCCTCTGCCTTCATGTCGCACTGGCAGCTGCCTTGGCCAGGTACATTCCAGCTGCCGGAGACTGAGGGCCAAGATTTAAGTTGTGGAGTCATTTCGGAGGGGTTTGGCCATAACTCACCACGCTGGCCAAGAGGGTTGGTGAGTGTGGGATAGCATTTCCTCAAATCCCGATGGTAAAGTTATACCGCTATTGGCGGTCGTCAGAGCCACTTTAGTGGGAACAGGATGTACCACGAGAAGGCGGGGTTGACATTTGTCAAGGAGATGCTGTGATGTTACGCATCACCTGACCTTACATATATTGGATATGTATTGTTAATTATCAGAACATCGATTAAATGTAATAATTTGCCAGAAAATTACCCGAGGGATTTTTTAAACTAAAAATACTATGTCTTCTTTGACCCTTTAACGACCATAACGCCCGAAACGTCCGTACATAGAAACGGCCATAGTCACTCGAAACGACTATATAGAGTGAGTCGGATTTCCTACTCTTATTTGTTCTTCAAATTTTCTCGATCTATGAGGGTAGGTAGGAGTCGCCCTTACTCACAATTGTTGTTATTAAACAAAGAAGTGAAAACAACATACAGTTTCGGGAGTTATGTTATTTAGAATAAATCAAGATTTTTGGATAATGGTCTCAAAGGTATGGATATAACTGTAGCAGCTGCGTGTGGAATGTATCACGGCTAAGTTGAGCTCTAATAGAAATAGCATTGGATGATTTAGCTGAGGAAAAGTGGTGAACTTATATCTCGAAATGTTTAATATCTTAGGTGGTAATACTGAACTCTTGAAATTTGTAATGTAACGTTACGGGTTTTCAAAATTTACTGGCCGAAGTATAGTGAATCTTAACTTGGATAACGAAGGAAATTTAAAAATTTCCCGAAACTAAAAAGGAATGGTAAATTTTCTAAAATTCGTGGAGATTCGTGTCAATAAATGTTAATTATCACCTTCACAATGCTGTCGTTACACGACTTAAAAAGCAGGTCTCAGTTGCAATTAAAAAATGAACTTAATTTACATCTAAAACCATCACAGGAAACATGCTAGTACTTTCGGACCCACACTGGGTACATCATCGGGCAACATATTGGGCCAAACTCCTGTTTATAAGGAGGTGGTTAGTCACCTAAAGTCACTGGTTGGATGACATAGTTCCATTTGACGCAAGCGCACTTCAGCATGATATACACATACACAAATAAAAATCACTACAGGTTAATATGATAGTATGAGTTATGAATTGGGATAAAATGTACAATGATTAAAAATGAAATGTCTCCATGACGATTTTAATATACATGGTGAGTCATCGTTACAGCATTGGCTGGAGAATAAGTTGATAAAAATGCTCTCCATAAATAGTAAATTAGTTTTGTTGGATGCTGTTGCTAAGAATTTAACATTGTTCCAATCCGGTATATGACAGCCCTGATTAACCAGTCCAGACAATGCTGTAGCGCACGATCCTTTCCTTACATTGTAGGATGTTCAGAAATCCTAGTCGAAATATTTCGAAGGGTGGATACTATATATATGGAGTCATGCACATTAGGGAGAGTAGCCTTTAGAGGTATAGAGTACACTCCGTGTCTATGTAAAGGGTTGACTTTATCACGATCTCTTTTGACCAAAGATAGTAATTTTTGAGTCTGAATTCCAATATCCGTATTTTGCTTGGCACACGCTTTTTCAGGATCCGTACAACATCGGGGATGTAATCAATGGAACCTACATAGGTGTTAGCTTCACCATTTCTTTGTAATGTAGAGAGTTTAGAACGTTGGCATTTATGCAGGTGTTTTAACACGTAATGACAAGGATAGCCAAATTAATTAGCCAAATCAAAAATATTTTAAATTTAACGGGTCCTTAGGTTGCGTGAGTATTAGCTCGGTTAAACAGAAATGCAAAAGCTGCATTCTTGTGTTGTGGAGGACTGCATGAAGAAAAAGGTATCAAAAAAGTGGAGGGGGCTGAAAGTTTACGAAAAACCCGGAAACAGAACGACCGAGTGGAGGGAAACCGAGTCAAGAACAGATCAAACAAAGGTAAAGAATTCTGATCTTCCAATTCAACAGTAAATTTGATGGTTGGAAAGGAGGCAGATAAAAGGTCGGCGAACTCATGTAAATCATCAATAGAATGTGGCCATGCTACCAAAAATGTCATCAACATATCTCATATAAAATAAAGGTTTTAGAAGGCACAGTTGAAGGACATTATTCTCAAGGTGCTGTAAAACTATCGCAGCTAAAAGTGGTTAAAGAAGTAAACCCATGGGAGCGCCGGCAGTCTGACGAAACATGGTGTTATTGAATCGAAAAAATGTTCGCCGAGCAATTAGTCTTAAAGCTTCAATGGTTCCCATACTATCGGTAGGGGTTACACCTAAAGTCGGGAGCATATCTTCAATAATAAAATGGGCAGAATCAAAAGATATACTAGGAAAAAGGGAAACAACATCCAACGACGCTGGGAAGAAAGGGTGATCCCAAAATTCAAAGGACACGAGAAAGCTTAATTTTAAAGTTCAAAGAAAATTGAACTTTCAAATTATGCTTTCCCATGTGAGAAATCTCATGAAATAAATATTAAAACTATACTAGTAATTACATTATTGGTGTAGGAAATATAAATCAACGTTTCCAATTTTTCACACATCAACCAGTTGGCTTTTTCAAGAACGTTAGGCAGAAACTGCAGTCTGAATAATAGAACGCTTTAACAATTTGAACGCAGTGACATGACTTGACAATAAGATACGATGTGTCACGTTGGTTTTTCCCTCGATATCTTGGAATGGAGAAAGCGTTACATGGAGAACACGCTTCAAATTTGTGGCACCTCCTGTGAGACGCTATAGTTCCGTGTTTAAGTGCTGGTAATGATCTCCAACGTTTCCGAAATGGCTGTACATTTAGGGTACAGTAGGTAATTAATTTATTTATATCATGCCCCAAAGAAGTAGCGGACTTGAATTTGACTTCTCTGGAGAAGGTCGTAGTTACTTTTACTGAAATCTGTGTCCCTTTAATACTCGTTGACTCTCATTCTAAACGAATCCCTGCTCATCCCAATGTAGTATCGTTTAGAGACGTCCGGATACTGTAGGTGGATCGCATAAACACCTGTCTCGCTGAAAGAAGTGGTTTTTCAGTATTTCTCTTTAGTATATTATATAAAGATTTGTACTAAATATTAATTCTGCTAATGTGTAGGAAATATTATTTCTGCTTCAATCCAAAACAATGAAGCGACTATAATTATGTTTTAAGTTTTCATAGTAATATGCTTAATTTGTAAGACTGGCAGCATGGTAGCTCTTTATTCCAGTCCAAGAGCTTTCCGAAAAACGGAAAAATACCTTTTAAAATGTGAATTTGATCAGAAGTCCTTTTATACATTTTTTTGAAGATTCAATCAATAGAGATGGATTCAATTGTCGATTGAGATTCTCTCAGATGTTGTTCTAATCATGTACCTGTCACACGAATACATTTTGTCCCTTTTTAAAAATTGCATAATGGAAATTGTACATATTTCTACCGCTGTATCTTAAGTCGGGAACATAACTTTGGTACGTGAAAAGAGGATTGCATGAGCACTGGGAGCTGTCTTTGACAACGCAGCTGCATTTTCAGGACGGTTCGATGTATTGTGTATTGTGACACCTTACTGCCGTCACCAGGTTTATAAGTAAGGTGTTTGTGTCATAGCTTCCATACTGTTCGCTCGTCATACGGAATAACTTTCCCTCACCTCTATAGCCCGTGAACTTTGATCGACCCACAATTTCATTAGGGGTTCATATTTTTTCCCCTCCTCTGAAAACTTTTTTGAAAAAAAAAGTATCCATGGCACTTCCCTGAGCACGTTACAAGCCTTGCGATCTGCGAAAAACTTTAAAACAGTCACTTGGCTGTCCGCGTTATGCCTTTGCCAAACTTAGTGAAGCCCGAATCCTTCCCCGTGTGAAGAACAAGCACAGGATTCATTAATATAGCTCAGTATTAAATGTTTTATACTGTATTAGGTACAGACGTTCCGTCGGTTACCTGGAATTGCTTTGATTTGCATAGAGATCCGCTGGTCGTAATATTTTGTCTCTTAGGTGAATTTACACCTACGAGCCATTTCATTATGACAACTTCCAGCCTACAGAAATGAGCGCTCCTGACAACCTGACAAGTGGTGTGGATGAAATTCACGGAGCAGTATATACTGTATATGTACAAACCGAGGTCCGGATTTCGGTTTGTAGAGTGTTCTGAGTCAGAATGTGAAAAGCTGTCGCTTTGTTGGAGTTTGATACAGGACAATTTGTGATGACACCGCTCTTCGGGACTATAGTCTCGGAAATGGCGTGGCTAGTGGGTTGCAAACGTGCCGCTGTAGTGAGTACGTATCAAAAGTGATGCCCAGATGGCCAAACGACAAAAGAACGCATGAAATGTGCCCAAGGCCGTCGACATTGGACAGTGGATGATTGGAATAAAGTGGTCTCAGTGACGAATCCAGATTCCTGGTGCTCACGTTGACGGCTGAGCGCGGATATGCCGATTACCAACGGAGGCTATGACACCTGAATGCACTTTGGGGGGAAACAGGTTGGCGGCTGCGGTGTTGGGCTGTAGGGGATGTTTTTTTTGGGGGGGGCACTTTAGGCCCCGTTGTACCAACAGCACAATCCCTGACAGCTCTCAGATATATACCTAATAATATTTATATACCTAGCTGTCAGATTTCTGAACATCGTTCAGAACCAAGTTCACCCATTCATGGTAACTTTTTTTCCTGCTGGTGATTGCCATTACCAACATAATAATACGCCATACCACACTGCCAGTGTCGTCAAGGTGTGGTTCGAGAAACATGCTAGTGACTTACTGTTAATGCCTTGGCATCCAAATTCACCTAACATGAACGCAATTGAACATTTGTCGTTAGACTTGGAAAAACGTGTTCCGGCTGAATCAGCATCACCACGAAATGTCCGGGAAATGGAGGATCTGCTGTAGACATTGTGGGACCAGATACCTCAGGATACCTATCGCTATCTCATCGAATCGATGCCTCGCCGTGTGACCGCTATTTAGTAGGCTAAAAGGGATTCTACAACTAATTAGGTAGATCGTTGTAATATAATTGCTCATAGGTATATGTCCTTATTTTGGCTCCGTCACTGAGATTTCCTTGGTGACATTTTATTCGTCGTAAAGTCTATACTAGTATTGTCGCCTTCCTATCGTATTTTCTTCTACTGCACACAGCACAATATCTCAAAATCTAGTAGGAAATCCTCAATGAGGTCGATTTTTTTTCTACTCCTGTACATCAAGAATTTGCAACCAGGAATATATAAATACAGCTTAGCAAACATGGTGAATCTGTGTTTAAAGAATAATGATCTAAATTTTTAATACTGCGAATTTTCCTTCACTTCCAGTTTTTATTTACCAGCAGTAGCATTTGCAAAATTTATTTTGAGCGATTGATAATATCTTTTATTTTGCGAATATTTTAGTGGAACACTTCAGGCAATTACAAAACCTACTGTTCGGAAATGGTAAACCGTTCTATCTGAAAATGACCACTGTCAATTCAAATGTAAACTATGCACAAGGAAATAGTGTAGTCAAATATCTCAATTTGTTCACGATTAGGATTAAAGTTTCTTAATATGCTCCAGCATCCAAGTTTACATTTGGTTGCCTCTTGTGCCTTATTTTTTGGCTTACAGAAACGTAATTAAAGTTTTTCTAGAACGTTTAATAATTGATATTTCTAGGTCAAGAATGGATGTTTTCTAAAAGAATGCGACAACGGGTAATTTATATGCGATTCCCAATTCTTTCCGTTGGATTACAAATACACCGACGCAGATTATTGCAAACCATGTCTTGATTTTTGCTCTCTCACGATATGTTTACATTGCTTTGTCGCCTTAAGTATTAACACAGTTTCTTGCTTTCCTGAAGCGAATAATATGACCTTTTGAATTTTCCTTCAAATGTATGAAACCTCATAAAATTCCACTATTCCTGGTTTAATTACTGCAGCAGGAAATTTGCTTTTGCATTCTCACCTATTCGGTTTACAGAATTGGCATTATTTCTGCACTAATTTTGATACTAGTTTCATTGCAATGAAAACTAACTGAATTCTGAAAGGGCAATAAGAAATCCTTATTATTTTACTCTCGTGAAATATCCGCCATATTCAGATGCGGTTTAAGTATCACCAAACTTCACTTGCACACTTATCTCGTGAAATAAAAGTACACAGCAAATCAGAGCAAGTAATGAGTGATATTTGACGGAAACTATCAGAATCTGAATAATCATAATTAAGTATAACATTGTGCATATACAGTATGATGCACAATCTGTAGAAACTCAGTTGAATGTCCTTATCTCAACTTCTGGTTCGTAATCAAACTTTCTGAGAAATTCCTGAGAAATTGGAAAACATACTGAAAGAAAATAAGGAAGTGGGTTTGAAAACATATGTACTTACATGCATTTCTATATCATCAGCATTTTACTCTGGAAAAATTGTTTCACTTGAGATCATTTGACATGTCTTGCACTCAAGAATTTGGTGGCATCATTCTTCCATATTCAGGTGGATACTGCTTTGAGGTTCAGGAGCGAAAATGCTCCGTTTGCTTTTATTCGGTATTGAGCAGGAGCCGTTATCTAAAGCTAAATTCCGAACTTCGGTCCTACAGGAGAATAACTAATGGACTGCAACAAGCAAAATAAAAGTATACCTTTTTAGTCCGATGGGAACCGAAATAAACACAAGAAACACAAAAGAGACAGGTCTGATTAATAGAGATATTTAACGTGGACCAGGAGCATCAAACAAAAATCTTCGCTCTTTCCACGTTTATAAGTGAGTCACGGAAAAATTCTCATTGGCCGCCACCGGGAGTCGTAACCAGGGTCTTACAGTTACGCGCCGGATAGGCTTCCGCTACATATAAATATAAACGTGAAAACAGCGAAGATATTTGTTTGATGTTCCTGGTCCACGTTAAATGTCTCTATTAATTATTCATTCGCCTTCTAATTATTTCTTTAGTTGCTGCTTACCTTATTTGGTGAATCCCCAGCATTGTGTGGGGCTCCAAGAAGCTGCCTACCAAATTGGCTTGGCAGTTAGCGTGTGTGAGTCTGGAGGAATTCGAGCCCGCTGTGGTGTAGCGGAAGCATATCCTTCGCGTAACTGGAACCCCTGGGTTCAACTCCCGGTGGCGGCCAATGGGAATTTTTCCGGGACTCACTTATAAATGTGGAAAGAGCAAAGATTTTTGTTTCATGTTGAAACAGGTTTGCATTGAATTTGACCGAAATAATGGGAATTACAGCACGCAGAAGTATAAATATGGTATCTGATTTTCTGAACACACTTGAGTTACCAAAACATTCGAGTAGGTAACCAGGTGAGATTCGTTAACTATTTTACACACGTATAAATTAGGAAGGGCTGAAATTTATGATCAAGTTACGAAATTTGATATTGTTTTAAGTACCAGAAGAGAAACTTTTATTTTAATGTCTGCTTTTTCCAACAGTCAGGCGGTTTATTTTACTCACGGACATGCCAACACAGCAGAGCACAGTTACTGTATATTTCGAAATTGTGCAGCCTTGAGCACTCTCACCTTTCAAAATGTAGGTGTGTTTAGTCAAATCACGATAGTACTGTCCGATTTTGTCCGCGTTGTAAATGGCATTTGGTGGATACTGTGCGATAATGTTTGGCCACTCTTCCTTTAGCCATGTCTCAGATCCAGGAAGATCTACGTCCTTCTGTTTACTTATTGTGTGTTTGTAAACCATATTCTATCGCTTTTTCCAAGGACTGAACCTGCCATCTGTCGCAACAAAGCTTTCTTTTCCCATCTGCACTACTAAATCCTCTCGTCTCTGCCTCATCATTGGGCCGTTAACTCCGGCATCTCTTTCGCGTACGTTTGCGTCACAGTTTCAATGCTGATTCAATCTGCCTATATTTCCCACTGTGATTTCTCTTGAAATTCAAATTCTGATTCTCAGCGGCTTTTTTTCTGTGTCGTCCCGATTCTTTTACATCTTGTACAAATCTGAGGGATTTTTTTTTCAGATTTTAGGCTGCACTTCGTTGACGCACCTTCGGCAGAGCATCATACCTTTCTAAAAGAGACATTTTCTAATTAGGAGGCAAATCTTTACGCTTCTTCACCTTAGAACATATCTGGCCTCCCTGACAAAATGAGACTGATATGAAGCATACAGGGGAAGATCCGTTAGCTCAGCTTGAACAAAAGAACAAAAGGGGAAATCAACTCCAACAACGAAAGCTCCGGAGGGGGAAGGGGAGATGATGACCTGCAACAAATGTTGAACCTGTCAACGTTGTCACCCACACAAATTGCATTTCCTGTCTACCCTAATTTCTGCCCTTCTTCTTTACGGAAGAAATTCCAAGAAAAGGGCACAGGAAACACCGTGAAAACCAATTCAACAGGGTGCCTGGAAGCCGGAAACTGTTTCTTTCCCGTCTTGATGTTACTGAGAGGGGAGGAAAAGTCTTCTCATCTCATGATAACATTAACCAAAATGTGATATCAATAAGCGGATGATTTGCACGTTTATTTGAATACAAACGATCGGTACATGGTGCTTCCGATAACTTTATGCGGTTGACAACCTTAACTTCCACTACTGTACATTGAACGAAGGAGTGGCATGACGAATGACAAAAATATCGCGTTCTGGGACAAAACGCGTTTCTGTTTAGGCGAGAATGATGACGGCATCTGTGTCCGCGCGCGATACGAAACAGGCGTCTCTGTATGGCATTCGCACCAGATATACCGCTCCGAGACGAAGCAACGTGGCCTTGATTGCTATATTGTATCAAGGCTGATCACCCTTTATGTGAGTCCGTGCCACCGTAAAGAGTTCCTCTTTTTACGTTAACGGCATTCTATGGCAGGTCACTCTTTCGTACCTGCAGAACGTCACCCGCGGTAAATTTCAGCAGGAAAGCGCCATGCTGCATGTTGCAAAGAAAACTCGTGCATTCTACAAAGATAACAACGTAACATTTCTTCCGTGTCCGAATATCACTCAAAGAAAATCTTTGGGATATACTCAAACGTCAGATGCATCGCTGCGACTGTCTTCCAGCAACTCTTTATGATCTTTGAACGAGGGTCAATACAGCTTGGATTGCTATTTCACAGGACATCATTCACACAGTATCAATGAATCCACACCTACCGAATTTAATATTCACAATGAATTCACATCTTTAAAATTTGTATTCACACAGTATTTGATTTGATACTTTACGCGTTGTACATCAGGCGATACAATCTAGATGTAGCCACACTTCAAGGTGAGCAACAAAACTTCAAACAAACCTGCACCCAGAGCTGTATAGTTAGTCCGGAAAAAGCATATCAGAACATGCGCTTTTATTATTAAGAGAACTGCGGTTCATCTGCTGTCGTCCATGTTTCCGTAAGGGAAAATACATTACTTTTCATCAGTGTAAAATCCCGGACAATAGGACCACAATTCTCGTACCGCGAATCCAGGAGCTATAGCTCAAATCCGGGACGGAGTTGATTCCATATTTGAAAAAACCCGTTGAATCTGTTTTCCAGTGAATTCTCACGTTCTGAACATGTGTGACATTCGATCTCCGAAGTTTCCTTAAATGGCTCTGAAGAGAATATGCTGATATCTAATAAAGTATACTGAATATAGTTTGCTTTCATCGCATGGATACGGCGCTGTTTACTGCAAGCTATAGCACGACCTTATCACAGGTGTCAGTATTTTTACACAATCTATACGCAACAGATGCGGGTCAATATTATTATTTAGAATAAAATACCGGTACTTATAGGAATCCTACAAAGTTCCTATTCGATTCGTAATTTAGCTTATAGTTACCATTATTTATTCCGATCAAAAATGTAAATTATATAAAACCTTGAGTACATAACCAAATTCGAAATTTGGCCCCGTTATTTCACATGCATCAAACCTTCCGGAATTACTTGTGGTTCATACTGAATGCAAGAAATTATCTTATGCAATGTGTGAACTACAAGTAATTTTTTCAGGAGGGTTCTGTCTGAAACTTCAGGGCCATATTTCATTAATTATACCTATGGGTTGTAGGAGAAAACAGGTTTAATTTCGTTGGCAATCCTTGTGTGCACCAGGTCACACTGAGTAACATTTTTATAGAAAAGTATTGTCCAGCTTTATTTGTGAATTTACATATGTATTTACAAGTAGTAAGATTAAATATCACCATGAGAATTTCTACTTCTAACTGCAGCTCGATCTCCGAGAATACTTGTAATTTAATATGATTTCAAATTTGCCGCTACACGAAAGCACGCTAGGTCTTGTTATACTGCGTTCAAGATCAAACGTTTCCTTGTTGTTTCTAGCAATTGGCTGTTATCAAATTTTCTAACAGATTCACAGAAAGCTTGTTCTTAGTTAAACAAATGATAACTACTAATGTCTCGGTGTTAAAAAATTGATTTCATTGTTGCAATTGAATTTTCATCGACAATCTGTGATTCTTCTTAAAGAATGTCCTCACTATTTCACATCAAACAGCTATTGCTGCACATCATCACATCAACTGAATCTACGCAATTATTATCATAAGCTGATAGACTTAATGGGTGGGAATCACGAATGTTTCGTTTATTTAATCTTGTGTGTGTGTGTGTGTGTGTGTGTGTGTGTGTGTTTTTCTCGGAAAAAATGCATATACTGTATATATATATATATATATATATCTCGAAAAACTTAAATACTTATATGTATTTTCTTGGAATTAAAGTTCGAGAACTACTGATAGTTTTTTAGAGTTTTAAAATAGCAATCAATAACTATCGATAGTTTGTTGGTGAAGTTTCTCGGGAGAATATATGTTTTCCGGGATAAAAACTTATATCTGACAAGAATTTTTCTTACTTTTCCACATTGTCAAAAAGCTAGGCTCCGATAAATTTTGAAACTTAACAATTTTTTCTTTATTTTCCTTTGGTTTGGGGTTTAACGACCACCGTGAGTAACTCGATAGGCTGTAAGCTTTCGTCCATCCCAGATTTAGGGCCAGTGACTCAAGGGAAGGAAAAACTCCAGTGCAGTAAGACAAAAACAACCACGACATGTATTTCACGCGAGATTTGAAATTATATGAGAAACATTGCATAGATTTTAGACTTTGGCCACCGTTGTCTGCTTCAGCTATCGCGCCGGTGGAATGCCGGGAGAAACGTTTTGCAATAGGTGGCGCTGAAGCTTCGTCGGTGTTTTCTACCGCGCTGTGTGTTTTACGTAATTGCTGTTTGCTGAGTGCGTGAGCCGTACATCCTGTATACTTACTTCTGTTCGCCCTGTTCAGAGCGATATGTGGCTTGTGCTTATTTCAGCGTCCATTGTAGCTCTGTCAATAGCCATGTGGAACTTGAGGCGTTTCTTCCACGAAGTTGGGAAGGATGAAGAAACATGCATTGCATGGTGTGAGCGGAAAACATTGCTTCCAACCGAACGAAGATGTTCCGCAGGTCATCCAATGAGTTTGCGAGTGGATATGTGTCATCGTTTAAGATAATTCAGGTGTAGGAAGAATAACGTTACATTGAAAAGTGAGCAGTGTTCCCGTTTACTTGGGACGTGGTTTGAAGCTGCCTCTGTTCCTCTTGATAAGGTGATGATTCTTTTATATTGTTTCGCCAAAGGATTTTCCTACGATGATGAAAGTCAGGAATCTTCTCATGGTGGGGTTTCCACGTCATATGCGACAGTCGGTGACTATCATCAGTCTTGCAGAGAACTAGTCGCAGAGTTTATGGTAGCCTACGAACAAGACGAAGGACAGCTTGGAGGCCCTGGTGTCATCGTGGAAGTAAAAAAGGCGAAGGTTGGCAAGCAAAAGTATAATCGTGGTCGTCTCGTTGAGGGTACCTGGATCCTTGGGATCTTTGAACGAGATTCGAAATGATTCAAGGTTGAGATCTTCCCGGAGAATAACTCCTCTGCTCACACAATGCTGCCGCTCATCCAGAAACATGTCCAACCTGGACGAATTGTAATGATAGATCAGTAGGCTGCGACTGCAATCTCCCATCTTGTGGTTTCCAACATCTGTCAGAAAACCACTCATTCCATTTCGTCGATCCGACTACTGGTGCACATACGCAAGGTGTTGAGAGCAACTGGCGGTCCCTCAAACGCACACTATCTGATGGAATTTACAAAGACCACTTGACAGACCACATTTTGGAATATCTATTTCGATGAAATTGTCGTCTTTCCTCTGAACACTGTTTTGAGGTGATGATTGCTATTATCAAACAGTTCTTTCCTAGTACGTGAAGTTTTCCACTTAACTATTTGTACTAGATAGACAGGTTGTGAATGAGCAGAAAACACTTCTTTTCCGTAGCTATAAATATTTAACAACACCTGAACTACTGACATTCCATAAAGGCCCTTTCCATGGTCAGCCATATTACAAAATAAACCCCTTCCTTTCAAAAATAACCGCCGCCGCATATTTCGCGGCGGCGGTTATTTTTGAAAGGAAACACACACACACCGATTACGTAATGCAAGCAGCGAAGGAGCCAAAAACTTCCACGCAGCGCCACCTATCGCAAAACGTTTCTCCCAGCATTCTAGCGGCATTCATGCTGTTGTAGAATAAAATGAAATTTCATATCGTGAAGTGTTTACTAATCTTCGGATGTAGTCTCTCGTAAGAACAGCTCAAACTTTCAAATAAATCAGAATCTAAAGTCTTTTTCTTTTAATCCCTTTCTTATAAGACATTATACCTGTATAGAATTCAATATATGCCAACGTAGGAAAGTTCTACACATGTGTCGCAGATATACTTTAAATTATCGTTGTAAAATCAAACCGAAGTAAGATACTTCAGAAAAATATAGATACGTAGATAAATGAATATGTTTTGCGAAATAATTATATTCATGTAAATCCCATAGCGACTGAGAAAAATAGAAATCTTGTGGTAAAATCTTCCCATAAAACTTTACTTCTTTCTGTTTGTACACAATTTAGTTTGTTAAAGAATGCAGCTACCATTCTTTTCATACATTATTTCCCTTTCACGCTCATGAGTCCCATATTCTTCAAAAAAAGGGCCTGGAATTCCAACTTTGGTGAAACACGAAACACATAAGCAAGACAACTGAACCTAAAACTGAAGACCAACTGCAAATATTATTGTAATCTATGCAGTTCGCTTCACTAGCCAAAGACTAAATTACAAAATAAATAGCCCAGTATTTCACTGTGAACGCATTGTTAACTAAAAAGGTAAAATAACGAGAAACTCACTGTCTGCAAACACCCATGCCCTTATATGAAGGAGATGCACTCGAATTGGTATTACAGATTTTCCTCCTTAGGATCTGACTAACAAGTTTTAAGCAAACGCCTTAGCATTCTAGAGAATATAAATGAAGAGAGAAAGAGAGAGAGAGAGAGAGAGAGAGACTCTATTTCAAATTGCAGTTTTGCCGTGTAATTTGGTTAAGAGAATCATACAAAAAGGGATACTTGTCTTTTTTTTTCAAAGATGTTTCTTCTATAGGAAAGCGGGATAATGCAGTGAGCGTGTGAGTAACTGGGCGTTATTGAATGGCAGTTACTTTTATTCTCAGCATATTCGGTTTCACAGTGTTTTCTGTGTAGCAAAGCTTGTTTGCCTAGACAAAAGACCGAATCGATTTATGTTTTGGAAATTTTACAGGTTGCATTATTCATGCACTTATTGCATCTTGATTCTTTTCTTAAACGCTGATCTAAACGAAATCATATTTATTTTGCTTTTTCCAGGATGTACACTATCAGCTAAAGCATTAACGTGTCCCGTAGGTATTTATCATTGGTCTG